>OU015744.1:141744853-141756328 GCA_907169655.1 Acomys percivali
GTGTGTGTGTGTGTGTGTGTGTGTGTGTGTGTGTGTGTGTGTGTGTGAGTATTATGAGAGAGAAAGAGAGGCAGACAGAGATAGACAGACCAGGACACACATATGGAGGTCACAGAACAACTTTGGGGAGTCAGTTCTCTTCTTCCATCATGGCTTCTGGGGACCAGTTTCTGGGCTTCAGTCTTCCACAGCTAGAGTTTTATCCATTGAGCCATCATATCTATCTGTCATGATAACTTTAGTATTTAGTACTGGTGACACTTCTGCCCTGACATTGAGACTTCGATTTAAGATGCTTTGACTCCTTAGTCTGATTAAATCTTAATAATGAAAATATCACCTACTGGAATGCCTCAAGTATTGATTGTGCTGAACTTGGCTAGATAGTAAGTGAAAATAACTTAGGTATACTAATCATATTTACTCAAAAAATGTTGTGGACTTTATATTGGTTAACAGGTATATTTGGATAGAATCTCAAAGATCCTCTCAGAATCTTCCTTACTCATTTCAGGAATCTGTTATTTTAAGACTTTTATGTTAGAATCTTTATTTAAAAGACCTTCAGTTGCTGCTGCTGGGACTGAGGCCAGGCTCATTCATTTTAGGCATGGGATCTACCACTGAGTTGCAGCCCCAGCTTAACATCAAGGAAACTAGAATATTGGCCATGCCATTTTCAAAGGATTAGGTGGTTTCAAAATTAAGTTACAAAACAGTAGTAAAAGAAATGAATGGAGAAGGACCAACTTCTTGTATCAAGGATTCTTTATCTTTAAGAGTTTGTTCTGATTCACAGTTTCATCCTCCTTTATTAATGTGTTTAGTACAAATGGTAAATTTAAGAAATTTCATGTAAAGTTCAACATTTAAGTAGTATGGTTTTATTTCTAGTGGAATCATGAAACCTGGCCTCAATGCCATTCTGGGACCCACAGGCGGAGGCAAGTCTTCGTGAGTATAACATAAAAATAAGTCTTTTCTGCTCATTAAGTGTCATATTCACGTGAACAGGTGTTGGCTGATTATTTGAAGTATGTATGTGGTCTGTGTTGTAGATAATATGATTTTGAACTTTCTCAAGGTTTTGTCCCAAGGATCAGAAAGCTGTATTAGGTCAGCTTTAATATTAGCATATAAGGAAGCGATTGGCATATACTGGTAGACATATTATGTGCTAGTGAGGAGGTAAAAGAATGAAGCAATATTTAAAATGAAGTCATTTAGTGAAGGTATGAGGTTAAGACATGAGGACTCATTAAACAACATGTTGCCTGGGTTGTGATCTCCAAGGTCCAATAACCACAAAGGTCATTTGGGGGAATCTTACTATTTAAGTCAATGTTTTCTTGCTTTTATATTTTGGGGTTTGCTGTAGCACTTAATGAACAGGAAATTGAGAATTTAAAACTTATTTTTCTTTTGCTTTTCTTGATTGATTTTGAGACAGGATCTTAGCTATGTAGCTGTGGCTGGGTTAGAACTCACTATGTAAGACTAGGTTGGCATTGAACTAACACACAACCTTTTTCCTCTGCCTCCTAATGGCTGGGATAAAAGGTTTGGCAACCATGCTCAGCCTATAATGTTGTTTTTAAACTATAAACTTATGTATTAGATCAGTGTGAGCATTGGCAGAATTTGCATTTAGAGCAGCTAAGCAATATGGCCGCTGGTGATGGAGAAAAATCCTTATAACGTACGTGTCCCTTACAGGTTGCTAGATGTCTTAGCAGCAAGGAAAGATCCACGAGGATTATCTGGAGATGTGTTGATAAATGGGGAACCTCAACCTGCCAATTTCAAATGCAGTTCAGGTTATGTGGTTCAAGTGAGTATAACCATATTTGGGTAATATATGTGCAAGTGCATTAGATTATAGTTTAGTTTGCCTCCAATTATATATAAAACATGTTCATAGAATCAATGTATTTCCATCATATTTTCATAAACTTCCATTGCAATGGGGGTGATATCAAAGGGAAATACAGAGTGGACCTGGAATATGACTCTGTAGGGCAGTGGTATCAGATCTGATACCTATACAATTTCAAAAAATATTTTTACTCTTTCTTCATTTTGTTTCTTCCCATTGACAAATCCTTCCACCAGGCAGCATTGAATTTCTAGTACTGATTTGACATGTGTCCTATTTGCGTGTACAGCTGGGTGATGAAAATAATGTCATTGAACTTTGCAGGTGTCTGTGTATACAGTTACTGCAACTTAAGAGAAGTTGCAGTTTACCAAGCCAGAATGTTACCTTGGATGTGTTATGTGTATGGATTGAACTATATATGCTCAAGTTAGTCATAGAAAAGACTCACATATCTCACTAAAATGCCACCTTGCCTTAAGGATGACATTGTGATGGGCACCCTGACTGTGAGAGAAAACCTTCAGTTCTCAGCAGCTCTTCGCCTTCCAATGACTATGAGGAATCATGAAAAAAATGAACTGATTAACAAGATCATTAAAGAGTTAGGTCTGGACAAAGTAGCAGATTCTAAGGTATGAAAACCCCCTTAGTATGATGGCCAGGAGATAGCTCTATGTACACAAAGCTTTAAGTGAAAATTTCCTGTAATTTCTATGGCCAAAAGTAATTTCTTTCTGTATGATGAGACAGGAACTGGAGATATAAAATACGATAGAAATTAAAGTAAAAAAACTAATAATAGCTGATTCCTGGAAATGGAGTTTGGTCCCCCAGGGAAATATGTCTCATATAGCTTTTTCTATAAACTTCTACTACCGTTTTCTTCAAGTCCCAGCTTGTTATATATGTCTGTATTAAATGACCTGCTACTTATTGTTGAATAGCTCTGAAACAAGAAAGACCAGAATCCAAAGGGCCTTGCTCTGCATACATCCTTATGCTGTGACTGGGCTTCCAATACTGTATTTGGTCACATTAGGATTTACGTACAATTTGTCCAATGTTCAAATTTCTTATCTGTAATCTTTCTTTCTTTTTTTGACAGTTTTATTTCTCCTCCTGTCCTCATAACTCTCCTTTTTCTTTTCTTACTGTCAATATTTGTTTCCAGTCTCCTACACGCAATGATTTAGTGAGTAACAAAAATGGAGAAGATGCTTCTCCTTTCGAATGTTTGTCAGGATCAGGAAGGGGAATGAGGCAGTGGAATTGGTTGAAAATGCAATGGCTGCAATTTAACCCTCTCCTTCCCATAACCATTTTCTCCCTCAGAGGCTACGCATAATGGTGTTGGGGAACTGTTGCTTCTCTTGGTACTTTCTAGCAGTCTTTCATGTGTTGTGTACTTTGTCGAGAAAAATTAACTTTTGGATGATGATGCCATTTGACTTTATTTCTGAGTTACTGTGCTTGCTTTGCTTTGGTCCCATTCAATTGATTAATTTTGCCTTTCTAGAATTATTTTTTCTTGACTCTTGTTTTTTTCTTTCTTTCCTTTAAAAAAAAACATGTGTATGGTACTGGCTATTGTTTCTTGGGCCTCGTTCATGTTAGGCAAGCGCTGTATTACTGGACTATATGTCCATATTATTCTTTACCTTTAAGCAGTCATTGTTATATGTTAGTTGTTTGGATTCTCAGGAAAATATAGGAAGATACTTATTGTTCTTAGAATTAATATAATCTAAATTATTAAAATATTTTTATAAAACATTAAACATTAGAATATTTTTATAAAACAAGTATAAAAACACAGATACATAGTCTGTTTTATATAAGGTTAAAATTGTTAGATAAATAATGTTATAATTGGTTAATAATATTCATATAGTTTTCTCAGTTGTTAATATCTTATGCCAATAGGCTCTTCTGCTATTTCTTACTGAAATAATTTAACATGAATTTTATAGTCCTTTAACATTCAATACTTGTTATGTACCTATAAAAATCAGACACGAGACTGGGAGTGTAACTCAGTGGTAGAGAATGTGGTTTGTCTGTACAAAGCTCTAGATTTTAAAAGTAACACTGAATAAATGGTCTAGAAAGAATTATTCTTTTTATATTAATTAGTACATGAAATTATTACTGCAGCAATTTTCTTTAACCAGCTAATTCCCCAGTGACTGACACACAGAGACTCTGATTTATTATGAAGTTATAGGCACTATGCTGGGCAGATTCTGAGCTACTCTACTCCTAGTATCTTCAAAACCACTTAAAAGCAAATAAGTTGCTTCTTTCGTGATTCCTTGTGTCTTCTGCTCCATCAGTCTTTCCTTACAGTCATGTGTTCATTGCCATCTTGCCTCATGATGACTCCTCTCTCCAGTTTCCTGTCCTCTTGTTACATCTTCTCCAGCTCCTCTATCATCTCCTTCTCTTCCTCCCTCAAACCCAAGCTCAGAACCTTAAACTCTGCTTCCCTCTCTTCTGCCCAGTCACAATCTTCAGCTTCTCTATTTAGCCAATTGGGGGGTAATTGGGAACATTCAATATCATCACATGGTTACAGAAGATAGTTCAACATTCCTAACAATACCCATGGCAAGGCAATAACCAAATTTCAAGGCACTGAAATCAGCACTTGAGAATCAGCATCTTTGTTGGGCCTTGCTCCAACAAAATGAATAAATAAATCTATGAAGGAGGACATTTAACTACATACTGGACTACCATTAACAAAATGGAAAAAAATCATATCCTATTCTTTCACTTTTGTTCAGATGTCTCCAAAAGTCTCTTGTAATTCAGTTTTTTAAGAACCCAGTCAAGGGTTACAAATATCATTACATTATAACTCCTTTGAGCAGTGTGATTTCAGAATCATTTGCCACATTCTGCCTCTCTCAATCTTTGCTATTTCACTTCATAATGACAATGAGTGATTGAAAAGAAAAGATTGATTCAGATTTACTGTGGAATACCTTACCTTCTGGATTTGTCTGAAAGTTGACCAAGGAGTTGTACAGTGAATTAGTTTGAGATAGCATCAAACTGTGGACTGAAATGTACTTAAATAGTGTGGTAGGATATGACCTTTCTGCCTCATCCCATCTCAGTTCACTTAGGGACCATTGGGAGAGATAAAAAGGTTCAGGCTCTGGATTATGGTTAGAGTGCTCCCTTTTCCTCTTTATTGCCTGTTTCAGGCTGAAATTTTACTGTATCTTTTAGTGTTCTCATCCATTCACTACCTTAAAATAAAACATGTCAGCTGAAGGAATAGCTCAGTTGGTCACCTGCTTACGAGCATGAGGACCTGACTTCAGTCCCCAGAGGCCAAGTAAAACAAGCCTCATGTGGTGCACACTTGTAATCTTAGCACTGGGGAGGCAGGGATGGGCTTCCTGAAACCTAGACAAGTTGGTGAGAAACACTGTCTGAAAAAAGAAATTGCAGCCTTCTGAGGAATAAGGAACTGTTAAGAGCAGGGACTTCTTTTCAGGTCTGGCCTCCTTGCAGCTCTAACCAGAGCCTTAGTTTACTCATCTGGTAAAAAGAAACTGCCTTCTCTGGGTATTTTGTTGTTTGTGAACCAATAGTCTTCAGAGTGAAGACAATAAATTGTCTCCACAAGAGACAAGTGGTAGAGCATGTACTTACAAGAGACTTGTGGGGACAGTCAGGTCTGCACATGTCTGTCTACCATGTGATGGCAACTATGTTCACTCTTGTTGATAAAGATGCCACTTGCTTTAGGTTGGAACTCAGTTTACCCGCGGTGTCTCTGGAGGAGAAAGAAAAAGGACAAGCATCGGAATGGAGCTGATCACTGACCCTTCCATCCTCTTCCTGGATGAGCCTACAACTGGTTTGGATTCAAGCACGGCCAATGCTGTCCTTTTGCTCCTGAAAAGGTACATGCAACAAAAGCAATGGTCTTTTGTTACTTTAATACCTGTTACTTCTGTCTGGCAGTTATTCTTTGTGCAGGAGACTCAGGAGTAAACAACAGACTTTCTTCCTACATTGCTCATGGGAAAGAAGTGCTACTAAGAACACTGAAATAATGACATAGGGCACAATGGCTGTGGTGGGACTGAGTTGTTGTTTTAAATACCAAGGGGGTCACAGAGGATCTCAGGCATGGACAAGGGACCTAGGAGTGAGGGAGTGAGACCTGGTTGTATCTAGCAACAGAATCTGAATGGAGGGAACAGCCAGTGGCCCCAAGGCAGAACATGTCTGTATATGTCTGGACTATCAAATAGACATAAGAACCCAGTTACCTTAGGGTATTACAAAGATAGTGTACAGTTACAACAAAAGACTAGGTGGCTTAACAACAGAAATCTGCCTTTTCAAGCACTGCTGTGCAAACTAACTACCTGAAGTGCAGTAAACATGCAGATTTTACCTCTGTGAGTCTGGAGTCCGGGAGTCTCCAATGGGGACTCTTATAGGATACGTTCATTCTGATGTCCCCAGTCTTCAGACCCACTCTGAGCATCAACCTCACCCAGGTCTGCTTCCTCCTGGAAGCTCCCTGTTGTCTTCCAGATCCTACAGGTCCTGTGTGAATGCTCATCATGCATCTGTTTGATCAGTCCATCTTCCTCCATTTGAGTTGTACATTTTATTGTACATATTCATTGTACCAATGTATGTGTTTCATGAGGTTATTTTCACATAAATATATGCTGCATCCTTACTCCCTCACTCCCCATTTTACATTTCTGCTCCTGTAACTTTTAATCCCCTAAACAGTTGAATTACTAATTTACGTCATTTATGCATGCATTATTTTATGTTTATAAAATTTAAGAACCCCAGAAAAGAGAAAGGATAGGATATTTGCCTTTATGAAACTGGTTTAACTTGCTCAATATCTTTTCTTTAGTTGAATCTACTTTCCTGCAAATGCCATTATCTTACATCACCCTTTGTTTACCCACTTCCCTTTTGTTCAACACCTAGGAGGCTCTCAGTGACTATTTTATAGCACTAACAGTCTTACCTTTTACTTGTAACAGATGTTACTTCACTCACATAGCATCTTCCAAGGGTGCATGCCATTATCACAGTGATGCCCTATGTTCTGGATCTTTGCCAACTGTTCAGCTTTATCATAGTCCCTTACAGCAACTCTTCTTATGAACAATCTTAACTGCTCCCCCTGTCTAAATCACCCCTTTTGCCAGCTTTAAAGCATTTAAAGCAGTCTGTGGCCCGACACTGCAGACTGCTGTTAGAGTGACCTCTGAGAAGGGAAATGAGGGACTAGGACTTAGATCCCCTGGTAGGCAGACATAGAGATTGGGAGGGAATAGGTAATAAAGATAGTAAGCTTTCAAGATGGCCAGCTTCTTCTTCACCTCCTGACCTTTAGACAAAATGCTGGCACCTTAAGACAAAGGCTGTCAGGATTGTACTCCTCACAATTGTGCCCTCTGTCCCGCCCTGACTGTGGACCATTCTGACAAGTTTGAGACCAAACCAGGATGTATTTACCTTAAACTGTTGGACCTATTATCTTCCCTGTCTCTCAAGTCTCTGTTCAAATTGACCAACTCTAAACTTGGGGTTGAACAGTTGCCCCAGTAGTCCGTGAGAGATCAGGCTCTGGCTTCTGCATGCACAAGCAGAGCATCCTTGTTTTGGTGTGGCTTGCCTTATTAAAAGCTTTCCTTTACCCTCCACATATTTATGTACATTCTCCCAGAGGACTGATGTGGTGTCTGTGAAGACCATCTTAGTGTCTGCACTTGACAGTCAACACTCCAGTGGATTCATTTCTGCCTCTGCTCCTTTCTTTTTATTTTTAAATTAATTTATTTTTATTTATTACATATACATTTATATTATTCCACATATATACAATAAACCACCTATAGCAGGAATAACCATGATGCAATCAGGAATTATATAAATGTTACATTCTTAGTGTTTTTGGCTATTTGTATTTGAGAGCCTTGAAGAAAACATCTTTCCTATCTTGGTGCATCTAAATTTCTGAACGGAAATCAATCTCCATCACATCTTGTCATTATCAATTTAAAACATCTATCTAGACCTAAAACATCTTAACTCCTAAACAACTAAGCTCCGTTGTAAAACTAAGCTATGTGGTCTTCAACTCCATCAGAGATTTAAGAAGGAATAAACTTGATTACCTGAGTATGCCGGGAGTGCAGGTTAGTAGCTTTCCAAATGAGATGATGACAGAGACAGTTTTCTACCTGAACAGTCACACAAAACTCTATTAATGTTGGAGAATCATCTTCATCCTTCTGGCCCAATATACCTGACAGACATACTTGTGATGCAGGAACTGTTGAGGACTTGCTTACCCTGTCTTGGCAGAGTCTGGCTGTCGCTCTTCCACATTCTTAAGAAACCCTGGCTGGGAGATGTGCGGTGGTGCTGCACACCTGTAATCCCAGCACTCGGGAGGCAGAGGCAGGCAGATCACAGTGAGTTTGAGGCCAGCCTGGTCTACAGAATGAGTCCAGAATAGTCAGGGCTACACAGGGAAACCCCATCTCGAAAAACCAAAATAAATAAATAAATAAATAAAAATAACCCCTACCCAGATCTAGCCAATGGGCAGAACATGCTCCACAGTTGAGTGGAGAGTGGGGTCTGACTTTCACACGTACTCTGGTGCCTCATATTTGACCACGTCCCCTGGAGGGGGAGACCTGGTGGCACTCAGAGGAAGGATAGCAGGCTACCAAGAAGAGACTTGATACCCTATGAGCATATACAGGGGGAGGAAATCCTCCGGAGGAACAGTCATAGGGGAAGGGAATAAGGGGAAAATGGGAAAATGGGAGGGAGGGAAGAATGGGAGGATACAAGGGATGGGATAACCATTGAGATGTAACAAGAATAAATTAATAAAAGATTAAAAAACAATTGCAATTTGAAAGATTATATATATATATATATATATATATAAATCCTGGCTGGATTTGTTTGTCTTGGGAATTCTTTTCTTTGTAAGGACCAAGTCAAAGGCCTCGCACATCCACTTTATTTACACTTATCTCCAAACCTGCCATTCTCTTGGTTGCCCTAGTTTTCCATAAAACCACTGTTTCATCATGATAGGCATGAAGCAAATACCTTGAGATGAGCTGATAGATTATGTGTGTAAGAGAAAAAAAAGTTGAGATTGGAGAAGGTGTTTTCACAGCAGGAATAAAAGACTCTTCTAAAATAAAAGTGAGGAAAAGTATCTTGTTGCTCATTATTTTTCTTGTATCTTAGGATGTCTAAACGGGGTCGAACAATCATCTTCTCTATTCATCAGCCTCGGTATTCCATCTTTAAGTTGTTTGACAGCCTTACCTTATTGGCCTCCGGGAAACTCGTGTTCCATGGGCCAGCACAGGAGGCGTTGCAGTTCTTTGCATCAGCAGGTATGGTTGATTGTTTCCCATGTGGTAGTTCTTCACAGATCTGTGGGTAGGGCAGAGGGTGCACAGGAGTGCTGTTTAGTCTCCATGAAGACTTACTATGGTTCCTCCATTCTAAAGCACCTCTGCTCAGTTTTGTGTTTGTATTTTTCTACATTTTGTACTTGCTTGCCTAGACCTTTTACATTTCCTGTGCTTTTTAAATATTTGTGTTGTTTGTGTCTAAGTGTACCTAGCTATCCATTTGGCTGTGGTGCTTTGGTTTCCCAGTCATGGTGGCCTTTCCCTGAGGGTTCAATAGTTACAAGTGGACTCTCATCTGGCAGTTTTATTAGTTAGACAGCTTTGGAAAGACCTAGGATGATTGTCCTCTTAACCACAAAGCAGATCTTGGTTTTTCAGTTTTCACCAGGCTACCAGGTGTGAGATCTTGCCAAGCTTAATGAGGGCTCATGAAATTGATACTTACCTTTCCAGTAATGTGAGGCTGATAATCCATTCTAAGAGTGAGTCTGAGTGACTTATTAGAATAACTATCTCAAATGTCACTTTGATGAGCCTGCATTTTTGACATTTCTGAATTGCTTCATCATTTCATATCAAATTATGTACTACATATATAGTACCAGTACCCTCAGATGTCAGAAAAGGGTATTTAATCCCCTGGAACTGGAGTTAAAGACAGTTCTGGGCTGTGAAGTGGGTGCTGGGACCAACCCTATGTCTCATGCAAGAACAAGGATTCTTAACTGCTGAGCCATCTCTCCAGCCCTGTGATTTCTTTTTCAATGCAGTGTGTGTAATCTTTTTCCTTTTAGAGATACCTAGCTATGATTGTAGATGATTCTTCATGACCTCAAGTACAGTTTTAAATATACATTATCTATCATTTTTACTTTTAACAGACTTTATCATTTATAATTGAGCAGACCTTTGTGGAGACCACTGGCTTCACTTCTCAGGGACCCTGCTTTGATTCCCAGCATTCACACTATGGCTCACAAGCATCTGCAACTCCAGTCCCCAGAAAACCTCCTTCTTCTGGCTCTTCAGCCACAGGCCCACACATGATACACAGACATACATGCAAACAAAACACCCATATACATACAAAATATTTTTTGAAGAAAAAAATAAAATAATTGAGCGTAAATGAGTGGGAAGTTCAGCAGCAATGAATTTGAGAAAGATTTCAGTCCAAGTTGAAAGGACTGTAAGGTTGAGGTCAGCGTTGTTTCTAGTTAATGCTGACCCAAACTCACTCTCTGTTTGCAACTGTGGCAGGTTGACAGATGAGCATTACAACCTCTCCAGTTAGTACCTGAAGAAGTAATGGTGGGCAGATCTTTAACTTTGGAGCACAAGGACAGTTAGTTTTTACTTTTTTCACCTGGATTTACGTCTTGGACAGAAGACTAGTAAGCAACAGAGCATATCTGTAGCCCATTGCAGATCATATTTATGGTACACACTAATGCCAGATGGTCTCACCTGTCTGAAATATTCCTTTTGAGTTATTGGAATATTTATTAAATATACATGTGAAAAAGATGTACTAGTGAAGGGAAAAGAGAGTGAGAAGAAGGAGAACTTGCAAGAGTCTGTCTTCCCAAGCCTCCCCACCAACCCTCTGCACACAAGTTCTGTTTCCCAAGACCATTAGGGTTGTGTCCTTGCATTGCGTTTTCTTGTAGGTTACTACTGCGAAGCCTACAATAACCCTGCAGATTTCTTCCTTGATGTCATCAATAGAGATTCTTCTGCTGTAATATTAAATAGAGAGGAAGAAGACTATGAAGGTATATGAATCTTGTAAATTCATGCATCAGTGTCTAATTGATTAAAATATGCTTTTGTAGGCCAGCCAGGACTACATAGTGAGACCCTGCCTCAAAATAAAACATAGCAAAACAAAAAACCATGCTTTGTAAATCCATATTAGTTCACTGTTGGAAAAATAGTCAATAGACAGACTGTTGTCTATTTGTTTATTTGTTATTGTTAATTTGTAAATGAATGTTTTCCTGGAAGTGTCAGTTGTGAAGCAAATTCCAATTTAAAATGATCATTTTTAATAGTATTGTAGTACTCTGGATTCTCTAAAGGATAGAACTGATAGATTAGATGTGTGTGTGTGTGTGTGTGTGTGTGTGTGTGTGTGTGTGTGTGTGT
>OU015744.1:141757445-141768352 GCA_907169655.1 Acomys percivali
CATAGTTTTTAAAAACAGTGTATGATTTTTATTTCTGTAACTATTGGTTTGATACAATGTTTTTATGGTGTTATAATGATAAATATTTTGTTTGCAATAGCTGATCTTCGGCTTGAACTAGTTAGTTTTTTACACAATTTAGACTTGGCATATAACCAGATGTGGTTATGTGTAGAATATCTCAGAATGAATGTGGAACTTGTACGTAAAATTTTATTCTATTTAATGTGCTAACATTTTTTGGATCAAATCCACTTGGAAAAGATATTGGTCTCTTGTAGAGTCATTGGTGGCTGACTACGAACTCATAATTTTAAATTGTAATCACTCAGAACACTCTGAAAACATGTATAAGTACATTTGAATAAAGATCCAATAACAACTTTGATGAATTTATTTTTTCACTCTTTCGTTCAAACCTACAGAAATCAGAATTACAGAGAGTTCATAGGTAGCCTCTTCAGTTAATTGTACAAGACTTAGCATGGCTGTTCAACATTTGCTTTTCTAGTTGCTGTGATAAAACACTGGTCAAATATAACTTTGAGGAGGGAGGGTTACAGTCTATTGTCCAATATGGAAGGTCTGAGCAGACACCATGGAGGACCACTGCTTACTGACTTGTCTCCTCCGGCTTTCTTGTATAGCTCAGGCTCACCTGTCCAGGACTGGCATTGCCAGCAGTGGGATTATCCCTCCGACATGAGTTAACAATAAAGAAAATCCCCCTCAGACATGTACATAAGCCACTCTGATGTAGGCAGTTTCTCAGTGGTGTTCCTATCCTCCCAGCTGTGTCAAGATGACAACTCAGAATAGCCAACGTAACAAGTACACCTAATAAAAGACTGACAGGATCATGGGAGTTCATCATGTTGGCAGTGTGTTTCAAAGATGGCTAGAATTGGCTTTAGAACATGGAAGCCTTTAGGAAATATCCTATGGGTGATACTTGTAGTGTATTTCGAGTTGGAATGCAAAACAAACAATGCAAAATGTGTAGTTTGGAGTAGCGCGTACCTATATGGGAAGAAAAGACTCATTTATATATGTGGAAACTATATATTGATAGAGATATTAAAATTTTGTTCATTGGCTTGGCCTGCTTATAATAGCAGAATAATTATAAAAAATATACCAAGGGAATTGGTTTCTCTCATTTTGAATTTCTATCTTAATAGCAAAAAGACTTGGAATTCTCTCCTAAATATGGTATTTCTAAACCATCCTTTATAGTTCATGAGTCTCTTTTTCTGCTTTACCTTGATTCTTGCCAAAAATACCCCCTACAAACTACTTTATGTGAGGCTGTAGAGACAGATCAGGGCTTAAGCGCAGATGCTTCTCCTGCAGAGGACTAACGTTCATTTACATCACCCTCAACAGAGAAATCACAGCCACCTGTAACAAAGACTTCCCTACCTCACCCTGTGCTTACTTCTTTCATGTTTTGAACTAGAATATTTGGCTTTTATATAACATAAATGCTCATGCATTGATGCAAGCATATAGGAAATTAGATGTATGCTTATAACCAGCTTTAGTTCTGTTCATGCTGTACTTACTGTTTTGATAGAGTTAAGTAGTAAGATTTTTTTTTGAGCTTTGAAATTCCAAGATATATAAATGAATATTTGATTTTTAGATAAACATTTCTTACATTTTAGAAGTTATGTGTGAATAATATATTAATAAATAGAATCCTTTAGATAAATAATATCATTACATAACACTTAATCCCTTGCTATTTGAATCATCCTTAAGGACTTTTTCTCCAAAGTGATGCTGGTGCAGTCTCCTTGGGAGCAGTCTGCAGAGATTTAGATGGTGAAGATGGGTGTGCATGTGAGGATGTAGAGGAGTTAGCAACTCAGGTGTGTTGTTGACCACAGGCCTAGCTTGTTAAGGTTGATGGAGAAGCAGTGAGGGAGGAGACAGATAATGAAAGCACTTGGGTACCGCCACAGAACACAAGATAGATTATTTTATTTTTATGGCAGGGACACTGCACATTGTCTTGCAGTTACAGCCTCTCCAGAGTTTGTGGAGTGGAGCCCAGTTCACTCTTCCTTCTTTAGCATTCAAAATTCCATTGTCAGTCTCTGTGAGTGTGTGCTTTGATTTTTTTTTTTTTTAATCTTAAACATTAAAAGAAAAGACATCCTGTTTTTACTTGGACCTCTTGTGTGAAACTTTTTGTTCATTGGCATGAAAGCTTAGTTCACTTTGGTTCAAAACTCTTAGGCACTTGGCCTTCGGTTTATTCCCTAAACAACCCCTTGAGGCTGCCCTATGCACCACGCAGGGGTCCTGCATCTCAGCTGGGACTGCACCTGCCATGACTGGTGGGGCAGTGGAAGGATCTTCAGTCTGCTCTGCTCACTTGTCAGTTCCCTGGCAGCAACTGCTTTGATTTTCATCTTAATCCAGAAAGCAATAGAGTAACGTATACAGTTCCACACTTTCCCAGGAACCCTATCACAACCAGTGTCAAAAGGGCTTATGAGGTTGGATTTGGTACATGTGTCTTAAAATAATAAGTGTTATGCAAACATTGGAAAAGCTTTTATTTTCTTTTTTCTCTTTGAAAAGATAATTGTGACAGTCATACTGGGACTGGTTATTGGAGCCATTTACTTTGGCTTGAAAAATGATCCCACTGGCATCCAGAATAGGTAAGTAAATTTGAATACACACAACCCCCCCCCCATTCTGTAGGATAGAAATTATCTCAGTTAGTTCTGAACAAACGTAAAGTAGAAAGTATATTTTAGAAGAAAGCTACAGAAATCTACTCCAGAGGCAAAGCCACCAAGTTTGGATCTCGGTTTTGATAAAATACTATTACTTTCTTTAAGCTTATGAGTATTGATTAAGGATTTAAGTTTAATAAGCATTCAGAGTAAATGTCACTATTTCTTTGTGTGTAGGAATGAGTTGGTAAATTTAAAATTGGAAAAGCTGGCTTTTGCATACACAAATCACACAAATGTGTATGTATTGATGAAGCCATATAAAAATACATATGTTTTTTTAACCAATTTCAAGTATGTAGTTCGGTGGCATCAATAACATTCACACTGTTGTATCTGTAAACGACTGCAACTTTAGATGAGTATTTCCTACAATGGATCCACCATATTCATTAAGTAATTACTCAGTACCCACTTCCTCTCTCCCTCTAGGAAGCACCATCCTGCTTTGTGTCTCCAAATTTCAGTACTCTAGGAGCTTGTGGAGTGGGGTGTCATAAATATCTGTCCTTTGATGGCTGACTTATGTGACTCATATAATGTCTTAATGGTTCATACATTTTGCAGCTTAGGCAGAATTCCTTTCCTTTGTAAGGCTGATTTACACACACCAACTCTTTCCATATATATATGTTGTTTACCCAATTACTGGTTCCTGAAGATTTATGTTGCTTCCACTTATTGGTTGTAAATAATGTTATGATTATACAAGTTCATTTTTCATTTCTCTCAACAACTTTAACCAGTAGAACTGTTAAGTTATGATAATTTCCTAGGAAATACAGTTTTGTCTTGCATGAAAGCAGTGCCATTTTACATCCTGCACACAAGTGTTTCAATTTTTTCTGTATCCTGGGTAATTGTTTATTTTTTAATAATAAAGATACATTTAATCTTTGAGAAATACTTATTTTGTTTGTTTATTTATTTAAATTTTTTAAATTTTTAAATTTTATTTTATTAATTTAATCTTATTACATCTCAATGGTTATCCTATCCCTTGTATCCTCTCATTCCTCCCTCCCTTCCATTTTCCCTTACTCCTTTCCCCCATGACTGTGACTGAGGGGGACTGCCTTCCCCTTTATATGCTCATACTTATTTTGTTTGTTTATTTATTTAAAATTTTTTGTTGGCGTTTTAAGAATCATTTTGCTGGACTATTTTTCCTGTCGGATAAGTACTTTATAAATATTTTCTCCAATACGGTAGTCTCTGTGTTGGGAATATCTGTTAATGAATGCATGATTGTGATATTATTTGTCTTTTTTCCTGTTGATTCTAAGACAACTTCCCTGTATAAGTTTTGATTTATTTGACTTGAAAGTGCCGTACATGTGTGAGACTCAGTTTATCTTAACTCTATTGGAATAATGTGTACATTCAATCATAATGATGTCCTTGAAATATTTTCTTTAAGATTTGGGTATGTTTGGGTGTTTTGACCAAATGTGTCCATACAGCATGGTGTGTATCTCATGCCTGAAGATGTCAGAAGAGGGAGTCAGATTGCTTAAAACTATAATTACAGATATTTGTGAGTGACCATGTAGGTGCTGGGAATTGAACCTAAGTCCTCTGGAAGAACAACAAGTGCTCTTAAAAACTTAGCTATATCTCCAGCACATCCTTGAAAATTTTGTCTTCATAATGATTTATTTCTTTTCTCCCCTTTCTTGATCCAGAGTCTCACCATGTTCCCTGTCTGGATTAAACTCCTCACCTGAAGTTATTGATCTTCTTGCCTCAGCCTCCTGAGGAGCTGAGACTGAAAGTACATGTTAGAGTTGTATCACTATGTTTTTATCTTCCTTGAAGGTTGAGACAGCAAGATTGCTTCCAAAATCACTAGTAATCGATGTTTCTGTGGGTGCCATTTCTTAAGCGAAGGCAGCATGTACACGGAGCTAGAGGCTGTGGACATTGTGCAGTGTGTAATATTTGGGAAGAAATTTGAGGGCTCAGCAGTGGCTCAGAGGTTAAGGAGCACCTGCCGCTCCTTTAGGGCCCTATATTCCATTCCCAGTTTTAAGGAAATTTACAGTTTTAAGTTAGGCTGCATCCTAGTCTCATTTTTTTTTATTGCTGTGAGAAAATACCCTGACCAAAAAGCAGCCTAGAGAAGAGAGATTTATTTCAGTTCTAGTTAAAGTCTATTAGCAGGAAGTCAAAGCCAGAACTTAAAGCATCACAGCAGCTGTCAAAGGCAGGGAGAGAGTCAGCAGAGATCCAGGCCTGCTCAGCTCAGCAAGCGTTCTCCTTTCTTACAAGTGCCAGGGCCCAGCCCATGGAGTGGTGCTGCTCACATTCAGAGTGAGGTCCCACTTCAGTATCAGTCAAGACGGTCCCCACAAACATGCCCAGAGGCCAGCTGATCTGGATGGCTCCTCATTAAGATGCTTCCCAGGTGACTCTAGAGTGTATCAAGATGACAGGTCAAGCTAAATAGTACAGGCTGCACTGATAGCCATCTTCTGCTGCATGCAGGACAGAGTCGAATGTGCTTGAAAGGATTTGTTTCTCAATACCATTATATTAGGAGTCATTCCTTCAACAGAGATTTTATGGCAACAATGCAATTCCATTCACAGCAATCCAAGACCAAGAGTGTCAGTATGTGCTATAGCATGGAGTCCTTGGAGTCACCTAGTCACCACTGTGGGGACACAGACACAGAAACAGGGGGAGAGATCTGCTGGTGGTGGTGGTGTCATTCTTCCTTCTCTGTGTATATGTGTGCATGCGTGTGTGCGTGTGCGTGTGTGTGTTGTCGTGGTCCACAATTGGGGGCAGCTCTCTCATGGTGGTCCTCAAGATTAAATTTAGGTTGCCATGTATAGCTGTTGCGCATCCCCCTAGGCACCTGCTCCAGTTTAACCAAGACAGTTATACTTTTTAAAACATCAGTATCATTTGTAGAGAAGAACACAGAACTCTCCGGTTGACTGGTACTACTGTTCCCATTCTGTCTTGGCAGGGTTGGCGTACTCTATTTCCTGGTTGGTGATGTGTGTGTTAACAGTATGTCTGCTGTGGAGCTCCTTGTAGTGGAGAAGAAGCTCTTTATGTGAGTAGATCACTACTGTAGATTTGTGCTAAACTAGTCACACCCACAATTGGGTCAAAACACTACCCTTGTAACCAATATCTTTTATTTACTTACTTAGTTAGGAAATATAAATTGCATGTGTATATACTTATACACATTTTTGGAAATGCATAGGATTACAATATTAAGAAAAGGCAAGAGAAGGGTGGAGAAATAAGATCATATGGTGATTTTTAGCCAGAGAGAGGGGAGTTTCAAGTTTGGGTTGTGGTTAGGAAACCCCAGTGTTCTGAGAGAAAGCAGCAACAGTGGGGCTACAAGTATCTTGCTTTGATCACTCACCGGTCAGTAACGCCAGCAAAGGTAGTTTCTGGGCCTTCAGAACAGTTAGGTCGCTCAGGAGCTGGAAGTGCTAAGGTCAGGATGGCAGAGGAGGAGCAAGTACAAGCCTTGGTGGCTGGCTGCCTGGAAAGAGCCAGCTCCACAGTAGGGAGCTGGCTGTTCTTTCTCCTGTGTTCCTCAAAGGTTGGAGAGGTTTGCCCACCTCCATTTCCAAAGAAAAAGAATCAACAGAGAGCAAAGGAACAGATGGTGGTGGAAGAGTTTGGAATAATTGGAGAAAGAGCTCAGGGAGAGGAGGGATTAGATTCGGTATCTGGAAGGCTCCAATGCTGTAAGGTGTGGCTAGTGAAGGAGGATGTTTTGTTTCTAAAAAAAAAAAAAAAACAAAAAACCGAGAGTAGCAGCAACTAAAGAGTAGTGAGCTGAAGCTGCGCTGGGGGCCTTTGAGAAACACAGCTTTATGATTTTTGGCATGAGTGGCATGACCCCTGAGGTACGGTTCTCCAGAAGGACCCAGAGTCAGAGCAGCAGTCTCTGAGCAGAACAAGGACGCATGGACTCTGTTTCCCCAGAGTGCTATGAGAAGAGAGGGTCATGAGCGGGGAGCTTCCTGAAGCTGACACCTAAGGTGGAAGGCATGGGGTTCAGCCTGGAGTATGTGGGGTGCTGCCCTACAAGATCTCTAGTGGTGCAGCAGCTACACATCGTCTGTTCTGTGCCCTCAGGACTAACCTGGGATCTGTGCTCTCTGTTTTTATAGGCATGAGTGTATCAGTGGATATTACAGAGTCTCTTCGTACTTCTTTGGAAAGCTGATCTCTGATTTACTACCCATAAGGTTGTTGCCAAGTGTTATATACACTTGTATAGTATATTTCATGTTAGGTGAGTAACAGGTAAAACGAAAGTGCCTTTAGTCTTGGATGTGAAGGGAAGCTAACTTCTCTGTGTATATTTTTATTTACCGTTGTCTATGTGTCTATATAAAGAGATCTAAATATTTTAACAAGCACACATACTCTGATGCATATACTCTAATAAGGGAACAAAGTTCATTTTCAGGGTTTATTTACTAAAAAAATCACTGATGGAGACAGATTTATTTTTATATTATGCCCAGGCTTTGACACCTTAGGCATCAAATTTTCCACATTTTTCACCGATCCATGATTACATGCATACATACCAGTAATTCTATGTTTACAAAGCACTATCACCGAGAACCACTCATAGAGCTTAAGACTTCCATTATATATATGAAGCTTATCATAAAAAATATGATATGGGATTTAGACCCTTAGATTTCTGATCCATTTTCCTGTCATTGTTTCAAAATCAGCAGATTCTCTCTCTCTCTCTCTCTCTCTCTCTCTCTCTCTCTCTCTCTCTCTCTCTCTCTCTCTCTCTCTCTCTCTCTCACACACACACACACACACACCCACACACGTAATTGTGAGCCAACTTTCTTTACTATGTAGTTTCAGCAATATCCGAGAGATGTAAAGAAACCCACATGTTATCTGAAATAGTGCTGTTAAAATAAGCATGGAAAAGGAAAGTGTGTTAGTTGATGCAGTTTACACAGAGTAAAATAATGGAATTGGTGACACAGAGCATTTGAATAATGGGTGACTTTTTCTTATTAATTCTGATGATCATTTCTACAGTGTTATTTGCACAATAAACCAACCAACCAAATGCACACAGCTGCACTGACTACTTGCACCTTCTTTTCTTCCTAAGGATTGAAAAAGGAGGTGGAGGCTTTTTTCATCATGATGTTCACCCTTATACTGGTGGCTTACACGTCCAGTTCCATGGTCCTGGCCATAGCAGCAGGCCAAAGTGTGGTAACTGTAGCCATATTTCTCACGAAAATCTTATTTATATTTATGATGGTGAGTAGAGATAGTGCTCCTCTGAGAAGACACTTCTTGCCTTCTTTTTTCTGTGTATAGTCATGTGTTGTAGAAACCTGCTTTGAGGCATCGATATGCTGGGACTCTGAAAGTTTCAGAAAGCCAGATGCTGAAATAGGGGAAAGTTATGGCTTTGTTCCTGACTCCTATAGAATCCCTTGTTTGCTGACATGTCCTTATTAGTAAGCATTTAAAAGGTAATTTTTATCCAGGCATGTGCTGTACATCTGTAATCTTGGCCCTCAGGAGTGTGTCTGTGCATTCTAGCCAACCCTGAGCTACACAGTGAGACCCTGTCTCATGATTGCTGCCATTGGAACCACCGAATATTGTGTGAATCTTGAAATTAAGTAAACTCTGAAATCATAGAAAGAAAAGAAAGGCAAAATGGAAAAGATCCTTCTTGCTGAGTTTAGACAAACTTGTTCAATAAAACTTTGAAAACAAAAATCGTCACTGACTCCTTCATAGAAATGGCAGCATATGTTCATGCGGTCTACTATTTACTAACCAAAAATGCTTTGCTCATGAATAGTGTGACAGGGTGCACCAAGAGCCTATATGAGTCTTCCTTATATTTTGAAAAGTGCTTTAAAAATAAAAAGTAATTAAGTATTAAATATATAAATATATAAGTTTAAATGTTTAAATATTTATTTATTTATTTGTTTATTTGTTTTTTGAAAGCCAGCATGGTAGTATATGTTCATAGTTTTAGCCCAATGAAGATAGATCTTAAAAGCAGGGGAACAGTGATGTGAGGTCATCTTTAGCTACATGTTTGAGGACAGCCTGGGCTACTTGAGACCATGTCCTTAAAAAGACAAGGACAAAAAACTTTCTCTTTTTTTTTTATTAATGAATTTATTTATTCACTTCACATAGTAGTCATATCTCCCTCCTCTCTTCCTAGTCTCCCCTTACCTTCTCCCTTATTCCTCAGAAAAGGGGAGCCCCACACCCACCCATTACAGCTCATCAAGTTGCATCAGGAGTGAGTTAGTCCTCTTTGCCTATGGTCTGGCAGTGTGGTCCGACCAGGGGGAAGTGATAGAAAAGCAGGCAGCCGAGTCCATGTGAGAGGAAGCTCCCATTCCCCTTACTAGTGGGCTCACAGGAAGCCTGAGCTTCCCATCAGCTACATCTATGTAGAGGACCTAGGTCCAGTCTGCATGGTCCTTGGTTGTGCGCTTGGTTGTGCTTCAGTATCCACAGGCCCCTCTGGACCCTTTTTAGTTGTCTCTGTTGGTCTTCTTGAGGATCTTGTCATCTCTAGGTCCTTTCATCCTTCCCTCCACTCTTCCACTAGACTTCCTATGCTTCACTCAATGTTTGGCTATGAGTCTCAGCATCTGTTTCAAAGAGCTGCTGGTTGGAACCTCTCAGAGGACAACTCTACTAGGCTTCTGTCTGCAAGCACAGAAGAGCATGGTTAATAGTGTACGGGGTTGGCTCTCTTGCATGGGGTGGGTCTTGGGTTGGGCCTGACATTGGTTGGACATTCCTTCAACATCTTCTCTATTTGTTCTATCTTTGTCACTGTATGTTTTGTAGAGAGGGTAAGTTTTGGATCAAAGTTTCTGCAGATGAGTTGGTGTTCTCCTTCCTCCTCTAGGAGTCCAAAGTCTACTTATCTTTTTAGGTTCCTGAATGACAGTGTTTTCCACCAGGACATACCTATTTATTTCCTAGTGTTATCTAATGTTTCCTTATTCCTAATCTTGTTCAGTTTTTCTTTCAAGTGATAAATCAAAAGGACCATTCTCATACTGTTTTCTCCTGCATCATTAAATAGGGACAGCTAGCACAGCAACACACGTCTTCCTCAC
This sequence comes from Acomys percivali, assembly GCA_907169655.1. Taxonomy (NCBI): domain Eukaryota; kingdom Metazoa; phylum Chordata; class Mammalia; order Rodentia; family Muridae; genus Acomys; species Acomys percivali. The sequence continues at coordinate 141,767,338 of OU015744.1, forward strand.
TGGAGTAGACCATCATTCTGGGAGACATTATTAGTTGAAGTATTGCCAAGGTTTAGTTTAGTTTTGTTTTTTTTAATTTTGAAACCAACAGTATATATATATATATATATATATATATATATATATAATTTATAAAATGATAATCTTTCTTTATATTCTCATGTAATAAATAAAATATCTTTAAACAAGTAAAAAATATGTTTGAGTTCCTGTTTGGGCTGATTACTATGAAGGCGTTTATAGGTAGGACTTTAAAGCTAACCCTCAAACTGTATTTAACTCAGAGATGGTATATCCCTTAATCAGTATTTGGCTATCATATTTCTGCACCTGCTCATGCACCCGAGAGGCATTGTAAGGTCTCTTGCATATCCCAGCTCTCTTAGGGTGTTAGAACATGTGCCAATCTACTGACATCTAAACTGTGATTCTCCTTTGGAGGTAATCTATTTTTCTTTAAGATTTATATTTCTTCTTTTTTTAAATTTTATTTTATTAATATATCTAATTACATCTCAATGGTTAAACCATCCTTTGTATCCTCCCATTCCTCCCTCCCTCCCATTTTCCACTTACTCCCTTCTCCTATGACTGTGACTGAGGGGGATTTCCTCCCCTGTATATGCTCATAGAGTATCAAGTCTCTTCTTGGTAGCCGGCTATCTTATATTTATTCTTAAATGTATGCATGTATATGCTTCTATGTGGGGTATATGCAAGAGTGCAATGCCCTCAAAGGCCAGAAGACCATTCCAGATACTCTGGAGCTAGAGATTTATGTGGTTGTGAGCCAACTAATATGGGGTCTATGAACCCAACTCAGGTCCTCTGCTAAAGTAGTAAATTCTCCTGACTACTGAGCCATCTCTAGCACCATGGGTAAGTTTACATGGAGATAGTGGCAATATTTTCTATTGCAGATCACCACATCATGCTCTTTTTAAATGTATTTTTATTTTTCATATACATTTATATTATTCCACATATATACAATAAACTACCTATAGCAGGAATA
>OU015744.1:141770755-141786553 GCA_907169655.1 Acomys percivali
GATGACTTTATTTTAAAGTGTTAATACTTTTTATGGTAATTAGTAATGTTTTGATTTTTTAATACAGAAATTAATGAGCAAAATGAATGCTGGGCTACCAGATCTCTCCTGAATGTTCAGTCATAGAAACAATTGCTGGTAATAGGATGACAGGGAAACTTCTGAAGAGAGGTTTTCCCCTGAGAGCTTTTCTTTGCATGCCCACTTCATTTTGGTTCTGTCTGAGTGTGGCATCTTTCTAACACAAAGTCCCTGACTGCTCTTCAGGAGGGCGTGGACAAGAAAAGTAGTACCAGAGGAGGAGGAGACATGGTGGGCTACAGGCTCAAGTAAGGTTCATCCTTGCAAGGAGAGACCTCTTAAAGCGAAGAGAAGAACAGCTGTGTTGGCAGCTGCTGGATCCCACCATGCACTGGAGCAGCAGCCACATCCAGTGGACTCCTGCCAGGGCCCCTCTGTCCTTCTCAGCTATGCTTGCTGTCTAAGGCTGTCACAGTGTCTTGTAGCTGAGTGTCTGCAGAGTGGGAGCTGACAGACATGACTCTGGCTGGAAGCCCTGGCTCCCCTCTCCCCAGGTGTAGAGTTCTGACCTGTTTCCTTCACTTTGTAGGTGAGCAAAGCTACTAGTGAAGGACTGAATCTGGCAGAGCTGCAGCTGAGGTCTTCACCTTAGAAGCACTTGATAAGTGTTTCTGTCCTTTGTAGGCAGCAGCATGATAAGCTTAAAATTAATGAATCTGAGGAGGCAAGAGACTCAGTTCATAGTGCAACTATGCTAACTTTGTCAGTTGTGTTAAACTATTTAGCTGTTACACTCTTTTAGATTATTTTGGGAATTAATGAAACTTAACTAGGTATAAGTTTAGCATAGTATCTAGTAAATTATAAGGGAAAGTATTGATTTGACTAAATAATAGGTTTATGAACAAGGAAATACTGAATGTGTTGATTAATATTTGACATGTGCTAGGAATAAAGTCAAGTAATTTTGTGTATTTTAAATTTTAGATGTACTGGTGATGACTACTTGATAAGCCAAGGCATCGATCTGTCACCTTGGGGACTGTGGAATAATCATGTGGCAATGGCTTGTATGATTATTATCTTCTTCACAATTGCCTACCTAAAATTGCTATTTCTTAAAAAGTATTCTTAATTTCCCCTTTAATCTACTTTTGGCTGTACTCCCATTAAATATGGACACTTTGATCAACATATCCAGTGTTCTTTTGTTTTCTTCATTAATATTTTGATGTACATAAAATAACTAACACTGAAAACTAAGAACATTATGTGCCACAAATTGAGCTCATCGAATTGTAATCATGGGCAGAAAATCCAGTCAGATTTACTGATTTGAAAAGGGAGACCTGAAGTCTAGATACTGCTGATATGTCATTAATATATTATTCATCCTATTTAAAACTGCTATTGAGAAGCCAGGCATGGTGACACACCATAGTAACCCTGGTACTTGGCAGGCAGTAGCAGAATTACAGCTCAAGGCTGGTTCCGATCCTATATTAAAATAGCAGGAAGAGAGACAGTCATGTAGGTGAGTGCCACTATAGTAGTCTGGATTTATGGTCTGCTATTATTTGATAACTAATAAATATGTTAAAGCTGTGTGAGAGGATTGAAATCTATGTCAAGATATCACTTTTTCTCCAGGGTTAAAAATATCAATGATCATAAAAATGTTTTTGATAAAAACATTATTATTTTTACTGCTTGGGGGCTCTGGGCTGTAGGTGTAGAAAACTTGAGGTCTTATGATATGGTTCTTATACCATTTCTGGGGCATTCTAAGCCCAAGGAGTTGCTTATGCTCTTTGATGTGGCTCAGGGTTATGTAATCTGGGCACAGGAGTTTTCTGAGAAATATTATCAAGATGAGACGTCTGAGTCCTACATCTGTACTGCTGCCCCATAAAATCTACTACTTAGGGACCCTGCAAATGCTCACTCTTTTGGAGCCTGTGAAATTATAAAATATACTACATGAAGTTGAAGATGATGCTCCAACATCACAGAGTTTTGGATGACTGTCTAGACAGTTAACTGTCTTTGTCATTTTCTTATTTTGGAAGCTGCTAATTTGCACTTCCTCTTTACTCAGATAATTAATTTTATTCCTTCTCAAGTCTCTGGTGAGGTTGAAGACCAAATAGTTTAGTTTTATAATTAAGTCTAGTTGTTTAGGCATTAAGTTGTTTTTAGGAAAAGCAACCTTTTAAGTCAATTACTATTATAGACCATGACCTAGGTAACAATGAGGGTAAAGGAATTACAGGCTGTAAAGGTCCCACTGGTTGAATTACTGTATTCACTGCTCTTAAGTCCATATTCCTGATCTCTCTTTTACAACAAACACAGGGGAATTCCATGGGCTGTTAGACTCTTCTATATGGTGAGACTCTAGCTGTTCTTGTACCAGTTGTTCAGTTGCCTGCAAATTTTCTTTTGTCATGGGCCATTGCTCTTGCCACAGAGGTCTGTTTCATAATCATTTTAGGGGCTAGGCTGTTGTTATGTCATCAGAAGCCCCTTCTGTAAATTTGGAAACTCAATACCTGTGAAGTTCTGTGTTTGGACAATGGGCACAACTTGTGATTATTCTTGATTACACACATCAATACCTTCCCCAGGAGCATTTACCATTTAACGCCCAACTTCATCATTATCTGTCTCTGTGATTGCAGGAATATTAATTTGAGTACACCATTGTTGTATAAAGTGCTCTTCCCCACAAATGTATGGGTATGTCAGCCCCTTGTTTTCCCTTCTGGTCCCACACATTTAATCCACCATACATTTTGTCTTGTTTGAGATAATTTAGCAATTCATACAAACTGTGTATAAACCTTTTGAAGTGGCCAATCTGGATTCCAAGACATTTGAGAAAGGATTATAAGATGTTTCTGTATCCTCCAAACCTTCTATTTCAACACCATTCACTGTACCAGTAATTTGGGTCCTTGATCATTAGCAATTATTTGCCAGAACACACATCTTCCAGTACTCTCAAATAAAGCTGTTCTTTCTACTGGAACAGCTTTGCCCTTGATGTAAGGAAACAGTAACAGCAGAAAAATTATATCCCTTGCATTAATAGGCATCTCTCTCTCTTTTTAAACATATGCTACCAGTCTTTCTTCCAATTTTTTTAAATAGAATTCAGAAAGAAGACAAAGCAAAAACAGAAAATTCCCTCTGGGTACAAAGCAAGAAAGAACCCTGGAGTAGAAGTTTCCATTTTACTGACACCCTGAAACAATATCTTTATACCTTTAAAACCCGTATTTTCCTTATAGCACTAGAAGTTGTTACCCATTATGCCCAAGCCACGTTGGGTGCTATCTGTAGGTATTTTATTCAACTTTATTTGGGGTCCTTTAATGCTTATACCTCCCATCGAAACCACCTGTCCTAGATAGGAGAGAAAAGAGGTTAATGGGAACAGGACAAGTAGATTTTTAAAAACTCAGTTCCTTGGAACTATTCCACTCTTTGTAGTCAGGATTTTCAGCAGAACCATTAAACAGTAAACCAGCAATTCAGCAAAGGTGACTGCAACCATAGTAGTCGGAACCCAGAGCAGCACCTGAAACTGGGAGTAGCAGCCGGAATATTGAAGCATTCTCTGGAGCAGTTCTCCCTATGAGCATTTTGAAGTGGAGTGATGAATAGGCAAACAATAAGAAGTAATGCCAAAACAAAAAAAAGCCAAAAAGCTGAGCCTCTAATATTGGGGCTTTTATATATATATATATATATATATATATATATATATATATGTATATGTATATGTATATGTATATATGTATACACACACAGACACACACACACACACACACACACACACACACACACACATATATCCTTTCAGAGCCCATACTAGGATGTTTATCAGTTGGCAAAGACCAAGCCCCAACAAGAGGCAGTTCCTCCTTTAGTGGACAAACATCACCTGTTCTCTCACAAGTCTGTTTCCAGCAGAAAATCATCATACACAAGTCTGTTTCACATCCCACACTTGGAATCAAAACAAAAATATCTTTCACCCCTTATATGACCCTTGTACATGTCAGTCATACATTTCTTTTCCTCAAGAAAAAATTTTAAATATTTCTGAGGACAGTGTAAGAGGGAGACAAAGAGATGACTCAGCAGGTAAGAGTGTTTACTGTTCTTGGAGAAGACTGGATGGATTCCCAGCACCCAGGAGAAATGCCAAACCAGCTTCAGGGGATCAGGGTCTGGGACTCATTAGGCATAGATTAACAGCTACCCCAACAAACACATCATTAAAAATTAAGTGAAAAATATTCCTAAGATATGCAACATCAGTTTGAGATGATCAGTTTGAGCATAAAACAACACAGTGATTTAAAATCAAAACAACAAAAATAAAAACAGAAAAAATTTCCACCTGTATCATTGGGCCTGAGATGAGAGACACAGGGTGGAGAACTCCTGCTTTACTACTGACCCAGAATGAGACTGTTGTTAGTCAAGCATTGTCAGGCCAGGAGGCCATTGAAGTCATGGTGGATTTCTAACCCAATTCCCATTTCCTTGGTAAAACTAGAAAAGTAAGCATCATCTTTGTTACTCCTCAGAATAACCCCTACCCAGATCTAGCCAATGGACAGAACATTCTCCACAGTTGAGTGGAGAGTGGAGTATGACTTTCACACGAACACTGGTGCCTCATATTTGACCATGTCCCCTGGAGGGGGAGACCTGGTGGCACTCAGAGGAAGGATAGCAAGTTACCAAGAAGAGACTTGATATCCTATGAGCATATACAGGTGGAGGAAATCCCCCCCCCCCAAAGGAACAGTCATAGGAGAGGGGAATAAGGGGAAAATGGGAGGGAGGGAAGAATGGGAGGATATAAGGGATGGGATAACCATTGAGATGTAACAAGAATAAATTAATAAAAAATTATAAAAAAAAGAGGTGGAGGGTTTTGTTTCAGGCCATGGAGGCAAATCTATTTCTTCTTGGTCAAAAGAATGAGGTGGAAATGTGACATTCTGATCTGCTCCAAAGATTAGATGGTTACACACTATTATCTCCTCTCGTGAAAGTTAATCCAGGTGGGCTGCACAATCACCCCTCTAGGTACCCTAGGCTCTGCCTAGGCTCTGCCAAGGTGATGGGAGGAATAATTGTTTTCTTAAGGAGACAATGCATGTGCCTTTTCCAGAAAGTTCTCCCCCAACTCACTGTGCAGTCCCTTACAGAGCTTCTGCCTTGAGCACATTGAACTTTCCTCCTTTCTTCCTTTTTTTTTTTCTTTGAGATACTGGCAAAATCCAAGCATACTTTTCCAGACACCTTAGGTGTCATTCCATCCCCTGCCTCTGGGAGCATGGCTGCTTGGTGACCTCCAGTGCAAAAGGGGTTGCTTTTCTTCCTCCTCTTCCTCATCTCTCTCCTATCAACAGATATCAAGATTTCAGCTGCCTACTCACTGTTTTTCTTCTCGAATTTCTTGAGCTTCCTTGAGTCTAGTTTTAAGTTTTTAGTTCCTAAATTTTATTTACATTGGTACATATATATGTGTGACTATGTGATAGTGTCAGATCCCCTGGAATTGGAATTAGAGTTTTGAGATGCCATGTGAGTGCTTAGATTTGAACCCAGCTCTTTTGGACAAGCAGCCTGTGCTCTTAACTGCTAAGGCACTAAGCCATCTCTCCAATCTTTTTGTTTGTTTTAAACCAAGGAAATATAGAACCCAAAAAATGACATTGTCAGTAGCTATACTGGCTAGATAGAGTCATGGCTTATGAAGTTCAGGGGGAAATTAAAGACTCTGCTGCGGGCCATTTGCTATTTTGAATTAAGAATCTGTGGTGCTGCTCAGCTGGGCTGAAGAATCAGCTGTATCAACAAGATACCAGAACCACTGAATGACACCTTTGCTTTGCTGAGACAGTAGATGCTGGTTAGTGGGAACTGAGAAATTAGCAAAGGTTGTACCCAGTGTTGACAGCAGATCTTGATAGTCCCCAGGTGGTGCTGGTTTTGACGACATGAAGGTTGTGGAGAGCGGCTGCGGCTTGGCTCTGCGTGTGTCTGGTCTGGTGTGCTAGAAAAGAGCCTGGAGAAGCTTTTGGTGAAAGTGCAGCCTAGTTACAGCAGAAGACCCCAGCAGTTTGAGACACCAGTACCATGGGATGACTGCTAAGGACAGCAGCAGCCCTAGAGTGGCAAAGGCCTGAGCCCACTAGACAAACTGTGTGTGCTAAGGCCTTTGGACGAGCCCAGGAGATCGTGAATCTCAGAAGTCTGGCCCTGACCTTTACATGGCTGGACTTTGGTTTTGCTTTGATCTGACTGTGACTGTGCCTGGTTCTTTCTTCTTGCAATAAGAAAGGATTGAATTTATTTTGATTTTATAGGAGCCCACACAGGTAGAGATTTTGGATTTCAAAAGAGACTGGATTTTTTCAAGAGAGAATAAATAAACTTTTAAATTATTTAATTTTATAAAAAGTCCCTGACTTTTAAGTTTATGTCTTATATTGTCATTTATAAATGTAAGACCTTAGGAATGTAAAAATAACAACAGCAGTAGAAACCACAAATAGTTATTGTTAAATAGTGCTGGTATGTCAAATTCACAATGGATAAACTGTCTAGACTATTTTTTGTCAACTTGCCACAGTCTAGAGTCATCTGAGAAGAAGGAATCTCAGTTTGGAAAAGGCCTCTTTAATTAAGAAAGGTTATAGGCATTTTCTTAATTAGTGGTTGCTGGGTGAGGGCCCAGTCCATTTTAAGTGGGGACATTCCTGGGCTGGTGATCCTGGATTCTATAAAAACAAAAACAAAAACAAACAAAAACAAAAACAAAAACAAAACAGAGCAGTGAGCAGCACTCCTTGGTGGTCTCTGCATCAGCTCCTGCCTCCAGATTCCTGCTTTGGTTACTTCCACTGATTGACTGTGGTGTGGAAGTATAAACAGAACAAACTCTTTTCTCCTCAAGAGGCTTTTCCTCATGGTGTTTCATCACAGCCACAGAAACCCTCAAGATGCAGCCATAGCTGGTGTTTCTCAGGATTATCTGGATTTAGGAAGTCTCACCCTCACGAGAGACGAGTTTGGTGTTTTCCGGTTTTTATGTCGTTTTTCTAAGGCGTTGAATTGCTCCTTTTCTAGTCTGTACATCCACCTAAGAGAAGTTCCCACCTTCTAGCATAGGATCCTTCAATTCTTGGCAGCTGCCTAGTAAAGTCCCCAAACAAGAAAGGAATCGGTAACTTCAGGAGAGCAGAGTCCCTTCTCTCACCAAGATGCCATTCACCCTGTCTCTAGGAATCCTGGGGAAAGTCCACAGGAAATCCAGCTTGCCAAAATTGTAATAGTAAATTGCCAAACTGCGTCTTTGGTATCTTGTGATTCCTCCAATTCACGAGAGTGAAAGAACTCAGATGACTTTAGGTGACCTCCTCTCTGATGGACCAAGAGCTCTCTGCCCTAAGCCAGTGCTTCAGTAGTGGAGGAAGCTCCCTGCCCAAGTGCCTCCAGCCGCTCCTCAGACCGGCTTCACTTGCTAGCAAGTGATCTGCCAAGCAGCTCACGCTGACGTCACCGCGGCAGAACCTGTGGCGCTGTGGAAGGCTGGCAGAGGCTCTGGGCCAGCAGGCTTGTATAGGTTAACTTGCACGTCTGGGCAGCTGGGCTGCGGCTCCCCTAGGGACAGCGAGGTGAGTGGAGCACAGGAGCCAGGTGAGTGTGTTAGGCACCGCGTGGGGGTGGCAAGAAGGCGCCCCCTTATGGTTTTTGAAATCCAGTAGGAAATAGGAACTGGCAATTCAGGCATTTCTCCTCCAGCCAAGTTTGTGGTGCAGTGATAGCAGATCTGCTCTTCAGGACTGGAGCTTAAAGTCCAACCCTATTTGCTCCAAGGTTTGGATAGTTAGTTGCTCTTGGATTCATAGCTTAAACTGGCTGAGCAAACTCAGTACCACAGGTGGAGGAGAAGTTTTCAAAGGGACTAAACAATCTGTACTTAACACCCTACCAACCAGCGGGGTCTAAAGTTTGTCAATTTTAGGTGCCTTGTTACTGGGCTTCCGTTTGAACCTGTGTGTGGACAGTTGGGACCTGCTTTTATTGTTTATATTTTGTTCTTGGACAATTTTCTACATGGACACAGTGCATTCTGATTACTTATTGCGATTGTCTACATTTACTGTTTTTGTTTGTTTGTTTTGTTGTTGTTTTGTTTTGTTTTTCTCGAGGGTGGTCTTTCTATGATTTCTAGCTAGGAACCTGAGCTGATATAATTCTCCTGTCTCAGCCACACTAGCACAGGGACTATTTCAGGGCACTATCGCACCAAGATATTGCTATTGAGTTTTAATAATTAACTCAAAGAATTAACCAGCTTATTACAGTAGTTACTAAGATAATACTAAACAAGTTTCTGTGTATAGTGGAGTCTTAGTTTTATGGTTGTTTTTTGCTTTGTAGTCATTACCCATCTGCTGGGAAGTGGATGAGAGATTTTGAGCTCATAGCTAATTTGCTTATAAAGACAAATGAAGTATTCAGGCAATCATATTCAAAGGTAGCAATACACAAGTTAATATGGATAGACCAATTTATTTCTCCAGCTCCAGTGATGATTAATTTCAATGAAGGTGTCCATTTCCCCAGGAATGGCCGATGCAGTCTCGATGAAATTAAAGTTCCATGGAACCTGGCTTGATCCTTTTGATTGGTGACTGTTGAGCCTGGGGAAAGGCTAGAAATTAAACTCAGGTAGCATCTGTTAACTAATTGGCCCTAAATTCTTCAAGTTCTTCCACAGGATAAAGAGTAACTTTGTAGAAAGTACTAAGTTTTGTGGCTTCCCTCAGAAGGCATTCCAGGTGAATGCCTTAGAAAGAGGAAGAGTCCCTGAGGGCTCAATGACACCAGCTGTCCTTACTCAGGAGAGCTGTCCTGGTCCCTGGGCCACTGTGCTGATGTAGGAGAAAGGAAGGGCTAGAGTGTAGAGGACAGCAGAGTTATAGAAGAAGGAGGAGGAGGAGGAAGAGGAGGAGGAGGAGGAGGAGGAGGAGGAGGAGGAGGAGGAGGAGGAGGAGGAAAGCAGTTCACTTTACATGGACCCATTAGTTTGACTTAAAAATCTTCATATCCTTGGAACAATACACTTTAGCAAGCGTATTTTACAGCCACTGTCATGCTCGCTCTCAAGCATCCAGGTAGGGTTTTAACCACCTAGTCATAGGGAAGGGAATCTAGAGCTCCCAGGAGAAAAGGGCTATTGAACTTTATCAGTGTTCACCACGTGTGTCTGTCTGTCATTTTATCTACCCTTTCCCCTCATCCTCTTTCTCTCTCCCCTCCTCTCTGCCTAAGTCTGTTGTAGGAGGGCAGAGGACAGCCTCAGGTGTCCTTCCACTGGCTATCTACCATGTCACCTTGCTTTTTGAGAGGGCCTCACATCTGGAGCTCACCAAGCTAGGCCCCAGGGATTCACCTGTCTGCCTCCTGCTGCCTCACCAGCACTGGGATAACAACTCAGGTCTAATTGTTTGTGAGTACTCCGCTGACTGAGCTAGCTCCTTGGTCCCTGAATGTGTCTTTTCTGTATATCCTGATAGTTTTTACAGCACACACTATAAAGGCCTGCAGGAAGGAGAAGAGAACATGAGTTGATCAGTTGATAAGGAAATGCAGATGAATTTGTGTCTATAGACTGAGTGTTCCTTTCCTGTCATTAAATAAGCCAGTCCACATCTGTAAGACAGTTTCTTCTTCAGATCAGGGAATTGGGGAGTGCGTTAGCATGATCCATATTTTATTTAAGGTACCTTGAATGGTTCCCTTGTGTGTCAGTTGAATGTCAAGGGAAGTAGTAGGCTGGGCTGACTTTTGACTAGAAATGCTAAATCATTTAGTTGTTCAAGCTTTTATCCTGTGTAAGTGTTAAACAAATGGAGTCATGACCTTGAAAAGGTTTAAAGTGCTAGGGACCCAATTCTAGCACTTCAGTAGCTCATATCTTCTCTTGTCGAGCTAAGATTACAGTTGTGAGGCTTAAACATGACTTTAAAATATTGTATTTATTTGTAAATAACAGTGTATATATATTTATATACACACTATATATACTATATTAAACATAATTCAAAATTGCCATCAATATGAAACTATTGAAATAGCTTTTTTTTAATAATTAAAATCTACTGTAGTCATATCACATACAACACATCACAGTTCATACTATTCACACTTTAAGTCACACATAGCTAGTGGATCCTGTTTTAGACAACATAGCTCCAGGGACATTAAATTGATACATTCATAGACATTAACTTAGGCTGCCTTTTTATTTTAAAATTTATTTGTAGTTGTAGGCTCTTGCTTTAGGAAAACTACAAATGTGTTTCTAACATTTATTAGTAATAAACACAGAAAGATAAAATTGCAGGAAGAGAAGAAATTGAGAAAATGAGACTTCCTCATTATTTTAATGTGTAGCTATAGTGGAAGAGAAGCTAAGAGACCCTTCTATTAGTTTGTCCACCCTGTGATCTGACTTAGATTAATAATCTCTCTGACCTTTGCTCATATTCCATAACATGGATGATGTTACTGTGGTACAATACAAAATATATTTAATCTTTGCAACTTCCAATCAGAGGTCTCCCCAAATCCTTAGTATCTTCTGAGGTGTTGTCTTTTGTTGTTCTTAATGAGGTCAGGCTCCAGAGATTCATCACTGAATTACACCCCTACGCCAAGCAGAGGGCCAAGTTTTTCATGCCCCAGTTTGTATGAGTGAGGTGGCCTAGGGTGGGGCTCCTAGGTAGCCCTAGGGTAGGCGTGGTCTCAGAAAGGTCTAATGATTACAGAGTTAAGACTTTTAGCTCCACTTGTGGACCTCTGGAAAGGGAGGAGGGGCCTGGTGGTTCAGCTTTATAAAACCTAAGCTGCAATATCTGAACAGAAAGATTTACTTGGTTGTTTAAATGCATTGACACCCAAGGAAGAGGCCATCTCTCAACTCTGTGGGATAAAAGCTAGAAGCTGTCTTTCTGAGGACCCTAACTGAAGTCTCTGTGGGTAGGTCTTTTTCTTGACATTCACCCATGTCTTTTATAACAACTCTCTTTTGTTTGAGCTTATGCTCTGGAGAAGGGGTCTCACCACGTAGCTGTTGTTGGCCTGGAATTTGCTATGTAGGCCAGGCTGACCTTGAATTTGCAATCATCCTCATTCCTCTGCCTCCCAACTGCTGGGATTATATTTACACACTGCCATGCTCAGCTAGTAATGTCCCATGTTGAACACTGGTAAAGTAAGTATAGTGTCCTGCATTCTGTGAACCTGTTTTTTTTTTTTCAACCCAAGGGAGGCTGTGGGAACATGAGTTATTACCAGTCATTTAAAAATACAGGTGAGAGCCTACTACTTGGATTGATGTCTGAAATAGAGGCTGTCGAATGGGACTGAGTCCTTAGCTGATGACCAAGTAGACAGAGGTGAAATACACTTGAATTATTGGAAACTTAAGCTGGTGTTCAGTGGAAAGTTACTCAGTGAACGTGTCTGTCTCCAATCCAGCTGCAGGAATGTTCATTTTGTGAGTGTAAGTAGAAGAGAAACACTGTGTATTCTAAATATCCAATATAACTCCTATGATAATACTTCAAGTTAAATGTATATTTCATAAGCAATAAGCTACAGTCTAGAAGTATACATTCTCATGACTAAATCTAGCAGTTCAGTTTTTGTTCACACCAGCCCACTCAATCACCTAAGGCAGTGGGTCCATTCCAGTACAGATTTTTTTGTGACTTAATTTATCTAAATATACATCACATCTTGAATGTCAGGTACAGGTACACCTCTCCTTCCCCCAGGAGAATGTGCTCAGTCTTCTTCTGGTTCCCCCTGTGGAAGCAGAGTCATTATCCCCATGGGTAATAAATAGTTACCACTAACAACTGCTTTACTCTAAGAGATTATTCAAGTGCCTTGTGTTTTCAACGAAAAACAATTGCCACTATTTCCTTCATAATTTCACTACAAATGTGAAAAGATGCCACAAACTGCCAGGTTTGACTTCTCTTCCTAGGTCAGAGGTATTCCCTGAAGTTTGGGTTATAGGAGGAGCTCATGACTGACTTCATCTCAGCTTCAACTAATTATAAATTATGAGTCTCAAGACATTTTCATGTTTTTAAATAAAATAGTACACTGCAAAATATAGCCTTGACTGAGTTCTACAGGTTTGGGTTGAAAATATCTTCGAGACCAAAGATTATACTTCAATATAAATATTGAAAATGTTGTTAATTTTCTTATTTGTCTTAATTTTGAAGCATCTGTTGACTTGCTAACAAGTTGCAGATAAACAGTACAGCAATCTAGTCCAGAGCTGTGCCTTGCACAACTAACACAGCTGAGGGAGCGAATCATCTAATCTTAGCGCAGTGTGTTGTACTAGTTGCTCAATTTCACTTGCTTTTGTCTTTCCATTGTGGTTTTATCTGGGGTTCATATGAATGTGCCACATTATAGTTGACTCCCATATATTTAGTGTATATATATATTTTTTCCAGTATATAAAGCAAGACTTATTTTGCTTGTGATCTTGACACTAAAGAAGATATCAGCCCATTTATATGTACAGTGCATCTCCTGTGTATTTCATACTTTCTCATGACTGGAGTGATATTGTGTTTTAGGGGAACAATATCATGAAAGTAACATACCTGTCTAAGTGCATCCTGTCAGTAGCCCAGAGTCTGAGAGGCTCATCTGTCTTCTCACTGATGAGCATCATCTTGATGAAGGAGTTCACTTTTGCCTTTGTGAATCAGGTTTCTTAGGAGATTTACTTAAACTATGTACATCCTGTTTCTCCTTAAACTGTTGTTAAATGACTTTTCATCACCCACTTGGGGAACATGTTGCACTTTATAATTGTTTTAGTGATATATGTTAAAGGAGTTTCACTCTTGTATTTCTAATTTTATTTCTCTAAGGGACAGTTAGCTATACCTTTCCTTCACTTATTTAACTATTTGGGTCAGTACTGACTCATGGAATTTATTTTGTGTTTTTTTTGGGGTCATAATCCAATATTACCCCTATTTGATTTGCTGCTCAAATTGTCCCAGCTTTTGTCACAAGGTTTGATAGTGTTCTACTCTTATATACTCACCATTACCATCATTTTTTGAAGTATTTCCTTCTGTAGCATCGTAAACATTTATAGGCTCATTGTAAAGTTGCAAACTTTGCACTTTAGTTATGTTTATTTAGAATGATAGGAAAACTGAGCTCATTTTTGGTACTAACTATGCTCTGAGTCTCTGTTTTATGCTGTGCAGAGATCCAGGGACCTGTGCATCTGTGCATGCTAGTGGACACTCTCTTAGTACATGTGATTTCTACCCAGACTACTACTATACTCAGCTTCTTATATTAGGTAAGACCTGACTATAATTATGGGTATTAATATGATTTTTGTGGAACACACACATGAGGTAGAATATATTTCCTACTTTTGATCTCATTATAATTTTGAAAAACTGTGCTTCTAATGGCCTCTGATTTTCTGTTTACACTTACTGACATCTGATATAATTTGGATTCTCTCTTTTTAAGAGAAAGAGATAAAGTTGGCAAGATTTAGGAGTTTAAGTGAATGGTCAGTTGTTTTTTAATCAAATATTGACCCAGTAAGTATCATAAAATAAATACTCCACATATTAGCTTCTGTTTATTAGGCTCTGGTAAGGAGCCAGGACTATTTTAGTAGCTTATTAGCTTCATTAAGCTGTATATTGACTAAAACCTGCATATATATGAGAGGAAGTTGTGTAGACTCTGAAATGTTCAGTTTCCTTGCATCAATTGTGAAGTCTTTCCTCTTTAGTGTTACCTTTGGGCAAGACTTTAAACTTGCTTCTTCCTTCTCAAAATAAACAAAAGTCCTTAGCAATTTGTTATTTCCTTTCCTTTTTTCTTAAATTTGGAACACAATGTAATATGCTCAAAATCTGAGACATTTTCACTCTATGTTTTTTTTTAACCTTTGATTGAATTTATAGTGGTGAAGTGTTCAGTTACATTTCAAATAAATGTTGGCGCTATTACTGTTAGCAGTGGCACAGCAGCACAGTGAGGCATTGTGGAGAGCACAGATTACAGAAAGCACAAGAAACCAGAATTGTTAAACATTCAGGCTTTCTTCTTTAGAGGAAGGAGATGGCACCTGTTTACCTGGAAGACTCGAGTGGGTACTGTCTGACAGCCTGGTGCCTTTTACTATTCTATGGAGCCAGCCTTCAACAGAATCCCCTAGTATCCTGAACAATCCTTTCAGTCAGTAGAACCATCTTTGTGTTTATTACAAATCTTTGTTCAGTCAACAGACCTCACTCTTAAGGTAAAGGTCACAGGTGCTTTGCTAAAGAGACACACTTATCAAGGGAGTTTTCATGTAGCCCTGTCTAAGGCTTTGTTCTAATTGCCAGGTGAAAACTTTCTCCTAAGGTTTGACTGTGTTTAAGTGCATAAGAAAATAGCCCCTTGGCCAGACATGAAAAGTTTTAACCTATCACCTGCTATAGTCATGCTGACCCAAGCTTTATTCTTAACCTCACCCTGATCCTTTTCCTGCCAGATGTGAGGCTGGGAATCCCAACAATGCAGTTTTGGATTTGAGATGATGTGTTCATGGAATAGAGGTTTCTCCTTCTATAATTATGGGTATTAATATGATTTCTGTGGAACACACATATGAGGTAGAATATATTTCTTACTTTTGATCTCATTATAATTTTGAAAATTGTACTTCTATTGGCCTCTGATTTTCTGTTTACACTTACTGACATCTGATTTTGATGACATTTATTGAATTATAAACTGGAAGTGAAGAGGATCATTGACATATATGTAGTAGTATTATTAGACACATAGTAGACTATTGAGGAAGGGTTGGGTGTAGATGCATTGGTGTGTAGTTTCCAGTAAACATCTAATTTAGAAATTCAACTTCGTATTTGTCTGGTACTCTTGTTTTTTTTGTTGGATCTCAGGATCTATAGTTCTGCTCATCTTCTTACATGTCACATAGAGTTAGGGTTGGAGTTCATAGATGGTATTGTTTATGTCCTTATCTTTCAAAAATTTGAAGCTAAGTTTCTCCATTGGTGTTTATTATCTTTCTATATTTTAATGCAGTTTAGTAATAACTGTTTAATTATTTCTAATCGAGCTTTGAAATCTCATCTTTATCATGGTGGCTAGCAATTTTTAATGCTGGTGATGCATAATGAGTCTTATTTATGAGAATAATTGAGAAAAGCATATGAGCAGATCTGAAGGACCAAAAAGTAATAGACAATGTTTGATCCCTTCTTTTAAGTAGCTATAATCTGCTTGGAAATTCAGTTTTAATGAATTGTGACTCATATCTTAATACATTTTTGTCATTTTGAGACAGTGTCTCATGAGGTGGGAAAGCAATAGGAATCATCTTGAAGTGCCAATCTGCCTTCTTCTACCTCCATGGTTTTTTGTTTGCTTGTTTGCTTGTTTGTTTGTTTGTTTTTATGAGGTAAAGTTCCATGTAGCTTTTGGTAACTTCAGACTCTGTGTTGTTGATGTTGGCGCTGAACTTCTGTGGGCCACCATGTCTAGCTCACAAATACAACTTTTAGAAATTGTGTTTTTATTGAAACTTTAGAACATTTATTATTCTCTCTCTCTCTCTCTCTCTCTCTCTCTCTCTCTCTCTCTCTCTCT
>OU015744.1:141786563-141796645 GCA_907169655.1 Acomys percivali
TCTCTCTCTCTCTCTCTCTCTCTCTCTCTCTCTCTCTCTCTCTCTCTCTCTCTCTCGCTGTGTGTGTGTGTGTGTGTGTGTGTGTGTGTGTGTGTGTGTGTCCCTGTCTAGGGAATGAACTCAATGCATGTGGCTTGGTGACAAGTGCATTTAACTGCTGAGCCTGACTTCTAGAAATTGTAGGTTTGCAATATAATCTAAAGAAAATGCAAATATGAGCAGGACTGTTGCATTTACAGATTTGTAACAAGAGATAGCTGAAGGTAAAGACTTTAGGGAGAAAGTTCTAGATCTGTAACCTGATCTAAGTTGTTAAAGCTGTAAGTCAAATATTTACATTTATAAATGGTGAACTTCTTTTGCAGGTCATAACATACAGTAGTCACATAACTAAGCCAAAGTATTTCAGGCAACATTTATTGCTGTTGTATGATGGCATATGTTATGCTTAGAACACATGTTATATGATAAGACATAGGTGAGCTCTGCCAGAAAACAAACCAAAGTTTTATTATGTGTTTGACTTTAAATCTGAATTTATTTTTGGTCATTTATTCAGTAACTTTTACTGTTGTCACATTTTGTGTGACCCCACCCCCTCATTTAGTTCCTGGGCTATATGTGGGACTGAGACCCATAGTAGGAGATATGCACAAATAATAAACCTTTTCTTTTGTTAACTGGGTCTTTAGTTTGTGGTTTTATACATACCCATGTTCATATGTGTGCTTACACAAATGCAGGTATATGTGTGGAGCCCAAAGGTCAATGTTGGATCTTGCTTAATTGTTCTTAGATTTTTGAGACCGAGTCTTTCACAGAACTTGGAGTTTGCTGATTTGGCTAGACTGTCTGGCTAGAAAGCCCTAGGCATCTTCTGTCTTCACTTCCCCAACATCGAGTTATAGGCATCCCTGATATCTTTACATAGTTGGTAGGGACTGAACTCAGCTCCTCATGATTTATCATCAAGTACTTTACTCATTGAGCCATATCCACAGTTCTCGATTTGCGCGCACGCGCGATTGTGTGTGTGTGTGTGTGTGTGTGTGTGTGTGTGGTGTATCACCTGTGGAGGTGGAGCTAGAGTTCAGAGGACACCTTGTAGGAGTTGGTTCTTTCCTTCTACCCTGTGGGATGAGGATATTGAACTCAGATTTCCAAGCTTGCGGCAAGTGTACTTACCCACCAGAGCATCTTCCTGGCCCACTTTGCTTTTTAAGTCTCAGAATGTTTATGCTAAAGCTCTACCACTGAATCACATCCTCAGCCTATTGTAGGGTTTAGTTCCTGGATTTTATCAACAGGGAGAAGTGAGGGGAAAGGATTTTACCTTTCCTAAAACAGCATTTAAGAAAACTTCAGACAGAGGTGTGGATATGGAGAGAGATGGCTTAGTGGTTAAGAGCCCTGAATGCACTTTCAGGAGAACTTCCCAGCGCCTGTATGATAGTTCATAACCATTTATAACTGCAGTTGTAGGAGATCCAATACCTTCTACTGTCAGTTTCCAGTTCTAGAGGCATCTGTGCTGCACAGACCATGCAGGCCAATGGTCACACACACACAATTAAATAATTAAAAAAAAAAACTATTTAAGGAACCAGAGAGCTGGCTCAGCAGGTAAGTGTACTTGCTGCTGTCCTGGAAGACCTGAATTTGGTTCCTGGAATCCATTTTGGGCAGCTTACAACCATTTTTAACTCCAGCACTAGAGGATCCCATGCCTTCTACTTGTCTCTTTTGGCACCTTCACACAAATGGTATGCACACACGCATGCGCACACACACACACACACACACACAGTGACATATAAAATATTGTAAAATCTTAAAAAAAAATCAAGGAAAATATGTTTTTTCAAAAGGTCTCAAAGACAGCCAGGCAGTTGGTCATCTGTGAGGGTGTTCTTTGTGCTTAGTTGGTTTTAGCAAAAGTTCATGTCTCTGAGCCCAAGAACCTGAAGTCCTTTCTGGTAATACTCATTTTACTCACCTCCCTTTTTTCAAGAATATAAGCTAACTGGGCCTTATTGCTGCACATAACTCCTAAGCTTTTCCCAGAATTCACCATATAAGACCACAGTTAGTATTATAAGCCTCTGGCATATTTATTGAATATGTATATTATCTTAGACATGGTTTCTATTGCTGTGATAAAACACCATGACCAAAAGCAAGTTGCCGGGGAGATTAATTTTCCTTTACAGCTTATAAATACAGCCCTGAGGGAATCCAGGGTAAGAACCTGCAAGCTTTAACTGAAGCAGCATCCACAGAGAAGTGTAGCATCTCCTGGCTTGCTCAGTTTTCTTTCTTATACATCTCAAGATCACCTACCTACCCAGGGGCAGCACCATCAACAATGAGCTGGGCTCTCCCATATCATCAATAGAGAAAGAAAATGCCCCACAGGCTTATCCACAGGCCATTCTGGTGGGGAAATTTCATTTTCAATTGAGATTCCCTCTCCTCAAATGACTCTATCCTGTGTTAAGTTGACCTAAAAGTAGCCAGGACATATGAATACCTTCCATTAGGAGGGTGTCTCCCTATCTGCCTTGTCCTCAGATCACTGCTACCATGATGTAAAGGCCTGGAGCCCTGTCAGTGTGCTGACTCCAAACTAATCACTAAGTAGTCTTAGAGTTTTCAGTACTGGATGCTTTAAGGTAGATGTGCCAGATGTGGGACACAGGAAAACCACTGGTCAATAGAAGACTTAAATGTAAGGGGTGACATTTGAAGTTAAGATGCATGGTTCATTTGCTTTTTCATTTGTAACTCAAGAGACCTCTAACTCCTTGTTAGTACTAGTATCTTTGCATTAATGTCAGTGTATAGTACAAACTACTTAACCAGTTGCTCTGAGGTTGGGATTAGTTCTTCATATTCACCTATTGTTTTTAGGAAAGAAAAAACGTAATGGTGCAGCCGTGAACTCTTACTGGTGGCTACCCTTGCATCCTCCCGATGTACAGTAGTTAGCAAGTGGGCAAGGAGATCTGGCTGAGGACAGAGTCTACCTGTGTATTGCTTTCCTTGTGTGTACTTTTCCATCATATATAAAGCCGGTTTTGCTCTGTGATTAGAAAGTGATACATGATTAAGCATATGGTAAAAGAGAAAATTCTTATTTTTGAAGCAGATTAACATAACGGTTTAGAGAGGAAAGGGGCTCAAAATTAACAACAGCAACAACAAAGATAAACAAAGAAGAGCTGAGTCCTACTGATGGGAAAACAAGAGGGCAAGAGCCGGTGAAGCCTGGTGACCCCAGAAAAGAGGCAGATGGGAAAAGGAAGGGGCGGCCATCCCTTTGGAAGGACTTTCATCTTTACCAGGATTTGTAAACTGTACCAATAACTTAGTAAGCTAGCTAAGGATGGTGGTGAAGTTCTTTGGAAAATTTTTAAGGACTTACGGTCTTCACAGAAGGCCTAGGATAGAGAAATACCCTCTCCACCAGGAAACATCAAGGTTGGATGTCATGGGAAAGTCTGCATATTGTTTGGTTTGATTTCCTTTGTGTTTAAAAACCATGCCAGTCTACTGAGCAGCATACATGACAGGAAAGATTACTGTGACTAAGGGGGTGGTGGACACTTTTATGAGTCATCTCAGTTAACTAGAGATTGCTTGTTGTGGTATGGTATGGAAGTTTTATACTTTCTTTGTTTTTCAATCCTGAGTGGACTTTTTTGTTTCAACTTAGGGTAATGCATTTTTCTGATGAGAACTCTAGAATTTGTTCCTGTTCTCCCTCCCTTCATCTAAGTCTTCCTCACCTCTGCTGAGTGATATTCCAGAGTTAGACCTGTCTAATTCATTGGGCTATAACCCTTGAGAGAGTCTGTGGAACTCCTTAGGAATTATGTGGCTGCTCAGCAGTGAGGATGCAGACACAACCCAGCTAGGGGGACCTCAACCAACTGCACACACTTCTAACGCCTTTACTAGTCTATCGGTTCTAGATCACCATCTGCTGGCATGGGTGATCTTTCATTGTTTCTTCAGCTCCAGTTGTAGCCTTTTATTAGTGAAAATATTTTTAAAAATCTCATTTTCATCTTGAGCCAATGACTAATCTAAGTCCAGTGATATGTTCTTGATTCTGACTGTGTTATGAGAGGATACAAAATGGCCATTGTGGCTGGTCACACTTGGGTTGTCAGTAGGAGACTGGTGTGTTTGCATTGACATACATATCTTTGGTTTGAAGACGTGGAGAAATTTAACAAAGTATTTATAGTAAAGTTGAAAGGTCCTACACCACCCATGACTTTTTAGATTGCTTCAGGAAAAAAGAACTTTGGCTAGTTGCTATGGTTTATTGTATTATGGCATTAAAAAAAGCAAACAAACAAAATGAATAGAGCAGGAAATGCTAAATTTGGGACATAAAACATTCAGAAAGTAATGCTTGTCCTCTATTTTTCTAGACATACCTTTGAGTTCCTTTGTATCTATCCTGCTTTTTTTTTTTTTTTTTTTTTTTTGAAACTTCATTCTGAGACTTGAACCTCTCATCTGTTTGGGAGAATACTGCCCAGAATTTCTTTAAATATTGGTTCTACTCTATTCCACCCTTCCATACCCAGGTCTCTAGTTACATGCATGAGAGATTATGATAATCCTTTCTCCCTCCTTTTTTAAAAAATAAATTTCTCCTTAAACCTGGAGGCTCTCTTTCATCCATAGTGACACTTTTTTTTATCATTTTCAAATTTTAATCCTGTATGTTTCCTGCGTAATTTTTGTTTCTTTTCTCTAAACTAGGACATAAATTGCTTGCTCTCTTGTTTGGTATACATTTTACTTACAAAGGAACTGTCAAAACTTTTAAAACTGATCTTATTGACCATTTTAACATATCGTTTTGTTAAGACTGGTAAGAATTTCATTAGAGATAGAGGTCTGACTTTTCATAGGAACCAAAATCCTAGAAAGGAGGGGACAGCAATCAAGTAAGTCCTGCCCCTGAGCCCTTTCTTTCCCATGTCTGCACAGATAAATCTCACACACAGGAAACATAACTCATGAAAAATAGGCAAGAGAAAGCTTGTCACAGATGGAGGCCCTTTAAATATTAAAACTAATTACTGACCATAACATGTTAAGCCTGTTCCATAAGCTCAGTTCGCCTTACAGTCTTGGTCTAATCAGATTTGTAAGGGGCTTTTTAATAATGTTCATTGTAAAGCATTTTAAACTTGATCTGTAAATTTAATTCTCAGTGTTTACTTTAAAGTCCTGAATTAGTTCATTACTCATTTGATGTAGTTAATAACTTCCAAACTTTAAGTTATCCTAAAATTTAAATATATTTGCCTGTTACTGTTTTGTCATTGGTGGCAGTTGGGGAGTTTATCTTCTTGAAGGGGAGAATAGCCAGAGGTGTACAATTTGAGCATCAGAGGTGTACAATCTGAGAATCAGAGAATCCTCCGTGTGCTAAATAACAATGGCACAAACTCTAAGATGAAACAATTACTTAATGAACTGACAGGGTCTTTATCCTGTAGTCTGATTTTAAGTTTTATTATATGATTTTAAAGCTAGACAAGATGAAAAGTTTCCCATCTTTTTTCTATTTGCTTAGCTCTGAGTGCTTTGCATATTCTGTTGACTAATTAAGATACCATTTCTAAGACATTTGACAGCTAGTGGGAGCAGAGGACTCAGTTATGGCTGTTTCATGTTACTTGACTGAGGTGGTAAAAGTAGTGTTACCTGTGCTGACAGACTCTTCTATTCATATTAATTTACTGTTGTTTTTCCCTCTATAGAAAAGCAGAAATCCTAAAGATGTCTTCCAGTAATGACCACATTTTAGAACCAATATCACAGAGAAACACCAACGCCCTTCCTGGAATGAACTCCAATGACTCAAAGACACTTACAGGAGATGTGCTAAGTTTTCATAACATCACCTATCGAGTGAAAGTGAAAAGTGGGTTTTTAGTCCGGAAAGCAGTTGAGAAAGAAATACTCTCAGATATCAAGTATGTGTATGAACTCTTTAAAAGATTGCTTTATTTATCTACAGTGAGCTTTACAGAATGTTTATTACTAACAGTTGCTGTGAATACTTGATTTCATGTCTTTGTACATATGTATGTAGACACATGTTTTTGTTTCTTTTCTCTAAACTAGGACATAAATTGCTTGCTCTCTTGTTTGGTATACATTTTACTTACAAAGGAACTGTCAAAACTTTTAAAACTGATCTTATTGACCATTTTAACATATCGTTTTGTTAAGACTGGTAAGAATTTCATTAGAGATAGAGGTCTGACTTTAAATTTTTTGGTGTATTGTTGTAAAAATGTAACTGTAACTTCATATTTTTCTATGTGTGCACTTTATTATATTCTGGTATAAAGGAGGTGGAAATGTAATATAATTAGGAAGTATTTTGATTTTTCAAATACACCTGTTTTAATAAGTGACTTATTTATGGTAAGCTGATTGTCATCTTTAAGGATTTACTTAGGACTTTCCCTCTTTAACAACATCTTGTCCAGCAATTTGGGATATGGCACAGCTTGTAGCCATGTGCTATGTGCATAGTATGAATAACGGGTTCTACAGAACAAAACGACAGCCTACCGATTGGGAAAAGATCTTCACAACCCTCCCCATGACACAGAGGGCTAATATCCTATATATATATATACCCTCAAGAAATTAAACACTAACAAACCAAATAACTCAATTTTAAAATGGGGTGTAGAGCGATACAGGGAATTCTCAACAGAGGAATCTCAAATGGCTGAGAAGCACTTAAAAAACTCCTCAGCCTCCTTAGTCATCAGGGAAATGAAAATCAAAATTACTGTGAGATTCCATTTTATACCTGTCAAAATAGCTACAATTAAAAAAAAAAAACCTCTGTAATTCCAGCTGCAAGAGGCAGAGTCAGGAAGATCTCACTAGGTGAGTCCAGGACAGCCAAGGTTACACAGAGAAACCCTGTCTGGAAAAAAACAAAACAAAAACTGAAGTGGTAGCACATGCTCTGGAGGATGTGGAGCTAGGGGAACACTCCTCAAACTTTGTTATTTTCTTTAATGGTAGAATTTAGTGTAAATATCAACCAACCTCTGAAACATATTAAACTATCATAGCACATTAATGTTCAGTTTATGCTTGAAGCATTCTTGATTTCTTATTCTTTATATAAGTACCTATTTTTAAATACTGAAAGTGTATTGTAGCAGTAGATCCTTATATAATAAAAGATTCTACTCATTTTTGAAGCAGGTTCTTGGTAGCTATTGATATAAGAGACACATCACGAGGTGTAAATACATGTACACTAAAAGTTTACCCTGGCATTTCTGTGTCTGTATGTTGGACATGGTGTTGGAAGGGTAACACATTGAAATACTAAGAGGTTTTTCTGTGTCACAGCTTGATTGAGCCTTAATGGCCTGTTGTTATATTTGTTTGACATTTCACTGAGAGGCACATCAGTCAACAAACAAAGCAAAAGGTACATTGCACTTTAACCCCGACCAGCCATTTTATAATTGTGATATATCAGGTACAGCAGGCAATAAATGGTGAGTTTTTCTTGGATGTAAGTGCAGGGTGACAGATGCATGGGAGATTTTATTGCTCATGACAAAGTATAATAATAGGAAAGGTCATTTTAGTCCTCATATGAATGAAGTGTTTGGCAGTTTGGGCTTTCCGCTGGTTTGATGCTGTGTTCTCTGGGGAATACATCTCAACCTACTTACCAGTTCTAGGAGATAAACATGACAGCAGAGTACCGGATGAGCCAACTCAGGCCACTCTTCATCGTTCCCATGCAGCTGTAATGGGCCCACCCTTAACTCTCCTTTCTCTCATTTGTTTTCTTTAGCCTTCCTACTTGTCACTATTAGGATAAAATTTGTACTTTCTTGGATATCATCAGAGTCAACATTGCTGTGATTGTTCTGTCTTAGGCAATATAAATATCTATTTAATTTGTTGAAACATATGGCCGTCGATTGTGTGCTCATCAAATGCATTAGGACAAGTCATAGAGGCCTTATTTGACAAAGTTCCAAAGATCTCAAACATGATTTTTGAACATCAAGAGTAGCTGTTGAAGCTTTGCTTGACAATGTTCCAAAGATCTCTGCCTGATCAACACTGTCCTTAAATATCATCTATGGTCATTGTCTATATATAGAATACTTTTTCCTGAAAAATACTTTGAAATCTGTTTTTTTTATCCTAAAACTACCTATCTCTCTATTTCTTATTTGACTATGAGTTCAGGCCTAGTGAAATTTACACGTGAGAACTTTTCCCCGAAGAGAATGATGGAAGAAGGTATCTGGCCAAGGGCTTGAGACAATGAGAAAATTTATATTCTGAGGACTGTTAGCAGCTAGGCAGAACTACCTCAAAAGAAAGTTAGGACTTTGACATAACAGTCTCTGGTTAGATATTGTTAGTCGTAGAAAAGCAAAACTTGTTCTTATAATAAATCAAAGGTTTCTTTAGAATCTGCTTTGAGAGCAATAGAAAATGTACTGGGAATGTCATGCTTTACAGGTATTTTACAATAGAGGACCCCTTAGCAGTTAGCCTAGGCTTGGATAAAGATGAATAGCACACCTGTTGGTTTGAGATTGGAAGTAAGTCAAGTTTTTTTTTTTCTGTGTGGCTGTGACAATGATGTAAACACAATGGCTTAAAGTCTGAGGAAATTTATGATTAAACTTTACTGAGTATTGCTTAAAAAATAATAATCAAGTCATGCTGACCATTCCTAGGATAGTGATTGATTTTTTTCTGTAAGTTTTATGGTAGCTTATAAATAACTGTTTATATTTCTTTGTTAGATTGTTTTCTTGCTCTGTTGATTTTAATGCTCTATTGATTGTAAAAGCTGAAAAAAATCATGATGTAATCTGTAATGAAAAAATGGAACTTCACCTTAAATAAAGTACTGGAGTTTCCCTAAGAGGAAGTGAAGAAAAATAAAGTTCTCCTGGGCTAGAAGACCTTTCAATTTTGCACCATAATTTATGTCTGGGCATCAATATTTCTTTTCTCCTCTGTTCTTCAGTCTATCCTCAACAATTGGGTCCTTTAACTACTTGTTCACCAACAGTTGTTTCCTTTAACTAACTGTTCCCCACAGCTCAATTATCACTACTGCAGAACAATCAGTATTTTCTCTTCTTTTTTCCCTGAAGCTGGTCTACAGGATGTGCCTATATGTCATTATTAAACATTTCACAAGGAAAGAAATGATTCTACAAGACTATGTGTTTCCCGCTCTAATTAGTAAAACCTTTCATTGTTTCATATTTATTTATTTTGTGTGTGTGTGTGTGTGTGTGTGTGTTATAAAAGAAAAAGAGAGGCTGACAGACAGAGACAGATAGACCGGGGCACACATAAGGAGGTCATTTCTCATTCCACCGTGGCTTCTGGGGATCAAACTCAGGTCTTCAGACTTGTATAGCCAGAGGTTTACCCACTGAGCCATCATATCTACCTGACATGTTTTACTTTCGTGTTACATGCTATTGGCTCTTCTGTCCTACCACTGTGACTTCAATTTAAGAAAGTTTTGACTTTTTTTTTTTTTTTTTTGTCTAATTAGATCTTTGTAATGGAAACATAACCCACTGCTATCCTTCAAGTATTGATTGTGCTTACTAGGGAGTAAGTGAAAACAATTTAAATATGTTAATCATTACCTTTACTCAAAAACTGTTGTGGATTTTATATTGTTTAACAGGTGTGTTTGGAAAGGATCTAAACAATCCTTTTAGACTCTTCCTTACTCATTTCAGAAATCTCTTATTTTAAGACTCTTTTGTTTGAATATTTCTTATATAAAAGACCTTCTGTTGCTGCTACTGGGACTAAGCCCAGGGTCATGCATTTTAGTTATGGGCTCCACCTCTGAGTTGCAGCCCCAACTTACCATCAAGGAAACTGGAACAGTGGCCATGCCATTTTCAAAGGATTAAGTTGTTTCAAGATCAAGTTACAAGACAAAGAAAGGAATGGAGGAAGGACCAACTTCTAGTATCAGGGATTCTTTTTCTTTAGGAGGTGGTGCT
>OU015744.1:141811645-141823594 GCA_907169655.1 Acomys percivali
GCTGGGACTGCACCGGCCATGACTGGTGGGGCAGTGGAAGGATCTTCAGTCTGCTCTGCTCACTTGTCAGTTCCCTGGCAGCAACTGCTTTGAGTTTCATCTTAATCCAGAAAGCAATAAAGTAACATATACAGTTCCACACATTCCCAGGAACCCTATCACAACCAGTGACTCAAGGGCTTATGAGGTCAGATTTTGCACATATGTCTTAAAATAATAAGTGTTATGCAAACATCAGAAATTCTTTTATTTTCTTTTTTGTTTTTGAAAAGGTAATTATCACACTCATATTAGCACTGGTTACTGGTGGCATTTACTTTGGCCTGAAAAATGATCCCACTGGCATCCAGAATAGGTAAGTAAATTTGAACACACACAACCCCTCTCATTCTGTAGGATAGAAAATAGCCTTGGTTAGTTTTGAGGAAATGTAAAGTAGAAAGTATATTTTAGAAAAGAGCTACAGAAGACTACTCCAGAGGCAAAGCCACCAAGTTTGGATCTTGATTTTGATAAAATATTATTATTTTCTTTTAGCTTATGAATATCGATTAAGGATTTAAGTTTAATAAGCATTCAGAGTAAATGTCACTATTTCTTTGTGTGTAAGAATGAGTTGGTGAATTGAAAACTATAATTTTTGGCTTTTGCATACACAAATCACACAAATGTGTATGTATTGATGAAGCCATATAAAAATACATATACTCAATAAAGGGAAAATGGTAGGGAGGGAAGAATGGGAGGATACAAGGGATGGGATAACCATTGAGATGTAACAAGAATAAATTAATTAAAAAAAGGGTAAGACAGAAAAAAAATAAAACCTAAAAAAAAATATACTCTTTTTAACTATTGTTGTGTCTGTTGACAACATGCCACTCAAGATGAGTATTTACTTCAATGGATCCACCGTAAATTTTCCAGTGTATAGGACAACCCTCAACTTTAAATTTTCCTTTTAAAATATGGTGCTCAGTGCCCATTTCCTCTCACCCCCTGGGAAGCACTATTCTCTAAATTTCACTATTCTAATAGCTTGCTGTGTGGGGTGTCATAAATATTTGTCTTTTGATGACTGACTTATGTGTCTCATATAATGTCTTAATGGTTCATACATTTTACAACTTAGGTAGAGTTCCTTTCCTTCATAAGGCTGATCTCTCTCTCTCTCTCTCTCTCTCTCTCTCTCTCTCTCTATATATATATATATATATATATATATATATATATATATATATTTATCCAATTACCTGTTGCTGAAGATTCGTGTTGTTTCCACTTGCTGGTTGTGAATAATGTTATGATTCTACAAGTTCATTTTGCATTTCTGCTTAGGTTCTCTCAAGAACTTTAACCAGTAGAACTGCTAAATTATCATAATTTCCTAGGAAATGCAGTTATGTCTTCTGTGATACCTGTACCATTTTACATTCTCGGCTGCTACACACAGGAGTTTCAATTTTTCTGCATCCTGAGTAGTTGTTGTTTATTTTTTAAATAATAAACGTCAATTTAATCTTTGAGAAATACTTATTTTAGTTGTTTATTTTTACATTTTTTTTGTTGAGCTTTAAGAATCATTTTCCTGGGCTACTCTTCTTTGTCAGATAAATGCTTTATAAATATTTTCTCTGATACTGTAAGATGTCTTCTGTCTGTGTTGGGAGTATCTACTAATGCATGCATAATTTTTTATATTATTTGTCTTTTTTCTGCTGCTTCTAAGCCAACTTCCCTGTGTAGCTTTTGGTTTATTTGACTTGAAAGTGGAGTATATGTGTGGGACTCAGTTTATATTGACTCTACTGGAAAAATGTGTACATTCAATCATAATTATGTCTTTGGATTTTTTTCTTTAAGATTTGGGTGTTTTGACTATATATGTTCATATAGCATCGTGTGTATCTGGTACCTGAAGATATCAGTGAGGGTGTCAGATGGTTTAAAACAAAAATTACAGACATTTGTGAGTGACCATGTGGGTGCTGGGAATTGAACTTGAGTCCTCTGGAAGAACAACACATGCTCTTAAAAACAGAGCTATCTCTCAGCACACCCTTGAATATTTTATTTTCATAGTGACTAACATTTTTTTTCTTTTTTCTTTTTTTTTTTATATGGGGGTCTTGCCATGTTTTCCAGGCTGGCTTGAGTTCAGCTGAAGATACTGATCTTCTTGCCTCAGCCTCCTGAGGAGCTGAGACTAAAACTACATGTCAGAGTTGTAGCACTATGTTTTTATCTTCCTTGAAGGTTGAGACAGCAAGATTGCTTCCAAAATCTCTAGTAATTGGTATTTCTGTGGGTGCCATTTCTTTTTTTTCTTTTTATTATTATTTTTTTATTTAATTAATTCATTCTTGTTACATCTCAATGGTTATCCCATCCCTTGTATCCTCCCATTCTCCCCTCCCTCCCAGTTTCCCCTTATTCCCCTCCCCTATGACTGTTCCTCAGAGGGATTACCTCCCCGTGTATATGCTCATAGGGTATCAAGTCTCTCATCGGAGACCTGCTGTCCTTCCTCTAAGTGCCACCAGGTCTCCTCCTCCAGGGAACATGGTCAAATGTGAAGCACCAGAGGACGTGAGAAAGTCATATCCCACTTTCCACTCAAGTGTGGAGACTGTTCTGACCATTGGCTACATCTGGGTAGGGGTTTAAAGTTTACCCCATGTATTGTCCTTGGCTGGTGCCTTAGTATGAGCGGGACCCCTTGGCCCTAATCTGCCTATCATAAAGTTCTACTTGTAGGTTTCTAGGACCCACTGGATCCTTCTACATTGCTATTCTCCCATGGTTCTCTCATCTAGAGTCCCAATAGGGTGTCCTCCCCTCTGTCCCAGTTTCCTGGTAAGTGAACGCTTTCGTGGGACATGCCCCTTGGGCTAGTATGCAGATATAAGTGAGTATATACCATTTGAGTCTTTTTGCTTCTGGGTTAACTCACTCATTATGATCATTTGTAGCTCAATCCATTTGTCCACAAATTTCGGGAATTCCTTGTTTTTAATAGCTGAGTAGTATTCCATAGTGTATATGTACCACAGTTTCTTTATCCATTCTTCTACTGAGGGACATTTAGGCTGTTTCCATGATCTGGCTATTATGAATAAGGCTGCTATGAACATGGTTGAGCAAATATTCTTGTTGTGTGCTGGAGCATCTTCTGGGTATATTCCAAGGAGTGGAATAACTGGGTGTTGAGGAAGCCCTATTCCCAGTTTTCTGAGATAGCACCAGATAGATTTCCAAAGTGGCTGTACTAGTTTGCATTCCCACCAGCAATGAAGGAGTGTTCCTCTCTCTCCACATCCTCACCAGCAAGTGGTGTCCCTTGAGGTTTTGATCTTAGCCATTCTGATGGGTGTAAGATGGAATCTCAGAGTTGTTTTGATTTGCATTTCCCTGATGACTAAGAAGGTTGAGCATTTCTTTAAGTGTTTCTCAGCCATTTGATATTCCTCTGTTGAGAATTCTCTGTTTAGTTCTGAGCCCCATTTCTCAATTGGTTTATTTGGTTTGGTGGTTTTTAATTTCTTGAGTTCTTTATATATTTTGGATATATTTTGGACCTTTGTCAGATGTAGGATTGGTGAAGATGTTTTCCCAGTCTGTAGGCTGTCGCTTTGTTCTCTTGACAGTGTCTCCAGCCTTATAGAAGCTTCTCAGCCTCATGAGGTCCCATTTATTAATTGTTGACATTAAGGCCTGGGCTGTTGGTGTTCTGTTCAGGAAGTTGTCTCCTGTGCCAATGTGTTCGAGGCTCTTCCCCACTTTTTCTTCTAACTGACTTAGTGTCTCTGGTTTTATGTTGAGGTCTTTAATCCACTTGGATTTGAGTTTTGTGCAAGGTGACAAATATGGGTCCACTTTTATTTTTTTACACATAGACATCCAGTTAGACCAGCACCATTTGTTGAAGATGCTATCCTTTTTCCATTGAATGGATTTGGCTTCTTTGTCAAAAATCAAGTGACCATATGTGTGTGGATTCATGTCTGGATCTTCAATTCGATTCCACTGATCAACCAGCCTGTTGCTGTGCCAGTACCATGCAGTTTTAATTACAATTGCTTTATAGTACAATTTGAAATCAGGTATGGAGATTCCTCCAGAGCACCTTTTATTGTACAAGATCGTTTTTGCTATTCTGGGTTTTTTGTTTTTCCATATGAAGTTCAGAATTGAACTTTCAATGTCTTTAAAAAATTGTGTAGGTATTTTGATAGGGATTGCATTGAATCTGTAGATTGCTTTTGGTAGGATGGCCATTTTTACTATGTTAATTCTCTCTATCCATGAGCAAGGAAGATCCTTCCATCTTCTTATGTCATCTTCAATCTCCTTCTTCAGAGTTTTGAAATTTTTTTCAAACAAGTCCTTCACTTGCTTAGTTAGAGTAAGTCCTAGATATTTTATATTGCTTGTGGCTAATGTGAAAGGTATGGCTTTCCTAATTTCTTCCTCTGCAAGCTTGTCATTTGTGTATAGGAAGGCTACAGACTTTTTTGAGTTAATTTTGTATCCAGCCAAATTGCTGAAAGTGTTTATCAGCTGTAGGAGTTCTCAGGTGGAATTTTGAGGGTCACTTATGTACACTATCATATCATCTGCAAATAGGGATAGTTTGACTTCCTCCTTTCCCATTTGGATACACTTGATCTCCTTTTGTTGTCTTATTGCTCTGGCTAGAACTTCGAGTACTATATTGAAGAGGTATGGAGAGAGTGGGCAGCCTTGCCTTGTTCTTGATTTTAGAGGAATTTCTTTGAGTATCTCACCATTTACTTTGATTTTGTCTATTGGCTTTCTGTATATAGCCTTTATTATGTTGAGGAAAGTGCCTTGTTTCCGCGATCTCTCTAAACTTTAAACATGAATGGGTGTTGGATTTTATCAAATGCTTTCTCTGCATCTAAAGAGATGATCATGTGGTTTTTTATTTTCAGTTTGTTTATATGGTGGATTACATTGATGGGTTTCCGTATATTAAACCATCCCTGCATGCGTGGAATGAAGCCTACTTGGTCATGATGAATGATCTCCTTTATGTGTTCTTGTATTCGTTTTACAAGAATTTTATTTAGTATTTTTGCATCGATGTTCATAAGGGAAATTGGTCTGAAATTCTCTTTTTTTGTTGGGTATTTGTAGGGTTTAAGTATCAATGTGACTGTAGGCTCAGAGAAGGAATTTGGTAATATTCTGTCCATTTCTATCTTTCAGGATAGCTTGAATAGTATCGGTATTAGCTCCTCTTTGAAGGACTGGTAAAATTCTGCACTGAAACCATCTGGCCCTGGGCTTTTTTTGGTTGGGAGACTATCAATGGTTGCATCTATTACTATAGGCAAAATAGGGTTATTTAATTTGTTTATCTGTTCTTGGTTCAATTTTGGCAAATGGAATCGGTCGAGAAATTTGTCCATTTTCCTTAGATTTTCGAATTTTGTGGCATAAATGCCTTTAAAGTAGATTCTTACAATTCTTTTAATCCTTCAGTGTCTGTTGTTATGTCTCCCTTTTCATTTCTGATTTTGTTAATTTGGATAGTGTTTCTCTGTCTTTTAGTTAGATTGGCTAATAGTTTGTCTATCTTGTTAATTTTCTCAAAGAACCAGCTCTTGGTTTTGTTGATTCTTTGGATTGTTCTCTTTGTTTCAAATTTATTGATTTCAGCCCTGAGTTTGATTATTTCCAGACGTCTACTCCTTTTGGGTGTTTCTGCTTCTTTTTTTTCTAAGGCTTCCAGCTGTTTTGTTAAGTTGCTTATGTGCGATGTTTCCAATTTCTTTTTAAATGCACTTAGTGCTATGAATTTTCCTCTTAACACTGCTTTCAATGTATCCCACAAATTTGGTTATGTTGTTCCCTCATTTTCATTGAATTTCAGAAACTCCTTGATTTCTTTATTTCTTCCCTGACCCATGTGTCATTTAGCAGAGAGTTGTTTAGTTTCCACATACGTGTAGGCTTTTTGTCGTTTCTGTTGTTGTTGAATTGCAGCCTAAGAGCATGGTGATCTGATAGGATACAAGGTATTATTTCAATCCTCTTGTATGTGTTGAGGCCTGCTTTGTGACCTACGATGTGATCAATTTTGGAGAAGGTTCCATGGGGTGCAGAAAAGAAGGTATATTCTTTCTTGTTTGGGTGAAAGGTTCTATAGATATCTGTTAGATCCATTTGACCCATGGCATTGGTTAATGATGTTATTTCTCGGCTTAGTTTCTGTTTCAATAACTTATCCGACAGTGAGAGTGGGGTGTTGAAGTCTCCCACTGTTATTATGTGGGGATCGATGTGAGGTTTAAGTTTTTTTAGCAGATCTTTTACAAATGTGGGTGCCCTTGTATTGGGAGCATAAATGTTCAGAATTGTGATGTCATCTTGGTTGACTTTACCTTTGATGAGTATGAAGTGTCCTTCTGCATCCGTTTTGATTAATTTTGGTTGAAAGTTTATTTTGTTTGATATTAAAATGGCTACGCCTGCTTGCTTCTTGTGACCATTTGCTTGGAATACTTTTTTCCAACCTTTTACCCTGAGGTAATGCCTATCATTATGGTTGAGATGTGTTTCTTGAATGCAGAAGAATGTTGGATCTTGTTTATGCACCCATTCAGTTAGTCTGTGTCTTTTTATTGGAGAATTGAGACCATTGATGTTGAGAGATATTAACGACCAGTGACTGTTAAGAGTCTTAATTTTGATGTTGTTTCCAATTGAGCATTTGTGTAGCTGTGTTTTTTGCCGTGGTATAGTTACCTATTTCCTGAGTGGTTTTAGTTGTAGCTTGACCCTTTGGGATGGAGTTTTCCTTCTAGTACCTTCTGTAAAGCTGGATTTGTGGATAGGTATTGTTTGAATTTGTTTTTGTCATGGAATCTTTTGTTTTCTCTATCAATGGTTATTGATAGTTTTGCTGGTTAAAGTAGTCTGGCCTGGCATTTGTGCTCTCTTAGGGTTTGCAGGATCTCTGTCCAGGCTCTTCTGGCTTTTATGGTCTCTGCTGAGAAGTCGGCTTTAATTCTGATAGGTTTGCCATTAAATGTTATTTGGCCCTTTTCCCTTGCAGCTTTTAATATTTTTTCTTTGTTCTGTATGTTTTGTGTTTTGATTATCATGTGACGGGCAGTTTTCCTTTTCTGGTCAATTCTATTTGGTGTTCTGTAGGCCTCTTGTATGTTTATAGGCATCTCTTTCTTTAGATTGGGGAAATTTTCTTCTATGATTTTGTTGAGAATAGTTTCTGGGCCTTGGAGTCTGATATCTTCTTTTTCTTCAATGCCTATTATCCTCAGATTTCTTCTTTTCATGGTGTCCTTAATTTCTTGGATGTTTTGTGTCAGGAGTTTTCCAGATTTGGCATTTTCTTTAATGGTTGCTTCAAGATCTGTGATTGTATCTTCTAGACCTGAGATTCGTTCTTCCGTCTCTTGGATTCTGTTAGAAAAGCTCTCCTCTGTGTTGCTCGCCTTTTTCTCTGAGGTCTCACGTTCTTGTTTTTCTTCTGTCTGTGTCTTTATCATTGAATCCATTTTCGTCTTCAGATCTTGAACTGATTTTTTTTATTTCTTTCATCTCATTTTTTGTATATTCCTGAGTTTCTTCCATTGCCTCTTTATAGGTCTTCAGAGCTTGAACTGTTTTATTTATTTCTTTTATCTGGTTGTTTGCATTTTCCTGAAATTTTTCCAGTTCCACTCTATGTGCTTCTTTTATGTCTCTCACCTGTTTGGCTGCGTCTTCCTGTATTTGATAATGAATTTTATTTGTTTCCTCCATTAATATGCTCATTATTAAGGATTTGAGGTCATTTTCTTGTATTTCCATTGCATTTGAGTTTTCTGGGTTGTTTTCTTTGGGATAGCTGGAAATTGGAGACGCCATGTTGTTTTGGGGTTTTTTTTGCGTATGCTTTTACGCTGTCCTTTAGACATCTTGCCGGCTTTGTTTTTGTTGGGTAGTTTCCAGAGTTGGATGGAGGGAGTCTGATGATAGATTCACTTGTTTTCTGACGATTTCTGTAGGCTGGAAGCTCTGATGCGTCACTGGTGTGGATGGCAGGAGGTTAGCTCTGTCGTTTTGGACTCTCACAGCCAGTGATCCTCAGCTCCCCTGTGCTGTGGGTCCTGCAATCGTTCTGGGTCTCTGAATGAGCGTTGGGTCAGGCCAAGGTATCCACAGTCTTCTGGGTTCCCTGCCAAGTCCAGCCAGGGACAGTGGGCCAGAACCACCCGCCGAGCTCAGCTAGAATCTCAGGGCCTGAACCGTCTGCCAAGCTCAGCTAGGAATTCTGGGCTCAAAATGCACACAGGGTCCAGCCAGAATTTTTGGTCTGGGACTGCGTACCAAGCTCAGCTAGGGGCTTTTGGCCAAAGTGCGTGCTGTGGTCAGTTATTGACTCAGGCCCGAACCGTCCACCCAGCTCAGCCAGGAATTCTGGATTCAAACTGCACACTGTGTCCAACCAGAGTCTTAGAGCCAGGACTGTGCCAAAAGCTCTACTAGAGTCTCTGTGTCCAATCTGTCTGCCAAGCACGGTTAGGGACTCTGGCCCTAAACTGCACGCTGAGCTCCACCCGAGTCTCTGGGGCGGAATTGTGCACTGAGCTCAGCCAGGGACTATGGACCCACACTGCACGCTGAATTCAGCCCAGGACTCTGGGCCTATACTGCGTAGATAATCCAGCCAGAGTCTTGGGGCCACCGAGCCTGTGTGCACTGCTCAGCTAGAATCTCTGGGCCTAATCTGCCCGTCAAGTCCAGCTAGGGCCTCTGGGATGAACCTGCATGCTGACCTCATCCTGTGTCAGTGCCCCAGGACTGCCCGCTGAGCTGAGCTAGTGTCTTGGGCAGAACTGCTCGTTGATGTGAGTTAGCGCCTCCGGTGGAACTGAGCTCTCCGCTCAGCCTGCGTCACAGCGGGAGAGCTGCGGCTGCGCTAACCTGGCGCCTTCGGTGGGCCTGAGCTCTCCGCCCATCCTGTGTCACAGCAGGGGAGCTGTGGCTGCGCTGAGCTGTTGCCTTTGGCAGAATTGCTTGCTGCGCTGAGCCAGCATCTCGATGGCACTGCGCACTGAGCTGTACCTGGGACTCTGGGGCTGAACTGTTCACCGAATCCATTTTGTGTCACAAGGCACCACGCTACCCAATTCCTATCCAGAGTCCCCTCTCCCGCAGCAACTCCCACCAGCCACCACACTAACCGCCTCCAACAGAAGGCTCTGAGCTGCAAACCTCAGCTGCTGCCACTGGTGCCGCTGGTGCTGCTGGTGCCACCGCTGCTGCTCTGATCCGAGAAAATCTGCACTCCTCCTGTGTGCAGGAGCACGCAGGTCTTCCGCACCCTGATCCCTCTGAGCCGTGAATCACTCCTGCTGCCGTGGTGTCGGGACCTTAGTGTTCCTGGCTCAGAAATCTGTGCAATTCCCTGAATTGTTCACTGGAGCTTCCAAACACGGTCCACACTGCTCACCACCATCTTGGATTCTCTCTCAAGTTTTGGGTTCCATTTCTTAGGCAAAGGCAGCATGTACGCGGAGCTAGAGGCTGTAGACATTGTGCAGTGTATAATATTTGGGAAGAAATTTGAGGGCTCAGTAGTGGCTCAGAGGTTAAGGAGCACCTGCCGCTCCTTTAGGGCCCTATATTCCATTCCCAGTTTTAAGGAAATTTACAGTTTTAAGTTAGGCTGCATCCTAGTCTCATTTTTTTATTTCTGTGAAAAAATACCCTGAGCAAAAAGCAGTCTAGAGAAGAGAGATTTATTTCAGTTCTAGTTAAAGTCTATTAGCAGGAAGTCAAAGTCAGAACTTAAAGTCTCACATCAGCTGTCAAAGGCAGGGAGGGAGTCAGCAGAGATCCAGGCCTGCTCAGCTCAGCAGGCATTCTCCTTTCTTACAAGTGCCAGGCCCAGCCCAAGGAGTGATGCTGCCCAAGACGGTCCCCACAAACATGCCCAGAGGCCAGCTGATCTGGATGGCTCCTCATTAAGATCCTTCCCGGTGACTCTAGGGTGTATCAAGATGACAGTTTAAAATAAATAGTACATTCTCCCAGGCTTCTCACACCTAAAGTCTTAATAGGATGTCCTCCCCTCTGACCCACTTTCCTGGTAGGTAAAGTTTTTCATGGGGACATACCCTTTGGACAGAAGAGACTCGATGCCCTATGAGCATATACAGGGGGAGGAGGTCCCCCTCAGTCACAGACATAGGGGAGGGGAGTAGGGGGTAGCAGGAGGGAGGGAGTAATGGGAGGATACAAGGGATGGGCTAACAAATGAGATGTAATATGGATAAATTAATAAAAAAAATTTAAAAAAAGAATCTAAAAAAAAAAGATAAATAGTACAGGCTGCATTGATAGCCATCTTCTGCTGGATGCAGGACAGAGTTGGACATGGCTGAAAGGATTTGTTTCCCAATACCATTACATTGGGAGTCATTCCTTTAACTAGGATTTTATGGCAACAATGCATTCACAGCAATCCAAGATCAAGAGTGTCAGTATGTACTGTAGCATGGAGTCCCTGGAGTCACATAGTCACCACTGCGGGGACAGAGACAGAGGGGGAAGACCTGCTGCTGGTGGTGGTGTCATTCTTCCTTCTCTGTATATATGTGTGTATGTGTGTATATGTGTATGAGCCATAGTGCACTTGGAGGGACCAGCTCTCTCATGGTGGTCCACTGGACTGAACTCAGGTTAGCACCTATACCTGCTGAGCATCCCCCTAGGCACCCTCTCAGGTTTAACCAAAACAGTTTTTGTTAAAAAAAATCTGTATCATTTGTAGACTACTGACCTAGAGAGCACAAAGTTGACTGGCACTACTGTTCCCATTCTGTCTTGGCAGGGTTGGGGTACTCTATTTCCTCACTGGTGACCAGTGTTTCTCCAGTGTGTCAGCTGTGGAGCTCTTTGTAGTGGAGAAGAAGCTCTTCATGTGAGTAGATCACTATTCTAGCTGTGTGTGGGGTGCTGCCCTACAAGATCTCTAGTGGTGCAGCAGCTACACTTCGTCTGTTCTGTGCCCTCAGGACTAACCTGGGATCTGTGCTCTCTGTTTTTATAGGCATGAGTATATCAGTGGATATTACAGAGTCTCTTCGTACTTCTTTGGAAAGTTGATCTCTGATTTACTACCCATAAGGTTGTTGCCAAGTGTTATTTACACTTGTATAGTATACTTCATGTTAGGTGAGTAACAGATAAAACGAAAGTGCCTTTAGTCTTGGATGTGAAAGAAAGCTAACCTCTGCATATATTTTTATTTACCCTTGTCTATGTGTCTATATAAAAAGATCTAAATATTTTAACAAGTACACACACTCTGATGCATATACCCTAATAATAAAAGCGAGTATAGTTTGGGGATTTTTTTTTTTACTAAAAAATATATAACTGATGGAGACAGATTTATTTTTATATTATGCCCTGGCTTTGGCACTTCAAAATTGCAGCTTCAAATTTTCCATATTTGTCACTGAGCCATGTGCACATGCATATATACCAGTAATTCTATGTTTTCAAAGCACTATCACTGAGAACAACTCATAGAGCTTAAAACTTTATATATATATAGTTTATCCTAAAGAATATGATATGGGAACTGGGCGTGGTGGTGTATGCCTTTAATCCCAGCACTTGGGAGGCAGAGGCAGATGGATCACGGTGAGTTCAAAGCCAGCCTGGTCTACAAAGCCAGTCCAGGACAGCCAAGGCTACACAGAGAAACCTTCTCTCAAAAAACAAACAAACAAACAAAAAGGGAAAGAAAATAATAATGGATCTAGACACTTAGATTCCTGATCCATTTTCCTGCCACTGTATCAAAATCATCAGATTATATGGCACATATATATATATATATATATATATATATATATGTGTGTGTGTGTGTGTGTGTGTGTGTGTGTGTGTGTGTGTGTGTGT
>OU015744.1:141823604-141849433 GCA_907169655.1 Acomys percivali
TGTGTGTGTGTGTGTGTGTGTGTGTGTGTGTGTGTGTGTGTGTGTGTACATATATAGTTGCACACAAATTATTATGTTATTATAGTTTATAAAGTAGTTTGTGGCTTAAATCCATCTTCTTATGTCTGAAAAGACATAGATAGAAGAGCCCTCCCCTCCTTTATATATTAAACTACCCTGAGGTCATGTAATTATTAGCCAACTTTCTTCACTATGTAGTTCCAGCAACATCTGAGAGATGTGGAGATGTCTGGATAAAGAAATGTTTTCTGTTGGTGAGTGTCCTGTGCTGGAGAAGGCAGTTGTAGTATTGGGGCCTGTTGTGTTTCCTGTGGCTGTCCATCTGAACAGTTCATAATGATTTGTGGTCACATGTAAAGAAAATCTGAAATAATGCTCTTAAAATAAGCATGAAAAAGGAAAGTGTGTTAGTTGGTACAGTTACACAGAGTAAATAATGGAATTGGTGACACAGAGCATTTGAATAATGGGTGACCTTTTCTTATTAATTCTGATGATCATTTCTACAGTGTTATTTGCACAATAAACCAACCAACTAAATGCACACAGCTGCACTGACTACTTGCACCTTCTTTTCTTCCTAAGGATTGAAAAAGGAGGTGGAGGCTTTTTTCATCATGATGTTCACCCTTATACTGGTGGCTTACACGTCCAGTTCCATGGCTCTGGCCATAGCAGCAGGCCAAAGTGTGGTAACTGTAGCCACATTTCTCGTGACAATTGCATTTGTATTTATGATGGTGAGTAGAGACTGTGCTCCTCTGAAAAGATGTTTCTTGCTTTGTTTTTTTCTGTGTATAGTCATATGTTGTAGAAACCTACTTTGAGGCATCGATATGCTGGGACTCTGAAAGTTTTAGAAAACCAGATGCTGAACTAAGGAAAAGTTATGGCTTTGTTCCTGACTCCTATGGAACATTTAGTAGTATTACTAAATGTTGTTATCAGTTTGCTGACATGTCTTTACTAGTAAGCATTTAAAAGGTATTTTTTATCCAGGCATGTGCTATAAGTCTGTAATCTCAACCCTCAGGAGTGAGGCTGTGCATTTGAGCCAACCCTGAGCTATACAGTGAGACCTTGTCTCAAGATTGCTGAAATTGGAACCACTGTATCTTGTGTATTTCTTGAAATTCAGTAAACTCTGAAAACATAGGAAGAAAAGAAAGTCAGAAATGGAAAAGATACTTCTTGCTGACTTTAGACAAACTCGTTAAATAAAACTTTGAAAACAAAAATCATCACTGACTCCTTCATAAATATGGCAGCATATTTTTATGTGGTCTACTGTTTAATAACCAAAAATGCTTTTGTTGAATTCCAACAAAAAAGGAAAGTGAAGCTCATGAGAAGTGTACAGTGTGTACCAAAGCGCCTATATGAGTCCTTCTTATATTTTGAAAAGTGCTTTAAAAAGAAGTAAATAAGTATTAAATACATAAATTTAAATGTTTAAATATTTATTTGTTAGTTTGTCTGTTTTTCAGAAGCCAACATGGTACTACATGTTCATAATTTTAGCCCAAGGGAGATAGATCTTAAGAGCAGGGGAACAGTGATGTGAGGTCATCTTTAGCTACATGTTTGAGGACAGCCTGGGCCTGAGACCATGTCTTTATAAAACAAGGACAGAAATCTTTCTCTTTTTTATTAATTAATTTATTTATTCACTTTACATAGTAGTCATATCTCCCTCCCTCCTCTCCTCTCAGTTCTAACCTCCATCCCTCACCCCCTCCCTTATTCCTCAGAAAAGGGGAGCCCCACACCCACCCATTCCATCTCATCAAGTTGCATCAGGAGTGAGTTAATCCTTTTCCCCTGTGGCTTGGCAAGGCAGTCCCACCAGAGGGAAGTGATTAAAAAGCAGGCAATAGAGTCCATGTGAGAGGAAGCTTCCACTCCCCTTTCTAGTGGGTACACATGAAGCCTGAGCTTCCCATCAGCTACATCTATG
The DNA here is from genome assembly GCA_907169655.1 of Acomys percivali. Taxonomy (NCBI): domain Eukaryota; kingdom Metazoa; phylum Chordata; class Mammalia; order Rodentia; family Muridae; genus Acomys; species Acomys percivali. Next base: position 141,825,583 of record OU015744.1, read on the forward strand.
TAGAGGACCTAGGTCCAGTCTATGCATGGTGCTTGGTTGATACTTCAGTATCCACAGGCCCCTCTGGACCCTTTTTAATTGTCTCTGTTGGTCTTCTTGAGGATCTTGTCATCTCTAGGTCCTTTCATCCTTCCCTCCACTTTTCCACTAGACTTCCTATGCTTCACTCAATGTTTGGCTGTGAGTCTCAGCATCTGCTTCAAAGAGCTGCTGGTTTTGGAGCTTCTCAGAGGAAAACTCTACTAGGCTCCTGTCTGAAAGCATAGCAGAGTATGGTTTATAGTGTCAGGGGTTGGCTCTCTTCCATGGGGTGGGTCTTGGGTTGGGCCAGACATTGGTTAGACATTTCCTCAATCTTTGCTCTATCTGTTCTATCTTTGTCCCTGTACATCTTGTAGGCAGGGTAAGTTTTGAATCAAAGTTTCTGTGGGTGGATTGGTGTTCTCCTCCCTCTACTAGTAGTCCAAAGTCTACTTACTTTCTTTCCAGGTTCCTGACTGACAGTGTTTTCCACCAGAACATCCCTACCTATTTCACGGTGTTGGTTTAATGTTTCCTTATTCCTAATCTTGTTCAGTTTTTCACTCAAGTGATAAATCAAAAGGACCATTCTCATACTCTTTTCTCCTGCATCGTTAAATAGGGACAGCTAGCATAGCAACACACATTCTCTTTACTAGAGTAGGCCATCTTTCAGGGAGACATCATTAGTGGAAGCCTTGCCGGGGTTTAGTTCTTTTTTTTTTTAATTATAAAACTAACAATATATATATTATTTATAAAAGGATAATACTTGCTTATATTCTCATCCAATAAATAAAATATCTTTTAATAAGTAAAAAATGTGTTTGAATTCCTGTTTGGGCTGATTACTATGAAAGTGTTTATAAGTGGGACTTTAAAGCCAAACATCAAAGTGTATTTGACTCGGAGGTGGTATACCCTTTAATCAGTACTTGTTTAGCATAGTTCTGCACCTGCTCACGCAGCCCTGCAGCACTGTCATTGTCTTCCATATCCCAGCTCTCCTGGTATGCTAGAACACGTTCCAGGAGAACCTCATTCTGCTTATGCTTCTTCTTGATCAGTCAGTTACTGACATCCACACTGTGATTCTGCTTTGGAGGCAGTTTTTTATTAAGATTCTTATTTTTAATATATTTTATTAATTTATTCATATTACATCTCAATTGTTATCCCATCGCTTGTATCCTCCAATTCCTCCCTCCCTCCCATTTTCCCCTTACTCCCCTCCCCTATGACTGTGACTGAGGGGGACCTCCTTCCCCTGTATATGCTCATAGGGTATCAAGTCTCTTCTTGGTAGCCTACTATCCTTCCTCTGAGTGCCACCAGGCCTCCCCATCCAGGGGACATCGTCAAATATGGGGCACCAGAGCTCGTGTGAAAGTCAGTTTCCACTCTCCACTCAACTGTGAAGAATGTCCTGTCCATTGGCTAGATCTGAGTAGGGGTTCGAAGTTTACTGCCTGTATTGTCCTTGGCTGGTGCCAGGTGGCACCTCTGGGCCCAGATCCACCTGTCACAATGTTCTTGTAGGTTTCTAGGACTCTCTAGATCCTTCTATTTCCCAATTCTCCCATGCTTCTCTCATCTAGAGTCCCAATAGGATGTCCTCCCCTCTGTCCCAGTTTCCTGGTAAGTGAAGACTTCCATGGGACATGCCCCTTGGGCTAGTGTCAGGATAAGATTCTTATTTTTAAATATGTGGGTGTATGTGTTTCTATGTGGAGTACATGCAAGAGTGCTGTGCCCTCAAAGTCCAGAAGACCATGCCAGATATTATGGATCTAGAGTTATAGGTTGTTGTGAGCCATCTAATATGGGTTTTGTGAGCCCAACTCAGGTCCTCTGCTAAAGCAGTAAGTTCTCCTGACCACCGAGCCATCCCTAGAAGAATGGGTAGGTTTGCATGGAGATATTAGCCATATTTTATACTGCAGATCACCACATCATGCTCTTAAGAGTTCTAATTTGGGGATTATTTTATACCTACGCTCTGAACCTAAACTTATTCCTAAAGCCATGACTATAGAATGTAAACTGTTGTAAGTAACAAATCTTGTCTGGATGTACAGCAACAAACTGGCCCTGAATTGTCCTAGTGTGGTCTATATTTCCAGGATTATTAGAAGGGGCACATGTGAGTGACATAATTTCAATCATCGTCTCCACATCAAAAGATCCAACTACGAAAAAAGTGTATTTTTTCTTGTATGTGTGTTGTCACTTTCCCCTCAGGTCATTATTTCTTAAAAAACCGTATATTCCAATAATGGCAGCATATACCCAAAATCCTAACATTTTGGAAACAGAAACCCGAGGATTACTGCAAGTTTGATGCTAGCCTGGTCCTACTACCAAAATTATAGATCAGTCAGGACTACATAGGGATCCACTGTGTCATCCATTCTTTGCTTTATTCATAAATAATAGAGTACAGCGACTGTTCATTTAAGAGTTGTGTTGTGTTAGGTATTTGAATCACTTTGCAGGTGATCTTTGGACATCTGTGATGTATCTATTTAAAGGCTAAAGGCTTAGCTGGAGAGATAGCTTTAGCTGCTCTTTTTAAGGATCATGGTTTGATTCCCAACACCCACTTGCAAGATCACAGCTGTTGGTTATTCCAGTTCTAGGAGATCTAATACCTTCTCTGTGGGCCATGGTTATCAGGCGTGCACCCAGTACACTTAAATACATGAAGACAAAACATTAACGCATAAAATAAAAATAAATAAATATTTAAAAAAAAAGAGGTAAGAAGTTAAGCTATTAGAGTTAAGATAGGATAGATATTGAATCTCATTTGGAAATTTAGACCCAACAAGACAGGAAAAACACTTACTTCAAATGAGACGAATGCAGATGGCCAAGTCACTATGAATGTAACATATATAGAACTCATTATTCTCATGATTATCATATGGTTCCCCCTGCTGTATGTAGTTTGTTTTATACATGTGTAATAAAATAAAAGTATATAAATAAATAAATAAATAAATAAATAAATAAAAAGGTTGCAAAAGGGTTATATTAAAGTACTGTACCATTTTAGAAATAAGAGAATTGCATATACAGAATTTAGTCTGTGTGTTGGAGGCCTGGACCCAACCTATTCTACTGCAGTTACACAGGAAATTGAAATTATATTCTTAACCATTAAGGATCTTCAAATAACTTGAATCTATAATATTAATTATATTTGTATTATCCTTTTTTAATGCCATCAACGCCACTGCTGAAACACATGGCAAGCAAGACTACTAGTGGGTACAATACATAAGTAATACCACATTGTTCTTAGCAGAGATTTTAGCAGGTGAGGGTTATTTGTGGGGGAGTAGCTTTTTTCTTTTCTTTTGTTTTGTTTTTAAGATAGTCATGCCACGCATCTCTAGGTGTCTTTGTACTCATAGTTTTTCTGCTCAGTCTCCCTAGGTTTCAGTACAGGCATATGCCATCATACTTGTCCACTTGTAAAAGCCTTACAGGAGGTCTTGACTAGAGTCCTGAAGTCACTGGACAGATTCTGACTCACAGGTTTTATATCTTACAGCTTTTTTCGGGTCTTCTGGTGAATCTCAGGACCATTGGGCCTTGGCTGTCCTGGCTTCAGTACTTCAGCATTCCTCGATACGGCCTCATGGTAAATTGTCTTTTCTTGCCATTGTGACTGGATTCTCAAGCTAGGAACAGTGCAATAAATCCTAACCATGCCATTCCCACAGCCACATGTGTGAATATGTCCCATTTGGTTTCCTTCCAGAAAGAGTGAGTGATAAATTTCTTTCAGTCTTTGTTATTGGAGGGTCAAGGCTTTTCCATAGCTTCCTCCCATTATTGGAGGGACATGAAGAGTGGCGAGAAATCTCTTAAAGGAGAAAGGTTAATTGAAAGAAAATATTTTGTTTCTGTTCAGTAAGGAAGTTAATGAGGATAGGGGACTATAATGCAGAGTTTATATTGAAATAGAGATCCGAGGAGAAATAGATTGTTATACTCAGCAACCATATTGGCTCTAGCAACTAATCAATACAAAGGAAGCAGCTGTGTCTTAATTCAGTATAATGGCATTTCTGATTTTCATAGTTATAGAAAAATTGCTACTATATACCAACAATATTCACTGAGCACAACTATTTCATTTTAATTATAGATTTTATGTGTTATAAAATTGGGAAGAAGGTGCCATGGGGTAGTCGCTGGTCTTCCTTCTCTGGCAAGCAACATGCTAACCATAAGTTTCTTGGTTGCCAGGGAAAAAATTTAGCTATTTTACTTTAAAAAAAAAACTGTACATAAGAAGCTCAGCATACCTTTAGAAATAACAAAGTAAAATTGTGCATAAAATTGTGACAATTCTTTGGAAATATTTTGGAATTAACACTGTTAACATTGCTCTGATCTTGTGTGTATTCTAGGCTTTGCAGCATAATGAATTCTCGGGACAAGACTTCTGTCCAGGACTCAATACAACTGTCAACAGCACCTGTGATAGCAGCTACACAATGTAAGCTGTGTTCAGTGTCAGGGTGTGTTTGAGTCTCACAGCACTGAACTGAGCCATAAAGGGCTGCTGGGTTGAGAGAAGCCATGAGTCAAACTTTTGAGCCTTAATTTTCCAGTCTGTGAAGGGAGGCTTCATACAATAATCATGTAAATGTGCTGAAAGGCTCATGAAACCTCACCGTCAGTCAAAACCATATTACTGTGAAAACTACTTCCTGTGTATTGATTGAGATATTTTTAAAGTCCCCTTTATTATTTTTTTTTAGTGTGGGTTTGAATTATTTTCAGAACTGCTGGGTTATAGATGTGCTGCTTTGCTAGCTTAGAAGGGACGTGTGGTCTCAGGACTTGACTGGATGATAACCCAGAGTGCAGAGAGGAAGACATTCATAAACACAAGGACAGTGAGAGCAAGAAGGGGGTCACTGATCACTGTGACACTGTCACCTCCATCTGCCTCACCACATTGGGAACATCATGGAACCCAAGGCTCTGTGTGTGTGTGTGTGTGTGTGTGTGTGTGTGTGTGTGTTTAAATGGAATTGAAACTCTCCCTATAAGAAGATATATTCTTTCAATAATTAAGGTAGAATATAGGTTCTAATAAATTAGATGACTTAATTTTAAAGTGTTAATACTGTATATGGTAATTAGTAATGTTTTGATTTTTTAATACAGAAATTAATGAGCAAAATGAATGCTGGTCTACCAGATCTCTCCTGAATGTTCAGTCATAGAAACAATTGCTGGTAATAGGATGACAGGGAAACTTCTGAAGGGAGGTTTTCCCTTGAGAGCTTTTCTTTGCATGCCCACTTCATTTTGGTTCTGTCTGAGTGTGGCATCTTTCTAACACAAAGTCCCTGACTGCTCTTCAGGAGGGAGTGGAAAAGAAAAGTAGTACCAGAGGAGGAGGAGCCATGGTGGGCTACAGGCTCAAGTAAGGTTCATCCTTGCAAGGAGAGACCTCTTAAAGCAAAGAGAAGAACAGCTGTGTTGGCAGCTGCTGGATCCCACCATGCACTGGAGCAGCAGCCACATCCAATGGACTCCTGCCAGGGCCCCTCTGTCCTTCTCAGCTATGCTTGCTGTCTAAGGCTGTCACAGTGTCTTGTAGCTGAGTGTCTGCAGAGTGGGAGCTGACAGACATGACTCTGGCTGGAAGCCCTGGCTCCCCTCTCCCCAGGTGTAGAGTTCTGACCTGTTTCCTTCACTTTGTAGGTGAGCAAAGCTACTAGTGAAGGACTGAATCTGGCAGAGCTGCAGCTGAGGTCTTCACCTTAGAGGCACTTGATAAGTGTTTCTGCCCTTTGTAAGCAGCAGCATGATAAGCTTAAAATTAATGAATCTGAGGAGGCAAGAAACTCAGTTCATAGAGTGATTATGCTAACTTGGCCAAAGGTGTTAAACTATTTAACAGTTACCCTCTTTTAGATTGTTTTGGTAGTCAATGAAATTTAACTAGGTACAAATGTGCCACAGTATCCAGTAAATTATGTGGAAAAACATTGATTTGGCTAAGTAAAAGGTTTATGTAAGAAAGAAATACTGAATACATTGATTAATATTTGGCAGAAGATAGGAATGAGGTTAATTAATTCTGTGTATTTTAAATTTTAGATGTACTGGTGATGACTACTTGATAAGCCAAGGCATCGATCTGTCACCTTGGGGACTGTGGAATAATCATGTGGCACTGGCTTGTATGATTATTATCTTCTTCACAATTGCCTACCTAAAACTGCTATTTCTTAAAAAGTATACCTAATTTTCCCTTTAACACACTATTGGCTGTACTCCCATTAAATATGGACACTTTGATCGACATATCCAGTGTTCTTTTGTTTTCTTCACTAATATTTTGACGGACATAAAATAACTAACACTGAAAACTAAGGACATTATGTGCCACAAATTGAGCTCATCGAATTGTAATCATGGGCAGAAAATCCAGTCAGATTTACTAATTTGAAAAGGGAGACCTGAATTCTAGATACTGCTCATATGTCACTAAAATATTCTTCATCCTCTTTAAAACTGATATTCAGAAGCCAGGCATGGTGATATACCCTAGTAATCCTGGCACTTGTTAGGCAGAGGCAGAATTACAGATCAAGGCTGGCTTGGATCCTGTATTAAAACAGCAGTAAGAGAGACAATCAAGTAAGTGAGTGCCACTATAATAGTCTGAAGTTACGGTCTGCTATTATTTGATAACTAATAAATATGTTAAATATGTGTGAGAGGATTGAAATCTATGTCAGGATATCACTTTATCTTCAGGGTTAAATATCAGTGGTCATAGAAAATAATGTTTTTGATAAGCATATTGTTAAAACATTATTTTTTTATTGCTTGAGGGCTCTGGGCTGTAGGTGTAGAAAGCTTGAGGTCTTATGATATGGTTCTTATACCATTCCTGGAACATTCCAGACCAAAGCAGTTGCTTACACCCTGATGTAGCTCAGGGATATGTAATCTGGGCATGAGAGTTTTCTGAGAAACAATATCAAGATGCACATGTCTGGGTCCAACATCTGTACTGCTGCCCCATAAAGTCTACTACTTAGGAACCTGTAAATGCCCACTCTTTTGGAGCCGGTGAAATTGTAGAATATACTACACTTGAGGCTGAAGACGATGCTCCAACGTTATAGAGTTTGTGTGACTGTCTAAGCAGCGAACTGTCTCTGTCATTTTCTCATTTTGGAAGCTGCTAACTTGAACTTCCTGTTTACTCAGATAATAAATTTTATTCCTTCTCGTGTCTGATGGGGTTGAAGACCAGATAGTTTAGTTTTACAATTAAGCCTAGGTGTTTAGGCATTAAGTTGTTTTTAGGTTGAGATAGATGTTTTTAGGTTGATAGAGATGAGATATGATGGATATTGATTTACATTCAGAATGATAAGCTCACCAAAATAGGAAAGATGTTTTCTCCGAGGTTGCCAAATATAAATAGGCAAAACACTATGAATGTAACATGTATATAATTCCTAATTGTTTTATGGTTCTTGCTATATGTGGTTTATTGTATATATGTGCAATGACATAAATGTACATGTTAAAGCAATAAATAAATAAATAAATAAATAAATAAATAAATAAATAAAGGAACTCCCAACATTAAAAAAAGAAGTTATAGAGTATGGTTTACTAACTGTTCAGATACATGTTCCTGTACATGTTTGTCCCACTTGATCATCTCATTTACATGTGCTTTCTTCACTCTAGCTCCCTTAACTCTAATATTTAGCAGTAACAGATAAGTATTTACCAGTTAATATGAGAGTGGTTTTTACCTGCCTTTTGGTAACACAAGCCACAGCTCAGGGAATCACTGTAAACAGAAGACTCTTGTGCAGCCATGACACTGCTCAGGAAGTGGACCACAACATGCAAGAGTTCCTTTTGGCCCCTCTCAGACACTCCTCATCTGCCTCCATGGCTTGTCTCTGCATCAACACTTGCGTACTCCCCCATGTGGCATTACCAGACCTTTTAGCCTGTTGAGTTTTACATTCTTGTACACACACATGCTCTCACACATACTCACATGCACAGGGAACTCTTCTTACTCAGATTTTATTTGAAAACATACTTTATTATAATATAATTTGCACATTAAATAACTATAATAGAGTAATTTTAAGCAGAATAAGAAAGGGAAAAGCTTAAGGTCACAAAATACTTTACATAGAACATCTTTTTAAATTTTACTTCCTTTATTATGTTTTGAGAAATCTATACCTGAGTATTATATTTATGTAATTTCTACTCCCACGTTCCTCCTCCTGTTAAGTATTCACATGCCCTTCTACATCCCTCTCAATTTCATGACCTCTAAAAGAATTACACACACAAATATAACCTGCTGAATTTATTTAGTGTTGCCATATGTGTTTATATTTAGGGAAGATCACCTATCAGGGGACTTCTCCCTGGAGAAGGATGATTCTGTATCTCTTAGCAGCCATTAACTGCCTGTAGTTCTTCATGTAGAAGCGGGGCCTTGTAAGAGTCCCCTGTCCATGCTGGTGTCATTGTCCAGGTCACATTGAGGCAACCACATTGCTGAGATTTGAAGGGTGAAGCTTCCCTGTCATATATAAAGGATATTATCACATATCAGAAGTCATGGTCCTCTGGCTCTTACAGTCTTTCTTTCCTCTCTTCCACAATGTTCTACTTGATACAGTATATGTGTGTTGTAGATCTACCAACTAGGAATGTGTGCCCCAGAGTCAGTTGTTCTCACCATTTCGACCAATTGTGGCTTTACCAAATGGTCTCCATCTGCAGCAAACAGAAGCTGTTTTACAGGGGTGAGTACACTTATCTCTGGATATAAGGCTAGATATGTACAGCGCAGCTGCGTACAGGGTTCTGAGCATTCGGCAGTAGCGGATCCTCCTTTATGGTCCATGACCTCTCCAACAACAGATCATTCGCTGGGATTATAGTACCAGGTGTGAAATTCCTTAAATCCTCCCTTGGCAATACTCTGAGATAGAGGAGAGAGTCCTCAGGGAGGAGGCTTCCAGTCTGGTTCCAGGTGGAGTCCCCTAATTCCTAGGTCCAATATATATATAACATTCAGCAGTAGAGTCTTACATTCAAGTTGCAGAACATTTTTTAGAGTTACTTTTTCACATGTGGCAGAATGACAAATATATTCAAAGACTAGTCATGGCTAATTCCTATTGGTAAGTGAATTTTAAAGGAAAGTAAAACTTACACACTCAGTGTGAAAAAGCAATAATACATGTAGTATTTTAGAATGCAAAAAAATTACTTCTGCTATGGTATACAGAAAGTTGAAATTATATATCTATCAGAGGAAAAAAGTTTATATTTAAAACTAGAAAAAATAGTTACATCCAATTTAATGTGTCATTTTATCTATACGCCATCCTTTCTCATTATATAATATTATCATTTCTTGATCTCCTACATGTTTAGACTTACTCACATTTAGCCCTGTTAATGTACATGAATACATTATAGGCCAGGGCCCACATGATAGGGAGAACATTTCTTTCTGAGTTTGGATCGCATTGCTTAATACTGTTCTTCTAGGTCCATCAAAATTCTTGGTAATTTCATTTCCTTTACAGCTGAATAATACTTTTTTGTGTATATGTAGCACAATTTTATTACCTGTTCACATGCTGATCGACATCTAGGCTGGTTCCATTTTCTTGCCCTGCTAGGGCAACAGTAAACCTGCATGTACAAATACCTCTGTAACAGGATATGCACAGGAGTGAAATAACTGTGTCTCACAGCAGTTATATTTTTATATTGTGAGAATCTTCTAAACTGATTTGCATAATGGCTGGTCTTATTTTCACTGCCACCAGCAGTGAATGAGGGTTCCTCTTTCACCACAACTGCTCCAACACCTGTAGGTCTTTCCTCTTTTTTCAGCTCCATCTTACTTCGGTTTCCTTGTGTTACCTCCATAAGAACCACATCCTTGTTTCTTCTCTCAAAGAAACAAAAACTGAAAGACATCCCACTTGGACAACTGAGACACTTGTCTACTGTGACTATTAATTCCTAACTATTAATCTGTGTCTTTATCTACAGATGGGATGTTTTACACATCACTTGAGCAGTCAAAACAGAGATGTTTTGATCCTTAAAAAGTGCCAATTTCTGTTATATCTCTATCACTTACAACATTTATCTACACCTAAAAACATCCTAACCCCTAAACAATTAAGCTTAATTGTAAAACTATATATATGTGCAATAATATAAATGTATATATAAAAATAATTAATTTTTAAAACCATGCTGATTTTAGGTTAATTTATGAGAAAAATTATGAATTTTTCTTAGTAACAGTAGCACTCAATCATAATACAATGGAAAACAAGAGTATGTTCATCATATTCACCAAATCATAAAATAATATTGAAATCTTAATAACACTAAAATCATTTGTGTGTAACGTTTGTAAGAATTCCCAAGAAATTAACAATAGTAAAAAATATCTTAGCAAGTAGAGAGCTCTTGTGTTTTGGTATTATAAAGATGTCAGCTTTTCTTAAACCTATTAGTTTGATATAATTCTAATAATATTTTATTGGACCAACCCCCTTTACTGGAATTCATAAAACTTGTTCTAATAGTTATATGAAAAAACAGATTCACACACCCACAAAAATCAAAGCAAATATTAAGACTGCGCTATCACTTCACTTACCTATTGATTTTACTTAAGCTTTAGCAATAAAAATTATTGTTTGAAATAATAAAAGAAATATGCAGACCAAAAGTTCAACCAAATAAACATACATGTGAATTTGAAGTATGCCAGTGGCACTATGAACTTCTAAGGAAAGTTACCGACTGAAAAATGTTGAAAAACTGGCTAATTCTATACTCAAGGGCTTTATACAAAGCTACTCTAAATGTGAATCTCTAAAATAAAGTTAGTGATTTTAGGCAGGTCCATGTGATCTCTCAAAACTCAACAAGGCAAAAAAAATTGGATGACCTTTATTATATAAAATTGAAAGATGTATTGATGAATGAACCAGTTGGATGGAAGCTATTAAGAATCCAAAAGTGATATGGAACTAATACTTAAATTATGCAGAAACTATAAAAAATATTAAAAAGCAAGAAAAAATCATAACCTGATTGAAAAAATTGGCAGTGGATGAAAAAATGCTTTCTACTTGGATCAATTACTTTTTTATTGCTTTGATGAAACCATGACCCAAGGCAACTGAGAGAAGAGCACATTCATTTTGGCATAGGTTTGCAGAGGGACTGTCTATAAAGACAGGACAGCTATAAGCGGAAGCTGGAGTGTCCATAGTTTTTATCAGCTTGACAAAAGTCAACTAGTATGGGAGACCATCAATCAAGGAAACTCCTCCTTTGGATTGATCTATAGGCTTGTCTGTGGGCCATGACTTGATACTTGATTGGTATAGGAAGGCCCAGGCCACTGTTATACAGTATTATATACGGTGTTATACAGCTCCCTCACTACCACCCCTACCCCAGGAGGATGCTCTTGGGAAGTATAACAAAAGAAGCTGAGTGTGAGCCCAGAAGCATGCCTTTCAAGATTTTTTGCCTCTCCATGTTTGAGTTTCTGCCATGACTATGATGTGCTGTTGCTGCAAAGTATATATGCTCCAATCACTCTTACAACCTAGAGAAAAGATAATGAAAAGTTAATAAATTAATATGGGAATTGTTTTGAAGCAATGGTTTTATAGCCAACTACTTATTGCTGAGTAATAAGTAAAATAATTAATTTGATGATATAAAATATGACACAATTGTCAGAGCACCTTATTAGAACTACATAATATAGAACAAATTTGGCTTTATAGTGTACTGTAAAAATGCTTTTTTATTAATGTAAGTGAAATTACTTAGTATAAATCCACTTAGTGTTTTTTGTGGGACTCCTAACAGTAGTGTGGGGGTTTCTCTGACTCTCTCTCTGCCCTTGGGTCTCTTTCCTCCTACCAGGTTGCCGTGTGCAGCCTTGATAATGAGAGTCTGTGTCTAGTCTTATTGCATCTTGTTATGGCATGGTCAGCTGCTATCCCTGTGATGTCTGATTTTTTTCTGAGGGGAAACAAAGGAGGAGCAGATCTGGGGGAAAGAGGAGGTATGTGTTGGGGGAACTAGGAGGAGCAGAGAGAGGGGAGGATTCAGTTGGTATGTATTGTATGAAAGAAGCTTTGTGACCTACTATGTGTTCGATTTTGGAGAAGGTTCCATGGGGTGCTGAGAAGAAGGTATAGTACTTTGTGTTTGGGTGAAAAGTTCTGTAAATATATGTTAGATCCATTTGATTCATGATGTTGCTTATTTCTTGGCTTAGTTTCTGTTTCAATGGCATATCTTTCAGTTAGAAACCTACAAGAAGAACATCATAATGGGTGGATCAGGGCCCAGGGGGGTCTGCTCAAACTATTGCACTAACCAAGGATAGTATAAGTAGTCAACATCAAATCCTACTCTAATCTAGCCAATGGACAGGACACTCTCCACAGTTACGTAGAGAGTGGGGAATAACTCTGACATGAACTCTGGTGCCCCATATTTGACAACCTCCTCTTGATGGGGAGGCCTGGTGGCACTCAAAGAAAGAATAAACAGGCTACCAAGATGAGACTTGAGAGCCTATGACCATAAAGTGGGGTAGGAGGTCCCCCTTGGTCATAGTCCTAGGGGAGGGGCATAGGGTGAAAGTGGGAGGGAGGTAGGAATGGGAGGATACAAGTGATCGGATAGCAATTGTGCTATAATTTGAATAAATTAGCTAAATAAAATTTAAAAAGAAAGAAACTTAAATAAAAATAAAAACAAAAATCACTTGTAATATATTGAACATTAATAGAAGGAGCCATTCTGAGGGAAGTGGGGCATAATCCTGAAAAGGAAAGGAAAATAAAATTGTCATTTGGTAATTATTTATTGGGATTTATATGAGAATCATTATACATTATACTTCAAGAAAAATAATTGTTGTTCTGGGAACATGGCTACAGGTAAAGTGCTTTCTACCCAAGAATGTGAACAAGAGTTTGGTTTCCCAGAACCCACAGAAAGGCTGGACAAGCATGGCAGTGCCTACAATACCATCAGGCCAGAGTAAAAGACAGAATCCCTGGGACAAGCTGCTAAGAAGTCTAGCCATACATACCACAGTGTATGGAGGTGGAGTGATCAGGAAGATTCTTGACATCAATCTCAGAACTCCAAACATGTGTACAAATGCATGGCCATACATGTGTGAACACACACACACTGTATATATGTATGCAACATTTGTTATGCATAGAAGTATCTGAGTGGTAATGAAAATATACTGAGAAACTTTTATGTATATAGAGATTAGGCAGACTTCACTTGGTCATATTCAAAGGGGAGAGATCAAGATAAAACAGGACCTTGCCATGGCCTTGAGGAAAGCATATTTATCTTGACCTCAACATGAGACTTGAAAGGTTGTTTTAAACTGTTGAAATCTTACGCTTTGATCTGGTGAAAAGCAAATGTTTCAAATGTTTTGTCCAGTTAATTTAAAAGGACAAATTGGCATAAAATAAATAAGGTATGAAATTTTTATTTCATAAGTGTTTTGGGATTGTTTTGTCCTCAAATTCAAAGACTGGCCTTAGATAAACAAAGACAAACAGTTTTGTACATCTGAGTTGCATATTTTATTCCATGGTGAACTCATATTGTTCAAAGAACTATGAGAGTGGTCAGGATAAATAATGAAATATGTGCTAACAACATTTACTGGCCATTTTTATATCTCTAGAGTTGAAGTTCATGGGCCATTGTAAGTCTGCAAAGCACTGGCAGTCAACTGTGCTTAATGTATATTACATTTCCAAAGCTGTTTTGTTTTTCAAGCTGTTTGATAGTTTTTCAACCATTTAAATATAGCATGATTCATATTTTAAGAGATTTCTTATTATGATCCTTCCTGGATGATCAGGTTTTCCCAGTCTCTATTCCACTTGGCAGGTAAATGCCAAAAGGTACTATACATTCAGTCTTTCCTTCCCTTAGTATGCAGTATGCTCCAGTAGCTACTATCACCATTTTGGTGAGAAGCTCTGGCATTCTCGATAATTGTATTACATGATCAGGGATTATGAATTATCTTAACTATATATAGCAGGTAGGGTTTGCCAATAACATGAAATATTTTCTGTAGTTAGTAAAAAAAAATAACAGTTCATGAGGAAAAATGTATAGAATATTCATATGAAAAATTGATACCTTAGGATTCATAAATTTAAGGCTTGTAAGTATACTTTTTATTATCTATTGAGGTTCTTATACCTCTGCCTCCTTTGTCCACCCCAATCCGTTCCATCCCAAGACCAAGTAGGAAAGAAAGAAGGTGAGTAGGGGAGAGGAGGCATACGATTCCTTAGGTACCTCCTGCTGGTTACAGTCTTAGGGTTCCCTCAGAAAAGTCCAAACTTCATTTCAGGTCTCTCCAACATCTTCTTGTCAAATTGTATCATCAGCAACCAGGAACAGCAGAGGGAAGCATCAGCATCCTTCTTTCTCAGAGACCCCTGTTGCTCTCCTGTCTCTGGCATTTATTCTTTTCTCATAGTCCTCAGAATTAAAGTATCTGCATCTGACAAACTGCCCCTCTTAGAGCCTGCACAAGGCAAATAGCATGCTGCTGTGGACAGTCTGAATCAGCCATATAACCTACACTGGGGATTAAAACATAACTGAGGTTTTGATAACAGGAAAACTTCCACTACAAATGTTATTTACTAAGTTGATAAAATTAAGATTTATTCAACCAAGGGGTATTTTTTTAACCTTTTGGAAGTCAATGAATTATTTATTTTTGTTTTTAAATGAGAAAAAATTATATCTCTTGTCCCCTCTCTTCTGTCCAGTGTCTCCCAGGTACCCTCCCTTCAACATCTCCCATGTCCTCTCCAATTCTCAAGTTGATAGTCCTTTTTGACTAGTTTGTTATTGTTACATATATACAAATTAATAAATACAACTTGCTTAGTCCATTTTGTTATTTGTGTATATATGGTTTCAAGGCTGACCACTTTATTGAATAACTAGTAAGGGGAATCATACCTGGGAGAGGCTAATGGTCTTTCTTCCAGTAGTTATTAATTGCCTATAGTTCTTTGACTAGGTAAAGGACCCCATAAATTTTTCTCCATTTCATGTTACTATTGATATTGCAATTCTTCTGGTATATTTCCAAAAAGTCTTCTGTAATTAAATAACCAGAAAGATGAAAAAAGGATTGATGTCTAAGTATATTATGACAGAGAGAGACTGTATGAGTTAATACCCAAGACTCAGATACTTCTTTCTTTTCTGTGCATGATAAGATGGTCATAGTCTATGGTCACACTCTAAGCGTTGACTAATAAAAGTTTTCCAGATAAACATATTACCCAGGAATTTCTACTTAAGACGCACACAAATCTTATCTAGACTCATATTAAATATTTTTTAAAAGTAACATGGTTGTTGTGTCGGCCTGGCTCTAGCTCACCCATACCAAATCCAGCATCCAGGCATGGACTAGACTGTGCACCTGTGCTCTTGTATAGGCTGATGAGTTTGATCCTAGACCTCCCTAGGATCTAGACCTACTCTGGGACTCACATTGTAAAAGCAAGTTTATGGAAGTGCTACCATTCATAATAAAATTAAATATGTAGGAATGAACTTAAAGGAGAAGATGAAAGACTACTTCAATAAAAACTTTAAATCTCTGAAGAGATAGAAGAAGACACTAGAAGATGGAAAGACTTCCCATGGTCATGTGTTGGTAAGATAAATGTTGTGACATGACCATAATAGTAAAAGCAATCTACAGATTCAGGTCAATTTTAATCAACACCTCTTACCCAATACTCCTCACAGAAATAGGGAAAATTTTCTAAAATTCAAGAAGGACAAAAAAAATGACCATACTTAACCAAAATAATCATGATTAAAATAAACTGTGCTGGAGTGATTATCATACCATATTGCAAGCTACAATACAGAGCTATACTAATAAAAACAATAATAAATAAAACAAACCAGGCATGTACACTGTGGAAAAAAATGGAAGAACAAACATGAAGGCACATAATAGCAGCCCTCTGATTTTTGACAAAAAATGAAAAAAACACAAGGAGAGAGAGAAAAATGTATCTACCACTAATGTTAATGGGAAAACTAGATGTTTACATGTAGGAGAATAAAATTATAGTCATATTTATTATCCTGAGGAAAAATCAATTTCAAATGAACCAAAGACCCCAATAGGGCATATGAGACCTTAAAGAAGAAAACATAAGCAGTACCCTACATAATATAGGTATAGTAAAGGAATTTATGAATAGGACTCCATTTGCTTAGGAATTAGACCAATAAATGACAGTTGGAACCTCATAATCCTAAAGCCACTGCACAGCAAAGGAAACCATTAATGGAGCGAAAATGAATCCCTCAGAATAGGAAAGAACTCATGCCAGCCATACATATGCTAGAGGATTAATATTCAGAACAAAAATCACAGAAACAAAAGAATTTCAAAATGGCTCGTTGAAAAAAGTTCCAGAAATTTAACAAAAAATTCTCAAGAAAATAAAAATGATATGAAATACCTTTAAATTTCTTCATCATCATTGGCAATTAGGAAAATGTAATCGAAACCGGTAAAGTCCCTCTCAAAATCAATGCCAAAACCTCTCAAAAATCTAAAAAAAAAATCTACTGTATACCACTCCTTGGCAAAGGCCCAAAGAAGTTAAGATCTTACTCCATAGATGCTTGTGTAGTCACACGCATCGTTTCTGTATTCACAATAGTTAGGAAAAGGAAACAACCTGAATGTCCTTCAATTGATGAATAGATAATAAAATTGTGATATGTATCCACTATGTGATATTATTCAGCTTTAAAGAAGAAAGAAATAATAAAATTGACAGGTAAATAGAAATATGAGTGAGGTAACCCAGGTGCCATCCCATTCAAAAAATACCACATGGTCTTTCTCATCTGTGGATCGTAACTCTAAACCTTCAGATATGTTTATATAACCTAGAGTAACCACAGAAACAAGTGAAGTAAAAAATAATTAAGGGTGGGGGACTGGAGAAAAGTGTTATGGAGGTGAATAGCGGAATAAGGGTGATATACAGAGGGTAATGAGGAAAAAAGGGAATGGTCTTTTACTGGGAGGAGGGAAGAAAGATAAATACAGAAGAAAAGATAGGGAGAAATGATAAATAACACTAAGAATATTTGAAAATTCATTAGGGATACTATTACATTTAATCATATTTCATATAATACACCTGAGTGTATATGTATACATATGAACAGAGTTTAAATGAAGTTATCCCATTTGGGTTGACAATGCTCCCACAAACGTCATAGAGGAGCAAGTCCCCCAGCACTAGACATGAGAAAACTCCTTTCAAGTCATTGGTCATAGTGCAGGAGACTCCCCAAACAGTGTAGCTTACTGCTATTGCCCTTTGCCGACTTCCAGAATGTGAAGGCGAGTCCTATTGCTGAAGACACCATGTACTTCAGACACAGGACTTGCCGACACCAAGCTGGGCCTGTGCTGAAAGCCTCTTTCCTGGGAACAGCTCTCATAGTACTAGAAACTACTGTGTGTGCTGCCAATGGAGCGAAGCAGTCAGCACTCCTACTCATCAGAGATGCCTACCAACTATAGCCATGACCAGCAGGAAAAAAATCCCTAAATCTTTATGGGGTGAAGTCTATTGAACTTCATGCCCAGTCAAGAGGAGTAAAATCATGCCTGGTACCACAAATCTAGTGGTGCTGGTTACTTTTTGTCAACTTGACACAAACCTAGACATATCTGGGAAGATGAAATCTCATGTGAGGAATTGCCTCCACCAGATTGGCCCACTGATAATCATTGGGCATTTTCATGATTAAGGGCTGATGTGAGAGGGTCCATCCCACTGTGAGCAGGGCCACTGGTACACAGGTGTGCTTGGGTAGGATGAGAAAGCAGGCTGAACAAGCCATAATTAGTAAGCCAGTAAGCAGCACTCCTCCATGGCCTCCCCGTTGGTTCCTGCCTTGAATTCCTGCCATGATTTCCCTCGGTGACAGAAAGTGACCTAAGGATTATAAGATGAAATAAGCCCTTTCCTCCTTAAATTGCATTTAGCCATACTGTTTTATCCCAGTTACGGAAACCATAACTTAGACCTTAGCCTAATATGTGAGGCTAGCGAGGTCATGGATCTTACAGTACAACCTACTACTATTGCTCTACCAAGCCAAAACACTTGCTAACTGAATTCTAAATCATCATCCTTATACCAACAGGAAGTATATCTTTCATCCTTCATCAAAGAGGCTTCCCTTGGCAGCAGATGGAGTCCATTACAGGACACCACAGCTTGTCAATATGCAGAGAACAACTGATCATCAGGTGCCCAGCCCAAGTGATACATACACGAACAACCCCCACAGCTAAGGCTCAGGGCATATCCCAGAGAGGTAAATTCTGTTACTTTACTTTTCTATGTGGCTTGTTCTCCTGGCCTGCCTTTCCTCATCACACATTTCATTGTTCATGTCAGGGAATGAACTCAATAATCCTCCACAAATTGTCCTCACTGCCTCCACAACTCCATGATGTTTGTTGGGCCATCATCTGGAATTTAAGCGGACCACCACTAAAGGTTGTATAACTGACTGAAAATCTTAAAGAAGGACTGGGAAGTGGCCATGACCTATACAGCACCCAAGGGCCATTTTTGATCAAGGGGACATCCCACTCATTACTAGCAGGGTGGGAACCCCAATCAGCCCCCATCCCCACTGGGAGTGGGGACAGAGTGATCTTGGGCTCTGTTAGAGCAGGGTGATTTGATCTGTCATTGCTTTGAGAACCAAGATGGAAGTGTAGGGTGCCATCCCTAAGTAAAGAGAAAGGACAAGCTGGACCCTAAGAACATGCCTTAAAGGAATCAATCATCTTTCCTGAGAGGAAGTACAGGATCACACACTTCCACTCAACACACCTGTGCAAGAACCAAGTTGAAGGCCATTCCTCTGCCAGATAGCTTCCTTACTAATGCCTGAGCTTTGAACTGTAACTAGCTAACTGTGGACATCTGGGTGTAGACTGGGGGTGGGGGAGGAGGGACTTGTTCAGCTTTGTTGTTTGAGCCATTCTAGCATGGAGGCAAACCCCTAAGAGTCTTCCTCTGTAGAGCAAAGGAAGTGATGCCAAGCTTGCTCTGAGTTCAAGATGAGAAGTGTCACAAATGGAGACAGCTGTGAATGAGCTAGGTAGGGAACTTCTCTCTCTATGTAGGACAACTTTCTTAAGAGCTAGCTAGCCTCAGTGGGGAACTCCAGCTGTTTATATAGAACCTACATGGGTATGGGAAGCTTGTCCTTGCTCTTCCTTGTAGTACTTAATGTGAGAGTAATGAATGTACTGCCTCAAAAAGTTGTTACCATATGTGACCTCTGAGGGAGGGGTCTCCCTTAGCTGGATCAGTATAGATGATAAATCCCCCTACATGCACACTCCTTCTCCATTTTGGGCTCTCCCTTGTCCCTGCTGTATGTACAAAGCACTCAGCTGGAGACACTTTGAAAGAGATGTTGGCCTCTGAGGATTTCCTGGATGATGGGGTGAGTGAGGGAATGCTGACAGTGTGGCTGTGGGTGGGACTCAGGGGTAAAAAAAGCTTTCCTAAACAAGTAAGAGGTGCTGGGTTCTGTCCCTGAAATTGAATCTGGGCATCCCTGGACCAGGTACCAGACAATGTTCCGACAGTGCTAGCTGAAGTCATCACAGGAGGATCATCCTGCTTGCCTGAGATGCTGGAAATGAGGGCTTTGCTGAGTGTGGAAGCCTGTTCTTTCTGCCCAGTGTCTCCTCACCTGTTGTTCTCTTGTTTTTCCTCCCTCTGTTTTCAATCCTTTCCCAGTGTACCCTAGGCATGGCCACTTTTATTTTTACTTTCCTCTTGCTATGACATAAGCAGGCTTAGGTGAAAGGTCATCCTATATTCTCCACGTGTGGGTACAAACAAGTGCATGTGGTAATTACTCACTCTTAGCACTTATCCTGGTTGCTTATATATTTGAGGAAAAGGGTCAAAGGGTACATTTACTCCAGAGGCTTTTTTGAATTTAGATAAGCAAGATAAGATTAGGAGTTTATCACTGTCCCAGGGTATTAATAGTCATGTAAAGCAATATTCTGACCAGGCCTCTCCTTGTTTTCATGGGCACGGATGGGAAAGGAGAGGACACAGTGTCCATGCCCATCTCGGTAGCTCTCCAAAGGATGCTCTGGAGAGGGAGACAGAAGATTTTGAAGATGTTCTAATATATTTTCTGCTATCTTAAAAATGGTGTTGTCCGCACAGGCACCACTAGATTGCATCTTTATCCACTGGCATCTTTTATCCACAGGCCTTAAGAATGGAATGCCTGACCTAAACATAAACCGGAGTGTTTACAAAGTGGCCTTTGTGGAAATATCCGTTAGAGGTAGAATGTCTTCTCACCTCTGAGCAGATTCTTCTATGGTTGAGAGTTAGATGGCCTGGCTTCTAGCTGATGAGGACCTCTGTGTTTCCCAAACACTTTCCAACTTCTATCAAATATTGTTAATAAAGAAATCACTTTCAGTGATGCTCCCGAAGGCAGCAAAGGGGAACATTACATATGGAAAATCATAGTGCTGTGTTGTAAACACCTGGCTGATTCTGCCTTTAGGATCTCTCATTTTATGGTTAGGGAAGGTGTGACATCAAGTTCTATGGTGGCTTGTTGCAGCCTTAAACCTTTGACCTCACAGTTGTCTGGTAGGATGTAATAAGAAAGGTGGATATCAATAGCTAATTTCTGTTAAAAATCAGGCAGAGTGGATGGAGGTCACAGTGACATAAATGTTGGCCAAGTCTGAAAGGATACAGGAACCAGTTTCATCTGGGTGATACTAGACACATAGACAGGCCACAAGTATGCCAGAAACTGTCTACTCAAAGGCCTTTAGCCTGCTTATCAATCCTTTTGCCCCAGTGTCTAGGGAATGTGGTGGGCACAAGAGACAAACCTGTGAGGGAGGAGCAACCTTGCCTGTTAGATATGGCTAGTAGTAATGGGCTGGGCTGTGTTGAGGTTCAGAGGAAAGTTTGAGAGTCTCTTAAAGACTATAGAGCCATTCATGGTTATGGTTGGTCATTTGCTGAAGAATTGTCTGTGTCCATGATCTGGATATTATGAATAAGACTGCTATGAACATGGTTGAGCAAATTTTCTTATTGTGTGCTGGAGCATCTTCTGGGTATATTCAAAGGAGTAGATTAGCTGGGTCTTGAGGAAGCCTTATTCCCAGTTTTCTGAGATAACGCCAGATAGATTTCCAAAGTGGCAGTACTAGTTTGCATTCCCACCAGCAATGAAGGAGTGTTCCTCTCTCTCCACATCCTCACCAGCATATGGTGTCGCTTGAATTTTTCATCTTAGCCATCCTGATGTGTGTAAGATGGAATCTCAGAGTTGTTTTGATTTGCATTTCTCTGATGACTAAGGAGGTTGAGCATTTCTTTAAGTGTTTCTCAGCCATTTGATATTCCTCGGTTGAGAATTCTCTGTTTAGTTCTGAACCCCATTTCTCAATTGGGTTATTTGGTTTGGTGGTGTTTAATTTCTTGAGTTCTTTATATATTTTGGATATTAGACCTTTGTCAGATGTAGAGTTGGTGAAGATCTTTTCCCAGTCTGTAGGCTGTCGCTTTGTTCTCTTTATAGTGTCTCCTGTCTTACAGAGGCTTCTCAGCCTCATGAGGTCCCATTTATTAATTGTTGACCTTAAGGCCTGGGCTGTTGGTGTTCTGTTCAGGAAGTTGTCTCCTGTGCCAATGTGTTCCAGGCTCTTCCCCACTTTTTCTTCTAAGTGACTTAGTGTCTCTGGTTTTATGTTGAGGTCTTTGATCCACTTGGATTTGAGTTTTGTGCAAGATGACAAATATGGGTTCAATTGCATTTGTTTTTACACATAGACATCCAGTTAGACCAGCACCATTTGTTGAAGATGCTATCCTTTTTCCATTGAATGGATTTGGCTTCTTTGTCAAAAATCAAATGACCATATGTGTGTGGATTCATATCTGGGTCTTCGATTCGATTCCACTGATCAACTAGCCTGTTGCTGTGCCAGTACCATGCTATTTTAATTACTGTTGCTTTATAGTACAGCTTGAGATCAGGTACGGAGATTCCCCCAGAGGATCTTTTATTGTACAAGATTGTTTTAGCTATTCTGGGTTTTTTGTTTTTCCATATGAAGTTCAGAATTGAACTTTCAATGTCTTTAAAAAATTGTGTAGGTATTTTGATAGGGATTGCATTGAATCTGTAGATTGCTTTTGGTAAGATGGCCATTTTTGCTGTGCTAATTCTCCCGATCCATGAGCAAGGAAGATCATTCCATCTTCTCATGTCATCTTCAATCTCTTTCTTCAGAGTTTTGAAATTTTTTTCAAACAAGTCCTTCACTTGTTTGGTTAGAGTAACTCCTAAATATTTTATATTGCTTGGATTGAACTAGAAATGATCATAATGAGTGAGTTAACCCAGAAGCAGAAAGAGTCTGTTTACTATAGTACACAATCATATCTATCTCTCTATCTATGTATCTATCATCTATCTATTTATGTATCTATTGATCATCTCTCATCTATCTGTCTGTCTGTCTATCTATCTATCTATCTATCTATCTATCTATCTATCTGTCACAGTATGTCTAAATAGACAAACATTGTTTCTAGCTATGTACAATCTGCCAAACCTTGAAAACATAAAGAAGAGACTAAACAAAAATGTATTTCTTCAATTAACTAAACTAGTATCTAACAAGACTACAAGCCAGATTATTTATAGATGACTAACCTTTACTAACTTATAATCAATCTCCCTAGACAATAACAAACATTGGTAACCCACCAAGACCACCAATGCCACCTCTTGGAAATGGAGATATCATGTTCTTAAAATTACTTTTCATTTTGGGAGGGGTAAAAACATCTTTTTGGTACCCTTAAAAACTTAGAATATTGGCCAAGGCTGGAAAAGCTAGCTGTATCTTTTTCTGTCCATTCTCTATGAAACTGATCATTTAGGCTAGCCTTTCTGAAGTATATCCACAGGCAAGTTCTTGAGAAAAGAGTAGCTGAGTCAGTCTTCAAGGTTGAATCGCCTGGGCTACTTGCTTTGTCTTCATTATTGTCTAGTCGTTTGCTCTGAAAATAACAAACTTTTTAAAGTATTAGTATAGGTACATTTCTACACATACAATCACACACACACACACATGTGCATGTTTATACATACATATATATATATATATATATATTATTCAAGGTACATAAATCAGCAAAAGATAAATTTCTGTCCTATTTTTGAGCAGGTAAAAGGCATCTATCAACTTTTAAGTCTCTTTGAACTGTAATATCCATTCTCCAAGAAATGATGATATACAGAGAGCTAAACATCTGTGACTAATTTAGCCATTTTAATTTATTTAACCTCTATTGAAAATAGTTCACCTCTTTGGGACTGAAGTAGGCAGGCCAAATACCATCTCCAGAGCCAGGCTTTCAATAGAATAAGAGAGCATATGACAATTTTCCAGTATTATCCACATCCAAAAGGCAGTTAACTCCCTTTAAGACTGAGCCCAGTGATCTACATATCCATAAGCAGTGTGTGTGTGTGTGTGTGTGTGTGTGTGTGTGTGTGTGTGTGTGTG
>OU015744.1:141849443-141866727 GCA_907169655.1 Acomys percivali
AACCTGCAGAGAAACTGAGGCTTGGCATATTGAAGAGAGCCCAGGAGAGGCTGTTGATGAAAATGTATCACATTTGCAGCAGAAGACTCCAGAATTTTGTAGATACCAGTACCATGGGATGACCACCAAGAACAGCAGCAGCTGTGGAGTGGAGCCAGAGCCTAGAAGACAGGCTGTGTGTGCTGCAGAGGGCAGAGTTGGGGAAATGACCTAAGCCCCTTGGAGGAGCATAGAAAATCATTAGTGGATTTCAGATAGTAGACATTGAGTTATTTATACTTTTAAATTTTCATTTTGCTTTAATATGATTGTGACTTCCCTGATTCCTGCCTCTTGAAGGAAGAAAGTATTAAATACATTTTTTATTTTTTATTTTTTAGGAGCAGACAGTTCACAGACTTAAAATTTAGAAGAATTTGGATTTTAAAAGATATTGATTTTTTTAAAAAAAAGACTAAAGTTTTTGTTTGTTGTTGTTGTTGTTGTTGTTGTTGTTGTTGTTGTTGTTTTCAAGACAGGGCTTCTTTGAATATCCTTGGCTGTCCTGGACTTGGTTTGTAGAGCAGGCTGGCTTTGAACTCACAGAAATATGCCCACTTCTGCTTCCTTGTGTGCTGGGATTATAAGTGTTCACCACTGTGCCTCACAAGACGAAACTTTTATGTATTTGACTTTGTAAAGACTGGGGAACTTTTAAAGTTATTCCTATTTTTATGTGAGATCTTGGGGATGAATGAGAAAGTAAACAAATTTACTGTACAGTTTTTGGTATGTGAGTAAGTGTAATGAAATATATTGAAGTTACTCTTGTAAAAAGGCATGTAGTGAAAAACAGCATTTATGAAGCTGTTTATGCATGTACCACCAACAACATCAAATGTGCAAGGAGAGACATTCGCCCACGTCTAGCTGTGTACCAAATTCAGTCACGTTGATGATGAAGATCGATCAACACAGATGGTTGTTTGGAACATTGCTTCACCATGTCAACCAGGAGAGCCTTCCATTGCTAAGTGTCCTGCCATGGCCTCTGAAGGGCTAAGCCTAGATCACCAGCGTACCCAGAACACTGCAGCCATTTTGTGTGAAAAACGTTGGGTCCCATTTCTCTATTGGGTTATTTGGTTTGGTAGTGTTTAATTTCTTGAGTTCTTTATATATTTTGGATATTAGACCTTTGCTCAGAACTAAACAGAGAATTCTCAACAGAGGAATATCAAATGGTGGAGAAACACTTAAAGAAATGCTCGACCTCCTTAGTCATCAGAGAAATGCAAATCAAAACAACACTGAGATTCCATCTTACACCCATCAGAATGGCTAAGATCAATAACTCAACTGACACCACATGCTGGCAAGGATGTGGAGAGAGAGGAACATTCCTTCATTGCTGGTGGGAATGCAAACTAGTACAACCACTTTGGAAATCTATCTGGTGCTTTCTCAGAAAAATGGGAATAGGGCTTCCTCAAGACCCAGCTATTCCACTCCTTGGAATATACCCAGAAGATGCACTATCACACAACAGGGACATATGCTCAACCATGTTCATAGCTGCCTTATTCATAATAGCCAGAACATGGAAACAACCTACGTGTCCCTCAGTAGAAGAATGGATAAAGAAACTGTGGTATATTTACACTATGGAATACTACTCAGCTATTAAAAACAAGGAATTCCCGAAATTTGTGGACAAATGGATTGAACTAGAAATTATCATAATGAGTGAGTTCACCCAGAAGCAAAAAGAGTCAAATGGTATATACTCACTTATATCGAGACACTAGGCCAAGGGGTATGCCCCCATGAAAAACTTTACCTACCAGGAAAGTGGGTCAGAGAGGAGAAAATCCTATTGAGACTTTAGGGGTGAGAAGCCTGGGAGAATGAGGAAATAGAAGGATCCAGAGGGTCCTGGAAAACTACAGGCAGGTCTGGGCCCTGGGGTCCTCCTCAAACTATGGCACCAGCCAAGGAAAATATAGGCAGTAAACTTCGAACCCCTACCCAGTCTAGCCGATGGACAGGACATTCTCCACCGTTAAGTGGAGAAGGGGATCTGACTTTCACACAAACTCTGGTGCCCCATATCGGACCATGTCCCTCGGATGGGGAGGCCTGGTGGCACTCAGAGGAAAGATAATAAGTCACCAAGAAGAGACTTGATACCCTAGGAGCATATACAGGGGGAGGAGGTCCCCCTCAGTCACAGACATAGGGGAAGGGAGTAGAGGGGGAAGTGGGAGGGAGGAAAGAAAGGGAGAATACAAGGGATGGGCTAACAATTGAGATGTAATATGAATAAATTAATTAAAAAATTTAAAAATAAAAAACGTTGGGTCATTCCTTTCTACTCAGACATACCTCTCGAATGGCAAGCATTATTCAGAAAGAATTTTATTTCAATTATTTTTGTGATATGAACATTTCAAACGATGAAGTAGAAAAGAACATCCAGCCACAGAAATGGCTACATAGAATTTGTGTGATTGTTGTTTATAAGTGTTAAGTGCTATGAACTCTTCGTTATATTCTCAAATATAATACGTTTGAGCTGTTGGTTATATTTTATATTATTTATCTCGTGTTTGAAATCAAATGAGAATACAAATAAAGATCGACTCTAAGATAAAATAACAGTATTAAGCACAACATAGGAGAGTTGTAAATAGCTTGAAGGTGTCGCTAAATTGGACCTTTTAAGTATTTTGTATGGTTGCACCAACAGTGCCTGAAAGTAAAGCAATGAAGCATTTGGCATATAAAGAGTAACATAATTACTGCTGGGTAGAAAAGAACTTACCTTTATGTGTAAAACATCAGAGAGCAGGTGCCCCTTATTTGGAAAGAACATTTAAGGCCCCGAACAATTTACAGCTGTAATGACCTTGGTTTGGCTACTCCAGAGGCTGCTGAGGCTTTTATTCCTTTTGAACTTTCAGTCAAGATAGCGTAGGCCTCTGTGCATTCTGAGAGAATATCAGCAAATACTAGAACGTGTAGTATATTCTTGACAGGGTAAATCTCAGTAAAATTCATTGCCAACACTCCTCCTAGGAATGCCTGTCTCCTCTTTACTGTGTCAGGTAGGGATGGTGACTTAGCTCTATGCTGGGTCATTGCAGGAGCAGAGAACACAAGCCCTGGCAACTGGGTTTGTCTTTCTTTCTTTCTTTTTCCTTTTTTTTTAAATTATTTTTTAATTTTTAAAATTTTTTATTAATTTATTCAGATTGCAACTCAATTGTTCTCCCATCACTTATATCCTTCCATTCCTCCTACCCTCCCACCCCGACCCTATTACCCTCCCTTAGGTCCATGTCCGAGGGGGATCTCCTCCCTCACGTTATAGTCGCAGGCTAACAAGTCTTATCTTGGTAGTCTGCCTATTCTTCCTTTGAGTGCCACCAGGGCTCCTCACCAAAGGGAGGTGGCAACTGTTTAAATTATGGACTTCAGTCTTTTCCCATGTCATGAATAACTAAAGTAGCTAACGCTTCTGCTCTAGGGTGCTACGAGCAGAAGTCCTTTAATAATTTTCCATCAATCTTGTTGGCTCAATAGAGTCTCAGGTTCCCTGGATTAATGAATCACTCTTCAGGAAACTCCCATCTGTAGATGCAGAGGTGCTCAGCAAACAATAGATGGAGCCAGAGGATAAAATACAAAGAATCACCAGTGACATGAAAACTCAAAAGTCAGGCTGAGTAAAGAGAATCACCAACAGAGTTTCATTTTCAGTGTTGCTAATTCTCCTCTTATTAGCAGATGTGATTGATATTTTGATGCTCTGCTGTTGTAAAGGTAAATCCTATGTCATTTATTACATAGAATTCATATTTAGTCACTGCACATAGTATCATTTGCTGATAACATTTTTATTGGACTCACATCTAGCCTTAGTAATATATAATGCCACTAACTACTTTTTCTAAAATACTTTGCCTCTCATGCATTTTCTCCTTTTAGAGTATGTTTTTCTTATTAATTCCAGGGAAACATTCTTCTCTTTATCCAATTACTTAAATCTTGTTATCTAGTAAGAGTTTAACCCATGCAAAGTTAGTGGTTTTTTTAATTCTATTTTTAGTTTTCTCTCATTTAAAAAGTCATTATGTTAAAAAGTCATTTAAAAATCTATTACATTTCCCTAATATCAGGAATTAGATAGTATGTATTATCCTTTTTGAAGCAATAGTCCATGTCTTGGAGGCAGTTTTTATTAGTTTGCCTGCTACTTATTAGTGTTTTAATGTATTTTATTTTGTTCCAAAAATAAAAGTGGGTTTAAGATAAAGATTAAATAGCAGAAGACTTATGTTCACACTGAGTATATAAATGGCATTTCGTCTAATGTGGGTCAATATTCCTCTCTGCTTTCTGATTCTCAATTAAGTCTGTTACATATTCCTGCTTTGTCTTTAAAATTTGTTTCAAGAGCTTGCACACTATGCTCCAAGTAGATTTTCTTTGTTAGACAGTGATATGTTGGTCGTGTTTCCATGGCATTTTATAGTGTGCAAACATCTTCAAATAAGTTTAATCTGTTGTTTTTCTCACTTCCTAAACAGTAAACTCCCATGCTAGGGAGGTTTAATAGTAGTTGCCCAGGATCCTAAGACATTCAGTGTCCACCTGACTCTGTTTCCAGGGTTTGTGATTGTGCGGTGGGAACTGAGACTCGATCATGGAACACTGAGCTCCCAGTCATCTGTGCAGACTCCTGAGCAGAGATTCCTTGTGTGCCTGGAACTGGACTAAATTCTTGCTGGCTGATCTAAAAGTTCTTGCAGCTAAAGGCAGTGTTTCCCTCTCTGTCCAGCAGAGGGCGGTGCACTACAAGGGAATCTGTTGCTTGACTTTGTAGAAAGCTGTGCGCACCAGAACATCCTAAAACAATTTTAGCAGCACAAGCCAACACTGGTTCTTAAAGCACAAGACAATAAAGGATATTCTCCCCCAAACCTCTATCCCAGGCAATCCTAGACTTTACAATTTTCATGTCTCTGCCCTTTGAGTGCTAGAATTACAGGCAGGCACTGCCATTCCTTGTCAAAGGCACATATATGTTTTATATCAGGGACTAAAATACTTATGCATTTATAATTTGAAAAGTCAAAATTTTAAAATTCTTTACCTCTATTTTTTCAACAATAACAAAAGCCCTTTGGAATGGTCTTTATTAATTACTCCACCAAAAAGCCATCCTGATTTCATACTAGTTTAAAATCATCAACTTTACCATGTAATTTGGCATATAGGACACGTCACTCCTTAGTTTTTCATGGAAGTTTTATCTGCCATAGTTACTCTAGAATCACACACAAAAAAAGTTTCTATACAAGACCTTTTACTTGTGTCCACCTGTTGTTATAATGAAAAAAAAAAAAAAAGCCCAAACATTTTATTTTACCAATGAAGACTCAGGAGCCAAATGCCGGGGTGAAAACTTGGTAGGTGAGAGAAGCAGAGAAAGCACACAGCTGACCTTCCTACTCAGCTCACATCCCAAAGAAAAAGGGCAAAAGCCAAAAGCTAAAAAGCTTGCTAACTCAACCCACAGCCCAGGAGGAAAAAGCCAAAAGCTAAAAGCCAAAAAGCTAAAGAGCTAAAGAGTTCCTTCTTCTCCAAGCTGTCTTAAATACACTTCTCTCAAAATCCTCCTATCTGCTTAACCCCTGCCAGCTGGTTTCTTGCACTGACTCTTGACTCTTGACTTAGGGATAACTTTATTAAATACTGTGTACAGAAAGTTGTTGGATTAAAGATGTGTGTTAGGGTTGGCTGAGCCACACCACAATCACCTGATTATAATAAACAGAAAGTTGTTGGATTAAAGATGTGTTTTAGGGCTGACCCACACCAAACAAGCTCACAGCGGGGTCAAATATCCTGCGACATCCACCTGTATTAGCTGTTTTTCTACTGCTGTGATGAGACACGATGACCAAGGAAACTTGGAGGGGAAAGTATATCTGGGTTTACATTTTCACAGATTTAGCATGCACAATGGAAGAACAAATGCAGCAGTTGGCAAACTGGAAGCTGGAGCTAAACTACTTTGAGTGACAGGACAAATTATGAGAAGTTATGCATATCCCTCTGTATACATTACCCAAGTTGTATGTATTAAGCATACATGTAATGTTTAATTGCCTGCTTGAGATAATCTCCCATTTACTTCTTGTCTTTAACATCCTTAAATTTATCTTCTATAATGTTGAAAGGTGAAGAAGTCTGTATAAGGGATAAGGTCTTGCAAAATGGTGCTCAATTCATAAGTAATTCCATATAGTTTGAGTATATATTTTATGACAGTCGAGGCTATTATAGAATCACACAAATGTTAATCACTTGCTACATACACTAAACTATGCTCAGAAGAAATGTAAACTAGTGATGTAGGGCATTGGAGAGCACTTGCCTAGAATGTTTGAGGTGTGAAGGCCTGGGTTCCATTCCCAATTCTGCAGAACAAGGAAGAGTAACATAGAACATACCCATTTCCTGTACAGCTTCCAACCAGCTAAGTATAGCAAGTGTGGTATTTCACAGGTCTGCTATAACAAGGCAGTCAAAGAAGAAGAAGCATCTCCAGCATACATTTCAATTTTTCATTTTGTTTTATACATATGTGTGACTGAGTGTGACTATAGGCACCATGCACATGTAGTGCCTGTGTAGATCAGAAGAAGCATGGACCCCTTAGAACTAGAGTTGCAGGTGGCTCTGAGGCACCATGTGGGTGCTGGAACCTGAGCTCAGATCCTCTACAAGGGCAGTAAGCACTCTTAACTGCTTTGCCATATCTATGGGCCCAAGCAAACATTTCTTAACTGTCAGTCCCTGAATTGGATACATTTCATATTTATTTATAAATGAAAAGAATAGTCCCATAGGTAGGCTTATTTCCTTACCTTACAGAAGAGTAAACTGAAACTCACAGAGTTTAAGTCATACCATAATAAGGAATATGACCAACAGTGGGACTCTGATATTTAAATTAATTCTCTTTCCTAGAGTACTTAGTACTAACAGTGAGTGTTCATGGCAGGTGCAAAGCTTGTGTTAGAGGGACCCTCATAGCACTGGTTGGCAACTGGGAAGCAGATAAACATTGGCCTTCTTATAGGAGAGAGATAATGAACAAAGCTGAATGAGGAAACTGTTTGCATGTGCCAGGCTGAGGAACCCTGTAGGGTACATAAGTCACCTGGATTATGGTGACTCCAAATTTGAGGACCAGGAGAGAGGAGAGCATGGTGGGAACGCAATGTAACCATAGGAAAGGAAATCCTCCTAGTGGCAAGCTTGTAATTTGTGTTCAGAGTGTGAGAGAATGGAGCCTATTGAAGAAGGTAATAAGCCACATCTCCACTGTGCCACTCCCACTTCCATGCTCCCAGAAGCAAGAATCCCAGGATGTAGAGTCTGTAGAATGTTAATGTTGTTACTATTTCCTCACATGAGGAGATTATTTTGAAAGCCATACCCAAGCTTTACTAATACATGGCGTGGGATGGGCCCAGAGCATTTCTGTGTAAATATCCCTAGGCCTAGGCCTGGAAGCTTCCAGCCTCTGTTTGCTAACCTAGGCCTATAACATTGTCAGCTTCTGAGACTAACTGCTCTATAAACTCATCCTTTCCAGTTTTGTTTTTTTCTGAACTTTGGCTGGCTGGTTCACCTCAGCTGTTCTGGCTCAAAACTCCTCTCCAAACTGATTGAAATGGGCTTCTCTCAGCTTCTCCCTGAATTGCCCTGCTTGAAAAAAACTGCCTCTGAACTCCATGAACTGAAATCCTCTGACTTGCACCAAGCTGTACTATAGTGGCTACAGGAATTCTACTACATTCTTGTACTGTATTCTCCTCCACTCCCCACTCTCTCCACCCTGCTCTTAAGCAGCTTCTCTATCCTGTCTCTTCTCAAGAGCACATCCTGTCTCTGACTCTGTCAAATCCTTCTCTGATTTGTCACTTTGTCTGCCCCTCAATTAGACACCATTGTTTGAGACTGAAGGTGTGTACTGAATTTCAGCCAAATGGATTTAAGGTGTGCTCTGTCTATATTCCAGCCAGATGGATTATGGGTCTGTAGTCTTAAAGGTGTGTACTAAAGGCGTGTCTGTATTCCAGCTTCATCACATAGACCCCTGGGTCTTTGGATGTGATCTGTTGCCAGAACAGCCATATTGGTGAATTCAAATTCCTCTACAGTAGAAGTCAACTTTAGGATTGGGACAAGGCAGAGAAGAAGAATGGAGACTCCAACAGTTAAACTAGGGTAAGCTCACCAGTGTCACTGTAGAAGGTGAGCACCATGGACAACATTTGCTTGTTGAGTTGTGTGCATAACAACCTCATGAGACTATAAGACTTGATTCAGTATGTAGACCAAGAAAGTGATTTGGCATGATGACAGTCAATAGTGAGACAATATGTCTTTAAATAATTCAACATGAATGTATTTTATAAGCCATAGAGATCAGGATACCTCAAAGGAAGAATGGAAAAGAAAATTTGAGAGAAGAGTTTGTATAAAATTCTGTTCATCCAAACTAACCATTCACCAACCAAATTAACCATAATCCTTGAGGAGGCTGTGTGTTAGCATATCACGTATGGCTATAAAAGCGCACACATGCACAGATTGTTAAAGAGAAGGCTAAAACTTAATACAAACAGAGTCCCAACATTCCCTAGCCATCTGACTATGAGACTCCAAGTTTGCTTCTCACACACTGGGGAATGGCTTGCACCCACTTAAGACAGCATGGAAAATAGCTGATGTGTCATAGAGACTGGACATAGTTAGTTTGGCTCAGCAGCCAAGGCATGTTCTGCAAACATTTCCCTGAAACCCTGCTTCCCTTGGCTTGGTATTTTGGGCTAAGACTATGGTGAGGAGACACAATTTTGAGTGTTCTTCCATGAAAATCTGAAGCACCCCTGCATCCCTCATCTCCTCTGAAACTTTCTCGAAGAAGCTGCAAATCACAGTGTGCTTGCTGCCTACCCTAAATTACACTTTTGTCCATCAGCCATCAAGTTCTGAAAACAAATAAAACAAAACACATGATGTTCAAGTCTGAGTCTACCTGAAACCTGAAAGAAAAATTCATCCAGAATACCACATTTTTAAATCAAAACTGTTGTCTCTGCTTTTTCTTCAGAAAATATTCTGAATGCCTCAGGCTCACACAAGTTAGCTATTTTTTCCTTTTCAAAACTAGCAGAGAAAAGATGACTTTAAAGTTTGAAATCAATTAATGTTGATTGCTTGGCTTTGCTGAATGAAATCTATTAATTTATTCAACAAATACTTCCTGAGTACTCTGTACTTAGCAGGGCTCTGAACAACCCAGATACAGGAGTAAACCAAATAAACAAAAATCTCTATCCTGCTACAGCTCATGTTCTGGTTTAGAGAGAAAAACCACTCGAATTAGGGATAAGAACCCCAAAGAGACTTAGGAGTGATTGATAACCACATGCTTGCAAATCTCTTGTCTCTTTTCTGTCACTCCCCATTTTAGTGGAAATATAATGTTTTAATATGATATTGATGTTAGAAAAGGCAATCAGTTCCACTATTATTGTAAACATTTTCCTGTGCAGAGCATACCATGTGGCCTGGATGGCAAGCATACCTCATTGGAGTTGGGTGATGGGGGGATCTGTTCAATCAACCCAGCCCCTTTGTCCCCACAGCTGAATCCATGTAAGAAGATTTGGTGTGTGTGTGTGTCTGTGTGTGCGCGCGCGCGCGTGTGTGTGCATGTGAAAATACAAAGAAAATATCCCCACCTGCCGCACAAAAATATAAGATTGGCTCCGAAAATTTTTCCTAGATTAAACAAAAACAAAAGAGAGTGAGTTTGGCTTTTTACGTCTCAAGCACAAGAAGAGAGGTCTATGTTGTGATACTTACCTGGGCTGTAGTATAAACAGATCTCTCAGAAGGGACCAATGAAGGCATCCTTGATCATCAGCCCCAAGAAGATAGAAACTAGACAGCAAAGAGCTCAGCACCAGCCATAGCCTGTTTACTGCAGGTTCATGTGAGGGCAAAGCTATCCACATACTCACATGGATCCAGTGGTGACAGGTGCCAAGATATCTGGTGGGTTTTCCCAAACTCAGGTCACAAATGAAAAGTATTTGTTCACAAGTTAAAGATTCACAAACCAGAAATGAACACATGGGAATCCCTTGGCTCTCACTTTGTTTTTGAAAGCTTTCCATGTCCCTGTCTTATCTTCTTTAGGATAATGATTACCTATTTGTGCCATGACAACACAATCGTTTAAGACCATATTCATTTTATGTTTCATTTTATAAGTATTCCCTTTTAATACATCTGGTTTCAGCCCTCACCTTATCCTGTACGATGCTATTGTTTCATAGGCTTTTTGTTGTTGTTGTTGGTGGTGGTGGTTTGTTTGTTTGTTTGTTTGTTTGTTTGGTATTTATCTTTGTGTGATTTTGAACCAGAGCATGAGTTTCTTAAGAGAAGCTGTATCCTAAAGTTCGCTTCTGCTTATTCCCACCAGTGCTGTGTGTTTCATAGCAATATCTATTCAGTGAAGAGAGCAAAGATTAGAGGTGCTGCAGGAGGTGTGGTCTGAAGTGGGAGAAACTGAGGATAATACCTAAAGCATCTGCAATCTATAGCAAGTCTGGAAGGCTACTACAGATTCTAGAAGGTCAGTTGCTTGAACTTAGAGCATTTGGCACATTGGCAAATACAGTTCAGTAGCAGAGTTGCCATTGGTAGATTAAGTGAGTTTATACAATGCCATGTTCTGGGTTTTAATAATATTTTTCTCTTTCTTCTCATTAACAATGTCACAGGAAACATTAGATTTTCCTTCATGGACAAATTCAAGTGGCCAAATGAAGGTATTCCATAGTTGATCTTAAAGATAGAAGTGAAGTTTGTCGGAATCTTCCCCTCTTGGTGGATGATGCGTCTTCTGTTCTCCACTTTCTTGAACACAAGATAAGCATCCTTCTTAGTACGTCCCCTAGCACGGTTCTAGGCCAACAGCCATTTTCACGTGATATGAGGTGACCGGGTGAGGAAAAGGACTCTAAGGAAGAGAACGTTGGCTGCTGCACCAGGAACA
Source organism: Acomys percivali (assembly GCA_907169655.1). NCBI lineage: Eukaryota > Metazoa > Chordata > Mammalia > Rodentia > Muridae > Acomys > Acomys percivali. The sequence continues at coordinate 141,860,575 of OU015744.1, forward strand.
TTCATTGGAAGGACCTCATCTTTCCAGGAGGAGACCAGGAGAGGTACTACCCAGAACTGAGATCACATCAAAAACTCTTGAGTCATGCCTTACTGATTTGCTTTCTTTCTATCCCAAAGCTATCTCTGCAGTTCTGGGTGTGAAGAAGAATAGGGAAATCTCACAGACTGGGCACTGCCACTCTGGAGAAGCAAGAGAGCCAGGCATTCTGAGGCGCCACCATTTCACCAGCTCAGGTTCTGGTTGTTGTTGGTCACAGGTGATGCGCACATTTATATTTTAATAAAAGTGGACTGTAACTGAAGATTCAGTTCTTGTCTCCTACAAACTACACTTTAAATGATCTAGGTATCTTCTGTATCACAGGACAGAGACAACGGATGGATTTCATTGCCATAGAAAGGTGACTGGAGCTGGTATTATAGCCTGCACTTGCCAATAGATACATGCTTCCTGAACTGTTTATTTCTAGAAATCCCAAGATGATCCACAGAGCACAGACCACACATTGTTCCTTGTGGTGTATATTTACAGGCAGGCTTATTCAATGAGAAGTGATTGGAAGATAACCAAACCTCATCACAAAATAGAAAAATGATGTAATTATATCAAAATCTCAAACATAAAAGAAGAAAGAGATAGACATGAAAAGAAAAAATAGGTCCTGTACTTTCTCAGAAAGGAAAAATTTAAGATTATAGCACTAATTCCTAACAAATGTGAATTTTAAAATTCACCACATACAAAAACCTAAGGAATATTTTCTCTTTTATCATATTTTAAATAATGAAGTTATGATTACAGTTTCTAAAGAACTAGAGAGAATAAAAAATAATTGATCCTCACTATTACCTTAATTTCACAGGCTACACCCTTATATCACTTCCTGAACTCTGTAATAAACACAGAAGCTCTTTGTTTTACACTTAAAATAGTTCTAAATAATATTTCTTTATCACACCCCTCAAAAGAAGTTTACTGTGGATAAGAACAATCTATGAGACAGAGAAGGAAAATTCTATACATTTCTTTCTAACCAGTGCATTGGGGTGTTGTATGTATTGCTCTCATTGCTTTTGTAAACTTAATAGGCATGCTCTCTCGATTCTTCTCTTCTCTTGCGGCTGGGATTCTACTGAGAGCTGTGAAGGTCCTGTCCCACGGCCAGTACATGGCCCAGTCTGGGCAGTCATGCTCAGTCTGTTGTCTGCAGTGGCTCTTGTCCATGGCTGTGCTCAACTGTCAGCTTCCAGCCTAACTTCTGGGCAGAGAATACAAATGTTTTGGAGGTAATGAAGATTTAGGCAGTGACCAAAGCTGTGCTGACATAGTTTTGGATTCATAAGCAACATTTGTAATACACAATAAGTATTTTCTGAAATTCTTTTAGTTTTCGTTAGGATTTTTGTCTCCTATATAGTTGTACATCTGAGAGGGATGTCACCAGGCACCTATCTATAATGAAGCATGAGTTCTATATGTTTAGTTATCAGGGGAAGATGTAAGTTACCTGAGGTAGAGGCTTTGCTGTATTTGCATTCAATAAATTCTTTTTGAATGAGAGGGCAGAAGCCCCTGGGTTTGAAAAAGAGAATATTAATCCATCTATTTTCTCCTACTTCTTTTCTCTGAAATTTTTGTATTATTGTTTATGTGTTTGTTTGTTTTTGAGATAAAGTCTCTTGTAGTCCTGGTTGGACTTGAGCTTTCTACGTAACTGATAATGACCTTGACCTCCACATCCTTTTGTCTCTTCCTCCTGAGCAGAGGGCTGAGAGGTATGTGCCACCGTATCTGATGGCAATAATGCTAGAGAATGGAATGCTCTTATATGCTACATCTCCAGCCTCCACGCTCTACTTACTGGGGTAAGTAAATAGTCATAGCATGGACTCGACCATTCCATCCTTTTCAAGTGTGTAGTCCAGTAACATGAAGCTTACAGTACTGTGAAACCATCACTATGCATTGCCAGGTTTCTGTAATCCTAATTTGACACACTGCATTCACTAGAACTAGCTTCACATTTCTTTCTTCTCCTGAGACCACAGTGGCTTCTACTCTACTATCTATGAATTCAACTACTCTAAGTGCTTATTTGACTTATTTTGCTTGGCATAATATTTTCAAGCTCATGTCATGACATATACCAAAATTACATTCTTTTTATGGCCAGATAATATTCCCTCATATGTATATGAGATATTGCATTTATCCATTCACCTTTTATAGTTCTAAAAATTAATAATTTTTAAAGGACAATGAAACAGATCTCCATAATTGTGTCTTTGTGTGCTACTTGGTTTCACCATTGTGTTCCTTATTATTTTCCTGGTACTTGGCTCAGTTTGTATACCTTAAATTTGGCACTCAAGTGAATGACTTCAATATTTTCCAAGAATGAAAAGTTTGAACAGCTCTATTACTGTCTGCTTGAAGATAAACATATCCTTATTATTTAAAAAAAGAAATAAATTATCTCTTCTACAAGTATAAGCACACCAAAGCAAAGAATATAATTCATGTCTTGAAAAACAAAAACAAACAACAAAGATTTATTTACTTTTTGTGCCTTGTGAGTGTTTTGCCTACATGCATATATGTGTGTCCAATGCCCTCAAATGACAAAAGAGAGTAGCAGATCCCCCTGGAACTGGAGTTATGGAAGATTATAAGCTGCTATGTGGATGTTGGGAACCAAACCCTGGACTTCTGGAAAAAAAAAAAACAGCAAATGTTCTTAACTGTTCAGTGTGGAAAGAATGTAACCTTGCCTTAGACTGGGCCCAAGGTGAAAGCAGTCTTGGGTGGCTGGACCCCACTGAGATAACGATCTTAGATAGACTCTGGGAGAGAGGATGTTTCAGCCCAAGACAAAAGACAGGCTCCACTTGGGGGTATTATATTGCAAAAAGGACCATGAAGAGGAGGAGGAGGAGGAGGAGGAGGAGGAGGAGGAGGAGGAGGAGGAGGAACAGGACATTGAGGAACCAGAGAGAGAGAGAGAGATCAGAGGTTCAGACCTGACAGTGTGGGGTTGGGAGATTCACCAGTGGGCTGAGAGTCAGGTGGAGTGCTCCAGTTGTGGTCCACCGATGGTACAGCTTTTTCTGTCAGACAGATGATCTGCTAGACTCCTGAGAATTATGCCAGAGAATTGGCCCTACAGAACTGATACCCACAAGGTTTCATTCTTGGTCTCCTTAATCTCCTTTCCCTCCTATTTAGGGTAGTCAGGTTGTAAGGGAGGCACATGCCTTTAATAAATTCATAATAAAGTAGAATTGTTCAAGAATCAGAGGCAACAGTGAGTAGACAGGAAATAAGGATCATATTTATGAACACTGATAAAGCTTCATGACTGAAGTTGGAATTTGTTATGCTGTTTGAAAATCTAGAACAGAAGCCATCTCACCAAGACTACATGCTAGCAGCACCCAGGGACTCTGATGTCCCTCACAGTGGATGTGAGGCTGGTGGGATCTGAAACCTTACAGCTCTGACTTTCAGAAACCTGCTTTCTTCTTTTAAGGGATTTTATTTTCAGACATAGGGTAACCTGTTGAAGATTCAGAGTTACCATGTGTCTTAGCTAGGGTTTCTGTTGCTGTGCCAAAACACCATGACCAGAAAACAAGTTGGGGAACAAAAGGTTTATTTGGCCTAACCTTCCACATCATAGATCACACTAGAGGAAGCCAGAACAGGAACTCAAACAGGGCAAGAACCTGGAGGCAGGAGCTCATCCAGAGGCAATGGTAGGGTAACACTTACTGGCTTGCTCCTCCTGCTTTCTTATAGAAATCAGGACCACCAGCCCAGGGTTAGCCCCACCCACTCACAATGGACAGGACCTTCTGCCATGAATCATTAATTAAGAAAACACCAGGCAGGCTTGTACATGGCCAGATCTTATGGAAGCATTTTCTTAATTGAGGGCCCTTCCTCTTAGATGACTTTAGTTTGTGCAAAGTTGACATAAAACTAGCTAAGACACCATGCTTCGCCCTAGATATTGATTCCTACAGCTAAACTGCAATGAAAATCATATGATAAATATAATTAACATTAATCATGTAGAAATAATGATATATTATATGAAAATATAGCTTAATGATCCAGAAGGCTTCAACTGCTAAAACTAAGTACCAAGACTTTCCAGAGAGATAGGCAGTATTCTATCACATTTTAGCTACCTACAGCTTCTACAAAGGATGAGAAAATGCATGGAGTCATCCTGAGGAAGTGTTACGCAACTGTTGACAGTGTTTTTGGTGGTGTGCCATACTGTGTCCTGACAGTATCATTCAGCTCTATGTTATGTGGAGAGACTGAGGCAGTGCCTGCATTTCACCACCTTCATGTTGTTTATTCACCATACTCTTTATATGTGCAAGTTTCATTACAGCAGTTGAGTTAACCTTTATATTCATCAGTCATATTCTCTATTTGTCCATGCTGTTTTCTGTCCCTTTAAAGAAAGCCACAAAGCAAAAAAAACTAACGTTAATTTTGAATGAAGTAATCAAACATCTTCTTGACAGTTTTTCATTCCTCCATACATATGTGTCCATTAATGCACCAGAACAAGTGAGATTTTAGAATGTTATCTACAGCAGTGCCTTGCCTCCAAAGCATAGCCTGCACATGTGGTTTTTGGTGACATGCTGTGTGATTGCTCATTTCTCTCCTGATTTTTATAAAAGCACAAGTGGGAAGACAAAAGCCAGAACCAGGGTGCAGGGTTAATACCTGTGTGTATGTGTTTGTGTGTGTATATATGCATAGCTCGGTCATGTTTCACACACCTAAAAACTGTCCAAAAGAATCTGCTTAGATTAACTCTAAAAGCACACTTGACAGTGAATGAGAGCTGCTTTCTATGTTTGATATTGCAAGTATAAATCCAATGTGAGGCTCAATGGCTTCATAATATATTAGCACTGTTTAGAAATTCACTGAGATGCATCAATTTTGTGGCTGGTGAATTTTGTGTGATTGCAATTTTTTTATTAATTTATTCATATTTACACCTCGATTGTTAGCCCTTCCCCTGTTTCCTCCCATTCTTCCCTCTCTCCCACTTCCCCCCTTCTCCCCTCCCCTATGTCTGTGATTGAAGGAGACCTCCTCCCGCTATATATGCTCTTAGGATATCGAGTCTCTTCTTGGTAACTTGCTATCCCTCCTCTGAGTGCCGTCAGGCCTCCCTATCCAGGGGACATTGTCAGAAAAGGGGCACCAGAGTTCGTGTGAGAGTCAGATCTCACTCTCTACTCAACGGTGGAGAATATCATGTTCGTCGGCTAGGTCTTGGTAGGGGTTCGAAGTTTACTGCCTATATTCTCCTTGGCTGGTGCCTTAGTTTGAGGAGGACCCCAGGACCCAGATCTGCCTGTCATAAAGTTCTTCTTGTAGGTTTCCAGGACCCTGTGGGTCCTACTATTTCCCCATTCCTCCATGCTACTCTCACCTAAAGTCTCAATAGAATGACCTGTCCTCTGATCCACTTTCCTGGTAAGTAAAATTCTTCATGGTACATATCCCTTGGACTAGTGTTTTGATATAAGTGAATATATACCGTTTGTCTCTTTTTGCTTCTGAGTGAACTCACTCATTATGATAATTTCTAGATCAATCCATTTGTTCACAAATTTCGGGAATTCCTTGTTTTTAGTAGCTGAGTAGTATTCCATAGTGTAAATGTACCACAGTTTTTTAGTCCATTCTTCTACTGAGGGACACTTAGCAATTTTTACAGTTTTTAAAAATAATAAGATGTATAAAACTATCATAAAATATGCTTTTAGACTTTATTTGGTACAAAAGAAGCTTTTTAAGACTTCACCATAAGTTAATTTTTTAAAGGTGTTTTGTTCCTGCTGTTAATATTGTATAGCTTCACTTGACCATCAGAAGTATAAAATTAAGTCAATTTATCTTAGGAAGGGGACATATTTCAGGTGAATGTTGTCATGTCAGCTTCTTCTAACTTGAAGAATAACTGTAAGAAATGAGAGTAAGTGGGAATATGAATGTGTCTCATTGCCATGATATAGTAATTGCCTGTTATAAGCATAGAGCCCTGTGTTTGATCCCCAGCATCACACACACACACACACACACACACACACACACACACACACACACACA
>OU015744.1:141875953-141897704 GCA_907169655.1 Acomys percivali
TCTCTCTCTCTCTCTCTCTCTCTCTCTCTCTCTCTCTCTCTCTCTCTCGCTGTCTCTCCCTTCTGCCCTCTTCTCTATCACTCTCCACTCATTACCCAGTCTATTGTGCTGGTCATGCTCAAACACCTCTGGCCTTTCTCTCCTTACATCTACCATAAAACCCTTCTCTTGAACTATACATTCAGACATAATTGGGATTTTTGCTTTGGGTTAAGAAATTAATTTCAGGATTTCAGGTAATATAATAAAAAGCAAAGCTGAATGTACTAAACACACACACACACACACACACACACACAGAGAGAGAGAGAGAGAGAGAGAGAGAGAGAGACAGAGAGAGAGAGACAGAGAGAGAGACAGACAGAGACAGAGACAGAGACAGAGACAGAGACAGAGACAGAGATGGAGGAATTAGATCAGAAGTGATGAAGCTGACTTGGAAATGAATGAAAGCAGACAGGCATCTCCAGAAGCAGAAGTGTTCCTCCAATTAGAACAAGTGAAGGACTGCAGGCTCTATGAGGAAGGGGAAACTGTGCGAGTGGCATGGGGTAGGGGAGGTGGGTGGGGATTTATTGCACTGAAAAGGGTTGGGACGGAAGATTCTGCCTGGAGGTCAGTCACCCTGCAGTCTACACAGAGCAGCCACTACTCAAAGAGGTGTGTTGATCCTCTTATCAGAAGTGTCCCTGGGCCTATCAGCCCTCAGGTGTCATCAGTGAAGTCAGCACTCCTGTGCAGAACTTCAGTTCATCTCAGCCTCTTAGGTAACTAACCCTCAAGAATGAGGAAGGAGACTCCAGGAAGAGTCATGAGGAAGTGTCTTCCCAATCTAGGATGCTGGTCACTCTCAAGTTATACCTCTGAAGGTTGTTAAGAATAACCTCCCATAGAATAGCAAAGTAGAAGGATCCAGAGGGTCCTAGAAACCTACAAGTAAAACATTATGATAGGCAGATTTGGGTCCAAGGGTCCCGCTCAAACTAAGGCACCAGCCAAGGACAATACAAGCAGTAAACTTTAAACCCCTACCCAGATCTAGCCAATGGACAGAACATTCTCCACAGTTGAGTAGAGAGTGGGGTATGACTTTCACACTAACTCTGGTGCCTCATATTTGACCATGTCCCCTGGACAGGGAGACCTGGTGGCACTCAGAGGAAGGATAGCAGGCTACCAAGAAGAGACTTGATACCCTATGAGCATATACATGGGGAGGAAATCCCCCTCAGGAACAGTCATAGGGGAGGGGAGTAAGGGGAAAATGGGAGGGAGGGAAGAATGGGAGGATACAAGGGATGGGATAACCATTGAGGTGTAACAAGAATAAATTAATAAAAAATAAATCAAAACAAAACAACAAGAAAAGAATAACCTCCCATCCCCAAATGCGTACACTCTTAACATTGTTCACAGAGCATAGGTTACACAACAAGATGGAAAGGTATGTTTTGGAAAGCATGCCTTGCTCCTGTAGCCAGTTTTAGAAAAAACAAAACAAAACAAAACAACAACAACAACAAAAAAGAAACCAACAACAACAACCAAAAAAAAAAAAAAAGGTGCCTGAAGTTTCCTAACTCTATCAGAGCTGGATAGGGAAAACCAGACCTTCTCTCATGAGATTTTCATCTCATGTCTCTGTAATTTCCTATCTTCTAATTTTGTCTCATTTCCACATACGTATTTTTTTAACATAGTACTTGTGTAACCTAAATCTGTGTTCCCAGGCCATGGTCATTGCTATTCATCTAGAATGAACTGTATTTTATTCTCTTTTGGCTGTTTTTGTATCAACAGTTACATAAACCAGACTCAATTCTAAATTCTTAGAATAATTGTGAATAAGTGCAAAGTACAAACTCCACTCATAGTTCTTTATTCTGTGAACCATTACCTAAATAGCATACGTGAATCACCCTCAATGGCTAAGCATTTCACTTCCTCTGCCCTCACCAACAGTTTGGAGTTTGTTTATCACAGATTATTAACTGAATAAAGGCACAAAGTGCAAACTCCATTCACTACTGGTTCTATTATTTACAAATCATTACTTAAGTAGCCACACAAGGATCAGTTGTAACTTTGCTGTATTTCAGTTGTTGAATGTCTCTGGATATCTGTGGTTCTCACAGAAAGTGAGATGTTGTAATGTTGCCTCCTTGGACACCAGTAATTAAAACAGGACATTATAAAATTCATTATTGAAATAAAGAAATGGCTAGCAAAGATGAAAGTACAACAAAGACATGGAAAAAGTGGTGATACTGAAAGCTGAATTAAAACAAATATTGTGTTCGATGTTTACTGCACATATTGTCCTTGGCTGGTGCCATAGTTTGAGCAGGACTCCTGGGCCCGGGTCCGCCCATCATAATGTTCTACTTGTAGGTTTCTAGGACCCTCTGAATCCTTCTATTTCCCCATTCTCCCTTGCTTCTCTCACCTAGAGTCCCAATAGGAAGTCTTCCCCTCTGTCCCACCTTCCTGGTAAGTGAAGACTTTCATGGGACATGCCCCTTGGGCTAGCGTCCAGATATAAGTGAGTATATACCATTTGAGTCTTTCTGCTTCTGGGTTAACTCACTCATTATGATCATGTCTAGGGGGAGGAGGTCTCCCTCAGTCACAGTCATAGGGGAGGGGAGTAAGGGGAAAATGGAAGGGAGGGAGGAATGGGAGGATGCAAGGGATGGGATAACAATTGAGGTGTAATATGAATAAATTAATAAAATATATTTAAAAAACAAATATTGTGAATTGATGAAGAAATAGCTGATTGTGAGAATGTGGACAGTGTTACCATTTGAGAGATGCAGGGGAACAGTTTGGCTTATCAACAGAAATAAGGAAAATGTTTGGATGAAAAGAATAAAGATATTTTGAAGAAAATACCACCAACAAAGAACTCCATTTAAAACAAGCCATGATTAGAAACAGTCCACTATAATGAGTGTGCTGGAGAAAACATGTTGAGAGTTTTCATAATCCATATTTAAGAAGGGGCACAGCAGTTCACCAAAGCATAGAAAATACTCATAGACCAGATTATGTGGAGTGGGAAAATAATGTTCTTAGACTGGGAGGTCTCACTCTCACTAATACCTTTTGAAGCCCTTTATCTTTTCTGGATGACTGAACTCTACAGGAGCTTCAGGTGTCCACACTCAGGTCCACGAAGAGCCCTACCTATACTTATAGTAGCTAGGGAAATTAGGGACGGTAGTACAGTACAGGCATGGGTGACTAAACAGAAAGATTGTAGGTAGACAGGATACTATATGTGCTTGATAGTTAGATTTAACTGTCAACCCGTCACAACCTAGAATCACCTGGGAATAGAATTTCAATAAAGGATTGTTTACATTGTATTGGGGAACTGAGTTATTGATGTAGGAAGACACAGGCAACTGTGGGTAGCACCATTCCCTAGGCATAGGATCCTAAAATTTATAAAAAGTAGTGAAATTGAGCCAAGCACAAGCAAGTGAGCAAGTGCACATATATTTATGCATTTCTCCTGATCATGACTATGGGTGTGATGTTACTAAGCTGTTTGAAGTCCAGACCTTGACTTCTCTGAAGTAATGGACTATACATTGAAATTATATGCTAAAATAAACTCTTCCTCCCCTAAATTGCTCCTTTTCAAGGCATTTTATCACAGCTACAGAAATGAGACAAGAACAACAGGTCAGTCTACTCTTTCTTCTAAATCTACCTAAAGCAGCCCTCTCTAACTCTTGTTGATGCCATTAGATTGCAGCTAAAACTTTATAAAGCTTCTTTCAGATGTTTCTGTCTATTTGTTAATCAAGAGGGGGACAGAGAGCTGGTTACACTAGGAGCTGGTTACATTGGGCTGCTGGTACTCAGTGAGTGTGTTAGGGTTCTCTAGAGTCACAGAACTTATGGAATCTCTGTCTCTCTGTCTCTCTGTCTCTGTCTCTCTCTCTGTCTGTGTGTGTGTGCGTGTGTGTGTGCATACGTGTGTGTGTGTGTGTGTACATGTGTCATAAACTCAAGTATATATATTTTTGGTTTTTTAAGACAGGGTTTCTCTGTGTAGCCTTGGCTGTCCTGGACTCGCTTTGTAGACCAGGCTGTCCTCAAACTCAGAGATGCACCTGCCTCTGCCTCCTGAGTGCTGAGATTAAAGCTTTCAAGTACTTATATTAAGGAAAAGGTCTTAGTATTTTACTTTCTAAGAGGCATTGCTCTTTTGTTAGAATTCCTTATACATGTTTGAATATGCTCATCACTCATTTATTAGCATGTACACTATGGAATACTACTCAGCTATTAAAAACAAGGAATTCCAAAAATTTGTGGACAAATGGATTGAACTAGAAAGGATCATAATGAATGAGTTAACCCAGAAGCAGAAAGACTCAAGTGGTATATACATACTAACTTATAATTGGACACTAGCCCAAGGGTCATGTCCCATGAAAGTCTTCATTTACCAGGAAATTGGGATAAATGTGAGGACATCCTATTGGGACTCTAGGTGAGAGAAGTATGGAAGAATGGGGAAATAAAAGGATCTAGAGGGTCCTAGAAACCTACAAGAAGAACATTATGATGGGTGGATCTTGGCCCCAGGGGTTCTGCTCAAACTATGGCACCAACCAAGGACAATAGGTGTGGTAAACATTGAACCCCTACCCAGATCTAGCCAATGGACAGGACAATCTCCACAGTTGAGTGGAGAGCAGGGACTGACTTTCAGACAAACTCTGGTGCCCCATATTTGACCACGTCCACTTGTTGGGGAGGCCCGGTGGCACTCAGAGGAAGGATTACAGGCTACCAATACCCTGTGATTATATAGAGGGAGAGGAGGTCCCCCTCAGTCACAGTCATAGGGGAGGGGAATAGGGTGAAAGCGGGAGGGAGGGAGGAATGGGAGGATACAAGGGATGGGATAACCATTGAGATGTAATATGAATAAATTAATTTTTAAAAAAGTAAAACATAACCACCTTCTACCAGGCACTACTTACTACTGTCATTGAAAGACAAAATAAATACAAAAGAAGAATTAACATTTTTCCTAGGTCATAAATTATAGAGCTTTGCTGAAAACAAACAGAAAAAAAATAGTGTAGATGCTAATGAAGAGAGTTTGAAACAAGAAGGTGCCAGGTTAAAATTTCATGGATTTCCACAAGAATTCACAGGGTGCCACACTTCCTGAGGCCCTGGAAACTTCCTACTTCCAAAGATGGATTCTTGGTGTATTTCTTGTTTTGAAAGATAGTGTCTTTCTGGAGCATGCTGTAAGCAGAGGACTGTTTCCTCTTCAGCAATCTTTCTTTTGCTGTCTCTTTGTTTGCTTTGGAACACATATAGACATTAACTCATCTGTCTTTATATGAGTTTGTTATGTCAAATCGTAGATAGACATGTTTATGCTAGTCCACAATGTCAGAATTAATTGAATAAGAATAAAATCAGATCTACATTGTTTCATTGGCTGTAATTTATCAAAGTAGTTATAGTTTCCCTTGATAACTGGCTGTTGGAAACCACATGTTCCTTTTATCCAAATATTAGTTACTAATTTTAACATTCAGATCACACACTATAAACAACACATAGCAACTATATCTGTAAATATGTGTACGTGCAGATGGAGAAAAGTTACAAAGGTTAAATATGTTCCTGATGTTAGGAAACCCACTTAGTGAGCTGCTTCAAAACAGAGCCAGGCTGCAGGGTCAGGGTTGAGCCTGGCTTTAGGCTTGAGACAAACTGGAAAGGTAAAGTGCAGAACTCTGGAAGTCATAGAGTGGAAGTGTAAGGTCAAAGGGCTGTAGGCGAAGTGTGAGACTAGGTCTGGATGGACAAATAGATGGACAGATAGGAATCCAAGTGGAGTGCATCAGCAGTGAGAATGAAGTTAAGCTGAAACCCTTGTGATAGTTACCTATTAGTTCTTTGAGGTCCATATTAGGTTGTCAGGCGACAGGCCCCGGGGACTCCATCCATTGCAAAATGAGTTATCCACTTCTTTAATGTGTCTAGATGAGGCTTCTTTCCTGACTTGCTGTGTAGCCCAGGCCACTCCCACATTCATGACAGTCTTTTCAGCCTATACAAAAATGAAGTCATAGTCATGCGCCACTTGCCTAGATTCCTTTTATTTGGCTGGTTTGACTAGGAGTTTTTCTTTGTTTATCTTTTCAAAGAACCAAATCTTTCACTGGTCCGTTGTTATTTTAGGCTCTATTTCACTAATTTTAGCTTTGATGCATTATTTCTTTTACTAGTTTTGGGTTTGGTTTGTTATTTTTCTTAGAATTTGAGGTATACCATTATGTTTTTGAATTTGAGTTATTTGTGATTTTTTAAATGTAGGGACTCATTGCTATAAAGCACCATTTAGACTTGCCTTCCCTATATCCTACTCATTTTAATATTTTTATCTACTCTTATAGATTCTTTTGAGAACTCTCTATTCAAGTCCATATTCCATTTTAAATGGATTGTTTGGTTATTTTGAGTAGTTTTAAAATTCTTTATATATTCTACATATTAGTCGTCTGTCTGATGTATAGCTTAAAAAGATGTTCTCCTATTTTTTGGGCATTCTCTTTCACCCAGTTGATTGCTTCCTGGGCTATGAAGAAGCTTTTCAGTTCTATGGTGTTGAACTCATTAGTTATTGGCCATAATTCCTGTGTCCTATAGGTACTGCCTAGACTTTCTTCTACCAGTTTCAGGGGTTCCAATTTCATGTTTAGGTCTTTGATACTTTTGGAGTTATTGTTTTGCCTGTGATAAATACAGGTCCAATTTCCTTTTTCTGAATGTAGAAATCCAATTTTCCTAGCTTGACTTGTTGAAAATTCTCTCTTTCCTCAAGGGTATATTTTTGCCATTGCTGTCAAATATTAGAAAGATGAGGTTATGTGTGTACTCATTTTGGGGTCTTTGGATCTGTTCTATTTCTCTACAAATTTGCTTTTGTGCTAGTCCTATATTGTTTTTATTTCTATGGCTCTGTAATGTCTTGAAGTCTAGAATGGTAATCTCTATACCTTTGCTCTTTTTTCTCAGGACTGCTTTGGGTATCAGGGGGTCCTTTCTGGATCCAAATGAATTTTAGGATCTTTTTCTTTTCTGTGTGCGAAGCATGAGATGTGTATAATTACTGGGATTACATTGAATCTGTAAATAGTTGTTAGTAGAATGAGCATTTTCACAACGTTAATTCTGCCAAATCATCTTCAATCTCTTTCTTCATAAATGTAAATTTTTAATTTTATAGGCTCTTCACCTCCTTATTTAGATTTATTACAAAATATTTCACTTTCTTTGAGCCTATTATGAATAGAAGTGCATCCTCACCTCTTCTTCAGCATTGTTTTGTTGTTCCTTATTTGCTATATAAAAAAGTTACTGGTTTTTGCAAGTTGGGTATGTATACTGTCACTTTGCTGACAATATTATCATATTGTCTGCAAATAAGAATAATATTATAGCCAGGAGAAGTGGCACACATCTGTAATCCCAGTACTCAGAGAGACAGAGGCAGGTGGATCTCTGCGAGTTTGAGGCCAGCCTGGTCTACAAAGTGAGTCTAGGATAGCCAAAGCTACACAGAGAAACCCTGTCTTGAAAAACCAAAAACCAACCAAATAAACAAACAAACAAAAAGAAAAGCCAAACCCCAGACAATGACACCAACAAAGAACAAAGAAAGAAAGAAAAATCATTTTACTATTTATTTTCCTCTTTGTGTCCCTTTAGTTTCCTTTTTCCCCCGCTTCCTACTCCAGGTAGTGCTCTGAGCGCAGTGTTGAAAATGAGTGGGGATAGGGGAATCCCTGTGTGGATCCTGAATTCACTGAGATTGTCCCCTGTGGGCTTGTCACATGTAGCCTTTATTTTATTTAGGCATGCTCTCTATAGTTCTACTCTGTCACTTTTATCTTGAGAGTATGTTGAATTTTGTCAAAGGATTTATCTGCATCTATTAAGATGATAATGTGCTTTTTTTCTTTAAATCCATATATGTGGTTTACTAAATTTATTGACTTGCATATTTTGAACTATCACTGCATCTCCTGGATAAAGCTGACTGCTCGTGACTTGGCATCTCCAGTGCCTCTTGGTCAATGGTATATAAGAAGACAGCATCCTGACTCAATGGAAGCTTACACTTAATTGAAGAACAGAAAGCTCACTTGCTGACCGTCTCCACTACTTTAAGTGCCTGGTGCCTGGTTTTCCTTCTCCTCCAAAACATGGGATGCATTTGCCCCAGTGGCATCCTGGGAGTCATTCTGAAGTTGGTGCTGGTCCTGCTGTGAGTGCTAGTGCCAGCATCCAAGCCCACTATATTATAAGAACGTATTGTAGCCCTGCTGGGAGTTAAGCCAGCAGCCACCTGACAATAGCTAAATAAATATCCTTATTCCTATAAGATAAGGAGTGCTTCCTTGGAAAGGAAGACTCCAAAATCTTTGATAAACTCAGTCGATTTAAGAGCAAGGAGAGACTAGAGAAGATGTTGATTGAGCTGACAGTAATGGACAATGGCTTTAGCACCACTGAGAAATTGAAAGTTTGTGCCAAACAGGTACAGAAAAAATATATAATATGTATGTATATTATGTATGTATATTATATACATACATATTATATGTAAGATAGATAGATAGAGATATAGATATGTTGTTAAGGTCTGCAATGATTATGATGGGGCAAATATGATAAAATTTCCTCAAAGAATCCAAGCTGGCCACCTACAGTTACTACCAAAGAAACTGCCCAGTTCCAAGATAGTTCCAATGATCTTACCTTTATAAAGAAGCTGCCAAACTACTAGAGAAAGCTTTAAGGCTACAGACCTTGATGTGGACTGAACAGCCACTGGACGGAACTCACTGCTTTTCTGAACCCTGAGGAGTTTGAGCAAATGAAGGAGATTACTATTTTGGAAACACTGGAGGGCATTGAAGAGAACTAGATTAGGCTTGTGAACCAAGATGAGTACATCATGAGTATGTTTCCTTATGAAACAATGGTTCTGTTCAGGATTGGGTTTTGTCAGAAATGGAGACCTTCTATGATTCCTGAGATATGAAGAGGGATGGGAAGTTAGACCAGGATGAGATTTGCACTGTACCTTCCACCTTGTTTATAAGGAGGCATAGGCCATTGCTGCACTTGATATAAGATTCAGTCAAAGACAAGGAGGATAAGGCTAACCAAGCATGGAATATTGGACCAGTGAAACATGCTTGTTGGAAGCCATGCTACCAATTACTAGACAGATCTTATGAAAAATTGTCATGAACTATGATAAGCATACACCCTGCTGTGGTTGACTGTGGCTGACTTTCATGGGCATTCTTTGGGTGTCTAGGGTGGTTCCTGCAGTTGTGGCCCCCCAAAACAAGATCATGTGTCAGATTGATGCAAAAATTACTTTCCCTCCATATTTACTGGAAAATGACACAGTTTTTTAAAATAGGATTTCTCTCAAAGCACATTAAAATCTTGGTAAATTATAATTCTTTATGGTGACAGATTGTTGTAATGTGCCTTTTATAGTGTAAAATTTCCATTAAGTTCAAAGGAAGGGAGAAGAAAATTTGAAAGAATTCTCTCACTCAAGTTTAGTGTGTTGAGGATATTGTACAGAGTAACTGCTATACATTGGATTTATCTGACTTTTGCTGTTGTTGTTTTGTTTGGCTGGTTTTGTTGTTGTTACCATGTTAAATATATGTAATAAATTCATATCTTTGTTTTTCTTTTCCTTAAAAAAAAGTCAACTTGTTCATGGTAGATAGCTTTCTCTGTCAGCATAGGAGAAACTCATCCACAGAGCAATTAAAAGATTCAATGGCTGTTTTTTAAAACAGAGACAGACAGATCCCTATAAATTAGTTGCTTTCTAAGTTCTAGAGTTACAATGGACAGGGCAGTGGTGGTTCATACCTTTAACTCCAGCACTTGTGAGACATATGCCTTTAATCTCAACACTTAGGAGACAGAAGCATGCATGTCTCTGAAATCAAGGCCAGGCTGATACAAATAAAGTTCCAAGTAGAGAAAAACTTAGATCCAGATATGATGGTTCACACCTCTAATCCCAACACCTGGAAAGCACATAACTTTGATCCCAACACTTGGGAAACAGGCACAGGAACATAGGAATTACCGTGATTTAATTTCAAAAGCCACTTGAAATGGGAAGGCTAAAATTTAAAGGATGCTGTTGGTATGTATTGTATGAAAGAAGCTTTGTGACCTACTATGTGTTCAATTTTGGAGAAGGTCCCACAGGGTGCTGAGAAGAAGGTATAATCCTTTGTATTTGGGTGAAAAGTTCTGTAAATATCTGTTAGATCCATTTGATTCATGACGTTGGTTAATGATGTCATTTCTTGGCTTAGTTTCTGTTTCAATGACATATCTTTCAGTTAGAAACCTACAAGAAGAACATCATAACGGGTGGATCAGGGCCTGGGTGGTGGTGGTGTCTGCTCAAACTATTGCACTAACCAAGGACAGTACAAGTAGTCAATATCGAACTCTGATCTAGCCAATGGACAGGGCATTCTCCACAGTTATGTGGGGAGCAGGGAATAACTCTGATATGCACTCTGGTGTCCCATATTTGACCACCTCCCCTTGGTGGGGAGGCCTGGTGGCACTCAAAGAAAGAATAAACAGGATAACAAGGTGAGACTTGATAGCCTACGACCATAAAGTGGGGGAGGAGGTCCTCCTTGGTCATAGACCTAGGGGAAGGGAATAGGGTGAAAGTGGGAAGGAGGGAGGAATGGGAGGATACCAGTGATGGGATAACAATTGAGTTATAATCTGAATAAATTAATGAAATTTTAAAAATTCTGAAAATTTAAAGATTTGTCTTGTATCCCAGAATGTGTTCCATTTTAAGGAAGCTTATATTTAACATGGGTGTTGAATAGAATATGTACTCTTTGAAGTTTGGGTGTGATAGTCTGCGGTTAACCCAATAGAGGTTAATTTGATACTTGATGTCAAGTTTAACCAATAAGGTTTGGAGTCTGTGAAGGTGTTGTAGATGTTGCAGAGTTTATTTTTCCAGTTCTAGTCACCTAGAAGGAATGAGTTCAGTAAAGAGAGAGTTTGACCATTTGAGCCAAAGTTTATTTAGCAAAACGGCTTTGATTCACTTTGTATTTGCTGTTTTGGTAAAACTTGTCATCCATAATTTACTTCATGGTTGCCACACACCATGCCCACTAAGACATGGTGTCAGGGTGTTACCAAGATCCTTGAAGGCAAATTATTTCTCATTTTCAGATTTGCAAAGTGGCTTAGTCTCAAATGGTAACAACCTTCTTAGTGTAACAAGGAGGGGTGCCTGCCAGCAGATGTCTAGGTGATTACAGACTTGATTCTCTAGCATGAACAAATAATTGAACTACTGGAATAGACAGAAGACCAAGAGAACAAGCCACAGAAAAAGAGAAACATCCTTTTACACTTAGAATGGGCAATGCCTAAAGTTCCCAGTCCTTTAAACAGACACTGGCTTGGGTATTTTTAGGGCCCCTGTGTCCTCCCCTTTACCATATTGGTCCTGTATGGATACTCACCCCATGCCTTACAGATTTTTCCCCTGGGAAGTGTCTGCCAGAAACAAGAAATCATAATTCCCTTATTTCAGAAAGCTTGCTTTTGCATCCCTAATGTACCTTTGTCCTTCTAACTCTCCTTCATTTTACTCTTTTAGATGGAACCCACCTGCTGCTCAGGGTGTGTGACTGCTCTAGCTACTTCCTGTTGAGATGGAGCAGAGTCTAGGGTCTGTTGGTCCAAAGAGAGAGGACTCTTATGATGTGGGCTCCTGGGGATGGACAGGGGTGCTGTAGTAACTTCTGGTGGGCAGTGCATCTGGGGATCCCTCAGAAGAATCATCTGCAGAAGGAGAATGGTAGAAGGAGAGGGGAGGAGAATGCCAGAGGCCAGTACCATTTAACCCAGATAGAGTCACCATTGCTAGGAAAGTTCCCCATGTGGCTGACCTTGAGAATGATGAATCCAGGCTCTGCTTTAAGGCAATTTGAGAGCTATTGGGATGGATAGAAATCAGTGTGAAGTACTTCCCAGAGAAGGGGGTAGAGGGAGGGAGAGAACTTTAACTATTACTTATATCAGTATTGGACCTGTACTTCTTGGCTGCAGGTAAGCACTGCAGTGTGGAATTGAGCCAAGATTATGGTGTCTTACATTTGGGCAGCATTTTTCTTATCATGAAAAAACGTCATAAGTACAGAACGATTTTGTACACAACATCTCATATAGATGGAGGCCTAATATTTATGGACTATGATCCATTAAACTCTCAGAGAAACACACCATCATCTTAATTCCTTCCCTACACTTTCCTGCTGAGTGTTTAAGACCATACTCATGGCCATAATTAATCACTCATGTTTTGCTACAAAGTCACTTGCAGAACTTGTTCTCGGGTGACACTTGGGTTTGACAGGAACAGCTCACTCCTTAGTCTTCCTTTTACCAATTCTTCCATCTACATGGGGAAAAGCCAAAGGCCTTGCTTGACCATAGCTTCACTTCAGAGCAAAGAGAAACTTCTCCTGTCTTTGTAAGTTAGACACTGGCGAGAGCTTACCTGGTGGCCTCTCCATGGCCTCCCTACACTGGCAAATAAGTGACAGTTACAGAACAGTTTTGAGAGATGCCCCCATAATCCTTTGGGACCTGCTTAGCCTCAGGGAAAATAAACTCCTTTTTAATCCTTCTGAGCACAGTAGTACATGAACATCTGTGCATGGAATACACAGAAGGGCAGTTTTATCAGTCTGATATTTTTAAGTACTGTGTATATTTAAATAAAAACACTTAAATAAACTTTGATTAGGCATAGATTGTTGTTCATTATACCAAGCCTTGTAATTATTATGATAAAACCCATAACTCATTTGACATCAATATAGTGAATTTTTACCTTTTACATACCTTATATAAATTGCTCAGACACTTGTAATTTCCTTAAGTTTTCCAGTTTTCTTCTCTATTCTGGTAAAACATCTTACAAAACCATAATGTTGACAAGTGAACAGTCAACAAACCTATCGGTGATGATTTTTCAAAAGTCAACACTACTGATGGAATGGCAGTTGTTTGACTTGGAACACAGTACAACACCACCTTAATTAACAGAAAGTTGAAGCCAAACTGCACACATGAATTCATATGCCTGTGTATATACAGTTAACACAGTGGGGCTTGGGAAGTAAGTACCCAGGAAGACCCCATAGAAAACATAAGAGAGTACATAGAGTGATCTACCAGAACCATTCTTTTGCTTTTGAGTGTGAGTAGCAGATAGAGTTGGATTTTTATATCTATCATGAGATAAATAGTCGTCACGGCAACTTTCCTCTTTGGCTGCTCTGTTGTTATTTATGCCTCTCACAGAATCAGGAGCCCAGCATGACTCAAGAAAGGGGGCTCTGAGGGATATGGAGACAACATATTCCTGGTTCTGAAGTGTGAGGGCCAAATTCCATCCCCAGAGCCAGATACTCCATGAACTCAAATAGTACATGGCAATTTAATGTGCATGCAAAAGACATTTACTCTTCTATCAATATAAATATGAAGCTGATAGTTTACAGTGACCAGGAGACCTGCTGCTCAGTTCAATGACTACAGGCTGGACCCAAAGCACCTGTCTTTCTTGTTACCAATACAGATCTCTACAAATGAGTCTTTTCTATTGGGTCATGCACGAGAACAGGTTGACAAAGCTCTCTCTCTCTCTCTCTCTCTCTCTCTCTCTCTCTCTCTCTCTCTCTCTCTCTCTCTCTCTCTTTCTTCTCCTCCTCCTCTTTTTCTTTTGCTCATGCTTTTTATTCATCACTCATACATTATATCCCAATCACAATTTCCCATCCCTCCACTTCTCTTACTCTGTGTCTCCACTTGTGCTTTGCCCCAGATCCAAAAACTCCTCCTTTTCCCTTCAAAAAAAAAAATATATAGCAAGCCTATTTGTTCATACCCAAGGCTATCAATCAAACATTGCTTAACAAGTTACAATAAGACTAGGCACAAACCCCTATGTCAAGGCTAGACAAGACAAACCAGTAAGAGGAAAAGGTTCCCAAATTTAAGTAAAAGAGTCATAGACACCCACCACTTCCACTTTTGGGAGTCTCACAAAAGCACCAAGCTACACAACCATAACTTATATCCAAAGGACCTAGCTAAGTCCCATACAGGGTCATTGTTTCTTCAATCTCTGTGAAGCCCTGTAAGTTTTGCTTACTTGATTCTATAGGTTTTGCTCGTGGGGTATACTCAATCCCTCTGGGTCTTACAGGCTTTTCTTTTAGAGTATTTAAACTTTGTAAGTTTGTGGGTGTGTGGCAGTGAACACCTATGATCTAGAGTAAGCCAACAGATATATCTGTCTTTCTACGGTCTAACCTGAGATTTTGGATAGACTTGAGGTGACCAATTGCTTGAAAGCCTTTATTCTAAATCAGCTCATATGTGACTGCAAGTGGAGACACACATCCTGAAAAACTTAATATCCTCAATTGAATTCTCTTTAGCAAACAAGAAGGCTCTGTGACTATAGGTATATGCAAATTCCTGCAAGGAAGCATTCCAGGAGATACTGAGGCCTTGGATCCTAACAGAAGAAAATCAGGGTTTCCCAGTGTTTGAGAAGGCAACTGAGTGGCGACTTTGACATTATCTTGGAGTCAGTCAATTCCATCTGCAACAAGATGGAAGAGTGAAGGCAGAAGTTCTGAGTCAGGATGGCCTTTTCCCTACCCTCATCCCCTAGTCCAGATGGGAATTTCCAGTCTGTCAATAGGATACAGCCAGGACACTGTAGTTTGTTCCAAGGAGTGACTGTACTCAGTAGTGTAATTCACACCTTACCCATGGCTCAGGATGCGATTGCTCCCAATTTCCTCTTTCCTTAAATCATAAACCATATGCTTTCTGAGCAAGCCAGGAGCTCCATGTACCTATGAGGTGGGTGCTGCTCTGTTCACCATCATGTGATCTAGTCATCAGTCACAGAACTGGATACAGATACAGAAAAAGATGGCTAGAACCAGCCTGTTAGCTACTCTAGTGGGGGAAGGCCCAGGAGCCAAGAGTCACCTGCCTCATTCTGGGACCCATCCATGTACCAATTCAGAAACTGCCATTTTCAGAAATTGGCCTAGAGTTGGACCCAGAGTACAATTATACTCTGATCACAGAAAAACCATTTTTAATATTGGGGAGTCACTCACAATCTTATGGCTCTAAAAGGTGTGGGCAATTCTCCTTCTCTGCCTCTGCCCTTCACAGCACACAAAGCTTGTCTCATAGACTCAGGTCAGCTCTGCCCCACAACTGATGCTGTCCTTGGCAGTCATTCTGCAGTCCTGACATATCCTGAAGCTTTTAAGCCACCCAAGCTACTGCCACATCGGGGAATTTATAGAGTACCATATTCAGCTACCAGCACAACTTGCCACCCCTGGCCTGCTCTGGACCGTAGCCTCTGTGTGCTGACTCTAAGGAAATGATTCCCAGAAGATTCATCACAAGGACACTGGTCTCTTATTTGACCAGAACTTATTGCCCCAGTAAAACAAAGGTTTCACTTTAGTGGCTGTGCTCTCTACTTAATCACAGGCAATTCTTCAACCCAGATGACCATAACAATGGATTACATGAATGGCTCTATAGTCTTTAAGAGACTCTCAAACTTTCCTCTGAAACTCCACACAGCCAGGCCTACCAGCCCATTACTACTAACCACAGCAAAGTGGCAAGGTTGTTCCTCCCTCATAGGTTTGCCGCTTGTGCCCACCACCACATTCCATAGACTCTGGGGCAAAAGGATTGATGAGCAACTAAAGGTCTCCGAGTAGACAGTTTCTGGCATCCTTGTGGCCTGTCTATGAGTCTATTATCACCCAAATGAAACTGGTTCCTGTGTCCTTTTGATCTAGGCCAGCATTTATGTCACTGTTTACCTTCAACCACTCTGCCTGGTTTTCAACAGAAATTGGCGATTGATATTCACCTTTGCTAGTACATCCTACCAGACAACTATGAGGCCAAAGGTTTAAGGCTATAACAAGCAACCATAGAACCAGATGTCACACCCTCCCCAACCTTAATGTGAGAGAACCTAAAAAATGAATTAATCAGGTATTCACAGCACAGCACTATGACGTTCTATACCTAATGCGCCCCTTTGTTGCCTCTGGAAGCTTCACGAAAAGTAATTTCTTTATTAACAATACTTGATAGAAGTTGGCAACTTTTTGGGAAACACAGAGGCCTGCGCCAACAAGAAGCCAGTCCATCTGACTCTCAATCAGAGCAGAATCTGATCAGAGATGAGAAGACATTCTACCTCTAATGAATATTTTCACAAAAGGTCACTTTGTAAACACTCCGGTTTACATTTAGGTCAGGCATTCCTTTTTAAGGCCTGTGGATAAAAGATCAACACCATTTTTAAGACAGCAGAAAATATATTAGAACATCTTCAAAAACTTCTGTCTCCCTCTCCAGAGCATCCTCGGGAGAGCTGCCGAGATGGGCATGGACACTGTGTCCTCTCCTTTCTCATCTGTGCCCATGAAAACAGGAGAGGCCTGGTCAGAATATTGCTTTACATGACTATTACTACCCTGGGACAGTGATAAACTCCTAATCTTATCTTGCTTATCTAATATCCACCATTCAAAAAAAGCCTCTGGAGTAAATGTGACCTTTGACCCTCTTCCTCAAATATATAAGCAACCAGGATAAGTGCTAAGAGTGAGTAATTACCACATGCACTTGTATGTACCCACTCGTGGACAATATAGGATGACCTTTTACCTAAACCTGCTTATGACATAGCAAGAGGAAAGTAAAAATAAAAGTGGCCATGCCCAGGGTACACTGGGAAAGGATTGAAAACAGAGAGAGGAAAAACAGGAGAACAACAGGTGAGGAGACACTGGGCAGAAAGAACCGGCTTCCACACTCAGCAAAGCCCTCATTTCCAGCATCTCAGGCAAGCAGGATGATCCTCCTGTGATGACTTCAGCTAGCACTGTCAGAACATTGTCTGATACCTGCTCCAGGGATGCCCAGGTTCAATTTCAGGGACAGAACCCAGCACATCTTGCCTGTTTAGGAAATCTTTTTTTTTACCCCTGAGTCCCACCCACAGCCACACTGTCAGCATTCCCTCACCCCATCACTTTGGAAATCCTCAGAGGCTAGCATCTCTTTCAAAGTGTCTCTAGCTGAGTGCTTTGTAGATACAGCAGGGACCATGGAGAGCCCAAAATGGAGAAGGAGTGTGCATATAGGGGGATTTGTCCTCCTAAGGGAGATTCCTGCTTCGGATTTCACATATGGTAAAAACTCTCTGAGGCAGAACCTTCATACATTTCCTCTTGAGTGCTTCAAGGAAGATTAAGAACAAGCTCCTAGTAGCTGTGTAGGTTCTACATAAACAGCTGGAGCTCTCCACTAATGCTAACCCTCAAGGAAGCAGCCCTGTTCAGAGACAGAAGTTTCCCATCTAGCTCATTCATAGCTGCCTCCATTTAAGTTTGTGCCATCTTGAACTCAGAGCAAGCTTGGTATCACTTCCTTCGCTCTACATAGGAAGACCCTTACGGGTTTGCCTGGATGCTAGAATGGCTCAAGAAACAAAGATGAATAAATCTTCCCTTCCTTGACACAGTCTATCCCCAGGTGTCTACACCTAGTTAGTTACAGTTGAAGGCTCAGGTGTCAGTAAGGAAGCTTCCAGGCAGAGGAATGGCCTTCTACTTGGTTCTTGCCCAGGTGTGTTGAGTGGAAGTGTGTGATCCTGTACTTCCTCTCAGGAAAGATGATTGATTCCTTTAAGGCATGTTCTTAGGGTCCAGCTTGCCCTTTCTCTTGAGTTAGGGATGGCAGCCTAAGCTTCCACCTTGGTTCTCAAGACAGAAACTCTCCAGCCTTGACAGATCAAATCACCCTGCTCTGCTCTATCAGAGCCCAGGATCACTCTGCCCCTACTCCTAGCGGAGATGGGGATGGGGGCTGACTGAGTTTCCCACCCTGATCCTAAAGGGTGGAATGTCCCCTTGATCACAAATGGACCCCGGGGTTCTGAATAGGTCATGGCCACTTCTCAGTCATTCTCCAAGATTTTCATTCAGGCATACAACTTTGAGTAGCAGTCTGTTTAAACACCAGGTGAGGACCCAGGAAACGTCATGGAGTGGAAGAGGCAGTGAAGACAGTTTCTAGGGGGTTTACTGAGTTCATTCCTTGGCAAGAACAAAGAATTGAGTGACCAGGAAAGGCATGCCAGGAGACCAGGCCACAGAGAAAAGAAAATTAACAGAATTTATGCACCTGTGATAGGAGAAGTCAAATGCTGAAAGTCCTCTACACAATGCCTTGGGTTTTTTTTTTTTTAAGGGCTTTTGGTTCCCTCCTCCCTTCTCCCTATTGGCCCTGACTAGATACCTGCCCAGATGCCTTCCAGCTAGCTGTTTCCCCTAACAAAACCTCTGGGAACAAGAAGCAGCAATCCAGGACTCTTGCTTTTGTTTTCCTAATCTACCTGTGTCCTTCTAACTCTTCTTTACTCAAGACAGCAGCTGGTTGACTTATGGAAAATGACCAAATGGAGTCCTTCTCTAGGCTGTTACAAAAGAAGTCACTGTCACACACACTCCCCGCACTCCATTTAACTATGAGTTTCCTTTATTTTGTTCAGGGCAGCCCAGTTTCACCTGTGGCTGGGAATCTGGCTCCGTTCTTCACAGGGAGCCTGGGTTGAACTCAGGTCATCACTCTTGGCCGTCAGCCCATTGAACCACTTTGCTGGCCCTCAGCTACTGCTTCGTGATTAGATTACTTGGCCTGTTGACATTTAAAGTTATCCTAGATAAAGTTAAATCTATGTCTGCAACCTTACTTTTTGCTTTTCATAATTGACATCTCTTTTGTTTTTCTGTTTCTTTGTTGCTTTGACATTAAGTGAATATTTTTCTAGTATAATATTTTTATTCCTTTTTTTTTTTTTTGTAGTGAGAACAGGATACTACATACCTCAGGCTAGCTTTCAGCTGTGTAGTCTATGATGAATTTGCACTTCTGATCCTCCAACCTCTGTTTGCTGAGTACTGAGATAGCAGGTATGTGCAGTCACACCACACCAGATTTTGTGGTGTTGGGAATCAAATGTACAGCTTTGTGCATGCTGGGAAGCACTCTACCAACTAAGCTATATACCCTAGCTCCCCTTTAAAATTACTATTAAAGTACTTTAGTTGTTTTTAGTGGTTTCTATATGGCTTAAGACATTAATTAATCAACAGGACACTGCTTCAGATTTATAGTAATGACATTTGTACTGAGATGTAAATGCCTTATTCCTAACCATCTCTTCTCTCTCTTCCCAAGTTTGGGGTATCTACTGGCATAAAGTATAAATCCAACCACATGACATTATAATTATTATTCTACATAAATTTTAAGTGCTCATTTTAAAAATTAAATTATAATTCTATTATTTTCCATTTGCTCCTCCCTCCAACCACTCCAATGTAACCACCTTCTCTCTCAAATTAATATCCTATCATTAATTATTATTGTTATATTCATTTATAAATATATAAATACATCTGTTGGGTCTGCTTAGTATTGCTTGTATGTACATATTTTCAGGGATGACCATTTATATTACTGAATACTCTGTTAGGGGGCTCATCCCTGGGGAAGACTAATTCTCCCTCTCTCACAATCCTTGTCTTTAGCTCCTCGTCTAGGGGTGATCACCCGTTCCTGTAGGTATAAGGTTATTATGTAATTCAAATACCCTCCCCCAATATCTGGTTGTAATCCTTGTTCTAAGAATCTCTTATCTCAATGTTCTTTAAACACTGCTCCCCAAACATTCCCCTGATATATCAATAAAGCAGCTTATAGCCCATCAGTGAGGAAGGGAGGGAATATGGCTAGACTTCCTGACAGGTAGGGGAGGAGACATTAGAATAGGAAGTAGGGGATTCAGCCACAAGTAGAGGTACAAGAGAGATGAAGAAGATTCAGCTAGAGCAAAGAAAGAACTAAGATACGGAGGCAGGATAACATAAAGGGTTAAGAACAGATTTAAACCACTCAAGATAGTGTTGTAAAGCCTCATAAACAAATATATGTGTCTCAATTATTTGTGTGATTAACAGGTTAAGACATAAACTAAGAAAAACAAACGGTTATATAAAAATGATTCTAACACCTTCTACATTGTGTCTATTAGCATTATACTTCTTTAGGTATTGATAAGTCAGACTTTCTGGGTTTTTTGTTTCTTAGACTTTTCCCACCCTGCCTTCCATGATGCTCCCTGAGCCTTAGCTGTGGGGGTTGTTTGTATATGTATCACTTAGGCTGGACACCTGATGATCAGTTGTTCTCTGCATATTGACAAGCTGTGGCGTCCTGTAATGGACTCCATCTGCTGCCAAGAGCTTCTTTGATAAAGGATGAAAGATACACTTCCTGTTGGTATAAGGATGATGATTTAGAATTCAGTTAGCAAGTGTTTTGGCTTGGTAGAGCAATAGTAGTAGGTTGTACTCTAAGATCCATGACCTCGCTAGCCTCACATATTAGGCTAAGGTCTAAGTTATGGTTTCTGTAACTGGGATAAAACAGTATGGCTAAATGCAACTTAGGGAGGGAAGGGCTTATTTCATCTTACAATCCTTAGGTCACTTTCTGTTACTGAGGGAAATCATGGCAGGAATTCAAGGCAAGAATCAATGTGGAAGCCAAGGAGGAGTGCTGCTTACTGGCTTACTCCTCATGGCTTATTCAGCCTGCTTTCTCATCCTACCCAAGCACACCTGTGTACCAGTGGCCCTGCTCACAGTGGGATGGGCCTTCCCACATCAGCCCTTAATCATGAAAATGCCCAATGATTATCAATGGGCCAATCTGGTGGAGGCAATTCCTCACATGAGATTTCATCTTCCCAGATATGTCTAGGTTTGTGTCAAGTTGACAAAAAGTAACCAGCACCACTAGGTTGGTGGTACCAGGCATGATTTTACTCCTCTTGACTGGGCATGAAGTTCAATAGACTTCACCCCATAAAGATTTAGGGATATCTTTTCCTGCTGGTCATGGCTATAGTTGGTAGGCATCTCTGATGAGTAGGAGTGCTGACTGCTTCCCTCCATTGGCAGCACACACAGTAGTTTCTAGTACTGTGAAAGCTGTTTCCAGGAAAGAGGCTTTCAGCACAGGCCCAGCTTGGTGTCGGCAAGTCCTGTGTCTGAAGTACATGGTGTCCTCAGCAATAGGACTCGCCTTCACATTTTGGAAGTCGGCAAAGGGCAATAGCAGTAGACTACACTGTTTGGGGAGTCTCCTGCACTATGACCAATGACTTGAAAGGGGTTTTCTCATGTCTAGTGCTGGGGAGTTTGTTCCTCTATAACACTTGTGGGAGCATTGTCAACCCAAATGGGATAATTTCACTTAAACTCTGTTCATATGTATGCATATACACTTATGTGTATTATATGCAATATGGTTAAATGTAATATTTTCTTCTGTATTGAACTTCCTTCCCTCTCCCCCCAATGAAAGACTATCCCCCCTTTTTCTCATTACCCTCTGTATATCACCCTTATCATCTCCATAGCACTTTTCTCCCCTCCCCCATCCACAGCCATTTTTT
>OU015744.1:141933485-141970815 GCA_907169655.1 Acomys percivali
CACACACACACACACACACACACACACACACACACACACACACACACGGAGGGAGAGAGAGAGAGAGAGAGAGAGAGAGAGAGAGAGAGAGAGAGAGAGAGAGAGAGAGATTTGAAACAAAGAAAACAGTGTTACTAATTTGATAGAGAAAAGCACAGACTTGGAAGACACTGTCTCCTTTCCTGTGAAGTGTTTAATAATGACTTTACAGGCACACAATACACAACTGTCTGTTTCAACAAATTAAATGGATATTTACATTGAGTAAGAAGGAAACACTGCAGTAATGTTGACTCTGATTATATCTAAGAAAGCATGAGTTTTATCATAATAGTGACAAGTGGGATGGCTAAAGAAAATAAACAAGAGGAAGGAAAAGAACAAGAGCATAGGAATGGTGAAGAGAGGGCCGAGTTGGCTCAGCCAATACCCTGGTGTCATGTTAATCCCTAGAACTGGTCAATAGGTATAACTTTTCCACAGCGAACATTGTAGAGTTAATTCAGAATATAGCTGTTCTGGCAAGATTTCACATCCAAAGACATTCTAGGTCTGTGTGGTCTGGCTGAAATACAAACATGTCTTTAATCCAGGAGACAGAGGCAAACACATCTGAGTTCAAGACCAGCCTGGTATAGAGCAAGTATCAGATAAAGAAAAACTTAGGTCCAGGCATGCTGATACATGCATGCCTTTAATCTCAAACAAAGGTAAAGTTAGGTTGTAGAAGGAAGCACCTAGGTTTGAAAGTGATCTCTAATTGAGTGGCAGGAAAGGTGATGATTCAGAGAATATTTCACAGAATAGGATACACGCAACTCTAATCAGAAGAGAGTGGAAAGGGAGCTACTTAAGAGGCAGTTTTCAGAGCAAGGAGGCAGTGTTTTACCAGGACAGTAATAGAGAGATGGGCTGCAGAGAGAGAACTCAGGTGAAGACAGAACAGGCCAGAAAATGACAGGAAGCCAAAAGATTAGAGCAGATTGCTGAGCTAGTCTGAGGCCAAGCAGAGCAATTATGGGGTAAAGAGAATAGTCAGATTAAATAAGTCAGCTGGGAGAAAAATTTGAGCCAGAACAGCAGAGTTGAACCAGCCAGCCCAGAGCTCAGAAAGAACAAGTAAGGGTGAACTTATTAAGCAGTAAGTTTCAAAGGCTAAACCATTCTAAGTCTAGATGCAATCGTATGGAGGCTAGACCTTCCAGAACCAGGCCTAGGTTAGCAGAAGGAGGCAGTTGGCCTCCCAAATAGCAATTAAGCCAGGAGAAGAAAAGTTACTTTTACATAGGGTACCCAAATCCAAAACTGCCAACTACCTCATTTATTTCTTATGATTACACTTTGCCATGAGCAATAAACAGTGCAGTGCATCTGTCACCCTGAACTTACACCCCAGAGAAACTCACCATTTATTGCCTCCTGTACCTGATGTATCACAACGATACAATGGCTGGTAGGGGTAAGGTGAAATGTACCTTTTGCTTTGCTTGTTGACTGATGTATGTACCGCTTAGTGAAATACCAGACAAATATAACAACAGGCCATTAAGGCTCAATCAAGCTGTAACACAGAAAAATCTCTTATTCTTTCAATGTGCTGCCCCTCCAGCACACCAGCACACTGTCCAACACACAGACACAGAAATGCCAGGGTAAACTTTCAGTGTGCATGTATTTATACCTCTTGATATGTCTCCTATGTCAGTAGCTACCTAGCACCTGCTTTGAAAATAAATAGCACCTTTTTTTTTTTTTCCAGTGAGACTCCACTGCCACAAAACCCTTTCGGTATTTGAAAATATCTACTAACTCTGACATGAGCTCTGGTGCCCCATATTTGACGAGCTGCCCTTGGTGGAGAGGCCTGGTAGCACTCAAAGAAAGAATAGGCAGACTATCAGGATGAGACTTGTTAGCCTGCGGCCATAAAGTGGGGGAGGAGATCCCCCTGGGACATTGACCTAGGGGGGGGCAGGGGGGGGGGGGGGGGAGGGTAGGAGGAATAGGACGATATGAGTGATGGGAGAACAATTGAGTTGTAATCTGAATAAATTAATTAAAAAATTCAGAGTAAAATAAATAAATAAATAAATCTACTTATATAAAGGCTAAGAAATACAGAATGATTCAAGCAGAAACTGAACAATACTGTGTTATGATAGTTTAATAGGTCTCTGAAGTTGGCTTATATTTATACTAAATTCTACCATTAAAGAAAATAATGAAGTTGGATTCCAAGTGTTTGAATCTGGGGCAGTGGTTAATTTTGACTCTACTCACTCATCATTACTGTATGTATGCTGTGGACACAGAGACTCTCATTTAGGATACGGAATAAGCTAAGAGAAGAAGCAGATACTCACATGAAAAACTAAAGGCTAGATCCTCCTGGATCAGCACAGTCCAGCTGGCCACCTACTCCCTGTTTTCACCAATAGTGTGATTTGAATAAAAGAACTGTTTTCAGAGCTGTATCAGCTTTCATGCTATGAAGCCAGAGCTCAGTTACAACACTGCTGTATGGCTTATACAGCTCAAAATTGATGACCTGCTCCTTTACCATCTGCTGATGACCTCTGTTCTACTCTGTGCCCTACAATTTCCTAACCGCCCCACCCTACCCTCCGCCCTTCTGCCATCCCTCTCAAGGCATTTCCTACTCTGTTTATTGCTTTACAGCCTTTGCATGTGTGGTTCTCCCTCTGGGAAGAACTGTGACACACAAAGACTTTGCTCACTTTTCTGAATACAGAGGATGAAATATTGGGGATCCCTGTTACTTTGATTGCATTTAGTGGATAATGGTCAATCCTTTTGTCCTATTTTGCTTACTGGCAGTTTGGAAAGAGGCCCATTTCCCCACACACAGACAACTCAGCAACACACACACTTCCTCAGTTCTAACACCCTGTTCCTCCAACTCACAGTGAGCTGCTTCTGTTGTATCTTTTCACCATATGTCACAGCAGAAAATAGCACAGTGAATGTATTCCCGTTTCTGAATTCCTACGTGAAATATAAAGTCTCTGAAAAAAATCTGTGTAATATCAATAACTTAGCAGGCATTCAAAATTTATCAAATAAAGGCACCTGCATTTTTATTATTGAGACTTGTGTTTGAAGACAGTTCCTCACACTCTAGCCCAGTCTAGCCTAGAACTATGTAGCCCTGACGGATTTCCATAGCACAGAAATCTTCCTGCTCAGTCACCTGACTGATGAAATTACAGTCTGAGACTTTTAAGGGAAAAACTTTTAAAGCAAAACAAGCCAGGAATTCATCCTATTACTAAATGTCATTTTTATGTTATGATGTATCACTTAAAGCTAATTCTATTAATAAAATAAGGAATAGGAAACAACTTAGTGAATATAAGTAAACATCCAGAAAACTTAGTTTTCTATTCTCCTTTATTATTTCCTACACAAATAATGTATTAATTCTTCCTATTAGAGGGATGTGGTGGTCACATCTGTAATCCAGAATCGGGGACAGAGAGACAAGAAGATCAGGAATTCAAGTCATCCTTGCTTTCATGGTGAATTTTAGGTTAATTTAGGATTCATTAAATCTTGACTTAAAAGCCAAAAAAACCAACATTAATAGAAACAACAACAACAACACCTGATCACTTTTATTAGACTTTTTCTTCTCTATATTGCTGCTGCTGCTGCTGCTGTTATTACTATTATTACTACTACTGACAGAATAAAAAACACTAAGCTGATTAGCAAGGACACTAAGAATAATGAAAACTGGAGATGTATGTTAGTAGTAAAATATCTGTCTAGCATGTTCAGAGCCCTGGATTTAATCCCTAAGATAGAAGAGGGAGGGAGAGAAAATGATAGCCACGTTTTATACACATTGAAGGGAAAGAAAACACACAAATTCAGAACAAATGTAAAATATTACATTATACTTGATATATTAATAAGGAATTATATATTATCTATAAACAGATAGCTATAGAAAAGCCCAGCTAGGAAACTCCTAGAATGCATGAGAGTGGATGCCCACTAACTGCCCCTTCCCCAGAGCTTTATCCATTACTAACTTCTCTTATTCAGAATAACAAGATCTATGTGCATTTGAACATGAGAGACTTTTTCAAAGAAAAGTATGTGTCTGTCTATATATGCACATACATACATACATACATACATACACACACACACACAGACACAGACACACACATACACAGACACACACACACACACACACACACATACACCCTAGCTCGTCTCATCCAGAAAGCAGAGGCAATTACACTGCAATAGCAATGAAAGCTCTAAGTACCCAGATCCTGGTTATAAAAACCATCTTCTACAAAAACGAACATCAGCAGGTCACAAGGCAGGGTAAGTTACTCAGTGACATTAGAACTTCTTCCTGTACCAAAGAAATCCTCTTTTAAAAAATGAGGAATAGATCAAAGTAGCAAAGGAGAATTGAAAAATTACCCTGAAGGTTTTCTTGCAATCAGGAAGAAAAGGAGTACCAACATAAATAGAGATGATGTATTACTGCTGAATGCTAGTGAGCAGAACAGAAATCTGGGAGAATATACAGTTGTGCCAGTTATTCTTCTGTTGCTGTGGTATACTACCATGACCAGAAACAACTTAAGAGTTCATTTTGGTTTATGGTTCCAGAGGGCTAGATGTCCACAGGAGCCGGGAGGGCATGCCAGCAGACGTGGGACACTGAGAGCTCAAAATCTCAACAGCTGATAGAAAACAGAGACTGTAACAAGTGAAATAAGACCATACACACCTCTCAAAGCCAGCCCGCTTCCTCCAACAAGGCTCCGCCTCCTAAAGGTTCCATAACCTCTCCAAACATTACTGTCAACTCGGGACTAAGTGTTCAGATGTATGAGCCTGTGAGGGACACTTCTCATTCACAACAGTAAATGAAAGATGAGATGACACAGCTTTTCCCAAGTGAAAAGCAAACTGTGAGATGGTGAACATAGAAAATACCCCTTAGGCAACTATCACAGTGGTAACTAGACCCAGAAGGAGTCATGACAGTCTCCAACTCACAAGTTTCTGTTTAGTGAGGAATAGGGGCTGGAAGAATGCCAGGAGACTCTTCCACATAGTACCAGTCAAGTACAGAGTCAAATTGTGACATTATGGTATAGCTTCACTGACAATAGTATTACCAGGTAATCGATTTTAGTATCTCAAGAGGATGGCACATCAGGCTGGATGAAATAAAGAGCAAGTTGAAGAATAACAGTACAGGATGTGGCGGTCAGTCAACTGTGCACAATATTCAGAGGCACAACTGCCCTTGTCACAAGGCTGCCAGTAACCTGGGCGGTTACACGAGAGAAGGTCCTTCTTTCTAGAAAACTTGTACTGGAGTAATTGGAGATACAAGAGTGCCAAGTGGAGGGTCCAGTTTAAAAGGATCCCCTAAACCACTGCTGACCCTGGGTACAAGAAGAGACACTAACATCAAAGTCAGTGAGGAGCTAACAGAAACTGGGCGAAGTGTTGTGTTCCTATAAATTTAATTCTGAAATTATCTCAAAATAAGTTGCTTAATAATCTTCCCAAGAGTATAAAGAATCTCCCATCCCCAGTTATTTGAAAGACACACATGTACTGTGATGTTAACTTCTTCCAGACCACTTCAGCACTGGGAAAGGAAACTCAGGTGTGAATACGGAGACAAAATAAGTGAAAGAGAAAGATTATACACCAAAGAGGAAAATCTTTGGCATTCCCATGGACAGACAGATTTTTGTCTTGTTTTATTCTCACACAGGAATAGAAAAAAACAAAGATCCAAAGAAAAATTGATTCTCATCCGCCTTTTTGGGATATAATCACCATTTTGAATTGGTAGAAAAAATAAGGAAATGAAAGCAATCTTTTCTGTCCCACACTCGACTTGTTTGAAGCCAGCAGACAGAAACCCTGTAAGCAGAAACAGGAATGACCTCTCTCATACATACCCAAACTAGACGTGAGTAAGCAAGAATACTAATCCTAGCTGTCATTTTAAGTGTAAAAACTCAAATAAAGACGAGAATAAAAAACAAGATCTGTCGAGATTTTGTTAGTCTAGCAGATACTAAGGCAATTCCTCCTTTGCTAATAACAAGCATTATAATTCCTCTTCTACTAATACGCCATTATATCGTGCTTATAGTATAGTGTGGAGCACATGGCACTCAGAGTACTGAGCTCCTACTTCTATTTACATGAAGAATCGTGGGGGACTGGCAGTATGGTTCAGTGGGAGAACACCTGTCTAACATGCACGAAGCTCTGAATTGAATCCTTGACATTACACCAGGACATATGCATACACACAGAGTACCACCTCACAGTGTGTCCTGTAAATCTATTCAAAGAATAGTTATTCAGGCAATATCACCTTCTATATCTTTCAATACAAACGTGAAGTGACAGGCTGTCTCTGTGTGTGGTACTGGGGACCGAACCCACAGCCTTGTATATGACAGACAAGTCACCTAACAATAAGCTACATCCTAATTCCTAGATTATTATGCTTCACAAGAGTAGCATTTTTTCATAAGTCATTTCTACCTAAGCATGTACAAAAGATAACAGCTTTGCAGTTAGCAGACCTCTCCTATTCTTAGTTAGGATTAAAGAAAAGGGAGGCATGACAGCACGTTCGGCCACATGGATAGTTGTAATAGTGCAATGCCTCAGGCCAACCCAGTCTCAGAACCATCACAATCAGCTTACCATAAATAAGTCATTTAATAAAACAGGCATAGTTGAAAAATCAAATGACTTTCAAATTATACCGCATTTCCACCTCCTTTATTTCTACTAGAATATAATATATGAAATAAATGCACACACGTATAAAAAAAAGTGTATTAGCAGAACTTCTATTTAAAAAACTGGAAAACTAAATATGAGGTTACAATTACAGCTTTATAATGAACACACCATAAATTGCAAAGTCAGACCTCTATTTCTAATGAAAAGACTTACCAGTCTTAACAAAATGGTATATTAAAATGGTCAATTTCTCAAAAGGATGAGACCATTTTTTAAAAGTTTTGACAGTTCCTGTGCAAGTAAAATATATGCCTAACAAGAGATCAGGTAATGGATTTCCTAGTTTAGACTAAAGAAATAAAAACATGTGTCTACACACATATATACAAAGACATGAAGTGGAGTATTCACAGCAACTAGTTAATAAAAATTCTGTAAAGGTCACTGTAGATAAATAAAGCAACCTTTTAAAGAGTTCATACACTTACTTGATATTCGACAGTATTTCTTTCTCAACTGCTTTCCGGACTAAAAATCCACTTTTCACTTTCACTCGATATGTGATGTTACGAAAACTTAGCACATCTCCTGTAAGCGTCTTTGAGTCATTGGAGTTCATTCCAGGAAGGCCATTGGTGTTTCTCTGTGACATTTGTACTAAAACGTGGTCATTACTGGAAGACATCTTTAGGATTTTTTCTACAGAGAGAAACCAACAGTAAATTATTAATATGAATAAAAGAGACCATCAGCATAGCACAGGTTCTTTTTGGTTGTGAGCCTAGCCTTCAGCGACTGAGCCATGTCTCCAGCCCAAGATTATAGTACTTTTAAAGCAAGTTTTTAAAGTGTTCTGTTAGTCTGTAGATTCCGTCCAAATGACCATTCTTCTCACATTACTGGCTTAAGAACCCACCTCAATCAGGTAACATGGAAGAGCCATAACTGAGTCCTCTGCTCACACTTGCTCTCAAATGTCTACAAAACAGGACCATAATTAATCAACCAATGCACAAAGTCCTCAAAACTAACTGAAGATGAAAAAGTTTTCATCTCGTCTAGCTTTAAGTGCATATAATAAAGCTTAAATTCAGACTACCAGATAAAGACCCTGTCAGTTCATCGTATCATTTTGTGATCTTAGAGTTTGTGACATTGCTATTAGAAAATGGGGATTCTCTGACTGCCAGATTGTACACCTCTGTCTATTCTCCCCTTCAAGAAGATAAACTCCCAAACTGTCTCCAATGACAAAACGTTGACAGGGAAATATATTTAAATTTTAGAATCAAATAAGTGTAAAACGTATTAACTACTTCAAATGAGTAATTAACTAATTCAGAACTTTAAATCCTGAGAATTAAATTTACAGATCAAGTTTAAAATGCTTCACAATGAACACTATTAAAAAGCCCCTTACAAATCTGATTAGACTGAGACCATAAGGTGAGCTGAGCTTATGAAATAGCCTTAACATGTCACATTCAGTAAATTAGTTTTAATATTTAAATGTCATCCATCTGTGACAAGCTTTCTCTTGCCTGTTTTTCATGAGTTATGTTTCCTGTGTGTGAGATTCATATGTGCAGACACAGGAGAGAAAGGCTCAGGGGGCTGGAGTTACTTCATTTCTGTCCCCTCCTTCCTAGGATTTTGGTTTATATGAAACTTATGCAGGAAACCTATAGGTTTAAATTTTGAAAATGAGGGGGAAAAAAAGTGTCTCCATGGATGAAAGAGAGCCTCCAAATTTAAGGAGAACTTCATTTAAAAAAAAAAATAAAAGAGAAAAGGGATTAACATAATCTCTCATACTTGTAACTAGAGACCTGGGAAGGGAAGGGGGGATAGAGTAGAACCAATATTTAAAGAAATTCTGGGCAGTATTCTCCCAATTAGATGAGAGTTTCAAGTCTCAGAATGAAGTTCCAAAAGCAACAGGCAGGATACATACAAAGGAATTCAAAGGTGTGCTTAGGCAAAATGGGCAAAACTCATAAATTTCTGAATAATTTTTATGTCCTAAACTTAGCATTTACCACTCTATTTTTTTTAATACAGTAGTACAAGAAACCATAGCAACTAGCCAAAGTTCTTTTCTCCTGAGGCAATCAAAAAAAAAAAAGCTTTACTCTAAATATTTTGTTAAATATCTCTACATCTTCAGAAAACAAGTTATGTATGTCTCCAGTCAAGACTCCTACTGACAACTCCACTGTGACCAGCCACAATGGCCACTTTGTATCCTCCCAAAGCACAGTAAGAATCAAGAACATATCACTGGACTTAGTCATTGGCTCAAGATGAAAATGAGATTTTAAAAAATATTTTTCACTAATAAAAGGCTACAACTGGAGCTGAAGAACCAAAGAAAGATCACCCATGCCAGCAGATGGTGATCTAGAACTGATAAATTGGTAAGGGCGTTAGAAGTGTGTGCAGTTGGTTGAGGTCCCCCTAGCTGGGTTGTGTCTGCATCCTCACTGCTAAGCAGCCACATAATTCCTAAGGAGTTCTACAGACTCTCTCAAGAGTTATAGCCCAATGCATTAGACAGGTCTAACTCTGGAATATCACTCAGCAGAGGTGAGGAAGACATAGATGAAGGGAGGGAGAACAGGAACAAATTCTAGAGTTCTCGGAGGAGAATGCATTACCCTAAGTTGAAACAAAAAAGTCCACTCAGGATTAAAATCAAAGAAAGTATAAAACTTCCATACCATACCATACCATACCATACCATACCATACCATACCATACCATACCATACCATACCATACCACAACAAGTAATCTCTCATTGACTGAGAAGACTCATAAAAGTGTCCACCACTCCCACAGTCACAGTAATCTTTCCTTGTGGTGGCACCTTCCTGTCTTGTGTACTGCTTAGTAGATTGCCACTTTTTTTTAACACAAAGGAAAACAAATCAAACCATATGCAGACTTTCCTGTGACAAAATTCAGCATCCCACCTTCTTGTTTCCTGGTTTCTAGGGAACTATCTCAGGTCTTCTGCATAGGGGGCCTTGTGGAAAAGTGGGGGGAAGGAGAAAAGGACCTGGAGGTGACAGGAGCCTCACAAGAAGACCAACAGAGCCAACTGACCAGGGCCCAGAGGGTCTTGATAAGACTGCAGCACCAATCTGCACCTAGGCCCCCTACACAGATGTAGCAGACAGGCAGCTCAGGCTTCACGTGGGTCCTCTAGTAGTGAGAGTGGGGGCTCTCTCTGACACAGACTCTCTTGCCAGCTTTTCGATTGCTCTCCCTTGGCAGGACTGCCTTGCCAGGCCACAAGGGAAGAGGATACACTCATTCCTGATACAGCTTGATGAGCTGGGATGAATGGGAAGGCGGGAGGCGGGGGGAGAGGGGAGGGCTCCTCTTTTCTGAGGAATGGGGGGGGAGTGGTGGAGAGGGAGGGTGGTTCTAGGAAGTAAGGAGGGAGGGGATACAACCAGGATGTAAGGCGAATAAATGAATGATTGAATGTATACATACATACAACATCCATACATACACACACACACAAACAAACTTAAAAAAATCTTCAAAAGAAGTTCACGAGCCATTTTCTGTGCAGTTTTCACATCTTATCCAAGGTGAAAGTCCTTCCAAACGGGATGGCCGCCCCTTCCTTTTCCCCTCTGCCTCTTTTCTGGGGTCACCAGGCTTCACCAGCTCTTGTTCTCTTGTTTTCTCATCAGTAGGACCCCACTCCTCTCTGATTTTGTTTTTTAAATTTTGAGCCTTTTCTTCTCTGCATCCTGCTATGTTAATCTTCTTCAAAGGTAAGAATTATCTCTTTTACCACAAACTTACTTTAATCCAAGAGCAAAACCTGATTTCTACATAATGAAAAGTAATATAAAAGTAGATCAATACACAGGTAAACTCTGTCTGCAGCCAGATATCCTTGCCCACTTGTTAACTACTGTGCATGTGGGAAGATGTGAGGGTAGCCACCAGTAAGGGTTCACAGCTGGACCCTTACGTTTTTTTCTTTCCTACAAACAATAGGGGAATATAAAGAGCTAATCCCAACCTCAGAGCCACTACTTACTGACATTAATGCAAAGATACTAGTATGAACAAGGAGTTAGAGGTCTCTTGAGTCACAAATGAAAAAGCAAATGAACCATGCGTCTTAACTTCAAAAATCACTCACTTTTAAATTTTCTTCTGTTGACCAGTGGTTTTCCTGTGCCCCACATCTGGCACATCTACCTCAAAGCATCCAGTACTGAAAACTCTAAGACTACTTAGTGATTAGTTTGGAGTCAGCACACTGACAGGGCTCCAGGCCTTTACCTGATCTGAGGACAAGGCAGATAGGGAGACACCCTCCTAATGGAAGGTATTCATATGTCCTGGCTATTTTTAGGTCCACTTAACACAGGATAGAGTCATTTTGGGTGAGGGAATCTCAGCTGAAAAAGAAGTTTCCCCACCAGAATGGCCTGTGGGTAAGCCTGTGGGGCATTTTCTTTCTTGATTGATAACATGGGAAAGCCCAGCTCACTGTTGATGGTGCTGCCCCTGGATCGGTAGGTGGTCCTGGGGTGTATAAGAAAGAAAACTGAGCAAGCCAGGAGATGCTACACTCTTCCCTGGGTGCCACTTCAGTTCCAGCCTGCAGGTTCTTACCCTGGATTCCCTCAGGGCTGTATTTATAAGAAACACTAATCTCCCCAGCAACTTGTTCTTGGTCATGGGGTTTTATCACAGCAATAAAACTGTGATTAAGATCATATACATATTCAATAAATACACCAGAGGCTCATAATACTAATTGTGGTCTTATATGGCGAATGCTTAGGAATTATGTGCAGAAATAAGGTCCAGTTAGCATAGAAAACTAAGGCAGATATTCTTGCAAAAGAGTGTGGGGTAAAATGAGTATTACCAGAAAGGACTTCAGGTTCTTGGGCTCAGAGACATGAACTTTTTCTAAAACCAACTAAGCACAAAGAACACCCTCCTAGATGGCCAACTGCCTTGTCCTCTTTAGTACTTTTGCAAAAATATATTTCCCTTAAGCGTTTATTTTCTTTAAGATTTTAACATTTTAGAGGTCATCCACATATAATATCCACATATAAGTGAGTATGTGCCATGCACGTCTTTCTGGGTCTGGGTTATCTCACTCAGGATGATCATTTCTAGTTCGATCCATGTGCATGCAAATTTCAAGATTTCCTTGCTTTTAATAGCTAAGTAGTATTCCACTGTGTAAATAGCCAACAGTTTCTTTATTGATTCTTTGGTTGAGAGACATCTAGGTTGTTTCCAAATTTGGACTATTACAAATAATGTTGCTATGAGCATAGTTGAGCCAATGTCCTTGCTGTGTGGTGGAGCATGTCCTCTGAGAGTCTAGACTCAGCAGGGAATCGGGACAGATGCTGGGACTTGGTACTGTACTCCAGGTGAGAATGGTATGGAAGAATGGGGACACAGAGGGTCCCTGGGCCCCACAAGAAAACCATCAAGGCTGGAGGAGCTGGACCCAGGGGGGGGCCTGCACAAACTGCTACACCAACCAAGGTCAATGCAAGCAATAAACGTAGACCCCCTGTTGAGATTTAGCCAATGGACAGCTCGTTCTCCACAGTTGTGGGGAGAGTGGGGATTGCCTCTAACATGAACTCTGGTGCCCTCAATTTGACCACTTCCCCTTGGTGGGGATGCCTAGGGGCACTCAGAAGAAGAGGAAGCAGGCTGTCCAGATGAGATAAGACCTGGGAGGCTGTGATCATATGATGTGGAAGTTGGTTCCCTTCTGTCAGAGGTCTAGGGGCGGGGAATAGAGCGAAAGGGCATGGGGGGTAGGGGACCGGAAGATACAAGTGAGGGGAGAACAATCAGGATGTAATCTAAATAAATTATTTTTTAAAAAGATTTTAACCTTTTATATGTCATGCCATTTGTGTGTAGGTGCCCAAAGAGGCAAGAAGTGGGCACTGGATCCTCTGGAGCTGGAGTTAAAGGTGGTCAAGCTGTCCAAGATGGGTGCCAGGAACCAAACTTAGGTCTTCCAGGACAGCGGTAACTACATTTAACCTGCTAAGCCAGCTCTCTGGTTCCTTAAGTTTTCTTTAACATTTATTTTATTGTGTGTGTGACAGTTGGCTTGCAAATTCTGTGTACCACATAAGCATCTAGCACAAGAAACACAGTAAACAGTGTAGGATCCCCTAGAACTGGAGTTATAAGTGGTTATGAACTGTCATATGGGTGCTGGGAAGGTCCCCTGAAGGGGAAATGAGTGTTCTTAACCACGGAGCCACAACCCCCTTCCCCAAAACCCACACCTCTGCCTTAGGTTTTCTTAAATGCTGTTTTAGGAAAGGTGAATCTGTTCCCTGCACTTCTCCCTGTTGCTAAAATTCAGGAACTAAAACCTACAATAGGCTGAGGATGTGATTCAGTGGTAGAGCTTCAGCATAAACATTCTGAGACTTTCAAAAAAGCAAAATGGGCCAGGAAGATGCTCCGTGGGTAAGTACACTTACCACAAGCTTGGCAATCTGAGCTCAATACCCTCAGCCCACACGGAAGAAGGAAAGAACCAACTACCACCTACTACAAGTTGTAGTATTGTCACACACACACACACACACACACACACACACACACACTAAATAACTGCAAAAATGGGCAAATAAAAAAACAAAATGAGAACTGGCAAAAGTAGACAAACAAAAAACAAAACGAGAACTGTGGATACAGCTCAGTGAGTAAAGTGCTTGCTGTTAACTCATGAGGAGCTGAGTTCAGTTCCCACCAACTGTGTAAGAATGTCAGGGATGCCTATAACTCAGTGTTAGGGGGTGCAGACAGGAGGATCCCGAGGGCTTTCCAGCCAGACAGTCTAGCCAAAACAGCAAACTCCAAGTTCTGTGAAAGACTCTGTCTCAAAATCTAAGAACAATTAAGCAAGATCCAACACTGACCTTTGGGCTCCACACATATACCTGCATGTGTGTAAGCACACATATGAACATGGGTATGTAGAAAACAACAAACTAAGGACCCAGTTAACAAAAGAAAAGGTTTATTATCTGTGCATTTCTTCTACTATGGGTCTCAGCTCTACATATAGCCCTGGGACTAAATGAGGGGGGTGGGGGTCACAGAAAATGTGGCAACTGTAAAAAGTATCTGAATAAATGATCAAAAGTAAATATAGTTTTAAAATCAAACACATGATGAAATTATGGTTTTTCTGGCAGAACTCACCCATGTCTCATCATATAATACGTGCCCTAGGCATTGCATATACCACCATACAACAACAATAAATGATGCCTAACATACTTTGTCTTAGATTTTGACTATTATGTGCTATGAATTGCAAAAAATGTACAAATTTACTACTGCACAACATTTTCTACTCTTAAAGAAACATAAAGGTGAACTGGAAA
Source organism: Acomys percivali (assembly GCA_907169655.1). Lineage (NCBI taxonomy): Eukaryota > Metazoa > Chordata > Mammalia > Rodentia > Muridae > Acomys > Acomys percivali. The sequence goes on from OU015744.1 coordinate 141,947,692, forward strand.
GATAGCTTATAGGTTAAAAGCACTTGTTACTTTTCCAGAAGACATGGGTTTGATTCCCAGCACCCACACAGAGGCTCACAATTATCTGTAACTCTAGTTCCAGGGGATGTAACACACTCTTCTGGTGTCCTGAGGTAACAAATACACACCTATGGTACAAAAATACCCATATACATGAAATAAAAATAAATGAATCTTAAGAAGAAGAAGAAGAAGAAGCATAATGGTTTCATTATATAAAATAAAGCCATGTTTTCATATCATTATTCCTCAAATATCTAGTTAATATATCTTCTGTTAAATATATCTTTGTCTTAAAATGTTTGACTTTTTAAAATGCTGTTTGAGGTGTTGACTTGATCTTAATAAAAAGTCATTACATGAATTTTGGCTTGAGATTATAACAGAATTTGCAACAATTTATGAAGTAGCCATGAGCATGTTACTGCTATTTTGTATATATCTATGTGAAGTGGCATTCACAGCACCAAGGATTATAAAGTCAAAATATTGAACGTCCCAGATAATATTTAATTTATGTGAAAATAAACAAGTACATCTATTCCATTACATGTGCAAATATGCTTATGTATATATAAGAAATGATAATATTCTATGTATTATCAAAGAATTGTTCTAAAATTGATTATTTCCACCTTTTTGCAATAGCACCAATATCAAGTGATCTCACTTACCCACATTTTCCCCAGCATTTCTTGATATTAGCCATTCTGTCTAGGGTAAGATGAAATCTTAAAGTTCTGTTAACTTATATTTTCCCCAATTGATAAGGATGTTGAACACTGCTACAGCTACTTCTTGGTCATTTTTTCATTTTTCTTTTGAAAATTCTCATTCCATAGCATATTTTTAATTAGGTTGCTTCCTTTATTTTTGTTTTTTGATTTCATCATATATTCTTGGTATTAATCCTTTATGAAAAGTACAGCTGACAAAGATTTTTTCTATACTGGGATTCTACTTCACTCAACTGACTGTTTCTTTTGTTGTACAAATGCTTTTTAAATTTCATAGAGTCCTATCTGTCAACTGTTGGCCTTAATTCTTGAGAAAATGGACTCTTTTTCATAAAGTCCATGCATACACCAGCATCTTGTAGAAGACTGCCTTTATTCTCTTCTCGCTGACTCAGCATTTTGGGTTTCACGTTAAGGTCTGTCATTCAGGGTCCTATTTGTCAACTGTTGGCCTGAAGTCCTGAGCAAATGGGACCTTATTAAGAAAGTCCTCTCGCCAGGCATGGTGGCGCACACCTTTAATCCCAGCACTCGGGAGGCCGAGGCAGGCGGATCAACCTGTGTTCGAGGCCAGCCTGGTCTACAAAGCGAGTCCAGGACAGCCAAGGCTACACAGAGAAATCCTGTCTCAAAACAACAACAACAAAAAGTCCTCTTATATACCTATATATTAGAGGGTATTGCCTGTCTTTTGGTCTAGTGGTTTCAACATTTCAGGTTTCACATTAGCGCCTTTCATCCACTTAGAACTGATTTTTATGCATGGCAATAGGTACTAGCTTAATTACATTCTTCTACATGTGGACAACCTGTTTTCAAACAACATTTGTTGACGATACTGTCTTTTCTACAGTGTGTATTGTTTCTTTCTTGAAGACCTAACATTCAGAGATCATCCTAAATGATGGGATGGATGGATTATAAGAGTCAGAGTACTAGGATGTCTGACATGAAATAGTGTCTTCTATATGTGACAAGTAAGATGTACCCATGAAACCTGGACCATATGGTAGCCTAAACAAGATCTATATGACAACACCTGCCAATGTAGATGGGGAAAATCTCACAAGGCACCACACCTAGATGAAGAACTCTGGGTAATTAATGATGGCTGAGAGAGGGAGAATCAGTTTACTCAACGGAAAAGGCCTCTGAGAGATAGGTTGTCTAATCTGAAGTGGTCACCTCTAAACGCACATACGTAGCAGCAATACTCAATGGATTCAGCAGGTTTTGCACACACACACACACACACACACACACACACACACACACAAAATTAAAGAAGATAATAATTTGAGGGGGAGGGAACACAAAGGAGTTGGAGGAGGAGAAACAGGAGTGGAAACGATGCACAGTACTGCTGTATGAAATTCTCTAAAAATCCATAAAATTAAAAAAATAGCTTATGAATGTCTTGTTATCAGTAAATGTTGATTTGCATACCTGTACAGCCACATTCCCTACCAGGTATTACATGAAAAAGTCTCTTGGACAAAATAGAGCTGAGTGGGAAAAGTTTAAAGCTTGATTTACTTTGCATAGAAATTTCACACACAAACCACTGATACTCTAAGAGGAGCCAGATGGTTGAGGACTTTCTCTCTCCTTGGGTTAAAGGGAAGAGTTTAGGCTTCTGGTTGCCAGTTTGGGAAGCGAAGGGGAGGAGCTAAGGCAGGTAAGAGCTGTCTTGCCATTATGTATTCCCAAGAACCACCTGTAACAGACAAACGCCTACCAAAATAGAAACTGCTTTTATAAATGTAAACTTGCCCTACAAAAATATCCATCTACACTCTTCATATGTAGTTGTAGGGAAAGTATTGATATTCACCACTATCCACAGACTTGTAATGGGTTTCTAATCAATTCAAATACTATAAGAACTGTATTTTGGTGTGGTGTTTTCTGGCAGCCTATGCAACAGCTCTAGATTTAATGAATAGATCATACAAATAAGAGCTGCTTTGCACAGAATTATCAATGAACTCAGTTTCAAAGTTTAATACCTTGGTAGCTAGAACAATTTCATAGTTCATAGGAGAAACATTCTTTCCTCCCCCTTCCTAATTCTTTTTTCTTCTATGTGATCTTCTTGCCTTCCTCACTGACCCAGTCAAGCACTGTACTAAGTTACCAATATGAGAATAAGGACATTTTTCTTTCACTCCTATCTTGACAGCTCACTCCTTCCAGTTAGATGATCTGACCAGCTTACTCTGTTTAGGATTCTCAATCGATGAAATGCCTTGGCATACACTCAGCAGATATAAAATAGATTGTCAAATGGGCTACAGAATATAGCAAAGGCCCAGATACACTCATGAGGAGTTAAGTCCTAAGGCCAGAGTAAGGAAGAAGATTATAACTTTGAGCGTAAGACATTCAAATTCCCCCACTCCCTTATCTGCCTGAAAGTAAAGCCTCCAAAAGGAAGTTTGTTCCTAAATCCTTTCTAGAGACTCAACTGGGGAGGTCCTCTCCAATTGTACACACTGCCGCAGAACTACATCGATATATACTGTACATGTGTGCATGTACACCCACTCATGTGGGAAGCCAAAGAATAGCTTCTGGGAGTCAGTTCTCTCCTTCCACCATGTGGGGCGTAGGGATTGAACTCAGGTTTTCGAGCATGAGGGCAAATGGTTTATTCATCAAAACATCGTGTAGGCCCAAGACTTAATTATATTAAAGTGTTTTCCCTCATAACTGCCCCTCCTCATCTGCCATTTCACAATGAAAATAGTGACTAGGGAAGGTGAAGCACAGGTCTGTGATCTAGCACTCAGCACGCTTAGGCAGCAGGATTTCGGGAATTCAAGGCCAGGTTGGGCATGGTGAGACCCTCTCTCAAATAATAAACAAGCAAATAAATAGGCCACCTCCATCCTTGCGCTTTGATTTATAGTTTTCTATCAATGTGCAGCCATCATTTCCCTTATTGGTCTGGTTCTTCTCGATTCAGTTCACATGTCTCCAGATAGTCAACCAGAGAAGGGAGAAGAGTTTTTCCTTGTCTACACTGTAGGCAGTGACGTTCAGGGCCTGAGTCGTGATGCCATGTCTTACACTAAGATCAAGGAGCACCAGCTACTGGTACACATTGGCCAAAGCTAAAATTAGCAGCTGTGAGCCAGCAAATTATATATGAAATGACTACCAAAAACCTGATTCTTGATACATAAAAGACTCCACAAACAGAAATCTTTAATTTGTCTTTAGTGTTGCAGCTAAACACAAGAGAATCAGTTTAAAAGCTACCCATGTGCCAGAGCAGAGAGGGACAGTGGGCACGCCCCATCCTAACCCAGCAGCTGCCTCCTATACATAACTGGTCACAAAGGAAAACTTAGTCTCATTGCGGTACAAATCACTTTTAAAACCAGGCCCTGTGCCCAGTAGTAGATGCCCAACAGAGAATGAACTCAATGGCATTTTTGGAGGTTATTTGTCTCAGATTTGTTTATGAGTGATTTTTTTAAACCTCACAGGCCCTTTCTGTGTATATTATGGTTTCCAGTTTTGTGTTTTTATGGGATTTTTGCATGTGTAAATGTGTGTTTCTATTTGTGTTTCTTGAGCTTTTCCTTTGGCTCTGTTTCTTGTGTTTGCTGGTTCTGCCCTATTCTGATTTTTTTTCATATTATCCAAATTTATTTTATTACTATTCTTCTTCTTCTTCTTTAGATGCCCATTAGTATCTAATGAAAGAAAGAACGGTTGTGGATCTGGGTAGGAGGATAGGTAGCAGTTGTGTGAGATGAAACTATAATCAGAACATATTGTATGTTTTAAACTCTATTTTTAATTTTTAAAACTGCCTGTGTATCATTCTCCTTCCCTCAGAAACAACCAGGAGACAGATTCTGTAAGGGAGAATCAAACACTGTCCACCAGACACACTCACTTGGTGCACATGTAGCATCTGAAACAGACAGTGTGACTGACAAGTTCAGACTTACTTGACTTCAATTCAATGTCTACATACAATATTCAACTGGTTAATACAAGTCTATATTGTTTCTTGTTTTAGGAAATATTTTATTATTGAATATTTGTAAACAATTTTATAAAGCCATAAGATTTTTTCTATATGTTATACCAAATCAATTCATTCTTCAGTTTCTAAACAGTAGAAAACAGGGTAGCTGCTGCCTAAGATTGATCCCCAGAACCTACATGTTTCTGGGAAAGAACCAACTCCAAATTGTCATTTGACCTCTCCATGTGCACTGTGATGTTCACACATGCATACATATGTTCACACATGCATGAACATGCTCACACATGTATGTATGCACATGCTCACACATGCATGCACATACACACAGATATTTGAAAACTTTTGTCTCACACTTCTTTCAACATTATCAAGTGCTTAAAATGAAATTTAACGTAGGAATCACCTGGGTAACTGCTAGATTCTTCCAGCTGAAAGTAACAAATCTGCAACTTAACAAAGTTGGTAGAGTCTAAAGAAAATACTTCTGCTTTCACAACTGTCTTGTATTAGCTGAAGTCAATCCTTTTCCTCATGTAAAACAAAATGAGGTTAATATCAAAGAGTTAGGCCTGATCTCTAAAGAGAAACTATAAAACTTTAGGAGGCACCATATTTATTACTAAAGAGAGTTTCATACTATTTTGGTCAGTATTCCAAATAACAAAAGGAGAAAGAAAGAAAAAAAAAAACAAGATCATGTTAAACAGCTATAACCCTTCAAATCATCTCCTAAAGCTCTCCTTACCAGTCTGCAAGGTCACCAATTATGAATAAAAATTGAGTTACAGCTTTAACAACTTAGATCAGGTCAAAATACTAGAACTTTCTTTACCTTCTAAGTTTTTTACCTTCAGCTATCTCTTATTACATATCTGTAAATGCAAGACTCCTGCTCATATTTGTAATTTCTTTAGATTATATTGCAAACTTACAATTTCTAAAAGAAAGGCTCAGCCAGCAAAGTGCACTTGCCACCAAGCCAAATGCCTGAGTTCATTCTCTGGACACACACACACACATACACACATACACACACACACACACACACACAAATTAAGTAATAATAAATGTACTAAAGTTTCCATAAAAGCACAATTTCTAAAAGTTGTATTTCTGAGCTATACATGGTGGCCAACAGACGTTCAAGGCCAAGCATCAGCTACACAGAGAACAATTCAAAGTGCATCTCTTTGGCAAAGCACCTGTGACCTTTACCATGGAATGAGTTACATTAAGTAATAAACAGTGTTCTGGATAAGGGCCTAGAGAGCAAAGATTTACAGAACATGAAGATAGTTCTACTGACTGAGAGGATTGCTTGGGATATTGGGGGATTCCATTGACGGCTGGCTCCATAGAACTGTAAAAGGTACCAGGTTGCCAGACAGCACCTACTCCAGCCTTCCAGGTAAACAGATGCCATCTCCTTCCTCTGAAGAAGAAAATCTGCAGTTTAATAATTCTGGTTTCTAGTGCTTTCTGTAATCTGTGCCCTCTGCAATGCATCCCTGCACTGTTGTGCCACTGCTAACAGGAATAGCATCAACATTTACTTGAAATGTAACTGAACACTTCACCACTATAAACTCAACCAAAGGTTTAAAAAACCATAGAGTGAGAATGTCTCAAATTCTGTGCATATTACATTGTGTTCTGAACTTCAAAAAAGCAGAGGAAAGAAAAATATTTGTAAGGACTTTTGTTTATTTTGAGAAGGAAGAAGCAAGTTTAAAGTCTTGCCCAAAGATAACACTAAAGAGGAAAGGCTTCACAATTGATGCAAGGACACTGAAAATTTCAGAGGCTCTACACAACTTCCTCTCACGAACATTTGGGCTTGATGAAGCTACTAAGCTAATAAAATATTCCTGGTTCCTTACCAGAGCCTAATAAACAGAAGCTAGTGTGTGCAGTGTTTATTTTATAATACTTATAACGTCAGTATTTAATTTTTAAAAACTGGCCATTCACTTAAACACATAAATATTGCCAATTTTATCTCTTTCTCATAAAAGGAAAGACTCCAAATTTAGAACAATAATCAGGTCTTACCTGTGTAAGAAGCTAAGTGTAGTAGTAGTGTAGGTGGAAATCACTTGTACTAAGAGGGTGTCTACTGGTATGCACAGATGAACAAGGCCCTGGATTCTATGCACAGCATAAAACAGAGGCTCAGAGGATAGCTAGTAAAAAAAAAAACAAGTTGAGTTTTCATATCATTCTGTATAAACATAACCAGAGTGCCAAGTTTGAGAATGAGCGTATGTTTGTGACACTATAGAAGAAGGAAATGATCTAAAAAATGATGGTAGTGGGATATATATATATATCCCTATCAACCCTGTGTCAAAAGCTGAGACAATTTCAGCAGCAAATAAAATAGGGATAATATGGGATTGTGACCCGAAGAACAGTAAAATACCATGAGTCAGTACTGACACAAATAGTTAGGTAAGTGTAGGAAGGTACAGCTAACTGTTCCAAAGAGAAAAAAATTAGAAATACAAGACTGAAATTCTTTTAAAATATATCATTAAAACAATTATAAAGTACAACATATTCCCCAAGTGGGTGACAAAAATCACTGAACAACAGTTTAAGGAGAAACAAGATGTACACAGTTCAAGTATATCTCCTAAGACACACCTGATTCACAAATACAAAAGTGAACTCCTTCATCAAGGTGATGCTCATCAGTGAGAAGACAGATGAGCCTCTTACGCACTGGATACTGACAGGATGCACTTAGATAGGTGCATTATTTTCGTGATATTGTTTCCCCAAAACACATTATCACCCCAGTCATGAAAAAGTATCAAATATGATCTAGCCAATGGACAGGACATTCTCGACTTTCACTCGAACTCGGGTGCCCCATATGTGACCACGTCCCCTTGATGGGGATGCCTGGTGGCACTCAGAGGAAATATAACAGGCTACCAAGAAGAGACTTGATACCCTATGATCATATAGAGGGGGAGGAGGTCCCCCTCAGTCACAGACATAGGAGAGGGGAGTAAGGGGAAAATGGGAGGGAGGGAGGAATGGGAGGATACAAGGGATGGGATAACAATTGAGATGTAATATTAATAAAATAATTTTTAAAAATTAAAAAGAAAGAAAAAGTATCAAATATACAGGAGATGCACTATACACAAGATCATGAACAAAATAAGGCTATCTTTATATATTCGAAATTGTTATATATGTTGGAAGAAACTAAATATATAGCAGTCAACTATAATGTGGCAAATTTAGATGAATCCCTGATTTAAAAAAAACACACTGGAAAGACAAAAGCAAGTGAAATCAAGTGACCAGCGCTACAGCACTGCGCTAAGATTAGATGATTAGCTCCCTCAGCTGTGTTAGTTGTGCAAGCCACCACCGACTGCTCTGGGCTAGATTGCTGTGCTGTTTATCTGCAACTTGGTTGCAAGTCACCAAATTCTTCAAAATTAGGACAAATAAGAAAATGAACAACATTTTCAATGTTGATATTGAAAGTGTAATATTTGGTCTTGAAGATATTTAAACCCAAATCTGTAGAACTCAGTCTAGGTGATTGACATTTTTGTAATGTATTATTTTATTTTAAAAAACATGAAAAATGTCTTGAGACTCATAATTTATAATTAGTTGAAGCTGAGATGAAGTCAGTCATGAACCCCTCCTATAACCCAAGCTTCAGGGAATACCTCTGACCTATGAAGAGGAGTCAAACCTTGCAGTCTGTGGCATGTTTTTACATTTGTAGTGAAAGAATGAAGGAAATAGTGGCAATTGTCTTTTGTTGAATATATAAGGCACTTGGACAATCTCTTAGAGTAAAGCAGTTGTTAGTGGTAACTATTTATAACCCATGGGGATAACAACTCTGCTTCCATAGGGGGAACCGGAATAAGACTGAGCACATTCTCCTGGGGTGGGGGAGATCTGCATATGTACCTGGAATTCAAGATATAATGTATATTTAGAGAAATTAAGTAGCAAAAAAAAAATCTGTACTGGAATGAACCCACTGCCTAAGGTGGCTACATACTCACAGTGTAAATCAGTTCCACACATGCCAAATATATTCCATTCATAGCTTGAATTTGAAGGTGAAGGTGACTGGGTGGGCTGGTGTGAACTAAAACTGAACTGCTAGATTTAGTCATGAGAATGTATACTTCTAGATTGTAGCTTATTGCTTCTGAAATATACATTTAACTTGAAGTATTATCATAAGAGGTATATTAGATATTTAGAATACACAGTGTTTCTCTTCTACTTACACTCACAAAATGAACATTCCTGCAGCTGGATTGGAGATAGACACGTTCACTGAGTAACTTTCCACTGAACACCAGCTTAAGTTTCCAATAATTCAACTGTATTCTACCTCTGTCTACTTGGTCATCAGCTAAGGACTCAGTCCCATTCGACAGCCTCTATTTCAGACATCAATCCAAGTAGTAGGCTCTCACCTGTATTTCTAAATGACTGGTAATAACTCATGTTCCCAAAGCCTCCCTTGGGTTGAATAAAAATAGGTTCACAGAATGCAGGGACACTGTACTTAGTTTACCAGATTTCAACATGGGATATTGCTAGCCAAGCACGATAGTGTGTAAATATAATCCCAGCAGTTGGAAGGCAGAGCAATGGGGATGACTGCCAGTTCAAGGTCAGCCTGCTCTACACAGCAAGTTCCAGGTCAACAACAGCTATATGGTGAGACCCCCTCTCCAGAGCACAAACTCAAACAAAAGAGAGTTGTTATAAAGGACATGGGTGAATGTCAAGAAAAATACCTTCTCACAGAGACTTCAGTTAGGGTCCTCAGAAAGACAGCTTCTAGCTTTTATCCCACAGAACTGAGATATGGCCTCTTCCTTGGGTGCCAATGCATGTAAACAGCCAAGTGAATCTTTCTGTTCAGATACTGCAGCCTAGGTTTTATAGAGCTGAACCACCAGTCCTCTTCCTCCCTTTCCAGCGGGTCCATAGGTGGAGCTAAAAGTCTTAACTCTGTCATCACTAGACCTTTCTGAGACCATGCCCACCCTCCCGCTACCCAGGAGCCCCACCCTGGGCAACCTCACTCATACAAACTGGGGCGTGAAAAACTTGGCCCTCTGGTTGGGGTTGGAGTGTAACTCGGTGGTGAAGCTTAACCTCATTAAGAACAAGAAAAGACAAAGTCTCAGAAGACACTAAGGATTTGGGGAGATCTATGACTGGGAAGGGGCAAAGATCAAATACAGTAGCATCATCCATGTTATGGAACAGGAGCAAAGGGTCAGAGAAATTATTAATTTAAGTCAGATCACAGGGTTACAAAACTAAGTTTCCCTACCACTGTAGGTACACATTGACGTAGTAAGGAAATCTCATTTCCTCAATTTCTATTCTTCCTACAATTATTTTCTTTCTGTGTTTATTACAAATACTTGTTAGAAGCAATTCTGTAGTTATTTAAAGCAAGAGGCTACAACTACAAATGCAATTTAAGATAAAAAGGCAGCCTAGATTAACATCTATCAGTATGTCAATTTAATGTCCCTAGAGCTGTGTTATCTAAAATAGGACCCACTCGCTATATGTGTCTTAAAATGTGGGTAGTATGAACTAAGATGTGTTGCACAAGACATAAGATGTACAGCACATTTTAATTATTATCGAAAAGCCATCTCCATAGTATCATATTGACTGAAATTTTAAATTACATTTAAAATAGTATTTTACACACTGTTACTTACAATATCGTAAGGTCTTCTTTGAGCCTCACAACTATAGTCTTACCTTGGCAAGAAAACATGAGCTAGAATTGGGTCTTTAGCACTTTAAATCTTTTTCAGGTCATAACTCCATTTGTTTAACACTTACACAGTATAAAAGCTTGAACAACTAAATGACTTAGCATTTCTAGTAGCAAGTCAGACAAAAATCCTAAATGTTCACGGCCCAGCCTTCTACTTCCCTGGACCTTCAACTGACCCACAAGGGAACTGTTCAGGGTCCATTAAATAAAATATGGATCATGCTAACGCACTCCCCAGTTCCCTGATCTAAAGAAGAAATTGTCTTACAGATGTGGACTGGTTTATTTAATGACAGGAAAGGAAGGGCTCAGTCTGTAGACACAAGTTCACTCTGCACTTCCCCATCAACTCATGTTCTCTTCTCCTTCCTGCAGGCCTTTATAGTGTGTGCTGTAAAAACTATCAGGATATACAGAAAAGACACATTCAGGGACCAAGGAGCTAGCTCAGTCAGCGCAGTACTCACAAACAATTAGACCTGAGTTGTTATCCCAGTGCTGGTGAGACAGCAGGAGGCAGACAGGTGAATCCCTGGGGCCTAGCTTGGTGAGGCCCTCTCAAAAAGCAAGGTAACATGGTGGGTAGCCTGAGGAAAAATACCAGTGGCTGTTTTCTGCCCTCCCCCAATGTACTTAGGTTAGGCAGAGAGGAGGGGAGAGAGAAAGAGGATGAGGGGAAAGAGTAGATAAAAATGACAGACAGACACACGTGGTAAACACTGATAAAAGTTCAATAGCCCTTTTCTCCTGGGAGCTCTAGATTCCCTTGCCTATGACTAGATGGTTAAAACCCTACCAGGGTGCTTGAGAGAGAGCATGACAGTGGCTGTAAAATACACTTGCTTTTTTTTGGGGGGGGGGTGTTTCGAGACAGGGTTTCTCTGTGTAGCCTTGGCTGTCCTGGACTCACTTTGTAGACCAGGCTGGCCTCGAACTCACAGCGATTCACCTGCCTCTGCCTCCCGAGTGCTGGGATTAAAGGCGCACGCCACCACCGCCCGGCTAAAATACACTTGCTAATGTCCACACCTTGTAATTGTTCCAAGGACATGAAGATTTTAAGTCAAACTAGCGGACCGGTTCATGTAAAGTGAACTGCTTTCTTCTTCTTCTCCTTCTTCTCCTTCTTCTCCTTCTTCTCCTTCTTCTCCTTCTTCTTCTTCTTCTTCTATAACTCTGCTGTCCTCTACACTCTAGCCCTTCCTTTCTCCTACATCAGCACAGTGGCCCAGGGACCAGGACAGCTCTCCTGAGTAAGGACAGCTGGTGTCATTGAGCCCTCAGGGACTCTTCCTCTTTCTAAGACATTCACCTGGAATGCCTTCTGAGGGAAGCCCCAAAACTTAGTACTTTCTACAAAGTTACTCTTTACCCTGTGGGAGAACTTGAAGAATTTAAAGCCAAGTAGTTACCAGATGCTACCTGAGCTTAACTTCTAGCCTTTCCCCAGGCTCAACAGTCGAGATGCTGAGGATCAACCCAGGCTCCTTGGGTCTCTAATTTCATCGATGGTGTTGGCCCTTCCCGGGAAAATGGACACCTTCGTTGAGATTACTCATGAGTGGAGCTGGAGAAATAACTTGGTCTGTCCATATCCATTCAGCTGTGCTTTAAATGGCTGGTGTATTGCTGCCTTTGAATATGATTCCCTAAATACTTCATTTGTCTTTATAAGCAAATTAATTATGAGCTTAAAATCTCTCAACGACTTCCCAGCCAATGGGTTAACGACTGTAAACCAAACAAACAAACAAAACAAACAAACAAAACAACAACAAAAACCCATAAAAGTAAGACTCCACCACCCACACACACACAAAAAAAGCTTTTTCAGTATTATTTTAGTAACTACTGTAATAAACTGGTTAATTTTTAAAAGTCAATTATTAAAACTCAATAGCAATAGCTTGGTGTGATGCTGCCCTGAAATAGTCCCTGTGTTGCTATAGCTGAGGCAGGAGAATTATATAAGCTTGAGATCCTAGCTAGCCTGGGAATCATAGAAAGACCCCACACACACACATATACACACACACACTCTGAGAAAAACAAAACAAAGAACAGTAAAAGCAGACAACTGCAAAAAGTAACCAGAATGCTTTATGTCCACATATGAAATTGTCAAAGAACAAAATATAGACAATAAAAGTAAAGCTCAACTCACCACAGACAGGTTTCAAAGGGAGCTCAGTAACAAGCCACCTAAAATTGACAAACTTTAGACCCCACGTGTTGGGTGGGGTCTTAAGAAGAGGTTGTTCAGTCCCCTTTGAAAACTCCTCCACTTATAGTACTGACTTCGCTCAGCCAGTGTAATCTATGCATCCAAGAGCAATTATCTAAACATTTGGAGCAAACAGGGTTGGACTTTATCCTCCAGTCCTGACCCACTATCACCATGCCGCCCAAGTGTCTGGAAGTGAAATGACTGAACTGTTCGTGTTTCCTACTCAACTTTCAAAAACCACATCTGGACGGGGTCCCCTGGCCCGCACAGCGCGACCCGCAGTCCTGCCACCCCCACGCGGCGCCGAGCACACACTCACCTGGCTTCAGCGCTCCCCACACCTGGCTATCCCCAGCTGAGCAGCAGCCCAGCCGCCCAGACTCTGCATCCGGCACACGCCCGCCCGCTGGCCCAGAGCTTCTGCCCGCCTCCCAAGGCGCCTAAAGCTCCGCCGCGGTGACGTCAGCTTGCGCCGCCTGGCTGATCGCGCGCAAGTGAAGCTGGACCCACAAGCCGCTGGACACGTGGGTCGGGGGCTTCCTGCACTGCTGAGGCGCAGGCTTAGGGTCGAGAGACCAGGTCACAGCAAAAAAGGCAAGGCACTTCCCTGGGGTCACCCTAGTTCCTTCACCCTGTGAACTTGGAAGAACCACAAGATACCGCAGTTTGGCAATTTACTGTTATAACTGTGTCAGGCTGGACTTTGTGTGGACTTTGCCCGGATTTATGGAGGTGGGGTAGACGGCATCCTGGTGAGAGATGGGGCTCTGCTCTCCTGAAGTTACCTGATTCCTTTCTTGTTTGGGGACTTTACCAGGCAGCTGCCAAAATGGAAGGATCCTATGCTAGAAGTTGGGGAACTTCTCTTACAGACTAGAAAAGGAGTAATTCAACACCTTAGAAAAAGGACATAAAAACTGGAAGACACCAAACTCATCTCTCCTGACGGTGAAACTTCCTAAGCACTATGACCGAAAGCAACTTGAGGAAGAAAGAGTTTGTTCTGTTTATATTTCCCCACCACAGTCAATCATTAAAAGCATTCAGGGCAAGAATCTGGAGGCAGGAGCTGATGCGGAGGCCATGAAGAGTGTTGCTTACTGGCTTGCTCAGTTTATTATTATTTTTTAAATATATAGAACCCAAGACCACCAGCTCAGGAGTGTCCCCACTTAAAATGGGCTGGAACCTCACCCAGCAATCACTAATTAAGAAAATGCCGACAGCCAGAACTTAAGGAGCACCCCCCCCCCCGAGATTTCCTCTTCTTAGATGACTCTAGTTTACAGTAAGTTGACACCCTCCAAAAAAATTAGCCCAGAAAGTTGGCCCTTTGTGAACTTGACTGGCCAACACTATTAAACAATAACCATTTGTTGCTGCTGCTACTGTTGTTGTTTTTTAACGACCCCAAGGTCTTATATATTAATACATATTCCAATATAAAACATAAACTTAAAAGTCAGGCACTCTTTACAAATTTAAACAATTTAAAAGTTTATTCATTCTTTCTTAAAAAAAAAAAAAAAATCCAACGTCTCTTCTGAAATCCAAAGTCTCTACCTGTGTGGGCTCCTATAAAATCAAAATAAATTCAATCCTTTCTTATTGCAAGAAGAAAGAACCAGGCACAGTCACAGTCAGATCAAAGCAAAACCAAAGTCCAGCCATGTAAAGGTCAGGACCAGGCTTCTGAGATTCACGATCTCCTGGGCTCATCCAAAGGCCGTAGCACACACAGCTTGTCTAGTGGGCTCAGGCCTTTTCTACTCTAGGGCTGCTGCTGTACTTAGCAGTCATCCCATGGTACTGGTGTCTCAAACTGCTGGGGTCTTCTGCTGTAACTAGGCAGCACTTTCACCAAAAGCTTCTCCGGGCTCTTTTCTAGCACACCAGACCAGACACAGGCAGTACCAAGCCTCCACCAACCTTTCATGCCTTAAAAACCAGCCAACACTGGGTACAACCTTAGCTAATGTCTCAGTTCCAGCTAACTAGCATCAACTGTCTCAGCAAAGCAAAGGTGTCATTCAGTGGTTGTGGTATCTTGTTGATACAGCTGATTCTTCAGCCCAGCTGACCAGCACCACAGATTCTTTTCTTTTCTTTCTTTCTTCCCCCCCCCCCCCCGCCCCCAAGACAGGGTCTCTCTGTGTTATCCTTGGCTGTCCTGGAGTTGCTTTGTAAACCAGGCTGGCCTCGAACTCACAGTGATCCTCCTGCCTCTGCTGTGGTGCACGCCTTTAATCTCAGCACACCACAGATTCTTAATTCAAAATAGCAAATGGCCCCAACAGGCTTTAAATTTCTCCCTGAACTTCACAAGCTATGACTCTATCTAGCCAGGATAGCTGCTGACAATGTTACCAAGAATCTTGTCAGTCCTTTTTTTGGATGCTTAATTTCCTTGGCCTGGTGGCACACACCTTTAATCCCAGCACTCAGGAGGCAGAGACGGGTGAATCGTTGTGAGGTCAAGACTAGCCTGGTGTACAAAGTGAGTCCAGGACAGCCAAGGCTACACAGAGAGACCCTGTCTACAAAACAAACAAACAAAACAACAACAAACACACACACACACACACACACACACACAGGACTGGAGAGATGGCTTAGTGGCTTAGCAATTAGGAGCATTGGCTGCTCATCCAAAGGACCTGGGTTCAAATCTAAGAACCCACGTGGCAGCTCACAACTGTCTGTAATTCTAGTTCCACGATATCTGACACCCTCATACAGACACGCACGGAGGCAGAACACCAATGTAAATGAAATTTACGAAAAAACAAACAAAACAAAAAACTAAAGCTAGACTCAAGGAAGCTCAAGGAATTTGAGAAGAAAAACAGTGAGTAGGCAGCTGAAACTTTGACATCTGTTGGGGGGGGGAGATGAGGAAGAGAAGGAGGAAAGGCCACCCTTTTTTGCACTGGAAGGTCACCAAGCAGCCATGATCCCAGAGGCAGGGGTGGAGTGAGACCCAAGGTGTCTGGAAAAGTATGCTTGGATTTTGCCACTATCTGAAAGAAAAAGAATGAAGAAAGGGGGCAAAGTTCAATGTTTCCAAGGGAGAAGCTCTGTAAGGTACTGTTCAGGGAGGTAGGGAGTGAACATTCTGGAAAAGGTACATGCATTGTCTTCTTAAGAAAACAATTATTCCTCGACATGGCAGAGCCTAGGGTACCTAGGGGGGTGATTGAGCAGCCCACCTGGATTAACTTTCATAGGAGGAGATAATAGTGTGTAACCATCTAATCTTTGGAGCAGATCAGAATGTCACATTTCCACCTCATTCTTTTGACCAAGAAGAAACAGCTTTGCCTCCATGGCCTGAAACAAAACCTTGAAGCCTCCACCTCTTCATACCCCATTTTAAATTCCTAGGAGTAACAAAGCTGATACAGGATGTAGCGAAGCAGGAGTTCTCCACACTGTGTCTCTCATCTCAGGTGGAAATTTTCCTTTCTGTTTTTGTTTTCGTTGTTTTGATTTTAAACACTGTGTTCTTTTGTGCTGAAACTGAACATCCCAAACTGATACTGAATATCTTAGATATGATTTTTCACTTGATTTTTAATGATGTGTTTGTGTAGGTGGGATGGGATATGTGCCTGTTAGTACAGTGCCTGAGGAGTTCCAGTCCCTGATCCCCTGGAGCTGGTTTTGCCCTTCTCCTGGGTGCTGGGAATCCATCCTGTCTTTTCCAAGAACAGTAAGCACTCTTAACTGCTGAGTCATCTCTGCCTCTCCTTTCAGTTGTCCTCAGAAATTTTAAAATTTTTACTTGAGGAAAAGAAATGCATGACTAACTTCTACAAGGGTAAAATATTAGGGGTGAACTATTTTAAACAGTGGAAATTATAGTTTGGTTTAGAAATAAGTTTACATAATCTTTATCACTGATCAGTGATAAATCTGGGTTTCTGTCCTTTGGAAATCAACAGCTACTATAGCTGGGTACACACACTACATTTTTTTTTTTTTTTTTTTTTTTTTTTTTTGTCACTGGGGTATGTTGAGACCTGCTTTAGCCTTTACACAATCATAGCCACTTTATTTTTTAGTCTCTATCTTAATTATAAGGTGAAATTAAGTTCAAGTTTTTCAGGCTCTGCCATCCAGTGATTATGTCTCTTTGACATTTGGTCAAGTCCCCCAACTACAGAACAGATCAAATTAAAGTTCAGTTAGAAACATTTTGTCTAGCTAGTCAAAATAATGTAGTGTTGCTTCCTACACCTGATACTTGGTTGTTACTAGGTTATAGTTTTATTACCTGGTTATTACCTAGTTATGGTTTTGTTGGTTGTTACCTGCTTATGGTTTTGTTACCTGGTTATTACTTGGTTACAGTTTTCCTTATAAAAAGCTTGCCTTAGAAGCAGACCAATGTCACAGTTTGGCTTCTGGGTCTACTGTATCCCTGGCCATGGTCAGTCATGGGGTGTAGCACTCAAATTAACCATCAGTATATCACTGAGACTGATGCTTGAGAGGTTTGTGTGGCAATTCTTGTACTACAACAGGCCAAGGGTACTCTTTCCACAACTTGGCTTTGTTTTTTTTTTTTTTTTTTTTTTTTTTTTTTTTTTTTTTTTTTTTTTATTAGATGAGGAATTTATTTTTTTTTATTTTTATTTTTTTTTTAATTTTTTTTTATTTTTTATTTTTATTTTTTTAATTAATTTATCCTTGTTACATCTCTATTGTTATCCCATCCCTTGTAACCTCCCATTCTCCCCTCCCTCCCATTTTCCCCTTATTCCCCTCCCCTATGACTGTTCCTCAGAGGGATTACCTCCCCCTGTATATGCTCATAGGGTATCAAGTCTCTTCTCAGTGACCTGCTGTCCTTCTTCTGAGTGCCACTAGGTGTCCCCTGCCAGGGGACATAGTCAAATGTGAGGCACCAGAGTACTTGAGAAAGTCAAATCCCTCTCTCCACTCAAGTGTGGAGACTGTCCTGTCCATGGGATAGATCAGGGTAGGGGTTTAAATTTGACCGCCAGTATTGTCCTTGGCTAGGGCCTTAGTTTGAGCGGGACCCCATGACCCAAATCTGCCTATCATAATGTTCTACTTGTAGGATTCTAGGACCTACTGGATCCTTCTACATTGCTATTCTCCCATTGTTCTCTCATCTAGAGTCCCAGTAGGATGTTCTCCCCTCTGTCCCAGTTTCCTGGTAAGGGAAGGCTTTCATGGGACATGCCCATTGGGCTAGTATGCAGATATAAGTGAGTATATACAATTTGAGTCTTTCTGCTTCTGGGTTAACTCACTCATTATGATCATCTCTAGCTCAATCCATTTGTCCACAAATTTCGGGAATTCCTTGTTTTTAATAGCTGAGTAGTATTCCATAGTGTATATGTACCACAGTTTCTTTATCCATTCTTCTACTGAGGGACATTTAGGCTGTTTCCATGATCTGGCTATTATGAATAAGGCTGCTATGAACATGGTTGAGCAAATTTTCTTGCTGTGTGTGCTTCTGTAAGGCTAGAGACACGGTCAAGAGAACAAAGCGACAGCCTACAAACTGGGAAAAGATCTTCACCAACCCTACATCTGACAAAGGTCTAATATCCAAAATATATAAAGAACTCAAGAAATTAAACACCACCAAACCAAATAACCCAATTCAGAAATGGGGCTTGGAACTAAACAGAGAATTCTCAACAGAAGAATATCAAATGGCTGAGAAACACTTAAAGAAATGCTCAACCTCCTTAGTCATCAGGGAAATGCAAATCAAAACGACTCTGAGATTCCATCTTACACCCATCAGAATGGCTAAGATCAAAAACTCAAGCGACACCACATGCTGGAGAGGATGTGGGGAGAGAGGAACACTCCTTCATTGCTGGTGGGAATGCAAACTAGTACAACCACTTTGGAAATCTATCTGGTGCTATCTCAGAAAACTGGGAATAGGGCTTCCTCAAGACCCAGCTATTCCACTCCTTGGAATATACCCAGAAGATGCACCAACTTGGCTTTGTTAATAAAATAATTTAAAAATGGACTCAGGAGGGAGCTCAAGGGTGACAGCATTGGAGTTAGAGGAAATAACAGGCCAAGCAAGCTGGAGAGCTCTACACCTATTAGGAGAGAAGTGGAAATGTTAGGCTCTTCATTGTGAGTGTTTCCCAGATATCAGGGCAAGCATGTGAGCATCCTGGAAGGAATGAAGATGCTCTAAAGAGATGCTACTGACCCTCCTTCTAATGGTCAGACAGTTTCAACTGTGGTCCCCAAGAAACTGGAATTGGTCTCAGGAATTCTTGGAGTAGGAAAAGTCTGAAGCCTGGTACCAGTGTTGTTCCTTGTCAGACCCTGCAGGAGCCTGTATCTCAGACAGTGGTGAGCCAGTAATGCACAGGACTTCATCTGACCCAGACTAGTTTTACTTAACCCTTTCCCCTTGCAGTCATAACTAAACACCATGTCAGGACCCAAAAAGTAGAACTAGTGTTTGTGACAGGGTGTATACGTATGTGTCACTGTACCTGTTTTTTTGTTTGGTTGGTTTTTTTCTGCATCTTTCCTTTGTGGACATATTAAATAAATTTCCTTTTTTCTGATTTTCACTCTTACTTGCGTCTTTCACTGCTTATTGACCCACTCTGGCCTGTTGGTGCACCAGGAACAAGTCTCTGGCCCTAACAATTCTACTAACAAGCAGACTTAAGATTTCCTCTAGGTCTAGATTATAAGGAGCAGAAACAGTGGGAGAGGGAGGGGCTGGAGAGATGGCTCCACAGTTAAGAATACTTGTTGCTCTTACAGAAGATATGGGTTTGGTTCCTAGTGTCAACATGGAGGCTAACAGCTATCTATAACTCCAAGGAACCTGATAGCTTAAGGCACTAGGCATGTACCTGGTATACATACACACATACATACATACATACATACATACATACATACATACATACAGGCAAAACATTCAAACACATAAAGTAAAAAAAAAAAAGTCAAAAAATTTAAGAGTAGGGAAGGGATAAAGTTAGTTTTCTGAGTTAGAACTCAGAAAGGGAGCCTAACTCAGAAAACAGAGGGTCAGGTTAGGCAAGTGAAATGCCTTTATCTGCATCAAAAGAATACCATCAAATGTTGACCAAACTATGTGTAAAGAGGACTGCTGGCCTGACCAGTCAGGATGAAAGCAAGCACATTGACTGAGAGGCTCTGGTATATATCTTAGAAGCATAGAGATTCCTTTTTTTTTTTTTCTTTTAATCCTGTGCTCAGGAACAGCATAATTTTCACCTTTTGTCAGTATGCTGCTGTTCAGATCATAACTGGGAGGTTCTTGTTACAGGCAATCTGAGCTCTCTGTAGGTGAGGGAAGCCCCTGCTGCCTATAAACAAGGATACCATCAAGCACTGACCAAGCTCCATGTAAAAGGAGCTACAGATCACCAAGTGCATCAGAGGATGTTGATAAGGAGGATAAAGATCACCAACCACACTCTTTGTATCAGAGGGTATCAACAGGACACTATTCATATATTCCAAAGGGAGTGGAGGCACCTGCTATCCACATCACAAAGGAGTTTATGGCCATGGGTCATGATATTTGTAGCAGAGAAAGATGGCATGAATATTCACCTGTCCCAGCCACCTACAGATGGCCTATTCTTCCTGTTCTGTGTTTACAAGGCTAAGTTAAGAGACTGTCAGTCTCTCAGGTCATAGCCCTCCACCCTCTACTGAGAAGCCGATGGTCACAGCATTGAGACTAATGCTGCAGTGTGTAAACAGCAGTTGCAAAGAGCTGGGGGAAAGTCCCATTTCACTGCTTGGTGCTCACTGTGGCATCTGACTTCCAAGGGTCTGCTTGTCCAGTGGGGATTCTCACATGACCAGAGCATTTGGCTTGACATTCATATTGTATGCAAGCATGCTTCTGTTCAGTATCACTCCAACTTAAAGAAATCAAATGCCGGAAGACCAGCTATATGTACAATCTTGCTCCCATGGGTCTCTTTACAGCTACCAGACTCCTGATGTACTTGGTAAAGTTTTCTATAATTGTCTAAGTGGTGACAAATAAGGAATGGAGGTGATTTAAAATCCTCCTAAAAATGCAAATCAAAACAACTCTGAGATTCCATCTTACACCCATCAGAATGGCTAAGATCAAAAACTCAAGCGACACCACATGCTGGAGAGGATGTGGGGAGAGAGGAACACTCCTTCATTGCTGGTGGGAATGCAAACTAGTACAACCACTTTGGAAATCTATCTGGTTCTATCTCAGAAAACTGGGACTAGGGCTTCCTCAAGACCCAGCTATTCCACTCCTTGGAATATACCCAGAAGATGCACCAGCACACAACAAGAAAATTTGCTCACCCATGTTCATAGCAGCCTTATTCATAATAGCCAGAACATGGAAACAGCCTAAATGTCCCTCAGTAGAAGAATGGATAAAGAAACTGTGGTACATTTACATTATGGAATACTACTCAGCTATTAAAAACAAGGAATTCCCAAAATTTGTGGACAAATGGATTGAGCTACAAATGATCATAATGAGTGAGTTAACCCAGAAGCAGAAAGACTCAAATGGTATATACTCACTTAAATCTGCCTACTAGCCCAAGGGGCATGTCCCATAAAAGTCTTCACTTACCAGGAAACTGGGACAGAGGGGAGGACATCCTATTGGGACTCTAGATGAGAGAAGCATGGGAGAATAGCAAAGTAGAAGGATCCAGGGGGTCCTAGAAAGCTACAAGTAGAACATTATGATAGGCAGATTTGGGCCCAGGGGTCCCGCTCAAACTAAGGCACCAGCCAAGGACAATACAGGCACTAAACTTTAAACCCCTACCCAGATCTAGCCAATGGACAGAAGATTCTCCACAATTGAGTGGAGAGTGGGGTATGACTTTCACACAAACTCTGGGCCTCATATTTGACCATGTCCCCTGGAGGGGGAGACCTGGTGGCACTCAGAGGAAGGATAGCAGGTTACCAAGAAAAGACTTGATACCCTATGAGCATATACAGGGGGAGGTAATCCCCCTCAGGAACAGTCATAGGGGAGGGGAATAAGGGGAAAATGGGAGGGAGGGAAGAATGGGAGGATACAAGGGATGGGATAACCATTGGGATGTAACAAAAATAAATTAATAAAAAATTTTAAAAAAAAAATTATAACATTATATATTAACATTAAATGATAATATTAAAATAAAAGCAAATTATACCTTAAAAAATAAAAAATAAAATCCTCCTAAAAGTTTCACTATTAAAAGTAATACAGGAGAGAGTAATGCATATTTAGAAGTTTTCCTGGGATTCAAAGAACATATTTATTTGGTTTGACATAGAGATTTCATAATGTGAGCAGGCCAAGAGGTCAAGCCAAAAAAAAAAAAAAAAAAAAAAGCAGGGCACTCTCAAGTTCTTAGTGCTACTGTGTGGAATCAGGAATGTGGCCCATGTGTTAATAAAGGCTTGGGCCTCAGTTTGGTTTTTCAACTGTAGTGAAAACTTTTAAGATGTGTGACTATGAGAATGCACTTAGATTATCAGGACATGTACTTAAAGGAGCTATTGGGACCCAGCCCCTCCCTGCTTCTTTGATTTACAGATGCCAATAAGAAAAACACTCTCCTCTACCATGCCCTTCCACGATGATCTTCCATCTCATGACAGGGCAATAGGTGCCAAGACCGAGCATCCTTGGACTGGAAACTCTAAAACCAGGAGCCTTTCTTCTTTAGAAACTGATGTTACCTTGGGTATTTCATTATACTATTGGAAAATGACCAATACATTTAGAATTCAGGATAGAAATGGAATTCAAAAGAATTAGAATTTTTTAAAAAGTGTTTATGTGTGTGTGTGCGTGTGTGTGTGTGTGTGTGTGTGTGTGTGTGTGTGTGTGTGTTGCTGAGGCTCAAATCCAGGGCCTTAGCACACCAATATCTCTACCAGTGACCTATTTCCTTAGTCTCCTGTGTACCTGAGTCTATATATGTTTGTCACAGCACCTGGCTGGCTAGACTTACACTGTGACAGAAAGCAGATAAGACAGGTTGTTTCTTCAGAGAGTTAAGTGGTATGCACTTTTTTAGTTCAACTTTATTATACTGTACAATAATACAGGGGCAGGTGACACTTGCAAGAAGATCAGAGGACAATGTTCAGGAATCTGTACTTTGCTTCCACAGTGGTCCTAAAATCAAATTAAAGCCAGGCTTGAGGACCACTTTTACCACTGAGCTATTTAAACCCTTTCTTCCTTCCTTCCTTCTTTCCTTCCTTCCTTCCTTCCTTCCTTCCTTCCTTCCTTCCTTCCTTCCTT
>OU015744.1:141970825-141992968 GCA_907169655.1 Acomys percivali
CTTCCTTCCTTCCTTCCTTCCTTCCTTCCTTCCTTCCTTCCTTCCTTTTTGAGATGGGTCTCACATAGCCCAGGCTGGCCTCAAATCTGTTACATTGCCAAAGGATTATTTTGAACTTCTGATTGTTCTCCGTTACCTTCCAATTGAGTTTATAGGCACACATCACACCCAGTTTTGTGTGGCACTGGCAATAGAGCTCACTGTCCTGTGCATGGTGGGCAGGCACTCTACCAGCTGAGCTACATTCTCAGCTAGAGATAAGCGGAGTTTTTGTTTTCAGTTAAATTGTGTGTGTGAGTGTGTGCACATACACATGTGAACATACACTTGTGCCACGATGCATAGATAGAGGGTCAAAAGACAACCTACAGGAATTGGTTCTTTCCTTCCATCATGTGGGCCCAGGGAATTGAATTTAGATTATTAAGGTTGATAGTAAGAGCTGCTAGGCCATCTTGATGGCCCAAGGTAAGTGTTTAAATTAGGCAAAAGAGAAAGTTGAAATGAATGGATGGTAACTAACAGTTTTCCCTGAAGTTGAAGCATCTACTGAAAGTGCAATTATTGTTTGTTTTTCATCCATGGTGTCTGGCTCACATTTAAGGAATAGAGTAATGCTAGTGCTTTAGGCCTCAGAAGCAGGCCTTAGAAAATGTGTTTGCAACAGTCATAGGGGAGGAGAATAAGGGGAAAATGGGAGGGAGGGAAGAATGGGAGGATACAAGGGATGGGATAACCATTGAGATGTAACAATAATAAATTAATAATTAAAAAAAAGAAAATGTGTCTGCCTGTCTGCCCCCCTCTCTTTCTCTCATACACACACACACACACACACACACACACACACACACACACCTGTCCCCCTTCCATACCCACAATGCTAATTATTAGAAATTATAATCTCATTTTTTTTCCTGATGTCTTGTCAGCAAGTATGTAAAAGAAAAGTCTCATTTTCTTCACAAATCACATATTTGGCATGTCTTTGCCAGCCTCTGTTGCAGGCTCTAGAAAGGGGCTAGGGAGTTGGGAATGTGTCTTCTCATTTTTTTTTTTTTTTGGTTGGTTGGTTAGTTGGTTGGTTTGGT
Source organism: Acomys percivali (assembly GCA_907169655.1). Lineage (NCBI taxonomy): Eukaryota > Metazoa > Chordata > Mammalia > Rodentia > Muridae > Acomys > Acomys percivali. The sequence continues at coordinate 141,971,917 of OU015744.1, forward strand.
TTGCAGTGCTGGAAGTAGAGCCTGAGACCTCATGCACATAGACAAACATGCTCTACCACTGACCTACACCTCCATATTTCTAAAACATATTTCAAAAATAATCCCATACCATACCAAGCTACAAAGGTACCCAGAAGGAGCTGGGCACATGGGCCTTACTTGGTCTCCTTGCCTTAGGTGGCTGGCTTTGAGTCATGCCCTGTTTATCCAGTCACTCACGTTTCCACACAGTTGTTCATGCTTCAGTTGTGCCCATGCGATTGAAGTCTCCACAGAAATACAGAAGGAGAGAGGACACAGGGCACTGCCGCACACATAGACAACTCAACTGTGTGATAAGTGAGTGGTGGCACCCCAACTCCACAGGGACAGAAGCCTCTAGTGACGTAAAGCAACACAATATTATCCTCTTACACGTGTAAATCATCAGCCCAGCAGTGGGCAATATTCCAGGCTAGGACAAAGTCATCAATATATTTGTTCCTTTTGAGATCTATTGCAAGATTGTAGAGATTGCTTGTGCTCCTTGCTCATGAGATCATCCCTCCATCTTCAAAGCTACAACACAGCATCTCTGTTCCTGTTTCACATCTATCACTCTTTTATCTGTTGTCCTCTTCCTCCCTCTAAAGATAATAGCCTTGAACCCCTGTGCCCTTGGTCCTTCCAGACATCACTTGATATGCATCTCTTCATCTGGGTGCGTACTTGTAGTCTTTAAAATATCCATTTCCTCAACTCAGCTTAGCCACTGTAACAAATGGATGGAACCTGGGAATGGAGTCATGGGAACTTTTAGCCATTCAGTCAACAGTTACAAAGCAATGGACTCTCAGCTTAATCAGAAGTAGCATCCACCCAGAAGACTGAGCCCTCAACCTGTGGAAACTGAGTGATGGCATATTGGATGTCAGAGCTAAAAGACACCCTAACTACAAGAAATCCTGCTCATGTCTGCTGAAGAATGTGTCTTACTTCTAGGGAAAACCCATATGTCTGCAAGGTCACAGAAATTTGTGTTGATTATTGTTCAGTGGAAACAGAGAAGAAACTCAGTTTATTGCCCAGTGAATAGTAAGATAGTGAGTTAAAATAGCTGGGCATGGTGGTGACCCATTTAATCCCAGAACCTGGGAGGCAGAGGCAGGCAAAATATGCATGCAGATAAATCTTCACTACCTGCCTATTATTTAATCTGTCTACTATAGGAGTATTTGCAGGTTCCCAAGCATGAGTCTTAAATTGTCTGAAAAAAAAAAGAAGTTTTCCTCTTAACACCAATAAATTACATAGGAAGACTACAGAGCCTCCCAGAGTGCCCTAGGACTGAACAGTATAAGTATAATGCTATGAAAGCCGCATTGAAAATAGATTTCTCTTTCACAAAGACGTGTCGGTAAAGAAGATTGGATAAACTCCAGGATGTACACATTGGCCAGGTTTGTTTGTTTGTTTGTTTGTTTGTTTTTGTCAACTTCACAAGCTAAAGTCACTTGGGAAGAGTGAATTCCAATTGAGGTTATGCTTCCACCAGTTTGGCCTGTGGGAAAACATGTGGAGCATTTTCTTGATTGATGACTGAGACTGGAACTCACTGTGGGTGGTTCCAACCCTGGGCCAAGTGATCCTGGTTGCTGTAATGAAACAGATGGAACACGCTATCGAGTCTGCCTATAAGCAGCACTGCTCCATGGCCTCTGTTTGGTTCCTGCCTCCAGGGTGCTATTCTGCCTTTAGCTCCTGCCCTGACTTCCTTTGATGATAGACCTTGCTGGAAAAGTAGAAGCTGAATTAACCCTTTCCTCCCTAAGTTGCTTCTGGCCTTTGTATTATAATCACAGAAGAAGAAATCCAGAGACAATATGGTTCTTCCGATAGGTAAGGCAATAGAGGAACCGGGCAAGGGAAAAGAAATGAGGAATGAGGTTTGTTTACCTAAAGAAGTAAAGCCAGGTATAGACAAATGGAAAGGGAGATTACTGGTATTGCAGGATCGACAAGACTGGTCTTTGAACTCGGGACTTGGATAACAGAAATGGAAGACAGGTGTGTTGGTTTTCTATTTACAAATAGCAGGGGTAGTATCTTAAAACAACACCTATTTCTTAAGTCTGACAATTAGGATTTCACAATAGATTATGCTCTGCTCAGGGTACCATAAGGCCAAATCCAAGTATTGGCCAGCCAGACTCATAGCTGGAGGTTCTCATGTGAGTCATCTGTTTCCAAACAGGACCCTAGCACTGGTGGAATTGAGTTCCCTTTGTTTTTATGGCTGAGGTTCCTATTAAGGAGAGTACTCAGAATGTATCTGTCATCCTTTTCATTTTTTTCCTTATTATGAAAACCCCCAAGAGTAAAGAGTATAGAAAGCCAAACCACTTTGTGTATATCAGCAACTAGTGGTCAGTCAATTTCATTGATACTCCTTTTGCTTCTCCCTTTGTCATAAATTATTTTTAAATATATTTTAAAGAGCTGATTTTATTCACAAGCAATTACAGCTATAGCTATAAAAAAAAAGATGACTGCATCTTCTAAGCAAAATCCTGATACTGATGTAACCATCTTGACAGGAGAGAAGACAGTCTACAAAGAAACACTTGAATCCCTTCTGTAGTGATGCAAATGTGAAATGTTCCCCCATAGACTCAGACATTTAACCCCTGGTCCCCAGTTAGTGGTGCTTGGGGAGCTTTGGGAAGTGTGGCTTTGCCACCATAAGTATGTCACTAGAGGTGAGCTTGAGAAGTTGAAAAGTTCATACGACTTCTGCTTCATTCTCTGTCTCATGCCTGTGGACGTCGAGTGTTCTCTCAGCTTCCTCCTCAGATCAGCATGCCTGTCCATTGCCAAGACTTCCCACCACAATGGACTCTTATCCCTCCAGAACCCTAAGCACAAATTAACTCCTCTCTAAGATGGCCTTGCTCATGGTATTTGGTCACAGAAACAGAAAGGAGACTACAACACCCTTTCTTTCGCTGTCAGATTCCAGGGTACCAGAGTTTGCCCCAGAGGCCTCACGCTGGGGAAGGAAAGAGTTAGGCCCTGGTGCTAGCCAAAGGAGAAGCCTGTTTCTTACAAAAATGGATCTCACACAGTACAGACAACTTTCAGGACCAACTGGAAACCAGGAAGCAAATCAGCAACAACCAGGACTACACTTTAACCCAGACTGATTACTTAGCCATATCTACTGCCCTCCATTTGAACTAAACCTCAGGACAGAACATCAAAGATGGAAGTGGGAGGGGTGGCACCGGGCAACTTTATTTTGTTCTCTTCCCAATGAGGCCACACTGAGTAAATCTGCCTCTACCTTTTCTATTACCTGTCTTTTTAATTGGCCTATCAAGCACAGGTGGCAGCGTTTGCACCTAAAGGCTTGGTGACACCAGTATCACACTTAAACAACAGCAGATGAGCCCTTTGTTTAGGAGAATCCCTGCCTCATGAATGCCAGACAAGATTGTACCTAAAGCCTGGTAACTCCTGAACATCATGAAATACCCAAATTTCCAATACTGTCTCATGTTTCATTCTTTCGAGTCATTGCCCAGACAATGTCCATGTTACATCTGCCTGATATCTCTTAAGCTCATACTCTATTACACCCTTGCAATTTGTCTTGGGCTAAACTGTGCTGCTCATAATTTCCATTGTTCAGTACCAACTCCAACACCTTAGGAAGAGACTGAATGTGGAGACAGGGTCTTTGAAGAAAAGGTTAAATTAAACGGAGGCTTTTAGTGTGAGTCTTACTCCAGTCTAACATGTCTTTATAAGAGGAAATTTGAATTTACAGAGACACCAGTGATGCTTGCACACATAAAGATCATGTGAGGATAAAACACAGATAGTTTTGGATGAGCAAATACTAGAAACTAGATCTAATCGCATTGATTTTGAGGAACTTCTAGACCTACACTTTAAGAAAATAAATTCCTATTTTGCCATGGATGACCCAGAAAGTAGATCTGTAATTTATTTAACAAGCAATTAGATTGCTGTTTTCTTTATGAGCTTGATTCAGTTCTTCTAACCTGATCAATCAGTAGAGGCTTGATTACAAAAAAAAAATTGCATTGGCCTGATGTTTGAGTTATGTTGAATCTAAGCAGACCCCAAAACATTTGATGCATTGGCTGGGACTCCAATCCCCCTACCCAGGTCCATGGTTTGTAGTCATCTGCATTCTTAACTTCATTTTTCAGTACAAAATATCTGAAGGTAAGCCTGTCTTCTGTTTTCTGGTTGGTGCCTATCTGGGACCCAACAAAGGAGACAGCGGATGCTGTGTTACCTAGGATCAGGAGAGTTGGGAAACTGTTCCTCGTCTTCTCTGGTTCCTACTGAAGAGGTAACACCTTGTTCTGGTTCTGGATCCTGCTGTTAGGATATCTAGGTTCCACTAATTGGGCATCTGGGTCCCACCGGTAGGACATCCGGTTCTCTTTCATCTCCTCCTCAACTCTACTGGCTGTCCTTGGCACTCCAATGTGTCAGTGGTTTTATTTATTTGCCTGGTTGTTGCTCTGTATTTAATATTTGGAGAAATGGGCTGAACTTCATCTGCTGACCATTCACCCATTGACTTCGTTTTAACTCACTTCAAAGTTTCCAATAAAAAAGTGATGAATTGGGGAAAACACAAAACCAAACCGGATAAAGTGGCACCACCCTTGGAATGCCACACCCTTGCCTAGGAGCCCAGACCAGATACTACATGTTTGCTTCTGATTAGTCTAAATATATGCGTTTACTAAGTTCTGTATGTTTTGGGGAGAGATTATTGGCTTATAAATTAATTGGGTATGGTTAAAAATTTATAACATCTGTAAACTAAAAATTCATATAGAAGCATCTGGGAATCAAAAAAGTCCTAAGACTTAGATCCACCTGCCACAAATCAAATGGACTCCAATAAATCCACCCTAAGTTTCTGCATGTTTCTGCTCTTGAGAATGGTAGTTTCCCATGGTCTTGGGATTCCTCCCCCTCCCTAATTACTAGGAAATTTCAACTTCTGTCCCTAGTCTGTATTTGTCTCAACAGATTCCCAGCTGGCTGACAGACACCATCCAGGAAGCACCTGTGGACCACAAGCTGTTGAGCTCTGGACTTGCTGAAAGCTGGTATAGATCAGCCCAGCCAATGTGATTTCTCCAGGTCTCTTCAACTGGTTCAGCTATTCAGATGCTTCTGAAAAATGGCCCACTGCCCAGCTGTTGTCTAGCCTTTCAGCCTCCCCAGGGCCAACTTTAGCTGGAAGCAGTTACAAAAGAAGAGTACATTGTCCCCACCCTTTAACAGGATGAAATGCTAAGTCAAAAATAAATTCCATTTGGAGAAAACTTGTTATTTTTATGCCATCCATTCAGGAATAGTCAAAAATACTTTAGTACAAATAAAACAAAGCTTTTTAGATCAAGAGGAACAAGGAAGACAGGTCAATAGTTCTAGAATATCTCTGATTGGTCCCCTTGGTTAACCACATTGCTCACCAGGACGATTGGGCCTCCTCGTCCTCCTGTTCCTCATAGGGCCTTGCATTCTCCATACTTTTAGTTAAATTTATTCAGTCAAGAATCAACGCAATTATTCTCATGGTCCTAAGAACCCAATGCAACTCTTTATACTTAGAAACAGATAATCAAGGATTTGAATAAGGTACAAAGATGGGGGGCTGTGGAGTTGTTGTGGTTAATTTAGAAGTATGGCCTAAGAAATGCTTATTATTATTATAGCAATTTTTGTTTGTTTTTCGAGACAAGGTTTCTCTGTGTAGCCTTGGCTGTTCTCAACTCACTTTGTAGACCAGGCTGGCCTCGAACTCACAGAGATCCACCTGCCTCTGCCTCCCAAGTGCTGGGATTAAAGGTGTGTGCCACCATGCCCAGCTTATTATTATGGTGATGTTTTCTAACCCACTATCAATCAATGAAAACACAGATACCTGATGTGTTTTAGAATAAGCCTGTATCCAGAGGAAGGCAGATATTACCTCTCAAGCTATCCTCCAATAACTTTCAGTCTCCATCCCATTCCATTGTTTCTAATATGTTCTATTTGGTTTACTTCCCATCCATAATCCCAAAATACTTGCTAATGTTCTCCATCTATTTCCATGAGGAACTTCAAAGTTCCTTCTCTGGGCCCACGTGGATCTTTTCCTATCCCATGGCGATTCTCTTCCTTCTTTTTCCATCCCATCTCTCCTTTTTTCTCCCCCAAGATCCTGTCTTTCTTCAAAAGTCTGTGAACTTTAGCCACGCCTATCCCAGCTTTTGTATCAGCTTTTTCTTGGTCAAACAGGAGTACATTTTTAGGTAAGATTACACAGCAAAATTTAGGGGTACATTAAAAGACAGCAAGCAGTAATTAGCTTCAAAATACATCAGACCAACCTCCAACAGGGAATGTTGGGAACAAGCAAAACAAACATGTAAAGAAGCTGAGGATTTCCGAATGGCTGTGCAGCTTGTCTTGTAAGGACGCCCTTGTTTCAGTTCAGCCATCCCAAGGACAACTTCTCCATCTTGCTGACAGGGTCAAACTAGTAGATGTTCCTGGGCCTAGGAACCAACTTCTATCCTGAGTGGTGGGATAAAATGTAACAATAACTTAGAATAGATGCTTGTGCTTTGCAAGCTAAATATTCTCCGGCTCAGGGTTGAAGCTCAGCTCCCAAGTCTGTTCTATGGCCCTGGTTGATCAGTAGCAACTTGATTACAATAAATTTTTTTTATCTACATTGACCAGGTGTTTGAGTTATGTTGGATCTAAGTGGACCACATAATAGTCAATAATTATAGTTGTTCAAATATTGCATTGCAATTGCTTTACTTTAAAATGTGGTGCGTCAGGGGGGGAGCTAGGGGGTGGGTTCTACTGACAAACTCAAAATGTCTCAATTTCCTGGCTGATATGTAGTGTGAACAGATCAAACTCAACATCTCTACTAGTGAGCTGATAAAAGCAACTTCAGATAAAGAGAATATCTTATTAGTATGCCATAAGGCTTCCATGAAGACAGTAGATAAATGCCATGTTTATTCTTTTATCTGTTATTTCATAGTAGTATATTCATGTGCTACTTAGGGTTCCTCCATGGAACAGAATTTATAGAATATATGATTTATTGGGGGTAGTTTAAAGGCTGTGATCTGGGTATTCTATCAATGGCTGTCTCCCAATGGAAAGGTCAAGAATCCAGTAGTAGTTCAGCCCATGAGACTGGATGTCTCAATAGTTCCAGTATGGTGTGCAGGAGGATACTCAGAGAGCTACTGGCCTTCAGTCCACACTGGAATCATGAGGCAATGGGCTTTAATAACTGTTGGTGTTCTGAGTAAAAGTGATTGAAGAAGAGACACTGCAGGATAAATGTAGGTGTCTCAAACAGCAGAGGGATCAGCTCTAAAGGACTGAACACTGACAGTTTCCAAGAAGCTTTTTCACTGTTATACAAAAGGCACTTTTAGCAAGTCAATGTAGACATACCTGAACTTCTTATCTGATCTAGTAGTTATATGGAAAGACCCATCACCTAAGAAATTCTCAGCCATAGGACACTTCCTGGTTTGCAAGGCCTGTCCCAGGTAAGCAAAGGCTCTGAGAATTCTTGAAGAAAAAAAAAACAACCCCATAAAATCTCAGATAATAATCATTGACAAAAGCTTAGGTGCCATCACTTCATATTGCTAAAATCCTACTACAAATTACAGTTTTAAAAAAGCCTCAGCAACAGCTTAGAAAAACTTACCAGCAAGAGTGAGGGCAAGCAAGCAAAAAGCAAAACCTTCCCTCTGCCATGTGATGATGGCATGGTCCAGATTTAGGGTGACTAATTCTACTTCTCCCCACCTTAAACAATCCAATCAAGAAAATACTTCATAGGCATGGCTAGCTGCTTGGGTTTTAGTTTATTACAGATGTAGTCAAGTTGACAACCAAGATCATTAGGAACATGGAATGAATATTCTTTGTTCAAAACAACAAAGTAGAAGTTAGAGTTCTAGAAATTATGGAATAGTACAGGCACTCAACCCCACCCAGGACTTATGGAGGATTGATTCCTGGTATCTCATCTCTAAGTTCTCATGCCCTTATATAAATGCTCATATAAGCTAGGCATGGTGGCACACACCTCTAATTCCAGCACGCAGAAGGCAGAGGCAGGCCAATTCCTGAGTTTGGGGCCAGTCTGGGCCACATAGTAAATTTCAGGACAATGTGGTCTTTCTAAGGAGATACTGTCTCCAAAAGACAATAAAAATAAAAATCTGCATATTTGTTACAATAATTTGATATATATATATATATATATAGATAGATAGATAGATAGGTATATTTCACATGATAACATTTTATTGAAGAGTATCAGTCACTTTTATTAGCTGGTCTTAAAATGGTTACAGTTATATTACAATAACCTATCTGAATAAAAAATATACTTGGAGCTGGCCAAGTGGTGCCTACCTGTAATCCTGGCACTCAGGGAGGCAGAGGCAGGCAGCTCTGTGAGTTTGAGGCCTACAAAGTGAATCCAGGACATCCAAGGCTATACAGAGAAACCCTGTCTCAAAAACAAACAAACAAACAAAAATGTATACTTGGGGCTCTTGCAAAGTAACCTAGTTTAGTTTCCAGCATGCACATTGGGATGTTCACAACCATCTGCAACTCTAGCTCCAGGGAGATCTGATGCCTCTGCCCTCTGTGGTCACACCCACTCCTTAGTACGTACCCATACCTACACAGAGACACACAATTTAATACTAAAAATAATAAATATAACAATAATAAATAATAAAAATAACAAATATTGTTTAAACGAATGTGCTAACACAAAAGGGTTTGCTTGGTCTATACAGAGACTACAGAGTTGAGATTGTGTATGACCAGCTCAAAGACCTCGCTGTTTGATTCCTCCTTTGAATTTTACTAATGTGGAGATGACTATAACTAAGTTACTCAACCTTTCTATCCTATCAAAGTATTCATTTCCAAGTATTTTGTGAGAGTAACAATCTAGCATACAACTATAAAAAAACAATCACCTTATTGATGGTATCTATTATAATCAATCCCAATTGCCAGTGTTTGAGATTCTTAGCCATAGTTTTGACACTGGACTGGTGAACTATGGTATTTCCAGGAACTAAAGACATTTTTCATAGGGAGAGACAGATAATTCAAATATTTTTTTCATTATCTGGATGAAAGAGCTCTTAATCACATCCACTCTGTTTTACTCAGGACGTGCTTATGTAGAGCACATTTGAGTGTCTCTTAGGAGTGTCCCACATGAAACCAATTAATTGCCACTCTGATTCATACCTTAATTTCTTATGACATTAGTTATTACCAGTTGGCAACCATGAACTTAGCCCATGTGTACTTAAAAGATCATTTCCTGGACCTCTGTTTGTGCGGTCCACCCTTATACCTCGATTGATTTTTAAGTGTTGTATCAAGTACAAAGTACTTCTGATTAATCAGCAACTCATCATTCAGCAATTGACTTAGACATCAAAAATAAATGTTTTCCTGCTCTGCTGATGATAGAAATCCGGATTTAAAAACTCCAGGGAAGGCTAAGGGTATAGCTACTTAACATAGTACTTGTGTAGCATGAGTTCAACCCCAAGCACTGCATAAACTGAGTGTGGTAGCACACGCCTGTGATAGCATCACTTGGCAGACAGAGGCAGAGAGACCAAGAGTTCAAGCTCATCTAGGATATACAACAAGCCTGGGATACATGATGAAGCACTGGACCAAAAAGCATAGAACAAGCGGGTGAGATGGCTCAGTGGGGAAAAGTGCTTGCTGCCAAGCCTGGAGACCTGAGTTCAATCCCTGGGATGGCATAGAGGCGTGTGCATCCCTTGCACCTGTGAGAAGGACCATACTGAGGAAGGTCTGGAACACATGCCAAGGTGAAGGTCCACACGTAGACACTGCACACCCACTCAGTTTTTTTTTTAATTTCTCTTATTTAATATATAATATAATTTTAGTTTTGTAATTTTTTTCGTATATACTTCCATAAAGAGCACAGCTTGTCCCATCCCTAACCAAGGCACCTAGACGCACCCTACACTCAAACCCACTGACCCCCCCCACTAACTCATCCCCTCTGCAGGAACTTGCTACCTTCTCTAGCCAACTACCAGACTTATGCTACCCACCCTTGCTATCTGAGGTCTGCTCCTCTCCAGGGAGGGTTACTAGAATCACAGCAACAGCTCTTCCCATTCCTGTGACCTGCCTCAGGAGAACTCGTCTCACCTACCTTCCTAAGCCCCTTTTTGCCTCCCCTAGAGACAGGGAGGTTCACTTTGAGCCACTAATCCCATCCACCCCTACCTAGGACCCTTGTCCCATCCGTAGCTGGGAAGTTCAGATTCCCACCTCAACTCCATCCACTCTCATCAAGTTTGGCCCACTGCTGTACCTGGAGGCCTGTCCTACTGCACGAACCGATGCTAACACACGCTAGCAACTCCACTCACCCCCTGCAACTCACCAAAGGACCACGTGCCCTGCACCTGCCTTCTGCCTCCCTTTCACCTGTCTCTTCTTCAGGAAGGGAATCCCAGGTCTCATCATACCAACTCTACCTGACTTAAAGACCTAAACACCTCTCCCAGACTCCTAAAGCCCGACTGTGGGAATCAGCATTTTATGTCCAAAGGTTGTGCAACATGAACAACTGGCTAGACCACAAAAGAATGAAGGAAAGGAGAGATGGAAGGCTTACCATTGGCTCTCAAAGTCTACCCTTTGGCCAGGAAGAAGGTAGTGTTTGTCAGAGGAAATGTCAACTTTCAGGTCTTTAGATTCTAGGAAGTTAGTTTCCATGTACTTTGGTGGCAAGAAAAAAAAAAAAAAAAACAGTACAGGGAAAACTGGATAAAAGTTTCATACAGAGTTGTGCTGAGGCAACTTGTTGGGTACATATGGGGGATATCTGCCTTTGCTTCAGGTCCCTTGTGGAGCTCCCTGCTTCCCCCCCCACCCCCCCCCCCCCCCCCCCATAAAATGATTTCTGGAGAAGAAAAGGCCTGGTCTCCAGCAGATCGTAGCTGGCTTTAAGGACACATCGGCCATGCACTGTGCACATTTGCTCCCAGCACTGTGGCTTCACCAGCTGGGGCAGGCACCTGTTCAAAGGCTAAACCCTGAGTCAGGCTGTGGCAACACCAAGCAGCCAGAACTTTGGCTGGAATCCTTACATCCAGCATGGTGATGAGAATGAGCAAGGGAATGCGGAGCTGCCACAGGCTCAGAAGAATACGATTTCTCATCTCTTCCGGGAGCTGGGGAAGACTGCCACAGCACTCCTCATGAGGAAAGAACCACTACGTGTATTGCTCTGAATTTTCCTTGCACTTGGTTACAAGAATCTTCATCAACCAGCTCTAGAAGATGAGTGGGTGGTTTATAGAGACTAGAGTATTAATCTGGTCTCTTGCCCTTGGTGACTCAGATTGTTCTTATCGTCTCTAAGCCTGAGATCCTGAAGGAACCTTAGGTGTTAGAGCCAGTCTTGGCAGGGTTAAGGATTTGGGGAAGAACCACACAACAGCTTTTGATGTTTGTAGAATATAGCAAATAAAAATTCTGAAATAAAAATTCCAAAATAAATAATAAATCTGTTGGGGGAGAGGGTCAACATTTTGACAAAATGAGAGTAGAGTTTCTTCTCTCATGGGGAAAATGAGACTTTAATAATAACCGAATATAGAATAAATTATAGGCTTTGTTCAGCAATCACACTTAGGTGATAGATACAATAAACATAGCATTATTGCAGTACCTACAAGCACATGTTGAGGTCAGAGCAAAAAATGTCATGCTAGCTCAGTTAGCTTCCAATTAGCCAATAGTCTTCATGGTGACTTACAGTTTCTGAAGTGGAAAAAACAATTTGCACTCTAAGATGAATCATTAATCACAGAAAGGTTTACAATAATTAAACACACATTTAATACTTTTACATTAGATAATTCTTGCTGGGGATGTAGTTTAGTGGTAGAATGATTTTCCAATATATGTAAGACCCTGTGTTAAATTCCTAACACTATATACAAATATTCAGACATAGACACATGTACACAAGCTTTCTGAAGAGTTTTTACTTATTTGTTGTATGTTTGTGTTATTTATTGGAATTTAGTCTATTATACATGAGACTATCTGTGTTTCAGAAGGCTGAAGGAGAAGGATCAAAAAGTTCAAGGCCAGCCTAGGATTTACAGAAAGAGGGAATAGGCACTTTTACATGTAAAATTAAATAATTGATTTGGGGTTTTGTGTTAGAGTCTTACAAGTTTGAATAAAATAATGAGTAAGTACTGTGTAGCAATTTCCCCTGAGATAATCCTCCATCTGAAAAGGAAACTCATTAAGACACAGATATTCTCAAGGTAGGTGAAACCTTCCAACCTGCAAAAAAAAGCCCAGGAAGTAAACAATTTATGTTTCAGGAGGTCCCTGAAACCAACTAGACACACAAGGTCCCTCCCTCTAGAAACAAATATAACCACTAAAAACTGCTGAGTGACACCCTCGGACCAGCCAGATCACCTGAAAGAGACAGAGACCAGCTAAGCTACTTAGAAGATTCTAATATAAACTGAGCCACCTGGAAGAGGCTCAGACCAACTGAATAACAGGAAAGAACACTCTCTGACACGCTGGGGTGCTTTTAGGCTATACAGTGCATTCCAGATTTCATAAGCTGTCACCCATGTGGGATGATATTTTAGAGCAATGCCTATCTTTGACTCATTCCTGCCCTGTAAGTAATCCCTCATCCATATTCCATATTCCTATATTTATAACCTCAATAAAACCCTGTGGTTCATCAAGTTGAATTTTGGTGGTATCTTCACTTTGGTCTATCATTAGCTCTCTATCCGGAGTGCATAGCCACTTCTATCCAGGAATAGTATTATATATAGTAGTAGAACATTGAGAACTAAGATTAGTCATATTTATAACTTATTTATTTTAGTTTTAGTTAATTAAGTAATTTATTAGTTTATTTTGATATGGTCTTTGGCCCAAGGTGGCCATGGATAACCTTGAACTCCTGGTACTCCTGCCTCCATTTCTTAAACATGGGAATAGAGGTGTGTGCCACCACAGTGGTATGATTTTGATTTATTTACCTTGTATGGTTATTTGAATACTTGAAAAAAAGCTTGATTTTCAATTAGAAAATGGAAGTACCTTAGAGTGAAGGAACAAATTAGTCAAGCAGGTTTGTATGAGACCGTTTTACTTAGTAAGCTCTGTTTCAAGGTCCTTGGCATATCTAGAACAGTGGTTCTCAACTTTCCTAATGTTGCAGTTAACAGTAATGATAACCCCCCAACCATAAAATTACTTTTGTTGCTACTTCATAACTGTCATTTTGCTGGTATAAATTGTAATGTAGATATCTGTGTTTTAAGATGTTCTTAGGCAACTCTTATGAAAGGGTTATTTGATCCCCAAAGGGGTTTGTGACCCACAGGTTGAGAACCACTGCTGTAATATACAGAAAATGCAGTCTCCTATCAGACATTTTGATTCCATGGCTCTTACAAGCTTTCCACTTTTTCTTTCATAATTTTCCTTGAACCTTATGTGTGGATTGTAGATGTACTGGCTTGGTACCCTATAGTCAGTTGTTAGCAAAGAATATTCTTAGCAAACACTGGGTCCTCTTGAATATTGTAGAGAAAAAAATGATGAGAGTATTGATCACATACAAAATAGGATTATCTTTATGCAAGTAGAAGAAATGTGGTTTTTAAGAAGAGTATGCATCTATGGGTTATTTATATTTTTATATTTTATATATTTTATATATAAATATAAAATATTTTATATGTATATATTTTATTTTTATATTTTATTGCTATTATCAACTGAATTGGAATCGGTGTGCAGAAGAGGAAGAGAAGTTAAAAGTCTGAGTATTAACTGAGAAGTTAAAAGAAAGGGTATCTAGAAATGTAATTGAATAAATATCATTTAATGATTAAGATTAGAATATTTAGAGAGCCAAGAATTCAAATACCTAGAGCATCTTGATGAAGTGATACATTGTACCTACTGGTGTTGGAGGAAGACTTTTCAATGATTTTCAAACAAATCACATGGAAACATCTTTGGTGGTTATACTTCAGAGAAGTAAGAAGGTTCTCAAGTTTCCTGTCAGTAGAAGCTGAAGAAAATAGAACTATTCTTTGGGCATTTCCTTTTCTGGCCCTGCAAGTGGATGTGCTTCAGGAAAAAGCAAAGAGCTTCTGGCCAAGGAGGAAGCAGCTTTAGAAAGCAAAGCCCACACCAAGAACTGGCAGTACCTTCAGTGACCCTCCAACATTGTTCAAGTCCGACCCATCTTCCTGTTTTCAGGGAACTTAAAATAATGTTTTTTCATTTAATTGGCACATATTGCAGCAACTTGGGACTTGGCTTCAAATTTGTTTCCATATAAACTTCTCCATTCTGCCAAATTTAAATACTACTATTAAAATAAGCATATCTACAAATCTAACCTATCAAATCTGCAGAGGAAAATAGACACAGTTTTGTATCATGCTCTTTGAGCTAAAGAATAATTTTAAATAGTCTGTAGTCATTTTAAAAAATTTCATCTGGACAGCCTCCGTCCTCTTCCTCTGTGGCCTGGAAAGGCCACCCCACCAGGGGGAAGTGACCAATGAGGGAGCACCACAGTCCATGTCACAGATAGCTCCTATTCCCCATATTAGGGGACCCACAAGGAGAATATGCTGCCTATTGACTACATCTGAGCACGCAATCACTCATAATTTTGAAAACTAATACTAAAAAACACAAATATAACAAAAAGTTGAGTCCTTAAAATGTGCATTATGGACAAGTCTTCCTTTCCAGCCATCTTAAAATTATGTAACTTTATTCATAATAGCATGAGAAGTCTAGGCAACTAACTATAGATGACTGGAGGACAAAAATTTATTCAATTATAAACAATAAGTAAATTTTCAGGAAAATGGATTTAACTGGATATATATATTACATTAATGATATATTAATTGAATAATTGATTAACCCCATTAACCAAATAATTCTATAAAGCAATATAACTAGAGCTAACCTAGACTAAGAAAATCAATACCACATGTCATCTTTAATAGGCAGATAGGCTGGGGTCAGATGATAAGAGAGGAGGGCTCCCCATTTCTGAGGACTAGGGGAGGAGAGAAGGAGGTATGAGGAGGGAAAGGTAGAACCTGGAGGAGATGAGGGAGAGGCCTATAATTGGGATGTAAATTGAATAAATTAAAAATGAAATAAAATAAACAAGATGCCCTCATTTCTACCACAGACAGAATTCTGCCTAAAAAAGGGCAAGCTTGGATGCAGGCAGAGTCGATGGCCAAACTTTGCCAAGACAGGATAAGCAAGGCCTCAATAGTTCCTGCCTCACAAACATGTCTGTCATCTATATTGGGCCAGAAGGCTGAAGAAGATTCTCCAACGTTATAGAGAGTTTTGGGTGACTGTTCAGGCAGTAAACTGTCTTTGTCATTTTTGTTGTTGTTGTTGTTGTTGTTTTTCTCATTTTGGAAGCTGCTAACCAGTACTTCCGGTTCACTTGAGTAATTAACTTTCATTCCTTCTCAAGTCTCTGATGGGGCTGAAGACCTGACAGTTTAATCTTACAATTAACCTAAGGTGCTTAGGGGTTAAGATGTTTTTAGGTCTAGATAGAGGTTTTGAGTTGGCAGAGATGATAGAGGATAGATATTGATTCTCATTCAGAATTTTAGACTCACCGAAATAGGAAAGATGTTTTCTACAAGGTTGCCAAATGCAATTAACCAAAATACCTTGAGTGTAACATTCATGTGATCCCTGATTGTGTCATGGTTCTTCTTGATGTATGTAATTTTTCTACTTATGTGTAACAATATAAATGTATATGCCAAAAAACAAAATAAAATAAAATATAAAACTAACAAACAACAGCAACAAAAAAAAAAATTCTCAAAGTAAAGATATACTGACCAAAACAGCTTAATACTTAAAAAAGCTCAAAGCAGTGGGGACTCATAAATAAACTGACATGTCTACAGCCATGTAATTTTATTGAGACAAAATCTCATGGATCCCATGATGGCCCCAACTAGCTATATAGCTAAGGATGACCTCGAAATTCTGGTCCTCCTGCTTCTACCTCTCTAGTTCTGCGGTTACCGGCATCTGTCACTGCTCCCAGGCTATGTGGTTCTGGGAGTCAAGTCTGGCACATTGTGTTACATAAGAGCTCTCCAACTGAGCCACATTCTCAGTCCCAACCTTTTGACATTTTTGAGGAGGCAGCTAGAGCCTATAGAGAGCAAAGCAATCTCTCTTCAGTAAATGGTGCTGGGGAGACTAGATATCTATCAACTCAGGACTTAAGCTAGAAACCACATAAACACAGAACAAAATAGATGAAAATCTTAAGTATCAGACCAGAACCTCTGAAACTATTACAGAAAAATGTAGGAGAACGCTACAAGAACTCTGTCTGAGCAAAGATTTTGGAGAGGTCTATGACTCCTAAAGTTCAGACAAAGTTGACAAGTAAGACTATATCAAACTAACATGCTCTGCACAGCAAACAAAATAATAAACAATATAATCAGGAAATCAAAGAGATAACATAAAAAATATTTGTAAATTATGCATTGGACAGAGGATTAAAACAAAGTAATTGGATCAAAAACAGGACAAATGACCCAAATACACATTTCTGAAAAGACAAAAAAAAAAAAAAAAAAAAGACAAAAGTGTATAAAAATACTCAATAGGGGGCCAGTGAGATGGCTCAATGGATAAATCTACTTGATGCCAAGGATCATATCCTGAGTTCAATCCCACCACCTACGTGCTACATGTTGCAAGGAAAACTGACCCTCAGCGTTTGTTCTCTGACATTCACATGCATCATGCCACATACACATTCGCCCATTGATAAAATAAACACACACACACACACACACACACACACACACACACACACACACACATTCATCTCAATGTCCAAGCAATTGAACTGTTAACTGAATCAGATTACTACCCAAAAGACTGTAGTGAGCAGACAGCTTGAGAGTCAATACTCGTCAATGTTTACTGTGTACATGGGTCACTGTGGACCTTGAAGAACATGTAGATTTTGAATATAGACCTGAGTGAGCACTAATGCCAGCATTTCTACTGCATTTCTGCAGGTCTCTCAGATCCATGAATATCAAAGGAGGAATTTGATAGAGATCAAACACTGATTCCTTTTCAAGTCCTAAGAAATTTGGTAAAAATCACGTAAGCCCAAGCCCTATCCTCCTCCATGAATGCTCAATTTCTTTGTCTCTTGAAGCATCTCAAGACACAAGAATCACTGGTGTAATAAGACCTGCTGGCCCTTAGCCATGAAATCCCTTAGGCCTGCATGTAATGACAGCTGTCCCACCTCTCTCTCTCTCTCTCTCTCTCTCTCTCTCTCTCTCTCTCTCTCTCCTCTCTTCTTTTTTTAACCTTTGTAAAATTCTAGAATTCAAGTGCACGCATGTGTGCACACACACACACACACAAACACACACACACACACACAATCAAAATAATGAGGTTTCATTGGCATCTCACAATGACCATTGTGCTGGACAGTTTTGTGTCAACTTGATACATGCAAAAGTCATATGAGAGGAGGGAGCCTCAATTTAAAAATGCACCCAGGGTTTCTCTATGCAAACAGGGGGTGGGGTGATCAGCACACACTAATGTGCAGGTGACACAGACAGGACACAGGTAGGCATTGCTGAGGACAACCTCATTGAACATGAAGACAGTGACCTCCTATTTGAATGGAGCCTTCACCCCAAGTTCCAGTCCCTTCCATATAGGACGGCAACTCTGCAGGCTACCAAAGGAGAGATGTGAACTCCAGCCTAGCCACAACACCTATGACCTACACTCTGCCCTGCCTGCAAGATGTGCTGGGACGATGATGAAACAGAACGTGGGGGAGTGGCCAACCAATGTCTGCTTTAACTTGAGGCCAATTCCACAAAGACACAGCCATGTCTAACACTGCTTCAGTGGCCAGAAACTAGGGTCGAACCAAACACGACTGATATAAAACAAACAAACAAACAAACAAACAATGCAATGATTCCTAATGATATTCTGCTATCTCCCTAGTTTGGTGCCTTGTCCAGTCATCATCAGAGAGGCTTCTTCTGGCAGCAGATGAGAGGTGGTACAGAGAGCTACAGCCAGACACTATGCTCAGGGAGTCTAAATTGGAGGTCTCCATCAACTCCTTCCCCTTGGAGCTCAGGGAATCCCACCGAAGAGTGGTTTCAAGATTGTAGGAGTCAGAGGCAGTGAAGGGTACCAGCAGAACAAGACCCATGAAATCAACTTAAGGTGGGCTCATAGAGGCTCACAGAGACTCATTGGCAGCAAGCAAGAGGTCTGCAAGGGTCTGCACCAGGTCCTCTGTGTATCTATTGTGGTCTGTTAGCTTGGTGTCTTTGTGGGACTCCTACCTGTGGGAGCAAATGTGCTCTTGGGATTCTTTTCCTCCTGTTGGCTTTCCTTGTCTAGCCTCTGTGTGCGGGCTTTTACATTGTAGTGCTCAATAAGACAGACTTATCATATCTTGTTTTGACATGCTTGGTTGTTGTCGCTTTTCTGAAGGAAGATGGAGGGGGACAAGGGGAGAAGTGGTGGGGAAGCTGAAAGAGTGGAGGGCAGGAAAGTGTGTTCAAGATGTATGACAGAAGAATCTATTTTCAATTAAAAAGCAGAAGTTTCTGTAAGACCAGGTTGTAGGCAAGCCAGGAAGGCATTGCCTTAATTAGGGATTAATGGAGGAAGGCCCAGCCCATTGTGGGTCATACCACCCCTGGTCTGGTGGTCCTGTGTTCTATAATAAAGTTGGTCGAGCAAGCCAGCTGAAGCAAGTCAGTAAGCAAACTCCTCCATGGCTTCTGTATCAGCTCCTGTTTCCAAAGTCCTGCCCCATTTGAACTTCTGTTCTAATTTCTTTGATGATGAACAGTGACATGGAAATGTAAGCCAAATAAACCCATTCTTCCCCAACTTGCTTATTGTTCATGGTGATTCATTGCAGCAATAGTAACCCTAAGTAAGACAAGTTGGAACGATACTGCTGTGGCAGACCTGACCATGTTGCTTTAGGGAGGATTGTGGAAGGACTTTGGAATTGTGGCCAAGGAAAGACATTGTGTGTTCAGTGTTTCTGAAAGATAAGACTGTTGAGGGCAATGCAGATGCTGGAGCCTGGGTTGTGAAGTTCCAGAGGGAAGTTGAAGGACTCTCTCTATTGGGGCCATTTGTTGTTTTGAATTAAGATTCTCTAGTTCTGTTTAGCTGGCACTGAAGCATCAGCTGTGATTGACAAGATACCAGAACTAGTACTAGAGTGATACCTTGGCTTTGCTGGGATACTTGATGGCTGGTTGGCTGGAGCTAAGAAATTAGTTGTGATTAAGAAGAGACCAGCATCATGGAGGTGGAATCTTCTGCGAAAGTGTTTGCTGAGTGTCAGAACACAGAAGCTGTATTCCAGAGGTCACTACGGTTGTCCCTCACACTTGCAGCTAAACTTAGTACTTTAAGAGTCACTCAGGTGGTACTGGTTTTGAAGGCATGAATGGGCCGTGAATCATGAAAAGTAGCTGAGGTTTGGCACTGTAAGAGGCCAGGAGAGGCCATTGGTGAAGGTGTGGCCTCAGTGGCAGCTGAAAGCCCAGGATTGAAGAAGTCATGCAAAGAAGTTGTGGCTTGGCACCATGAAGAGAGCCCAGGAGAGGCTATTGGTGAAAGTTCAACCCAAATGCAGCAGAAGACCACAGAGCTTTGGAGATGCCAGTACCATGGGATGACCAAAAAGAACAGCAGCAACCATGGAGTGGAGAGAGCTGGAGCCTAGAAGACAAGCTGTGTGGGTTGTAGAGGATGGACCAGAGAAATGGCTCAAGGCCCTTAGAGGATCCCAGAAGATTTTTAGTGAATCCCAGACATTGGAAGTTGAGTTACTTATATTTTTGGAGTTTAATTTTGCTTTGATTTGATTGTGACTATACCTTGATTCTTCCCTCTTAAAGTAAGAAACTATTTTTTTTTCAGAACCTCATAGTTGAAAGACTTTGAACTTTAAAAGACTTTGGATTTTAAAAGATACGGGCTATTTTAAAGATACTAAACTTTTACTGTGTTAAAATTTGTAATTTTATGTTCTTAATGTGAGATCTTCGAGAATGAATAAGAAGTGAAAGGTGTGGCTTAACAGTGATGTCTTATGTGTAAAGGTGACAATGGGTCAATTGTGCTGGATAGTTTTACGTCACCTTGACACAAGCTAAAGTCATCTGAGAGAAGGAAGCCTCAATTAAGAAATGCCTCAAAAGATCTGGCAGTAGGCAAGCCTGTAGAGCATTTTCTTAACTGCAGATTGATGGGAAAGACTCAGGCCATTGTGGGTGGGGCCATCCCAGGGCTGCTAATCCTGGGTTCTATAAGAAAACATGCTGAGCAAGGCAGGAAACCTCTGCATCAGCCTTCAGGTTGTCCTCAGACTTCTGGTGTGTTTGAGTTCCTGTTCTGTCTTCCTTCAGTGATGATCTGATGTAGAAATATAAGCCAAATAAACCCTTTCCTCCCCAACTTGCTCTTTGGCCACCATGTGTCATTGCAGCAATAGAAACCGTAAATAAGACAGTAGTAAAAAACACATGGCTCAGCTTCAAACAATAGTTTCTACTGCAAGCGCGTTTCTCAAGCTATCCTGTCCACCTCTTTGAACAAATGTGAGAACTTATGATAGTTATTTAGAGAATGTCACTTTGTTGTTGTTGGGCACCAGCCTCTGCCTCCATCATCCCTCAACCTGAACCACATACATACATATATTTCTCTCTCACTCTCTCTCTCTCTCTCATTCTCTCTCTCTCTCTCTCTCTCTCTCTCTCTCTCTCTCTCTCTCTCT
>OU015744.1:142000217-142026664 GCA_907169655.1 Acomys percivali
TGTGTGTGTGTGTGTGTGTGTGTGTGTGTGTGTGTGTGTGTGTGTGTTTGAGACAGTCTTACTATGTAACACAGGCTGGCCTCAATTTCATGATTCTCCTGCCGCAGCCTCCAAAGTGCTGAAAGCACAGGAGTGTGTCACCACCCCGTCCTAATTTTTCTATTTCAATAGTCATCTGAGTCATTCATTCATACTGTCCATCATATGATCCTCCCATGCCCACGCATGTGTGTGTTCATGTGTTCACACCTGGATTCGTGAGATCATGTGTGTGTGTGTGTGTGTGTGATTCCCTGTGATAATGTCACTTGCAGCTTTATTGAGAAAACTGAAGCAAGAGGGAACTTTTAGCTTGCCAGAAGTACCCAGCTACCTGTCTTATTATTCTAAGGAGAGGAGCTGTTTACTTTCCTATGTGAAGGTCAGGGGCAGCTACTTTGTACTAAATCCCATCTACAACTTGACTCTCTGGGATAGTACTGCCATCACTACATTAGCAATTCATTGATGAGGACCAGCAGGTAGCAAAGAAAGTCAAGACAGTTGCTGCTAAGCCCATTGACCAGAGATCAATCACTAGGACCCACAGGCCAAAAGGAAAGAATCAACTCCTATACGTTGTTCTCTGACTTCATACAGGTTCCATGGCATCTTTGCACACACCTCACCAAATACATGTTTGAAGTATAGAGAGTCAGCACAGCTGCTAAGAGTGCTTGCTTTGTAATCATGAAGACCAGAAATTAAATTGCAGCATCTATGCAACAAGTTGGGCATCTCAAGCATGCCTGTAACTCCCACTCTGAGAGTGGCCAGAGTAATTGAGGATTGTTGGCTTTCAGTCTACAGAGAAAATGAAAGCAGACAGAGCATAATACAGAAGGATCCCTGACACCCTCTTCTGGCCTCCATGTGCATAGATAGATGTGTGCACTTATAAATAAGTGTGCATGCACTTACACAGACACATATATCAATAAATATAAACAAATAAATAAATACAATATTTTTCAAATGTTTGGTGAGGGCTAGAGAGACAGCCAACCTAAGGCTATGACTTACAACCAGGAAATGCTTTGGTGAATCAAACACAAAAAAGACATAATAATAAGTTGATGACTTACATCAGGGAAATGCAAATCAAAACAACTCTGAGATTCCATCTTACACCCATCAGAATGGCTAAGATTAAAAATTCAAGTGACACCACATGCTGGCAAGGATGTGGAGAGAAAGGAACACTCCTTCATTGCTGGTGGGAATGCAAACTAGTACAGCCACTTTGGAAAGCTATCTGGTGCTATCTCAGAAAACTGGGAATAGGGCTTCCTCAAGACCCAGCTATTCCACTCCTTGGAATATACCTAGAAGATGCTCCAGCACACAACAAGAAAATTTGCTCACCCATGTTCATAGCAGCCTTATTCATAATAGCCAGATCATGAAAACAGCCTAAGTGTCCCTCAGTAGAAGAATGGATAAAGAAACTGTGGTACATTTACACTATGGAATACTACTCAGCTATTAAAAACAAGGAATTCCCAAAATTTGTGGACAAATGGATTGAGCTACAAATGATCATAATGAGTGAGTTAACCCAGAAGCAGAAAGACTCAAATGGTATATACTCACTTATATCTGCCTACTAGCCCAAGGGATATGTCCCATGAAAGTCTTCACTTACCAGGAAACTGGGACAGAGGGGAGGACATCCTATTGGGACTCTAGATGAGAAAAACATGGGAGAATAGCAAAGTTGAAGGATCCAGAGGGTCCTAGAAAGCTACAAGTAGAACATTATGATAGGCAGATTTGGACCTAGGGGTCCCGCTCAAACTATGGCACCAGCCAAGGACAATACAGGCCGTAAACTCCAAACCCCTACCCAGATCTAGCCATTGGACAGGACATTCTCCACAGTTGAGTGGAGAGTGGGGTATGACTTTCACACGAACTCTGGTGCCTCATATTTGACCATGTCCCCTGGAGGGGGAGACCTGGTAGCACTCAGAGGAAGGATAGCAGGCCACCAATAAGAGACTTGATACCCTATGAGCATATACAGGGGGAGGAAGTCCCCCTCAGGCACAGTCATAGGGGAGGGGAGTAAGGGGAAAATGGGAGGGAGGGAAGACTGGGAGGATACAAGGGATAGGATAACCATTGAGATGTAACAAGAATAAATTAATTTAAAAAAAGGAAAAAAATAAGTTGATGACTTAAATCTGAAGAACTCTGTAGGTCAGGAAGAATGGTAGTCGTGACTGATGTGGCACTGTGCACTCTAACCCCGGGAAGACAACAATGAGCTTAAGGCCAGCCGGGGCAGCTTCACTGTTAGAGAGAATGTGGTGTGAGTTCCAGGGTAAGCTAGGGGGACAGAGGGGCACCAAGCTTCTGTGACCTGCTGGGCTCTGTGGTAAGATCACATCTATTATAGTGACTGAGGGTCTCATGACATATGTAAGGAGGAAGATACCTTGGTCTGTGAGGCTGAAGAAACCAGGGGACCTATGTGTGCCTTTTAGCTAATGATGGCCCTGAGTCAGTTCAGAGACTGAGAACCCTTCTGAGGGGCACATGTGTGAAGTTTTTCCTTCTTTCTTTCTTTCTTTCTTTCTTTCTTTCTTTCTTTCTTTTTTCTCTTTTTCTTTCTTTTCCTTTATTTCTTTTTTACAATTTTCTACATATGTGAATATAAAATGTACTTTTGTTATATTTCTCTTCATTATACTCTCTTACCCACTTTCCCCCACCATGAAACCCCTTCACCCTCTTCGTTCTCTGCCTCCTGGCTCTGTGTGTGTGTGTGTGTGTGTGTGTGTGTGTGTCCCACTGTATTTAATTAGGTTTGCTTGCATGAGCACGGGTGTGGAATTACTAACAAATACTGATGGAAGCTGAATCTTAAATTTGAATTATTACACAGGAGATATACTTTGAAAGGTGTACTTTATTTGACAGTCCTACATAAAAAATCACAATTGACCCTGGTCAATACTAACAGAAGTTAGTATTTATCAATAGCTACATGTGTCGAGTCTCAGGAAATGTCAGTTCTCAGAGTAGATTAGCCCAATGGCAGGGTGTAGGCCAGTAGAAGGGCACGTCCGAACAACCCTAGTTCAAGCACTAGCACCACCACCTCTCACAAAGCCATAAAGAAAATACACTCACTAGGGGATCACTCACCAGGATTCTGACTTAATAGGGTAAAACTAATGTCTGTGGATTTGCATTTGCAATTAGTACTTAGTAATAATTTTCATACATTTGTCAATTAATGCTGGTCTAAAAATACACTATGAATAGTACCACTCCAAAGAGATCTACTCGGGGAGACATTAGGGAAAGAAATAGTTCACACTTATAGAGGATATTAGATATGACCTCTAAAATTATCCACCTGACATGAAAATATCAAAGACTGAACTATTTAGATGAGCATGTAAGTGGCATCCCATGTGGCATGGCAGCTGGGATGGTAGCAAGCATTAAATGGGTTCTGCTGAACCTGCCCTTCTACTTCTAAGAACACAGGAACAATACAAGGATGAATCCCAAACTCAAAAGTCCAAAAACTGAAGTAGTTCAGAGTCTGAAGCTTTTTGAGTAATAAGAAGTTGGAAATTCCACAAGTAGTCTAAAGTGACACATCACAGTAAAAATCAAGGCTAACCCACCTTCAGGCTATATTGCAAAGTGTATATAAATAATGAAATATGAATAAGTTTTGCACTTAGATTGGAGTCTGGTCCTCAGAGTTTAAGAAACACATGCATGTATTCCCAGATCTGAAACACTTTTGGCCCCAAGTACTGTAGATAAAGGATACTCAGCCTATACTGTGTCCCTAAGAGAAGTGCAGAGATCAATCAATACCAAAAATAGGATTACCAGCAACCTCCCCGCAATTCCTACTTAACTCATCTCCTTTGAAGGAACAAAAAACAGGTAGATTACTAGATTATTATAGCCTAAATCAGATTGAAATGTCAGTCGCCAAGGCAGCACAAGACTAAGATTTATAGTCTTATAGATAACCCAGCATATACTACCTATGATGCAGTCAGTAGCCTAGCAAATGTTTCCTAACTAAAAATCTGTTAACAATGTGATGAGAGAGTAGGACTTTTTGAATGGACACAGAATACAAGGGTATTTGTATGTCCACTGAAGCACACAATAATGATGGAGGCTTTAAAATATCAGATGCCCACGACAAGCTACTCTATGAATGTCCATAGCACTTTTCTTCATGCTTTCTCAGCATCGTCCAGTGATTCCACACCTCAAATCAGGTGTAGCAGCACACAAGGATATGAGCTTACAACATGCTTTTCACCTCTCTCATGGTGCTCTGCCTCTCATTCTTGCAGGGTCCCCAATCTACCAACAGCCAAAGCCAACACTAAGCAGTCAATGTGATACAATCACCCAAGCTGACCAGGTGGTCACCTAGTTTCAGGAAATGTATGCAATTTTTCAGTCCAAGGAAACAAGGCTTAATCTTTCCAAGGATAATCACATACCCTGGGTAGAAATTTACATGACCTGCCTGCCAGCCAACATATTTTTATGAACTTGAAGAATACCATATCTATTGTCACAGTGTGCATTACTTCTTGGCCTTGTAACTTAGAGCGTGGGTATTGGAATGTATTTGATGTAACCTTGCTTCTTGCCACAGGCAAAAGAGTTTTGGAAACACTCACCTGTTGCCAAAATTTACTATATACCTGTATCTTGACGAAAGAGCTGGCTTCATGGAACAGTGCCATGTGGGAAGTTGCCTTAAAGCAGCAGTAACTATTGCAAGCAACCGCATGAACAGGTGTGGGAACCATAAAGTGGTTACTCCATCTGCATTGTTCTCCTGGCTGCTTCTCTAGAAGATTACACCCATGCCTCTCACTGCTCCTGCTTTTCTCTCAGCTAGTCTCTTCAGACTTCCTTCAAATATTTTTCCTTAACATTTTTTTTTGTTAAAACTCCTTTTGTCTTCTTGAAAATCCCTTATATAATATATCATGCATTTATTTTCCCCTTGTTCATGATCTATAAGGTAAGCTTCAAACAAGCAGGGATTTCTGTTTCAGTCCTCTATCGCCAGTGCCAAAGACTGTGCCAGGGTCAGAGCCTGATTGGACTGAAGAGTAAACAGCACCTCTGCCTACACCATGGATGGATGGCTAACTTCCGCTGTAAAAGATCTGACAGTAGCCATTCCAAACTTGTCAGCATGCAGTTTCTGTCCTGACCACTCCTCTCTGGTCTTGTAGTACGAAAGGAACCATAGACGGGTAAATAAATGTTCAATGTGTGGAGAGGGAAGAAAGGGCTTTGCTCAAAGATCAACATCCTCTCTAACTTGACTAACCTAGCTTACCACATCTAGAGCTGTTTAACGGAAACTTCTAACTTAAAGATAAGTCATCAAAATAGGCAACCAGGGCAGAGAAACTGTCTGATTTTGCTTTCTTCAGTGCTCAATATCAATCAAGTGCTCAGCCAAATCCCATCATCCTGTCCATGTGTTTCCAACCCCTTCTTAAAAAGCAAAATCTCTAGAAAGCTAAGCCCCTGACACTCAAGGCTGGCACACAAATCACCACAATGCAGTTGATAAAATTCAGCATCTAGGACCTGGGGACACAGTTCAGAGGTAGGATAGTGACCTACCAGACATGATAAAAGATATTCAAGGCAGGATGCAGAGGTGCATCCTAGCAGTGAGGAGGCATGTGGGTGGGCAGACCTCTGTGAGTATGAAGCCAGCCTGGCCTATATAGCCAGTTGTAGGCCAACCAGTGCTACATAGTGAGAGAAGGTCTTTAAAACAAAACAAACAGGCTCACAGCTGGGCTATTTCAAATTTCCAACTACCTGTGGCACCGAGAAAGAACCCAGGGCCTTAAACATGGTAGGCAACAACCCACCACTGAGCTACAAACTCAAGTTCTTGTTTTTATTTCTGTAGTTAGTTAAATTTGTTCTTTAATGATTATAGGCATACATGCAACATATTCTGATTACTCTTAAATCCCATCTTTTATACTTTTATCCTATTTTAATAAGATCCTAGAGTGACTCATACACATAATAAAGTGTACAAGCTACAGATTTAATCACACTTGTCAGTGCACGACTCAAAAGAATAATAGTTTCTACTTAGCATAAAGATATAAAAACAACATAAGTCTGTGAGTATAGCTCAGAGGTAGATCATTTGCATTGCATGCCCAAGGCTGTAAGGTTGCCCTCTGACAGTAGAAAACAAAAATGATAACTCACCTCAGTTCTGTGCGATGAGATGTGAAAAAAGAAAGCAACCCAAACCTCAGTAGGACAGTGGTAGTGAGAGCCAGCAATTTCCACATTACAGAAATGACTTCAGCTAGTATCTATCAGCCACACAGACAAAAGACACCCCAAGAGTAGCGTCCACTCTTGCTAGCAGGAGAGTTGAGGAAAAAGTAGGGGGCAGGGGACACTTATCAATCCCCAAGGTTGATAAGTGGTGCCCCAAGTGACAGGCAAAATCAAGACTTTCCCCCCCAAAAAAATCTAACTTCAACAATATTCATAAAGTTCTCCAATTAATTTCAGGATGAAAGTAAAGAGTCTCTGTTAGCTGGTTATCTTGAATCGAGAAAGAAACGACGTGGATTCAAACTGAAGATGAAGACAACCTCACCCCTCTTAATCAGCTTGGATGTTTTTCCTAGAGTTGTTAACAAGGAGATTGGAAAAGGAGGAAATCCAGCCAGAAAGATCGTTTTTTTTAAAATACCTTCTGCTCTGGTAGCAGCATCCCCAGCCTCAGCAGCAACTGTACTTTAGAACCAAACTAGCAACGCTGCCCCCACCCCGCTTCCCTGTGTAAACTTCCTGTCTTTTAGCCCTTTGGAAAGGGGCTTCTCCTTTCGCAGGCTCTGCCTTAAAAAAAAAAAAAAAAAAAAAAAAAAAAAAAAAAAAACCGCAGGCAGGAAGACGATACATTTGAAAAGGAAGAAAAAGAAACCAAAGCAAAAACAGAGTTAGGTTTCACTGCAAGGCCCACCAGAGATTTAAGAGGAAAGGCAAGCTAAGCTGCGCTAGGAGTGTGCGATGCCACATGGTCCTTTCCTAAACAAAAACCAAGAAAGGCTGGTCAGACTGTGCTGACAGAATTCTGAAATTCTCAAGTTACAGACTTCAGACAGTGGAGGGGGGAAAGAGATAACGGTTTAATTTATTTTGAGAGAGTGTTTTATAGCAGTGGTACAGAAAGCGAAAGGTCGTTTAACACAACACAGAGCTGCTTAATATAGTCTCGCATTGTTACCAGAGCTAGGGCCAGAGCCTGTGCTCTGGCTGCCTTAACAGGCCAGGGTCAGCCACCCATTCTTAGTAAGTCTGTTAAATGAATCAGCGAAAAAAATGCAAAGGAGAATCAGACCATGAAAAAAATGCCAGTGAGATCCAAGAGAAGCTTCAGGGTCTTAACTGTCCAGCCACCACTGTCTCAGGGAAGCTTTCCTGTGGGTCAGACACTCCTACAAGGTCATCTGAGAAGCTGTAAATCTCTCTCTCTGGGGCACAGGGCCTTGTCTGGCTCTAAGTGCCTTCCCTGGCTGGGTCTGTCTTTGTTTCTCCCAGCATGAGATTCTTGGGTGAATTGTTATTTCTTAGGATCCATTGTTTCAATAATCTGACAGCCAAAAGGAAAGGAAAGGAACAAGTGTCTTGAGAACTTCTCCTTCCTGCCAGGCATCCCTGGTTACTACCTGAAAATATAGATAGTCCAAAGCAAAGGAAAAAAAAAAAATGTTCGATACTGTTAATAAGCTCTTACCAGGTTTCTGTGGCCAGCTTTCATGTTATGGCGCGTGCGCGCGCGCACACGCACAGGCACACACACGCACGCACGCACTCACGCATATATATGCAACAAACCCATCACCCCTCTTCCCCTAAATCCACAAACTATTAGGTTTTGGATTTGAGGTTGGTGATTCCAGTGGACACTGAGATAGATTACTGGGGTCTGAGGAGTTTGTTCTGAGAGTTACTGATGTGGCGAGCACATGGGTAGGAGCAGCATGGCAGGGACTCTCAGAAGAGGCTGTGTCCCAGCACCAAAGACCTCCCGGTGAAATTTCTATAGAGACTCAGAGCCTACATGGCAGAAGAGGAAGCCTCTTCTCATAAGACAGCAAGAATCTGCAGTCGAGCTTTGGGATGGGGAACAAAATGTGGCACCACTTTGATGGAGATGGCACCTCCCAGGTGAGCCTGCTAGCAAGGGATTCACGAAGTACCCATAGCAGGCCTGGCAGTGGCTCTGAGAGGAGGGCCTTAGAAGCTGGGCTCTAACATGGCATTCTTACACAAACCACCATAGGTCATTAAGTCAGCTAAGGGAAACATACCTGCTTGGTATCAAAAACATCACTTCCACATGTAGACAATATCAGCTTCTCAACTACCAGCTAATCAGGCCATGCCTACTTACAGAAGCTTCTTTCTTCCAGCCTCAACAAATCAAAAGAAAACAAGAGCCTGTCTGTAACTCTCTGATCCCTTAGCAAACTTCCCAGGCCCCCTCGGCTTTCAGGAGAATGGCAAGCTTCTGCCATTCTTACTGCCCCAAGGGAGTTTACAGACTTGGGTTACCAGACTCCCCGGCTATGAGAGGACAACTGGTACTAGGGGATACACGTCAACTAGACGTCTTTCTCCTCTCCAACATTCTCAGAGTCATACAATCGTTTCCCAGAATGCAAGGCTGCCTCTGCGGTGACCTGGGAATCAAGGACAGCTTGGCATCACATACTGTGGATGACTCACTAACCATATTACAGAGACCTTTCCCTTCCACAGAGACACATAAGGAGGGACTCCTGTTCTGTTTCGTCGATCTGAACTCTCATCCGAAACCAGGTGGTGCTGGGTGTCTTCCTACGGCATTGGGGCCAGAACCTTGCTGAGAGCTCCTGCAATGCTGCTGTTATGTCTGTCTACTCATGGAATTTATACCTCTTCTAATAAGTCATTTACACAAAGGGTGGGCTCCCTCAGTGCCGCCTTGCATTGCAAACCTCAAATCTTTCAGACAAGAAATTTAATACAAATCGAGGAATTTGCCTAAGGAGAAACAAGCAAAGTAAAAGAAGATCCCCAAACGTTGTACTCTGACCTCACTCAACCCATGGACGGTGACATGTTTACACTGGTGCAAGCATGTGAATGTGTGTATCACACACACAGTAAATACATACATTAGATTAAAAGGTGGGTGGCTGATGAGATGGCTCAGTGGATAAAGTCGCCTGTGGCCATGCTTGATGACCTGAGTTCAGTAACTGGAACCCATATTGGTGGAAAGAAAACTGACTCCCACAAGTTGTTCTTTGCCTCCACTCAGGCATCTTGGTATGTGTACACCAATAAGTATATACACAAAAATAAAGAAACCAAAATGTAACTTTTTTAAAAAGAAAGGAAAGAAGTAAAAGGGAGAGAGAGACACACACAGACAGACAGACAGACAGACAGACAGACTAATGTTTTAAGCTGCCAGGATTCGTTAGTAAAAAGGAAAAATGAGCCTTTCTTGCTCCTCCTTCCTGTCTGGGAGCATGCAGCAGTGTGGAGTCCTGGTAGGAGCAAAGATCATCTACAGAGAAACTTTTGCATCATTTTTGAGCTATCAGACTGTTGAAGAAATGGTTACCAAGGAAATGGAATTCCCCCAGGATTCTCATGCTGAGGTAGAAAAGGCTGAACGAAGCTTGGTGCTGATGCAGAAAAAGTGGTCAGTCTTCGAGTTTGACAAAAGCTTTATCTCTCTCTGCCCAGGTGGGCTTTAGTTCAGGAATAGGGGGCCAGACATCCATGGTCTCAGGAAACTTCCACTGAGTCAGTGTCCCCTGGTTTCTTATCTCTCCAATGCAAAGAATGAAATTCATGGAGAATGAGAATGGCAGTGCAAAAAGACCCACAGCACTCATCTTAAAGGAAATAAGAGAGTTTATTCTGGAGTGGTTTCAAGTGACCCTGGCTCAGGAGCACAGATTTAAGTTACCCCAGATCCTATGACCCAAAGTGCCTTAAGCAGCTTCATAATTTTACAGAACAAAGAAAGTCACAAATCAAATTTAGACAAATTTGGACTACATTTAGAAAGGTAGGGATGTCATTTTTAGCTTCTGGGCTGGTGAAAGCTAGGTGACTGCTAAGTTAACAAGTTTCAGATGTTTTTATCTATTAGTCACAAAATGTTAGGTCTGACACAGAGGTGGGTAAAGGGTGGTTATTAAGAGGGCGGCTCACTAAAACTAGGCCAGGACTAGGCAATTAGCCTCTAGACAAGCAACATTCCAGTCTCTCCACAGTGCAGATCTAATCAGTCAGCTACCTCAGACACAGAGTCCTTTCAGGGATTCTCAGTCACAGATCCCCTTGTCTGCAAAGCATCACATTTTGGTCATGGGGGATGTCACATATTTTCAGTTAAACATCATAAGTTCCCTCATAAGTAGGAAATGCATTCCTAGGGTCTGATGAAGATGGGCTGGATAGTGGGCAGGACAGTGCGTTCAGGAGAGAGAGGAATGCTGCTAAAGCCATTGAAAAACAAAATCTCAAAAAAAAATAAATAAAATAAATAAAAAATAAAAATAAAAAATTAAAAAAAAAAGAAAAACAAAATCTCACATCATATCAAACCATTAGTTCATGATCCAGATCTGAATTATTTTTTATTCTCTCTCTACCTGGCATAACATTTGCATGTTAACTAGGATGACTATGCCTAAAATTAAGTAATCAGGAACACAATTTAGCCTAATGCCATGAAAGTAACCAATAAAGGAAACATATTTCTAAAGCCAAAATTTACGTATTTGTATAACTACATTGACTTCATAATTCCCCGGTATTTATAATTACTAGTAATCTAAGAACTAATGTATTTAAGTAGTTAGAAATGGGACTTTGGCAGAAGTCACTGTAGTTTTTGTTACAACTCTGCTTCAGTCCACCAACTGTGATGTCATTGCCTACCTGCCACAGGGTGGAGGGGCGTGGCCCTGCCCAGTATATAAAACAACAGACCCACCTTGCCCCTCCCTCTTACCCCCTTTCTCTCCTCCCTCCCTCTCTCCCTCTCTCTCTCTCTTTCTCTCTCTCTCTCTCCCTCCTCTTCCTCTCTTCCCTCCTACCTTTTTCTCTCTCAGGTACCCCTCCCCCCATCCTTCTCTCCCCATATTCATACAATAAAACTTTTCCATCTAATATCTGTTGCTTGGCATCTTATCTTCTTATTTTTTAAATCATTAATGTATTATCCTTCCCCCTTTCTTATCACTAAGATACAAATTCTTTAATTAACTTTTTAATCTTGGCTAATTGTGTTTGGTTGGAACCTCTGTTCTCCCCTGCACAAGTTGGGAAACCGCTGCCCTTCTCCCTCCAACCTTCCTCACTGAGAAAAGTCCAAACAAAGGAATGGTGCCAAAAGCCCAGTTCCTTATTTCTGGCAGCCTTTGCAACTTGCCTTTCTGATATAGCTAAATCGATTATCAGTACTGTGGACAGGCTGCAATATTGTCAGTTCCTATGCTAACTACCTTATCTTGGTCTAGTTTTAGCCTCTGGAACATCCATTCTTCACTTCATTCCACATGGGAACTAACATCTTGTGATAATAAATAAAAAACATTTAGAATTTAGTAACTTAGCAAGGAACTAGGTTCTACTAAACCAAAAGGTAAGAATGTCATGAGAGAGCATCTTGGACCTATAGAAAGGTGTTGAGGGAAGGCCCAACTGTCTTCTCAAATGCTGATTTCAGTGCCTTGAGATCTGGTTACCGTCATGCCATGGGCATTGTTAGGAATGTTGAACTATCTCCTGTTACCATGTGATGATAAGGAATGTTCCCTAATCATCCCTGATTGGCTAAATAGAGATGCTGAAGCCTATGACTGGGTAAAAGAGAGGGAGGCAGAGCTTGAGGTGCCTGGGCTTGGAGCGGAGCAGAGAGGAGCAGGAGGGAGAAGAGTCACCATTAGGCAAGATGGTGGTGAGCACATGGCTGTAAGGACAGACTGATGGAGCAGAAGGCCTCCGGGGTCATCAGATTGGCAAGTGATTGGCTTTTGTGAGGTTTTCAAGGGTACTAGGATTAGAGTAGCTCAGAATCTGCCCAGCATAATGCCTACAGCTTAATAATAAATAATAGTATCTCTGTGTCAGTCATTGGGGAACTAGATCATTTTTAAAACACTGCTGCTGTCATAATTTACTGTATTAATTAATATAGGAAGAATAATTATTTTCTGCAGAAAAGCTTCCCCATCTGGGTGTGATGGCTCAAGCCTTTAGTCTTCACTCTTGGGAGGCAGAGGCAGGCCAATTTCTGTGAGTTTGAGGCCAACCTGAACTACAAAGCAAGTCCAGGACAGCAGGGCTGGTCACACACAGAAACCCTGTCTCAAAAGAGAAAAGAAAAGAAAAAAGAAAGAAAGAAAGACAGAAGCAAGAGCTTTCCCTCTCTTGCTGTAAGTACCTCTTTGATGCACTCATCAATGTATTTTAAACTTGACTTGATGTATGTCTTTATTTGTTCTTTAAAACTGCAAAAACTCCTGAAACTGTTTCCATGTGAGAACATGGATTTTGGGGCAACCAAAATCTGTCTTCTCAACCCAGCAGGTGGCACATGCATGTAATCTCAGCAGTTGGGGAAACAGAGGTAGATGAATCTCTGTGAGTTCAAGGCCAGCCTAATCTACAAAGCAAATCCAGGACAGCCAAAGCTGTCCAGGACACAGAAAATATCTTGTTTCTAAACAAATAAACAAACAACAACAAAAAATTTAAAAAATAAATTAAAAATCTGTATTCCCAGGCTGTGGTCACTCAAAATGGCTCCAGAAAAAACTATCTTGAGTTCCCTTTAAGTTGAGTGCTCTGGTTTCTTTGTCAACATATATAATGAAAACAACAACAACAAAATGTATATTCTTTATATATACATTATCATACATGAGATACATTTTACTAGTTGGTTGGTGGTGGTGGTGGTGGTGGTTCATGCCTTTAATCTCAGAACTCAGGAGACAGAGGCAGGCAGATCTCTGTGAGTTTTAAGTTAGCTGGCCCACACAAAGAAACTGTCTAAGAAAAACAAAACACAACAACAACAACAACAACAATAATAATAATGTATTTTAATAAACCAAGATCTTTAAAAATATATCAACTTTTTTTTCAAGACAGGGTCTCTCTGTGTAGCCTTGGCTATCCTGGACTCACTTTGTAGACCAGGCTGGCCTCCAACTCACAGAGCTCCACCTGCCTCTGCCTCCCTAGTACTGGGATTAAAGGCATTTGTCACCATACCTGGCATAAACCAAGTTTTGAATGTTATTATTTGTTTGCATTATATTTTCTCTAATCCCCACTGTGAAACAACATAGAGATATTTAATAAACATATAAGCATATTAATTTATATATGGTCCAGATAAAGTTTTAAAAATGGACTTAACAGTTTTATATTAAGATAATTTTGAATAAATAATATGAATTTTATGTTATTTATATAAATTAGATGAAAGGTACATAAGTATAGATATTTAGATTCTGCTTTGAAAGGAAATACTGATCAAATTTATGCATATGACATTAACTTTTATAGGTTAATAAAATCTTGGCTCAAACATATTTTGTTTTATAAAACATTAAGCCTTTTAAGACTTATGAAACATTTAATATTCCCAAAGATAGTATTATCTCTAAACTTCTTATTGATTCTTTGTGTGTTTCACATCATACACCCCAACCCACTGATTTCCCCACCCTTCATATCTGCTTTCTGACCTTGCAACCTCATACTGCCAAAGAAAATAAAAATAAAATAAAGTAAAAGTAAACAAACAAACAACAACAACCAATAAAGCATAGAAAACATATCATTGTGGAAGCTGCAGCTTTTGACTGGCCTTTTCACACTCTCTAGCAGTTCACCAATGGGGTAGATGTTGGTGTGGGCCAACTCAAAGACCTGGATCTGGACCTGGGTGGTAGCCAAGTTGGCCAGCCTGCCAGTTCTCCTGTACCCACATCACCAAGTTGAGCTCTCCAGCACTGCCCTGCTTACCCAATGCTGCAGGTGGCCAGAGGCAGGGTCACCTGTCCCATTTTTATGCCCTCAGACTGGCTCACCTGTGCCGATATCACAAATGCCAGCTCTACTGTACAGCCCGGATGAGGTGCAGGGCCTTCTCTCCAAGGTGCTGCGGCTGGTGAGAAGCAAAGCCAGCTCTCCAGCTCTCATGACCCAGGGGCCAGCTCTCCTGACTGTGTGTGGGTGTCCTCTGTTCACACATTGTGGTGTGGCAGCAGGCGGGGATTATTTTAATGGGTTTTAAGATGCTTAGATTACCAAATTGTATAAAGTAATATGTATTTGTAAGTCCTTCACAACATGTGAAGGACTTTGACACAACATGTGAAAATAACTAAAAACATACTAAAACAGTTGTCATGGGAACACATTACACAATAACATGAACTTAGGTACACCCAGTTTAGAAAAACAAAAGTAGAGTTTATCTCTTTGGGATGTGAGAAAGGCTATCCTCGGTAATAATCTTGGAACATGCTTCAGCTAATTATTCGTCTTAGCTACGTGTTCATGCAGAGCCCCCACCTGTTCGCTAAAGCCTGTCTTAGCTTCTCTTAAAACTGCTTGCTCCAAAGTACTTTCTCTGTGAAACAGAGTGAGATGCCTAGATGAGGTCTCTGCCTTTAAAAACCTTAGTTCTGGACCTAGGTACCAGAGGACTTGTGTGTGGTCCCCGATGGCTAGAATAAAGACTTTCAATTTGATATACATTGTATCTGAGTGGGCATCTCTGGTGAGGTCCCCATCACATTTGGAGATCACAACTTGTGACCCATACATCAGAGGCAGGTGTAACCACTTCACCCTAAAAAAGCCAATTAAAAGAGCCAAAATCAAAATGGA
This sequence comes from Acomys percivali, assembly GCA_907169655.1. Taxonomy (NCBI): domain Eukaryota; kingdom Metazoa; phylum Chordata; class Mammalia; order Rodentia; family Muridae; genus Acomys; species Acomys percivali. The sequence continues at coordinate 142,015,239 of OU015744.1, forward strand.
AAGCAGAAAAGAAAGATTTATTCAATGTGGCCATATTGGGAAGATGGACAAAGAAATCCAACAGACTCCCTCAAGCCTGTTTTTAGGGTCCTGAAGTGACAATACAGTTTAAACATAGAGCCAAGGATTTCTACCTCTGACCAGTCCTGGTCACATCTGACTTTGACACTTCTTTATCTGGGTTTTTGTCTCAATCAGTAAAGTGGTCTGACGAGATGTCAGAACTGTGTGAGTTCTCTTTCTGGGAGACAAGCTCCCTCTCAGGCTGCTCTCTCCTTTCCCCAGGATGAGAGCCAGAGGAGATTCCCATATCCTTAGGGAGTTTCTATTCTTTCAACAGTCTGATTATCAGACTGACAGTCTCTTTAGAATGTCTTTGTATCTGCCACATCAGTTACAAGGGATGGGTCGGGTTTTACCAAGATGTTCCCCAGAAAAGCAACTACTACATGTGACCAGGTGCAGAGTTTGGATGGATCTAAGAAATGTCCATTTTTGGTGTAGGTAGCTCTTAGACATTATTGGGTTTCTGATTGGAAAACAAAAACAAAAACAAAAAACAAACAAATACACACACACACACACACACACACACACACACACACACACTGGAGAAACAGAGGAGCACAGAGCCCATGTTTAATGAGATCCATTAGTCAGAAGACAGATGACAGGGAAACTCACCAAGATACTTTAAGATGGGTTTTAGCATAAGTCCCCAGGGATGATGTTGAGAGGATACACATATAGCAACATTTGATGATCTTTAACAACGGAAAAGTTCCCCTAAGCTTCAGGCCAAACAGATTTTTTACTTTAAGGATGAAAGAAATGTTAAGTCGAAATGTTTTAATGTAAGAATGGGAGTTAAAAGGAAAAAAAGCTGCTCAAGGAAAACTCTAAAATATGTTAGAAACAAAGAAGCAAGGGGAGTGTATTATAGAATTCTTCTTTAATTTTGATATAAACAGCATTTTTAAATTAATTTTTTATTTTAGCATATAATTTAATCCACATGTAGTATTTTGAGATCTTTGTCATGAACTACCAATTTTATTATTTTTTATAGATCATTTTACATTTAATTAAAGAATGTTGTCTATTTTATTTTGTTTTTTAAATTTTATTCCCTAGGGCTGTGGTTCTCAACCTTCCTAATGTGTCACCCCTTAACACAGTCCCTCATGTTGTGGTGACATTCAACCATAAAATAATTTTGTTGCTACTTTATAACTGTAATTTTGCTACTCTTATGAATCATGGTTCAAATATTTGATATGTAGTTAAGAGTTCTCAACCCACAGGTTGAGAAAAGATACCCTAGAGCTTTGTTAAGCACACAAGATAAAACAGTTTGGTGGGAGTAAAATGTTTTGGTTTTCTTTAGAGCTTTTCATTTGTCAAGATACTTGTAAGTTAGAGAGCAATTATCATGCATAAATCATTGGAATACTGGATGGCTATTTATCTCTGAACACTTCCCTATGCAACTGAGGGAGGAATGTCAGGAGACAAAGGCTAAATGACAATAAACCAATACACCTCAAAGACAAAGAAGACCCAGACACATGTTTTAGAAACCAGAATGTGTTCAAATTTCTGAGAGCAAACAAGATCTGAGAAGGAGCTAAACTGCCAGAATCTAAAATATCTTCAGATACCCAAAACCAAGGAAACAAGCTAAACCAAATGTCTAGACCATTTGTTAGAACAAAGTCACAAATCAAAGCAAAATTAAAATACATTGTCTATAAGACGTAGATGCTGTCTGGTAGAAGCTGCCGGTCTGCTAAATTAATTGATTCTAACATGTTTTTATCTATTAGCCACAGGATGTTAATTTGGAGACAGAGGTGGGTAAGGGGTGGGTGTTCTGGAAGGCTAGCTAGCCTCTGGACGTAACATTCCAATGTCTCCACAGCACTAAAATTCTAGTCAGCAGTCCAGGTTCTTTTTGAAGTTATCATTCATAGAAGGAAGTTTGTTTGCTCACCAGGCATAGGTCACCCAGTTTCCTAAGCACTCATATAGATATATGCAAACGTGCAGAAAACAGTCTCAGGGTAAAAGCTGAGAAAGTCAATCCCAAGAGAAGCACATGAAACAGACCAAAATACATATTTTCTACTTAGCATAGACAGGCAATATTTTAGGAGAAAATTTAAAAATGTAGGGGTGGGGGTATTAGGGTTCCCTAGAGTAACAGAACTCATAGAATGAATCTCATATATATTTTTTCATGTTTATTATTATATATAGTATATAAACAGTATGTACATATATTAAATTTATTAGAATGACTTACAGGCTGTGGTCCAGCTAGTTCATCCAACAATGGCTGTCCATGTGCATAAGGTCCAATAATTTAGTAGTTGCTCAGTCATAAAACTGGATGACTCAGCTGGTCTTCAGTATGCACTGGAATTCAGAAGAGGTAAGCTCTAACTCCTGCGAAGGGATGGACTTGCTAAGGCAAGAGGAAGGAAGCAGGGAAAACGAGAGCGCTTCCTTCTACCAAGTCCTTTATATAGGTTATCATCAGTAGGTGTGGTCCAGATTAAGGGTGGGTCTTCCCACCTCAAAGATCCAAATTAGAGGTTGATCTTCTCACTTTAAATGATCTAATTATGAAGAAACAAAAATCCCTCACAGTTGTACCCGGACAGTTTGGCTTTCAGTTAATTCCAGAGGCAGTCAGGTTGATAACCAAAAATAACCATCACAGAAGGTGTCAAAAAGAAGAAAATGCATGCTTGGAGATAATGAGGAGAAACATGTATTAACTTATTATCTCCAAACTGGCTTATCTTGTCTGTTTAACAAAATCCTAGGTTTGTTTATTTTTTCATAATATACTTAGTATGAAATTGACTTATAACTAAGTGACCATGTAAACTTGTTAACTTGACCCAAATTAATTTAGACTTATACTAAAGCTGAAATTTAAAGAAGTAAATAATGGCAAAAGACAACAAATATATTTAATCAATGTGGCCACATAGGTAGAATAAATAGAGAGGGCTAATGGCTCTAAATCTCTTTGGGGAACAATTAACTTGAGGCATTAAATTTAAAACATTTAATTCTGCTTTTAGGGACAAGCTATCCATTCTCATGCACTGGTGGCCACAATGCGATCTCCTTGATGGCTATCCCAGTTCTGGTTCTTGAGGACATTAATTCACTTTAAGAGATGGCTGCTTCTGCTGCAGGATGTGTTCTTCTGAGGTAGTGTGAATGTATATATGAATACAAACATTTTAATTATTTTAAAGATTTTTTTTTTTTTAACCAAACAGGTTTCTCAAGACTCTGGTTTTAGCAAGGCCTATGTAAGGGGAAAACCCTGTTTTTTTATTGTCATTTTAAAAATCTACTTCGAGGCTTACAAATGTATCTTAGAGTTTACAGATTATCTCAGTGTGTTATACCACAATGCTTTATTTAACATTTTTAAAAATCTGTTTTTAGTTTAAAAATGATGAAGTCATATTTGTCAAACTTGATACTACTTCAGATGCTACATAAACACTAATAAGAGGAAGTGCTTTTTCTTTTTTCTTTTCTTCCCCTGCTGCCTCATCCCCCCACCCCCACCCCCACACCAGACAGATTAGCGCTCTGTGTATCCTTGGCTGTTCTGGTCTCACTTTGTAAACCAGGCTAGCCTTGAACTCATGGTAATCCACTTGCCTCTGCCCCCAAGAGTGCTTGGATTACTGATGTGTATGACTGCAAATGCTTTTCCTAACAAGAAACCACTTCAAGGTACTTTTCATAGTAACAAATCTTTAACAAGTAGTTAACTTAAATTTCATTAAGAAAACAAAAACTACAAATGTACTTTATTTATGTTTATAACTGTTACATATTTAAGGTTCTATATGTCTCTTGTGTGTATGTTTTTAGATGCAGCCTTCTGAGCTTCCATTTAAAATTATTTCCTTAAAATTGTTATTTACATTTAATTTTCTTTTATTATACAGACTTTAAGAGCCTATGATTAAATTTTAGTTTAGTTTAGTTTTGTTTTGTTTTATATTTTGTCATTGGACAAACCCTTTGCTTTTTTGGATGCTCATTGCTTAAACAACAACAACAACACAAACTCTGTTTAGAGACTGATGAAATTTTCTGGAAACAATCTGTGTCTGGCTATGAATGAAAAATTCCTGAAAGGAGTCTGTGTCTGTAGACTGACGAACCAATTGAAATTTCAGTACTGTGGTGAGATTGAATCTGGCAGTTCTAGAGCCTATCTTACATGTGATAATTTTAGCCTTCTGGAAAGGCTTTTTGGTGCCTTACTCATTATTGCAATGAACATCTTGTGATAATAAATGAAAACAGTTTAAAATCTATTGACTAAACAGACCATTAGCTTCAACCAATCCAAAAGCTGAGGATGACATCAGTTAGCATCTTGGCCTATAGAATAGCTCCCCCATCTTGGTGTACCTGCCTTTCTGATGTGCCTACTACTGTATTTTAAACCTACTTTATGACTTTCTTTGTTTTATAAAACTATAAAAACGTCATGAAACTGATTTAACATTACAACATGAAATTTAAGATGACCTGGATCTGTGTTCTGAAGTCATGGTCACTCAAAATGACTCTAGTAAATTATCACTTATTCTCTTTAAGATGAGAGTTGTAGTTTTTATTTCAACACTAGAATATTCCTACTGGATTGCATACTGATTGTAAAACTTGTTTTAATGGACAATTATTTAATTCTGTTTGGTCTGTTAAATAAAATAATAATATAAATTAATATTGTAAAAGACTTAACTTAGGTTACTAAAAGTTTAAATTACTTACAAAGTCTTTCTCAAGGCAGAGGTTGTGGGGGGGGGCAGAATTTCATCAGTTAAAGGAAAAAAAAATCACACCAAAAGTACCATTCTTATTAAAAGAACAGGAGTGTATTTAGATATTTTTAACTCACTCCTAGGAGACAGTGAACTTTTTCATGTCATCTGAGCACACACAGATATGGATTTAAAATTCCTGCATGCTATTCATCTCCAGCTGACAACTGAATACCTCAAGTGAACAAATGTTTGTTTGTTAGACACTTTAAGATTTCTAATGATATTTAAACATTCCGTGTGTGTGTGTGTGTGTGTGTGTGTGTGTGTGTGTGTGTGTGTGTTATGTATATATACATATTGCTTTTTAAGACAAGGTTTCTCTGTGTAACAGCCCTGGCTGTCCTAGACTCTCTTTGTAGACCAGGTTGGCCTTGAACTCACAGAGATCAAGGCTGGGATTAAAGGTGTACGCCACCATGCCCATCTCTACAGATATATTTTTAAGTGATAAAATAATCTTGTCCTTGTAGAAGTTACAAATGAAGTTATTATTGTCCTTTTGTTTGGTCATGCCTTTTCATTAATTTTGCTTACACTTAAACTCCTACTTTATTCCAAAACTAACATTTAAAAGATTCAAGATTTTTCACTGTTATATATAATCTCATTACACAATATACTTTGGATAAACTTTTAAAGTCTAGTTTTTAGTTAAACTTTAATTACCTTTACTCTAGCTAGAGATAACCAAAGTCTTGGAATTATATAAAAGACAACAATCTTTAATAACAACATCCATGTCATTTTATACTTTTACTCAGGGTTCTAGTTCTAAATGGTATATAAAATGTTCTATAGTACAGTTAGCCAGGATTTTTAAAAAAAACTCATTAAACAATGTTTGTGTTATACAAATACAAAAGGAGTACAATACTAAGGTGATTCTTTAACGTCCACTTACAACTACTTAAATACGTTAGAACATATATTACAAATAACTGCAAATACAAAGGAAATAGAAAATCTAGTTATAAACTATGTAAATTTGGTTTTAGATATGTTTCTTTATCTATTACCTTCAGTGCACTAGGACAAACTGTGTCCTTGATTATATAATTTTACATGTACTCATCCTACTTAACATGCAAATGTTATGTAAGATAGACATAACATAATTCAAATGTGGATTAAGATTCATTTCTGGATCAATATGATCCAGGATTTTGTTTCTTAATGGCCTTTACCATCTATTCCTCTTTCTGAAGATGCTGTCTTTCTCCACTCAGCTTCATCTACAGTAGATCCTAGGATGAACTGCTTAGAGGAAACATGATATTTAACAAATAATACATGGTCTCCACTCATAAAAAATGTGCTGGTTAGCCCAGCGTGGTGGCACATGCACTCAGGAGGCAGAGGCAAGCGGATCAATGTGAGTTTGAGGCCAGCCTGGTCTATAAAGCAAGTCCAGGACAGCCAAGGATATCTCAGAGAAACCCTGCCTCAAAAAAAAAAAAAACCAAAATAAATAAATAAATAAATAAATAAATAAAACATAAAAATGTGATGGTTGACCAAGGAGGACTATGAATAGGGATTCCCAAAAAGCAGCTATGTCTGTAGAGACTGACTGGCTGACTTGAATTTTAGTACTGTGGAGTGATTGGAATATTGTAGATCCAGAGGTGAATTAACTAATTGTGGCTTAGTCTTAATCTCACTTTTGTGTCAGAACTAACATTTTGTGAGTAATAGATTTAAAAAGAACCTTTTAGAATGTATTAATTTACCAGATTACAAGCTTCTACCAACTCCAAGCTCAGAATGTCATTAAATAGTATCTTAGACCTACAGAAAAGATTTCCTAATTCCCAAGTGCCTACTTCTCTGATGTACCCTCCAATGTATTTTAAACCTGCCTAAATTTATGACTGGTTTTGTTCTATAAAGCTATAATACTTCATAAAACTGTTTCCATGTTGGAACATGAATTTGGGGTAAACTAAGTCTGTGTTGCTCGGTTATCGTCACTCAAAATGGCTGCAGAATAAACCATCTCTTATGTATTTATTTATTTATTTATTTATTTATTTATTTATTTATTTATTCATATTATATCTCAATTGTTAGCCCATCCCTTGCATCCTCCCATTCCTTCCTCCCTCCCGCTTCCCCTCCTACTCCCTTCCCCTATGTCTGTGACTGAGGGAGACCTCCTCCCCCTGTATCTGCTCATAGGGTATCGAGTCTCTTCTTGGTGACTTATTATCCTTCCTCTGAGTGCCACTAGGCCTCCCCATCCAAGGGACATGGTCCAATATGAGGCACCAGAGTTTGTGTGAAAGTCAGATCGCCTTCTCCACTTAACGGTGGAGAATGTCCTGTCCATCGGCTAGACTGGGTAGGGGTTCGAAGATTACTGCCTATATTTTCCTTGGCTGGTGCCATAGTTTGAGGAGGACCCCAGGGCCCAGACCCGCCTAAATAGAGCTGTGGCTTTTGTGTCAACACTTTTGACCCAAGAAAGAGGTACATTTGTTGGGGTTCCTTATGATGCCATTGAACGTCATGAAGTCTTTCCCTTGACACCTCTGCATTAATGGTTGAAAGGAACATAGGCCTCCTATCTTCTGTGTCTTTCTGATCAGATGCTCATAAAATTCCTATGCTAATTAGTTACCCTGTCCCCTGCTGGCTACAGCACTCTGGAGAGATGGCCCTGTCCCTTGCCTGCCTGGGAGGTTCTGGAGATTTGGCCTCTATAGAGTGAATGAGAAAGAGCTGGGATGCTGAAGGTAGGAAAGCTGGCCCCCACCCTTGCCTGGGCAAAGCCCAGAGATCTGGCCCTGATATCTCAGGCACAGGAGAGCTAGTGAGCTGACCATAACTCAGCTACCACCGAAACCCAGATCCAGGGATTTGAGTTGGCCCATCCCAACATCTATCTCATCTATGAACTGCTGACTATCTTAAAGAGGTCTGTCTTGCAGAACCAAAGCTGCAGGATCCCCATGTCACAGGGCAACAACAGGATAAGTGAAAGGAGTCCTGGTGAGGATCCAGTATTGATGGTGTAGCAGAAGCCAGAGGCCTCCAACCAGAACAGTGACTCACTGCAATAAACATTGGGCAGAAGAGTATGCTGTGTGACAGACACATGATGACACATTGCAGCTTCCATGATAAGATTTTTTTTTTTTTTCTTTTACAGGGGTAGGTTGCAAGGACAGATATGGAGAGAGATGAGTGAAATCGAGGGTGCACGATGTGAAATTCACAAAGAATAAATAAAAAGTTTTAAAAATTCCTATACTAAGATGTATGAGAAGCAGAAGAAAACCGCAGACTTAAGCATTTGAGGGGTATCAGGTGACAAAAGCCAAAAGGCAATTATATTAGGCTCTCTAGAGTAACAGAAGTTATAGAATGAATCTCTGTCTGTCTGTCTGTCTATATATATATGTGTGTATATATGTGTGTATGTGTGTGTATGTGTGTGTGTGTATGTATGTAATTTATTAGAATGACTTACAAACTGTCCAATAATAGCTGCCTATGAATGAAAAGTCCAAGAATCCAGTAGTGAAGTGAGTTCTGAGTACTCCTCAGAAGTAATACGGCATGGACATGACAGCAGCTAAAGCACTCTGTAAATCTACATATGGCTTCAGCAATTGAAGATGCTTTGGTACCTGTAGGTGTTGGCAAATTGGAAAGCCTATTCCAGATACTGTAAAAATGTCATTCTTATGTTGCTTTAGAACTGTTTCTGGTACCAAATCCCATTCAAATATATATTTAGAATGACTTATAGGCTGCGGTCCAGCTAGTTCAACCATGTCTGTCTACCAACAGAAGCTGTAGGAATCTGTAGTTGTTTGGTCTACAAGGCTAGATGTTACAGCTGGTCTTCAGTATATGCCAGAATCTGGAAGAAGCAGGCTCTAATGACAGTGAAGGAATGGACTTGATAGAGAGGAAAAGAGGAAACAGGCAAAAAGAGAAAGAGATCTTCCTTCTTCCATGTCCTTTATATAGGCTGTTAGAAGGTGGGGCCCAGATTGAAGTTGGATCTCCCCACCTCAAAAAATCTGGATTGAAAGTACATAGTGCCACCACAAAGATACAGATTACAAGTGTGTCTTTTAACTTCAAATAACTTCATTTGGTGTTTAGTTAATTTCAGATGTGATCAAATCAACAACCAAGACTACTCATCACAATAATAAGTCAAAATATATTAGAGACAAAGAAAACCAAGGCAAACAAAACAGAAACCAAAATGTCTTCAAAGTTCCAAAGGCGGACAAAATCCAAACTGCCTTTAGAGATCTGAAAGCAAGCAATCAACAGGACCAAACCCAATATCTATACCAAAATGCCTTCAAAGCAACCAAACAGATGCTTAAATATTTTAAAAGCAGACAAAAAAAAAAAAATGTGTCTATCAAATCACAATCCTTCCTTAAGCAGCTTAGAACAAGGAAAATGAAATGTTGACCAAACCAAGGGAGAACTGTAGCCCCAGAAAGAACTCAGCTAGTGGGCCTGAAGGCCTCAATTCAGTGGGTACATGCAGGTACCTGACTTCCTGCCAAGCAATTCTGGTGACAAGTGGGTCACTCTCTGAGTCCCACATTGTGGTGCTGAGAATCCGCATTAGGCAGATTCCTGGTACACAGACGGAAAGGGAGTGGGGCTAGGTAATTAGTGTGGTTTCCTCCCATTCCCGATCTGACATAAAAACCTGGCAGCTTAACACAAAAGCCTTCTGGGCATTTTGTCCTGCTGGTTGGGACTTCTGCTGACAGACTGACTCAACAAGTTCAAGGCTGGAAGCTAGGAGTGTGGTAAGTTAGTAAATTTCAAAATTGTTTTTTCTATTAGTCATTGGGTTAGAGTTCTAACACAGAGGTGGGGAAAGAGGGCTTACTCAATAAGACTAGCCCAAGACAAGGTAGTTAGCCTCTGGACCTGCAGCATTCCAGTCTCTCCAGAGTGTTGCAGTTCAAATCAGTCATTTAGTCCCTGTAGGCAATCTGCCTTTTTTTGGAGGGGCCGGGGGTGTGTGTGTATTGGTTTTTTGAGACAAGTGTAACCTTGGCTGTCCTGGAACTTGCTCTGGAGACCAGGCTGGCCTTCAATTCAGAGATCCTCTTTGCCTCTGTTTCCCAAGAGCTCAGTTTAAAGGCATGTGCCACCACATCCTGGTGCATTCATTCTTCTTTTCAGAAGCTCTTGTTCACAGGAGGATGTGTTAAGAAAGGAATTTTATTGTCAGTGTGTGGCTGTGATCTTTAGAGGACAAAGTAGGAGGTCCTCAGAAGCAGGCCGGGTACCACCAAACTGCTGGCCCAGGGATTTATGTAAAGCCCAAGGTAGAGATACTCATACTCAAGTGTGGCAATTAGGAAGGGATGAGTTGATCAGCCCAGTTGTCGCACACATGACCCAGGTGCCTCCTTTGCATTTCAGTCACCGTCCTCATATAGAGATTGCAAATCGGATGGTCATTTGAGGGAAGAGAGAAAATGAGAAAGCAGAAATTCTTTCTTGAATTTTGGGCCTCTGACCCTGGCATTGCCTGTCAGCTGCAGCATTGAAATTGAGCCAAGGCATGGTGTCTTGCATACAGCAGCAGTTTCTTGTCAAGGAACAAACAAAAGACAGAACAAAACAAAACAAAACAAAAAACAGAGAAATAGTTGTCCATATAGTAGCTTATATGAACCAAGGCCTATTGTGTAGGGTGTAGGATTTTTTGGACTGATGAGGGGTGGGTGGGTGGGTAGGTGGGGGGACTAATTGTTCTAGTTTGTTTTTTGTTGCTGTGATAAACACAATGACCAAAAAGCAACTTGGAGATGAAAGGGTTTATTTACTTCTTCTGATAGATTACAGTCCACCACTGAGGGAAGCCCGGGAGCTTGAAGCAGAAGCCACAGAGGAATGCTGCTTACTGGTTTGCTCTCAGGCTTGCTGAGCTACCCTTTTATAAAACCCCAGGCCACCTGTGTAGGGATGGTACTGAAGATGGTGGGCTTGGGCCTCCTACATCAGCCAGCAGTTGAGACAATGCCCACATATGCCACGAGCCAATCTGTATAGGCAAATTCTCAATTTATATTCATACTACTAAGGTGACTATAGTTTGTGTCAAGCTTACAATAAAAACTAACCGGTATACTAATCACTTTCCCCCTTTATTGAAAATAGATTTTAGTTACATGATATATCCTGACCAGTTTCTCCTTTCTCTTCTCCCAGTTTCTTTCTCTCTCCCCTCCCATCCAGATCCACACCCTTTCTGTCTCTTATTAGAGCATAAACAGGCTTCTAAAAGGTAATAATAAGATAAAATGTAATAAGATAAAATGAAACTAACAGATCAGAATAGGACACAACAACAAATCAAAGAAAAAGAGCCCAAGAAAAGGCATGAGAAATAGATATAGACACAGAGACCCACTCAATCGCACACCCAGGAATTCTATAAAAAACACTAAACTAAACTGGAAGACATAATATATATGTAAAGAGACCTGTAGGGTAAAGAGAGAGAACACACACACACACACACACACACACACACACACACACACACACACA
>OU015744.1:142026674-142044473 GCA_907169655.1 Acomys percivali
ACACACACACACACACACACACACACACACACACACACACACACACACACACAAAAAAAAAACCTAAAAAGAAAAAGTCCCAACACAACATGATGAGACAAGGAACCTCCAAAGATGTCACTGGGTTTCTTTTTTGCTGCAGGCTAACCTTAAGAGTAATTTGTTTCCAGCTGGGCATGGTGGCAGATGCCTATAATAATCCCAGCACTTGGGAGGCAGAGGCAGGTGGATCACTTTGAGTTCGTGGCCAGTCTGGTCTACAAAGTGAGTCCAGGACAGCCAAGAAACCCTGTCTTGAAAAAACTAAAACAAACAAACAAACAACAACAACAACAAAAAAAAAGAGTAGTTTGTTTCCCTGGTGAGATTCCCTTGGGGAAAAAAAAAACCCTAAGTTTTCATTTGGAAGTGGTTATCAATTAGAGACTGCACCTAGGTTAGGGATGGGCACATGTGTTTACTCTTCTTTTCAGCTCATCTGGTGTAGACACCTGCAGGCCCTGTGCATGCTGCCTTAGTCTCTGAGAGTGCATTTGTGTGCAGATCCTGCTTTTTATTGGCAATACAGAGAATAGGGTTGGACACCCAGGTTCAGTGATAGAAGGAGAAAGAAGAAAGTGGACAGAAGGATGCATGTGAAGAGGACCAGGAAACACCAGAAGAAATGAGCCAGACCTAGGAAATGAGGAAAAAACAGGTATAATGTGGGAAATCTGAATGGGAGGACACTATACTAGCTTTGGGGTAAATTGCACACAGCATTGTGCTATAGGCTGATTAAATAGATTCTAGTCTCTTTATTTGGTTATCTGAGCAAATACCTGGTTCAGGAGTAACAACTGATTATACTAAGATTATAAATCAATATTAAATATTAATAATCATTTCAACAAATATTGAAACCAAGCAAAGCACATAACAAATCCTGTAGCTTCATGTCTGATGTCAAAAGGCCTGGATAGCTCCACTCCTCTAGCTGTTTTGCCTGTAATGTGTATATCTCTTGGGCCACCTCCATTCCCTGTATAGAGCTCTCCTTGGCAGAAATTTCATGGCTCTGGCATCCTCCAACATCTTATGGTCTCCCACAGACATGGGTTTCTAGCAGCACAGGCTTCACTTGTATATCTCCACAACACAATGTCTTCTCAAGGCATCTTGCTCTCTCAGGTCCTTCACACAGATACTCTGCTGACACCTACTGCCTGGCCTCAGCAGCCCTCTGGAACCAGGAAGGAAGAATCTACTGCCCACTGCTTTTTCAATGCATTTGCCTCTAAAGCCAGCACCACATGGATGGCACACACTAGCAAGCTCTATTGTCAGTTTGGGATGAACCTTCACCCACTGATCCACATGATCATGAGTTTGCAGTTGCTTTCTAGAAGCAGAACATTCCTTAGGCCTTTTTGTTTTACAAGTTGGATGCTTAGCTGAGTGGGATCTTGCTCTGAGGACAGCCTTCCCCTTGTTCCAGTACACAGCAGAGGCTTCTTCCTTTCTATTTTAAAAAAAAATTTTATGTGCATGGGTGTTTTGCTTGCACATATATCTGTGTGACGATGACAGTTACAAACAGCTTGTGAGCTGCCATGTGGCTGCTGGGATTTGAACCTAGTCCTTTGGGAGAGCAGACAGTGCTCTTCACCACTGAGCCATCACCCCAAGCCCCAGCAGTGCTCTTCTTAATGGCATTTATCTCCTTATCTCTTTATGCTCAGACCTTGGCTGCAACAGTTAGTTTAGTAGTGACCTCTTTTCCTTCAAAACTACATTTGTATTTCTTTGTATCCCACTTGCTTTTTTTCATTGATTACAACTATGCCTTAGACTAAATGTATTTTGCTTTCTTAAAATTGCTTCCATCAAAAAAAAAATTGTGTTACTTTGAAATTTACCCTCAGACAATTTTTAGGACAAGGGAAAAAGGCAGCCAAATAAATACTTTGCCAAACCTTACAAGAATTGTCTCTAGCTTTGCTGCTGAAATTACTCCCTCTGAAACCTCTGAAACCTCTTGGACCTCCATAGTCCACATCACTCCCAGCATTAGCATCTTTCTGGTTCCTTCTAGGATGATCCATTACACCCTGCTTATATCATTCAACTACTTTTTCAGTCCAGAGTTCCAAAATGTCCACATTGTTCCAAAATTCCCACATTCCCACAAAATCACGTTCATTACAGTAACAGTCTACTTTTTGGTGTCAACTTCCGTACTTATAACTCTATATTTCTATGTAAACCACCATGACTCTGGCAGCTTATAAGGAAAAAAAGTTTATTTAGCTTATGGCCCAGACATTCAGAGTCCATAAAGGTAAGGACAGCAGGGCAGCAGCAGCAGCAGCAGCAGCAAGATGAGCATTTGCATCTTGAACTGCACACATGAAGCAAAGAATGGTATGGAATATTTTAACTCTCAAATCCCATCTCCAGTCTACAGTAACATACTTCGTCTTCCCACAAGGTTGCCACTCCTAAACCTCCCCAAACAGCGCCACCAATTGGACAACAAGTATTCAAACATCTGATCTACAGAGGACATCCTTATTCAACTACAGCCTCTGAGTATGTTTGGTTAACACCTGGAAAGTCAGGTACATCAACCTTGTACTTTTAGCTTCAATGTAACATTTAGATAAAGCTTAAGTAAAATCAACCACTTAAAATAAATCCTGATTTTATTAAGACATAGTTTTCAAATAGTTATCTTGATTAGACATAGCTTTTAAAAGATCCTTGTAAATGTTACAAAGAGGAGATCAATAAAAGAACTGTACTGATTTAAATAGACTTCTCAATAATGGAATCTCAAAGTAGTTTTGTGTTTTCTTTGCTGGCTAAGGATGTTGAATATTCTTTAAGTGTTTCTTGGCCATTTGAGATTCCATCCTACACCTGTCAGAATGGTTAAGATCAGTAACACAAGTGATAGCACATGCTGGCAAAGATGTGGAACAAGGGGAGTACCCTTCCATCATTGGTGGGAGTGCTAACTTGCACATCTACTATGAAAATCAATATGTGGGTCCCCCAGAAAGGTGGAATCAATATATCTCAAGACCCAGCTATACCACTCTTGGCCATATACAGAAATAACACTATCCTACCACAAGGACACTTGCACAACCATTTTCATTGTGCCTGTTCATAATAGCCAGAACCTGGAAACAACTTAGATGTCTCTCAACAGATGAATGGATAAAGAAAATATAGTACATTTGCACACTTAATAGAGTGTTATTTGGCTGCTAAAAATGACATCATGAAATTTGTAGGCAGATGGATAAAACTAGAAAAAAAGTCATTCTGAGTGAGCTTTCCCAGACACAGAATGATAAATATGGTATTATTTGCTTATATGTGGATATTAGCCATGAAATAAATAATAAAAGAATTGATTTTATCCGTGGACTGAGGCCTGGAGGAGAAAGGAACAGGAGTAGAGGGGAGGGAGACGGAGTTGAGAAAGGGAGACACAGAGAGAGACAGCTAGAATTGAGGGACGTTTGAAGAACAGTATGGAAACCCAGTTCAGTGGGAACTTTCTAAAATACATGAAGGCAATCCTAATAAAGTTGACTAATAATGAGGGACACCGAGTCCCAACTAGACATCTTTTGACACCAAATGAATCTTCCCGTGCTGGGACTGGGTTCTATCTAATTGGGTTGTTGGCCAAAGGGTCCCATGGGAGTCCTCAAACAACCTTGGCTATTGTCAAGACAACAGGTTACTCTCCACAAACTGACAGCAAGGCCCCAGTGCTGAAGACAAAACCTATACAATTGACTAAATTTGGAAGGGCTGAGCTGATGCCTACATAGAACCTTCCCCCCCTACATCCTAGTGTCTTTGGTATAGGATATAGTGTATGAAAAACAATCGAGGTGGGGGAGGGAGGAGAGGGAGAGACAGACAGAAGCAGAGACAGAGAGAGCACAGCATGTCTAGGAAAGCATACTTAAAATTTTGTACATTATCTGAAAGGAAAAGATAAAATAAAAATGAAAAGTTACTCATAAAAAAGAGAAAGCCGACCCAGAAAATCAGACAGCCTTAACAGTGTTGCCCAGCAGGAAGGTGCGTGTAATGGATATAGGGATGGAGGAGCTTCTGAGAAAGATGCCTAGAGAAGGATGAATGTGATGTTTACTTTTCTAGTTTACCAGGGAAATAGAAAGAGGGGTCCAAGCCCAATGGGGAGGCGTCCATTCTCAACAACCTCCCAGGCTACTAATCCCAGTCTAGCTACCTAATAACGCCAACCAGAAAGAGATTTCACATAGGCCACATAGATCTGACAACCTGTCAGATGACCTTACAAGAGAGATGGAAGCTAGAACAATGATTGGTGGGATCACAACTTGGCCAGAGTATACATGCATACATACATACATACATACATACATACATACATACGTACATATATAATATGTATAATATATGCGTATATATATGTATATATATTATATATAGTTGTGTGTGTATACAAAGTCCTAAGTTTCTTCTCCTTCCCAATGTGCCATATTAAAGAAATCCCCTTTCTGAGTTTCACTAGTGCATGCCTCTCGAATTGGTATATTGAGGACTGGTAGGCAAAGCCAGCCTTTAGGGTTGTTAGAGCCCAGGTTTGTACCCTGAACTCTGGTGACATCAGAAGCAATGGCACTATGGGGGCAATCAGGTTTGTAAACACAGCGCAAGTTTACTGAATTTCACAATGCTTCATTGCTGGATACCTTGGACTCTGCACTAAATGAAAAAAAATCACAGGCAGGAAAGTAAAAAATATTCAAAACTATCTCTGCCAGTTTTTCATTTGGGAAGTTGCTAGCATATACTTCCTGTATACTCAGGTAATTAATTTTATTGCTTTTCAAGTTTCTGATGGGGTTAAAGACCAGATACTTTAGTTTCACAATTAAGCTTGGTTGTTTAGGAGTTAAGATGATTTTAGGTCTAGATAGATGTTTTAAGTTTATCATGACGAGACATGATAGATATTGATTTACATTCAGAATTTTAGATGCATCAACATAGGAAAGATGTTTTCTTCAAGGCTGCCAAATACAAATAGCCAAAACATTAAGAATATAACATTTGTATGATTCCTGATTGTTTCATGGTTCTTCTTGCTGTTAGTAGTTTATTGTATATATGTGTAATAATAAAAATGTACATGTAAAAAAGAAAAAATATTCCCTGATGAAACCAGGTACAGTGGTACAAGCTACAAAGTGAGTCCAGGATAGCCAGGGCTACACAGAGAAACCTTGTATCAAAAAAACAAACAAACAAATAAATTGTAGTTGCTATACTAGTTGACGTTGAAAAAAATGTATTGATATATATCAATCTTCATAACATTGGATTCACACATTATTTAAAAATTAAAGTCTGTATTTCAAATGTAGTTGACAATTACACAAATGGAATATTAGAGCAGAATGTTTGAGGAACTTCTGACTTCTAGAGAACACAGTTTGCAGGCTCCTGGCTCAGTGCTAAATCAGGTGGTGCTCACACAACCTAAGGTGAACAGTTAATCTGGAATATCAGTTTTTCAAGCATCTAGGAGTAAACCAGACATGAGACTGTGTATGAAATCTCCAGCTATTTCTTGTTGGGAGTAATGGGAAGACAAGAGCCAGCATACTTGTCATGTGGCAACAGTTAAAAAGTCAGAGCAAAAATTATGTTTATTATCCTGTAGCTTTCCTTCATATTTGACCAAAAGAAAATGCAAAGCACTAAAAGTGTGGGTGGAACTTGATACTCAAGCTTTTTTAAGAAAAAGAAAAACATGTAAGTTTAGGATAATCTAGCCACATAAAACCACAGGATAGATATGATTACTTTCATAGAATAGGATTTTAAAATAAACTCTAATGCTGTTCTAATTACCAGCTGCAAGTTGTAGCACTTAAATTTGGCTTTTTTAGTTTTACCTACTATATTAGAAGTGTTTCAGCATTAAGAGCCAAATCTTATGTTTTAAATGGTGATGTTCTCATAGTAAAATTGGATGTGGGCTTTATAACCAGTGTTATAAATTAAATGATAGTGTAATTATATCTATAAACATTAAATAGACCTATAAATAAAAATGCGCCGTGGAAGAATGCTGAAATGCTAAGACTAATACGATAGCTTCTTGGGACTTATATTATCAATTTAAACTTTTTAAATACAGAAAGTTATTATTTTATTGTATTTTATGTTTTGCTATGCATCCCAGGCTGGCTTCAAGCTCAGTAGTTTACTGCTTCAGCCTCTTAAGTGCTCGCTTTCCTGGCATTGCCACCAAATTGGGCTTCTCATGAAGTGGTTTTTTGCTTTGCTTTTGTTCTGAAGTTATAATTTGATTACAGTATTTCTCCCTTGCCCTTTCTCCTTCTAAACACTCCCATATCCCACCTCCTGCTCTCCTTCAAATTCAGTCTCTGAACTTTTCAATTGTTATTGCATGCATATAAGTATATGCATATTCATATCTATTCTATCTCATCTACTATCTATCTATCTTTCTAAAATAACCTATATATATATATGTGTGTGTGTGTGTGTGTGTGTGTGTGTGTGTGTGTGTGTGTGTAATGTGCATGGGAGATAAACATGTTTTTATTTTTATCCCAAATGTGGGATAAGGAACAGACTTGTGAGAGAGCAGAAGTCGAACTATTTCTTGGGGTGGGGGGGCTTGGTTGTTGCCAGCTGAAAAACATCCTGGTACAGACTCTGAGAAAAAAAATATATATATATATATCCAAAACAGGAAGCTGGTTTTTTGTGACTTGGTATTATTTGGCTGTTCATTGCTCTACTTCAAGACGCTCCTAGAGAGAACTACTCCCAGGAAGGCTTCAAAGCTTTGGGCTCTGGCTGAGGCTCCAGGTTCTAGTTGCTCCAGGTTCCAGCAGCAACCTTGGTGGAATTGCTGGTCTGCTGAAATCCTGCTGACTATGCCAGGGGGATCATTCCTAGGAACTGATACCCAGAAGGCTTCATTCTTGTTTCCCTTAATATCCTTTCTCTCTAGTTTAGGGTAGTCTTGTCAGGTTGTAAGGGAGGTATGTTCATTTAATAAGCTCATAATAAAGTATAATTGTTAAGGAAATTATATATATATATATATATATATATATATATATATATATATATATATTCAGTTTTGAATTTGACAACCAATTGGTGTGTTCTTCCCTCAAAAAGGTCACCTCTCGTACTTCCAAATTACTCAGCTGCCTGTAGTACTTTGTAAAGGGTTGAGGCCTCTTAGGCTTTTTTTTTCGTTCTCTATCCAGTTTGGCATATCCATTGGTGTCATCTAGTTTGGTTTACATTTGGTAAATTGTGAGAGATTATGTTGGTGAGATTATGGGTTTAGCTTCTGATGTTACTAGAAGACACATTCTCATAGCAAACTCCCTGAATCTTTTTTAGAATCTTCCCATTCTCACTTCGGTAATGGTCCCAAACCTTTGGAGTAGGAACATTTTTTTAGGTGATGTATCCATTGACACTGGGCTCCACAATTCTGTATTTTGATTAGATGTGGTTTTCTGTAGTGGTGCCCATCTGTTGCAAAGAGAAGTTTTCTTGATAAGCTATGAAGGCAAATGCTCATGAATTGTTAAAGATTATGCTGGCTTAGTAAATTGGTGGTTAGAAAGACTCTCATCCAATAACCATAACTACTAGCACTGCGTTAGATTTCCAGTACTGACATGGTCTCCTTGTTGAGCAAGTCTTAAGTCAAATTAGAGAGTTGTTGGTGACTACCAAAGTACATAGGCGCTACTTCATCGTATGATTATTTGTTATGTTGGTCATTGATGTGGTTCACAGGTGTCATGGTTGGGTAGGTCTATTAGCAGACACCCTCCTTTGGAAGTTTGTACAGTGCCTTCTGATACTATGAAAGCCGGTCCTCAAGGAGGAAACTTTCAGATCAGTTCCAGATTAGAGTCCTTTTCCTGAAGTCTATGGTATCTTCAGCAAAATTTTTAAATATAAAATTTATTTGTATTTTGTTTTTATTTTTGGAGACAGGGTCTCAGTTTGTGTCCCAGGCTGTCTTTAAACTCAGTAGCTTCCAACTTTAGCCTTCTGAATACTAGCGTTACAGGCATAGGCCGCAACATTGGGCTTTCTTTGAAGTTTTCAAAGCCAAACATCAGAACAGAACAGGAGGCACTGGCTTGTTTTCCTTGTTGACTCTTAAGACTAACCATGTTTGAACAGAGAGACAAGCTGCTCGAGGGCAGAAAACAAGTGTAGCTGTTATAAGTGCTTGTAGTTTGAAACATCAAGGTCACAGTGAAGTTTCTGACTCATGCCTGGAATCAACATGGTAGAAAGAGGGCAGGCACCACGCCCTGCTTTCTTTTATTTTGCTTGATGTTTCACAGGGCTGAAGATCTAAATAACAAATTGTGGGGACCCATGCCAAATTCTGCCATGTCAGAAATCCTGTGCTTAGGCTGTATGCTGTGACTTTTGAGTTGCTGACCTTTACCTCACCACGAGGTCTTGTGTTCTAGGCTATCCTTGGACTATTTACCTTTGAAAGAAGTAGAGAAGTCTCAACTTGGAACCACCCAGAGGATCTAGGAAGTTCTTACAAGGAACTACTCAGAGAACTAGGAAGTTCTACAGGGAGAGATTTAGGCTATTGTAGTCTTGCCCAGGGGCTAGGGTGAGTGAGATAAGAATAGATCCTATTGACCTTGCCCTATATATGTTCCTGCTAGTCGGCAATAAAGTGAATCTTGATCAGAAATGTCCTGACTTGATTCGTTATTTCTCACATCTCTGTATCCTACTTTCAATCCCCACTCCCTCTTTCAGGTGAACCCTGATTCAATTTTTCCCGCGGGCTGGGACCCGACAACAAATACACCATTTTTTATATTTATTTAATAATGCATTGAAAGGTTTGCACATACCTCTTATGTCAGAGAGTATGAGAAAGTAGCATAAAGTAAGAAGAGTTTTACAAATGTAAAGATGAAGGGAAGGGGCGTGGCTCGGTGCTGGACCTTTTTTCTAACATACATGGACTTTGAGTTCTACCTTCAACACTGCCAACCAACAAACAAATGCAAAAATGAAAAACAATGCTACCTAACAAATATGATGCATCATAAATTGGCACACAACATTACTACAATGGTTAACCCTCATCAGCTAGGGTCACCATTGAAACACAGCTTTGGGTGTGTTTAGGTTTGTCTGGATAGATTGAAGGAAGAGAGAACACCTACCTTAAGGGTGGGCAGCCCTGGGCTGGGGCTCTAGACTGAACAAAAAGGAGAAAGTGGGCAGAGTATCAGCATCCATCTTCTGACTATGGATGTAATGCCTGTCTTCCTGTCTTTCCTTAACTACAGTGATGGACTGTATTCCTTAAGCTGTGGAGGAAGAACAACAGCAAAAATAAAAAAATGAGAAAAAAAACCCCTTTGTCATTAAAGTTGCTTAGCAGCTATTTGGTCAGAGAAATAAGAATAGCAACAAATGCAATAGGGAAGATCAAAATGAACAGGTAGGCAGCCATGGTAGCACTCATCTGTAATCCCAAAGCTCAGAGTCCTAAGAAAGAGGATTGAAGAAAGTATAAAGCTAGTTTGTTCTCAATACCAAATTCTGAGCAAGCCAGGCAACATTGCAAGACTTTTTCTTAACAACAACAACAACAACAAAAATTAGCAAGCATTTTTCTATATTTCTGTATAGCATACATATAAGGTTATACCAAACAAGGGAAACTATAATGAAAATAACCTGAATATGTTTCCTCACTTTGAAAAGTAGATATGAAAAGCAGGTATGAATTCATAAAGATGGGAAATTGATTTGGAAAACATAAACAGGGATTCATAAGCAGGGATTTCATAAATATTATTAGATCACTCATTCTAACAATTACTGGCATAGTTATCTCATCATGATAAGCCAATGAGAGAGAGTGTGGTGTGAGAAGAAGAAGAAATGGACACCAACCAAAGCAAAATTGGAATAGAGGATATGGGGACAGGGATCATGGAGAGAACTATTTAGCACCAATAAAACTGACCCAAAGGGTAAGAGTAATTTTGTTTAAGACAGAGTCTCTCATTGATCTGGAACTGGCTGAGTAGGTTAGGGGTGGCTGGCTAACAGGCAGCAAAAATCTGCCTGAGATCATTAATCCCAACCAGCCCGTGAAGTTTGTAAAACTTTTGCATGTGTCTTCTGGAATCAACCTCAAGCCAACCACTTTAGCAACTCCCCACTCCCGGTCAAAAGTAGGGCCAGGTAAAATGAGTATGGTGGCACATGCCTGTAATCCCAGCACTCTGGGAGGCAGAGGCAGGAGTATCTCTGAGTTTGAGGCTTTCCTGGTATACAGAGTAAGTTCCAGGACAGTTGAAGCTACACAGAGAAACCCTGTCTTGAAAAACCATACCAAACAACCAAACAAGTAATAAAAAAATATATAAACAAATAAATGAAGGGCCAAGTCACGTGCTCAGTGACTTGGGGTGGGGATGAGGCAGTTAGGGAAGCAGGACTGAATAGCCCAACGCTATACTTTAAAGTTCTTTGTGTTACTCTTGTGTAGACATACCATCCCCTAAGAAAGTAAATTCTTGGCCTGGTGGTGGTAGTGCACATCTTTAATCCCGGCACTTGGGAGGCAGAGGCAGGCGGATCTCTGTGAGTTCGAGGCCAGCCTGGTCTGTGAAGTGAGTCCATGACAGACAAGGCTACACGAAAAACACTGTCTTAAAAAAAAAAAGTAAATTCTTATTCTTTAATACAGTAACAAGCAATTCAGCAACTTAGCATGGATTATTCTCATTAAATTTTTTAAATGAAGGAAAATCACACACACACACACACACACACACACACACACACACACATAGTGTCCTGTTGAGTTCTGCTGATTGCTGAGTTTGGAACATGGCTTCTCTGTTCTATAACATCTTCACCAGCTTCTTATTCTCAATGGTTTCCTTCACTGCCTAAACTTGGCTGTCCTGGCTGAGTCTATGCCAGGCTATTTGGAAGATTTCTTTGTCAGTGCAATTAATCTGAACCTCTTTACTTTAGTCTCAGTCAGACTCTTCAGACAATGGCAAAAAGTAGCTATGTTCTTCCACAAAATATCACAACAGTTGCTAAGCCACATAATACAATTCTTTTCCCCTGAAGCCACTTGAGCCAGGTTCCCCCAGTTCAGATCATCCTCATCACCACTTTCTTCCATATTCCTACTAAGATGGCTCATTAAGCCCCATTGAAAGCATTTTACTGCTATCCTAACCCAAAGTCCCAAAGTCTACATTCTTACAACAACAACAACAACAACAAACAAGGTCAGGCCTATCACAGCTATACCCCAGTCCCTGGCCAACTTCTGTCTTAGTTTGGGTTTTATTGCTGGGAAAAGACACCATGGCCAAGGAAACTCTTATAAAGACAAACATTTAATTGTGGCTGGCTTACAGGTTCAGAGGTTTAGTTCCTTATCATCATGGCAGGAAGCATGGCAGCAAGCAGACATGGTGCTGAAGAAGCAGAGACTTCTTGATTCAAAGGCAGCCAGGAGGAGACTGGCTTCTGCAGCTAGGGTAGTAAGAGGCTCTTCTTTGCACTGAGCAGAGTCCACGAATAGGAGCCCCCAAAGCTTACCCCTACAACGACATGCTTCCTCCAACAAGGCCACACACACCTCCTCTGGGTTAAGCATTCAAAATAAGAGTCTATGGGGGGCCAAACCTATTCAAAACACCACAGTGCTTTTGCTGATAAAGAGGGTATGGCAGCCACCAGGCATTGGTGGTGCATGCCTTTAACCCCAGCAATCTGGAGGCAGAGGCAGAGGCAGGTGGATGTCTCCGAGGTCAAGGCCAGCTTGCTCTACAGCCTGAGTCCAGAACAGCCAAGGCTACTCAGAGAAACCCTGTCTTGAAAAACAGAACCAAACCAAACCAAACCAACAGACGGTAGGGTAGAACAAGCCTGGAGATTTGTCTTAGTAGACAGAACTTATTTAGCCATTGTGGGACCCTAAAAATTGAAAGAAAATTTTTTTTCTACAGAATTTTGACATTAGTTGGCAGATAGAATTTGGCTAACAAAAATCCCCCATGTCTTTTTTGACCTCCACTCCTTTATAAATTTCAGGAGGTCACAGATACAATAAATGCAGAACAACCTGGATGCCAAAGAAGAGAGCTGGAAATTATGAAGAGTTTACCGTGTGAATTTTATTAAGAGTGTTTTTGACATTGAGAAGGGTGAATTTAGTTTGTTCAGTTACTCTAGCACAAACATTTAAGACAATAGTCAAACTCACTACAAAGGGACTGTACCAAGTAGAATGTTGGCACATTACAAAACAAATATCCAAACTTAAGTAGAAATTCAATTAATTTAGGTCATACCAGTGTTGACTTCTGTACTAGAACCCAGTGATAGGTCAGTCGTTCTTGGTGGTAGAACATGGCTGAGTTCTCACAGTCCAGAATTCTGTGACCACAGTGGTGACTTCTGTACTAGAAGCCAGTGATAGGTCAGTCATTCTTGGTGGTAGAACACATCTGAGTCCTCACAGTCCAGAATTCTGTGACACCATGGTCCATTCCAACCATCCAATAATCAACGGGAGCTGCCACAGAACCAACTGGTCTTATTCCAGCTGCCAAAAGCAGCAGGCAGGTCACTATTTAGGTTTATTTATCTCATAAGACACAACTTGTTATTCCTGCTTAAGTCATTCTCACAATAAAATCAAAGAAATTCAATGTGATGTAACAGCCCAAATAGCATGGCCCTGTGTTTTCCAGACACAGGTATATGGGGAACCTGGACAGTAAAGGAAAACACTAACATGTGGCTACAGTTGTTTAATTCTAAATGTGAACTCCCCAGGTCCCACCTTGAAGCATGTTCTTACTGTTAATTTACCACAAGATTAATTCCATATCCATTCTTAGAAAATTAACTAATAAAATTTTAAATAATTTCAAACTTTAAATAATGTCCATATTTTAGATTATGTACTATTACCTCTTGGCCATAAAAAATTATAAATGTTGTAATATGGGAAAGTTCACATCACATAATACAAAGAAACAAAACTGCCTGGATTTAAAGCAGCTAAGAGGCATAAAAAATTCTACGAAATGAACAGCTGACAGAAAGCAGGGCTACATTTACTTTTAAATTGATAAAATATTTATGAATTTATAATTGTAAAATAACACAATACTTTTAAGAATATTTCATTAAATAAGTGGTGGTGACACAAAAAGATTTTTTGCATACTTTATGTAAATGAAAGGCACACATTAATACAACTAATACACTTTGTGTATTACACAATTTATATCAAGCCTATACTTACATGGCAAACTCCCAGCTAAATTCATATTAAATAAAAATTATAAAATACCAGTTCCTTATTTTCCACTAATGTACCATTTCCAATAAGAGGCATGCATGTATACTTATCAGATAGGATAATGATATACTCTTTAATATTTTAATATTGAGACTTAGAAAATAAAGACATGTATTTTTTCATACTAACATGGAGTTCAAATTTGATCTTAACAAAAGTGTGTTAAGAAAGCCTGCAGGAGGTGGATCGCTGTGAGTTCGAGGCCAGCCTGGTCTACAAAGCGAGTCCAGGACAGCCAAGGCTACACAGAGAAACCCTGTCTCAAAACAACAAACAAACAAACAAAAACAAAAAAACAAAAATAAAAACCAAAAAAAGAAAGCCTGCAGGAAATGATGCAGCAGTCCCTATCAAGACCAGTACATTTTATGCACGATCAAGGAATGCTGGGTTTGGATTTTTAATTTCTTTCAGGTAAAATTAGGCATGAGAGCTCATGGCTATAATTTCAGCACTCGGGAGGTTGAGACAAGTCTGTACAAACACAAACACACGCCCACACCAAACCTCACCATCACCAACAAAAACCTTTTCCAGATAAAACAGGATCAAGGGCACCCAAGGCCGTCACCCACAGATTCCTCCTTCTCAAGTCTGGAACTCACCTCCAGGTATGAATGAGCACAAGTGCACGCCCAACCCTGGTTTCAAAGTTTCAAGTGGGGAGAGAGGGACCATAATGCAAAGAACTCAAAACAGAATTTCATTTTTATGCTTAAGCATTTTGCTGTGAGCATTAGTTTACAAGTTCTCCATGCCCTTTAAAGTTGTTTTCATAATTTTGTCCCAACACCTGTCTCCACAAGAAAGCTTCCAAGCGCTGCTTGTCTCTCCCTGCTTCCTCATCTCACAGAGTGAATGCGGATTATACTCTTCCTATGCGTTTCGTCCGTCTCTTGAGATGGGGGTCTTGCTCTGTAGGAATTTAGAATTCCTCTGTTTCAGCCTCCCACATGCTGGAACTGCATTTGTAAGCTAATATGCCTGGCAAATATATTTTTTTTTCCTTTCATCTAACTAATGTCCATGAAAAGACCTTAACTTTTTTATTGAGCCTGTTCTGACTAGTTTGGGCAGATAAAATCAAGATGTATTTTCTTCCAATCCCCAAAAGCAAAAAGATAAGGAATTTTATTTGGGGCCATCTTCTGTCTACCAATTATTTAAAACTATATATATAATTTTTTTTTTTTTGGTTCTACCACAAAATTCCATGTCACTCTTAACATTCCTCATTCTTTTTATATCCTAAAATATATTCAAATTACCACACAACAGTATGTAGCTGCTTCTGTTCTTCAGTTGTTCAGATAAAGTACACATAAAATATCTCCTGCAGTCACTTGTTGTTAATACTCTCTGTTTTGGCAAACAAACTATGGCTCAGGCTACTGTGGTATTTGCTTTGTAACCCAGGCTGATCTCAAAGCCACTGTCCTAATTCTTTTGCCTTGTCCTCCCAAGTCCTGAGATTATTGGTATAGGCCACCACATCTGGCCCCTATATCTATTTTAAAGCATTAGCTGTTATCTACCAACAAACACTTATTTTGCACTACAGAAAATGTGACACTCAATCTGTGGAGAGTCTGCAGGATAAATATATCAATAATTTAAAGCTAACTGATAAAGGCCCCCACAAGATTGTTCCCTTTAATTTCATATTACTTCAAAATATAAATACATACACTCATCACACATATACAAAATTTACATAGCTTGTGAAAATAAACTATAGATTAACTCCAAACACACATTCAAGGATTCACAGTTTAACAGCAAATTTACACGCAGGTGAAAAGGACTGTGGTTACATTCCTAATTTGCATAGTAAGCTGCCATGTTTGAATATCCCTTTTTAAAAGATTTATTCTTTCACATGAATCTTAGAAATGAGGAAAATGGGGACATAAACCCTAAGCTATGTCTATAGCAGTATCAATCATTGTAATAATGTCTTTACTAACCAATGCCCCAGCTTGCTTACTGTGTGCACAAAGAGTAATATAAACATACTATACACAAAACATACAATAACAAATTTACACAAGATTGATATTTTCAGTGTTTCACTTTACATGTTTTGACCAAAGTGCCTGTACATTCTTCTCCAGAGACTAAGGAACATCTATAGCTATATGGCATATTCAACTACATAAACATAGGAATGAGTGGGGGAGGGGACAGAAATATTTAAAATACACAAGAGAGTTTTTTTTATAAATATGCATACACTTTAGCCACATCTTGTGTCTGAAAAAGTTTCTTTTTCAGGGTTAAATTTAGTAGAAAGTGATCCAGGGTAGAAGACACAGGAACAGAGAACCTAGTTTTCATTTTCATTCCTTGGCACATTTATTAAAAAAATAACACTTGTGTGTATTCCTCCCTTGGAATTCCCCCATCTCCAGGGAGTGCATGCTAACTTTCCTTTAATAAATCTGTGCTTCTTCTTCTCTTAAAAAAATTAAATATAAAAACAAAAAAAACTTGCTAGTTGGAGCATCCTGCAGTCTCAGGTACTCAGGAAGCTGATGTAGGAAGACTTTTTTGAACCCAGGAGTTCAAGACCAGCCAGTGAGAACCTGTTTTAAACAAACAAAATAGAAAAAAAGAAAAAAAGAAAAGAAAGAAAGAAAGAAAGAAAGACTTGCAAGTAACATATTGAGTAGCTATGAAAATTTAGAAAACCCTGTCCAGCTGAATAAAGACCAAATTTACTAAAAAGAAACTAGATCTGCCTGGTAGTCTTACAACTTAGAAAGCTCCGGCTTCAATCCCTAGCATCACAAATGAAAGGCATAGATTAATCACTCATCAAGTGTACAAACTCCACTTCTTCTCCCACTCAGCACAGAGATGCACAATGCTTTCACAGCTTCGTCGTGGTGCTTACGTCAAGCAAGTACAGTCGAGCATTAACGATGGTGAGGGTTTATGAAAATACTACTGTGTATGTGGCAGGCAAGCTTACATGTGTTGGGATCTATCAGGTCACAAGGACACATGGGTACAGGCCACCTTCTGGCTATTACCAGTTTCTTGATATGTCCACTGATACGCTGCTGCATAGGAACACAGTCCAAGCTAGGTATCAGGCCCATCGTCCACTGGAGGCAAAGCTTCTGCTGAATGAGAAGTTTATCTCAGAGTTCTTGTATTTTCCCCAGGCACCAAAGGGCACCACTACTGCAGTGCTGTTGTCTTCAGTACCATAGTGAATTGCCTGTGGTTCAGGGAAGAAGAGAAAAGCACTGGAATCATCGGGTTTCTATGCAAACAGGCTACTTTCTATGGAAAGCCAACTAATTCTACACACAGTTAACAAATACACTGATTTAAGCAGGTTTGTGATGGTTTCACCTGCATCCGTGCGCCATATGGTTATTAACTGCACACGAGTAACAGATCCAAAGATTTGGCATCCTCCACTGTAGCTACCTTGGCAAGAGACACACCCATGAACCTAGGTGAACCAATGAGCAGCTCCCAAAGATGACACACCCACCGCCTTTAGCTATGGTACTGATCGTGTCAAGCCTTAGTGAGTGCTAAATCTTACCAACAAAACTGCTTGTAGGAATGTAGCCCAAGAAATTAAAGAGCTTGGGAGAGGGATAAAAAAAGAACAAAATATAACAATATCTTTGTCTGAAAACACAGCTAAAAACCTACTACTTTATATACTAACTTAAACTTTAAAAATCTCAGAAACTGCTATGTACAAAATAACGACAAAAATGTTTATAATATTCCTTCTACGATGGATAAGTGGGCATAAACTAAATGGCCTGAAGCAGGATTGTAAATCACATTTAGGGACCATTTCAACTACCTGAGTGCTAATCATACTGTTCAGGAGTGCTTAGTGTTGCAGCTAGCATTTACAGATCAAACAGCCTGGGGCCAAAACTGTGAAGGAAAGAAAAAGCTTTTCAAACAAATTGTAAGAGAAAACTGTTTAAAATGTGTCAAGTACCATTATACTTAATATATAGTTGTTAAAATAAACATTAAAATGGTAATAAAATAGGCAAAGAGAAAAAAACAAATAAGAAATACAAATTATTAAAAACCCCAAGCTAGAAGTCAATTCCTCTAACAAAGCTAAACAGTAAAATCTCTATTTTTCTCAGGGCTTTGGGCCTTACTTAACAGTAGAGTGCTCACTTGACATTCAAGAAGCCCTGTGTTCAGTTCCCAGTACTGCAAAATACATTTATTCTACTGCCTATCAAATTAACCCAAAAACTTCTCCAAAGTCCCCAAAGTTGGAGTAACAGAAATGAGACACACACACACACACACACACACACACACACACACACACACACACA
>OU015744.1:142044483-142062517 GCA_907169655.1 Acomys percivali
ACACACACACACACACACACACACACACACACACACACACACACGCATGCACATACATGTACTTAATAATGAAAAAAAAATTTAACCTGACAAGATAATATCTGAAAAAAGGGACATACACAAATAGATTTATTAAAATGTTTGCTTTTGTTTTCAATCTGGAAGAGTATCTTTTGTCCCTTCTATGAAAGAGTACACACAAATTTCCTCATGGGGAAAACTAATATGGGAACAGAATATTATATATTATTTTTATTATTATCATAAATATTATTGTCTGTATAAACTGAAGTGCATATATCTACAAGATAGGCAGTTGAGTTTTTTTAAAAAGATACATTCATCCATGGACTTGGGCATATTTCTTCAATTTCATAGGCATCTTGTTAGGCGCTGCTTAAGGCAGACAGACCAAATGGGAAGTAAATAATTTATGCATTATGACAATGCACATTAACTTTAAGCAAGCAAGATTTTTAAAGTAAGGCCTGCCAGGCATTGTACACACCTGTAATCCTAGAGCTTGAAGGATGGAAGTTAAAGGATCAGGAGTGCAAGGTTAGCTTTAGCTACTGTGCAAATATAAGGCCAGCCTATACTACACGAGAATGTCTCAAAAAAAAAAACCCAAAGCAAAGAAACAAACAAACAAAAAACCCAAAACAACAATTACATACACAAAACAAACAAACAAGTAAAAGCAAGCTGAGGAAAGGTCTTATGTATTAATCATAAATATTAGTACTTAAAAATCTAGGCCAGCTCTGAAGAGATGGCTCAGTGGTTAAGAGTACTGAATGTTCTTCCCGGGGACCCCAGGTTCAATTCCCAGCACCCACATGGCAGCTCACAACTGTCTGTATTCTGACACCCTCTCACAGACATATATGCAGGCAAAACACCAATGGACATAAATAAAATAAAATAAAAGTCTGGGCCAAATCCAATCTCTCAGTTCAAAATGTAGTAGTGGAAATGCAACAAAGACATTGAGTTAAAACATGGTTAGTGACTTAAAAACACCATCTATGCAGACAGACTAGAAGCAACAAACTATAAGGAATGATCGCATGTTCTTTTCTGGTTATCCTTTATCAAGTCTTAGCTCCAATAATAGAAAATTCCATTCACTTACCTTCCTGTATTTGTATTGGTTCCTTTTATACACCCACATTAACAGGAAGAGTTGGCTATACTATCATTGCTCAAACTGGTTATTCACTTGCACCACTGTAGTCCCAGGCCACGCACTAGGATTCAGGAGCTTTGGCTTGCCTGGGTTTGAGGCTCAGTTCTGTAATATGGCCTCTGTTCCTCTGTTTTCCTCTTTTATGAAAAGCTTAACCTCAGAAGATCAAAATGCTGCTGCTTTATGCTAATATAGGTAAATAAGATGTAACTTTATTACTGTTATAACTTATTATGTCATTACGCTCATTCAAGATGAGTTCAAAGTTAGAAGGTAAGCTCCATATTTCCTTGATGTATGAACTGTAATAATATGCTAGTGAGAAAGATTATGGAATGAATCAAATTCACTGCAACACTCCAGCTGAAACCCCATATGCCCATGCTGTCCCTGATCATCTGCTCTCCGGGAATTTCCCACCAGAAGCTCCGCTAAGTCACCTGTTCAGTCACTGCGTGGGCTGCTTCATTAGGATCATGACACTGGTTGACAAAGTCACAAATCTCTTGACTATTCACCATGAAGTTAATCCCATCGGTGGTAAGGACCAGGAAACTGTCCTCAGCATGGTAAAGCTGCAACCAGATGCAAACAAATATAATTACAAACAAGACTGTGCCTTCGAGTGACTCAGTGACTTGGAAATTATGCATGTTTTCCAGGATGCTCATCTGGCAAATGGAAAACGTAGCTAAGAGACAATACCACTCAGGATAAACTAAACTTTTACCTTGCAATACCATGAAAGAGGCCAGCCAGGCAAATGCTGAGTCTAGATTTAAAGGTTGCCTCTATTAGTTGGCGGCGGGTGGCGTGTGTGTGTGTGTGTGTGTGTGTGTGTGTGTGTGTGTGTGTGTGTGTTACTTTTAGCACTTGATATGCTTTTTCCTGCTATTGTTTCTATTTATTTCCTTGTAAAACGAGGAGAGTTGTATCTGAAACAGAGACTGCCACACAGTAAATCTTATATAAGTATCTGTTTCATAAAATAAATGTGAGATATCTTTAAGACCAGAAATCCTTCACTAAACTATACATAGTCATTCCCTGCCATTTGAGAAGCCCACATTATAGAACTCTAAAGAAATAAGCAGCAGGCCACATATCATGTTGGGGTCAGGTTAGAGTAAGAGAGGCTCTGTGCTGTACAAATACAAGTTGCTGACTGTTGAGCTCAGTGGAGAAGGGAAGCTGAGGCTGACTCCCAAGCTGAGACAATGAATTTGAATAGCAGGCTTTGGAAAGGAAGGGCAATAGAGCCTGTATACAGGCTGGGAGGGGGAGTGGGGGGGGGTTGGGGGTGGGTGGGAACAAAAGCCAAAGATTTCACCCTCATCGTGCATGCCAGAACCAAGCAATTTACTTAAAAAGTTTATTCATCACAATTAGTCTCTCTTTAAAAAAAAAAACATCTTTCCTTCAGGTAAATCTTCCAGGGCAGCCAGCCAGCAGCTGGAGGGAGGCGAGTTCCCAGTCCTTCATTCTCTGTGTGTGACTCGGGGTTTCTAACCCTTTCTTACCTTAATCCTTGTTGTTTCAGGTTCCGCTATGACACCACTAGCTTTAAGATCCAAGTCTCCAATACTCCTTGTCATTGCAAGTCTGCCATTTACATGGGGCTGTCCCAAACTATTCCAAGCCACGAAACCACCACATTTCTTGATCCTAGTTAAAAATAAAAGTATAATTAATAGTAATGATGATGAGGATGAGGATGCAATGTGCAAGAAATTAAGGCACTGGTTTAAATACCAATTTAACAAATTGAAATTCAGAGTCTCCTGTCAACATACACCCATAATCCAGGAACTTGGGAAGGCTGAGAAAGCTACTGAGTTTAAGACCATCTCATGTTAAATACCCAAAACTTTCAAGTCCATAAAGAAACAAGATCAAAATGAGTTAATTTAGGCCATATATTGTGTACACACCCTGATAATACCAGCATGATCAAGCAGGATACAGATAGAAAGCCAGACTGGGCTGCACAGCGAGATGCAGTCTCAATAAACCCAAACCTGCCATGACAAAAAAAAGTCTGTGATGAGGTAGTACTGTGCACAGTAGTGCTTGCTAGAGGCCCTAGTGTTTCACACCAGCACAGGAAGGACAATTCAACACTGTTTCTACGGCAACTATAGCTATCATACATAAAATGGCTGGCTATGGTGACAATACCTTTCTTTCTCATCCTTTCTTTCTGGGGTATGGTCAGTGGTCAGCTTCATGGGTTTTCCTTTTCTACACAAAAGAGCCCGGCTGTCTCCAACACTGGCTACAACCAGTTCAATGCCATCTCTCAACAGAGCTACCGTTGCAGTAGTCCCAGAGGTCAGGAGGCTTGCTGCAAACATAAAACACAGTATGAACTTTTGAAAGAAGTTGCAGACATGGAGTTCTTTTTATTACAAAATAAAACAGAAACATGATAACTGAAGGCTCAGATGCAAATAAAATCCAAACTAGGTAAGTAAGATCAGGCAGAGAAACTCAGTAACAAGGCTCCATCCAAACAAAAAGATTACAAACTAATTTGGTGAGCAAAGTATCAGTGTCTCCAAATGGTCTGTGTATAAAATGCAAAGCTAATGTAACTTATAATTATGCCTTTATGTGCATAACAGGTGTCAAAATAAAACATGAAAATGCCACTAGTCTGGCTGCTATGACAGGATGACAAATCTGCTGGGCCCATCAAGTGAGCTGCCTTTTCTATAATCATGAGATTTGGGCTATTCTCTTCCATTCCTTACTCCTGCTGGTCAAAAGAGTACCAGTTAATAGTGAAGAAATGCAAAGGACAGACCATTTGCTCTTCAAGTACTACAGTGTACATTCTTTCCTTCTAGAATCACATCAGTTTACAAATGTTCACACACACAAGCGTACTTACTCTTTCTAAAATGAAGCCCCAACCCTTCTCTGGTATATTAGTTTGCTCTGCATCTGAGGAAATGTTATACCCACCCTTAGATTAATAACTCTGAATGGTAGATGACGGGACTCACTCCAGCCTCTTGTAAACATGGCATAGTTAACATTATTAGCTCCACAAGTATCCATCACAGACTCTACAGCCGAAAGCAGACCTGCATAGCCAGCTGCAATGCACACACCCCTGCCTGGGCCAGAACATGTCAGCAATATGTATTGTCTTTGCCAACAAGCAAAGGCTTGAGGTCGTCACTCTTTTTTCTGCCCAAGCAAATTGAATTTGTGTGTCTTCCTTTGACTTACTCTAACATCATCTGTTCTATGTTGTTTATAGCTTGTGAAAAATGTGTAGGGTGCATTGAGCCTTGTGGAAAGTGGGAATTCCTTGAAACTATGCACCAAAGAACAATACAGCAAGGTGGAAGAAATTGAGAAATAACTTATTGAAAGCCTGAATTATCTCTATTAACACTGTTAATTCTTTAAAGCATTGTTAAATTTTATTTTGATTATACTTTATTTTATAATAAAAATTTCATATTGAATCACTTGTCTACATCTCTATGTAATATTTGTAAAAAGCCCCCTGACCATCCAAATGTGATTTTTACTCTTTAAATTGATTTGGAAAACTGTAATTGATTTAATTGACAGTCAAGTCTTTCCAAGACTTTTTAAGAGACAGTTTTTAAAAGCTACTGAGAACACGTTTTAGAAAGGGATGAATATATTTTTGAGTCATTATATTAAAATGCCTGCTTTAACCAGAAAAATAAAATAGAAAAACATGGATAAAACTTACTCAGTCTTTTGTAGTCATGCTAAGTTTATTCTACTGAGAAGCAGCATCTACAGTTGCACTATCTTCCCATTTATCTCTTGATTTTGGAGCCCTTAGCTCAAAGCAATGTTATCATAGCAGTGCGAGGATATATGTCAGAGCATGACCTAAATGTCTTAACATAGCATCAGTGATGCTTATATTACAAGCATTATAGCTTTCAACTGAGATTAGTCAAAAGACTATACTCCAATGGAATCTTCACAGTTTAATCAACTGTATTATTTTCAAATTATTTTAAAGGGCAGGAAAGAGAGTGCAGGCATTTATTAAATATTACCAGTCCAGGGGATCCTATATTCTTCATGATAGCTGTCAGCAACAGCTTTTTAATAAAGTGGTCCTTTAATTGAGGATGACAAAAAAAATTACCATTTTATAAATTCAATTTCAATTTAGGTTGTAGCTCTTAGCTCTTTCACCTCTGATTTTTAAAGGGCTTATTTGTTTGTTTGTTTGTTTTCCCAATTCACCATTACAGTTTCAAAATCTCAGGATAAATGGGGGAAAGTTTCAGAACTAAGCACTGATTCTGGTTTGCTACGCATTGAAGAATAAAAATAATGAACCAACACTTCTTTTCATTTAGTGCAGAGGTGAAACCATTCACCTCCTGTGCTAACAACAAAACCATAAAACCAAGACTTCCTTCAGTGAGTCTTGACACTCACTGGATTATTTCTGTTGCAAGTCATGTCATGTCCACTAATGGGACAAGGAGGGTGTGAGACCTTCCCAGTAGTTCAGACTAGGAACTGCTGGACTCCTTCACCTGAGACAAAACTAAGCAGATCTGCCTTTGCACGGAAGCCCAGCACAGAGCGTCCACAGGCTCCAGGTCCAGAGCTGCTGAGCAGGACCAGTTCTCTGCCACAAAGAACATGCACAGAGGCGAATGGGAAATTTACCAAGACATCATGCTCAAACACAACAAACCTGCAACACAAGGGAGAGCAGAGAAAGAGCTGCAGGATAAGGGGGAGGGTTGCTGTTGGTGAAAAGTTCACTAGCAAATCATATAGTATTGCAGGAGCTGCCAGATCAATCATCTCAAAACTCAGTTGCTTCAAGTTAATGGTATCTGTTGTCCACCTATTTTTTTTTGTCCCTACCAGGTTAACATTTGTCATAGTGTTAGAGCTCCAAGTTAGAAAAAAATTATATACTTATGCACCTGTACCAAGAGACCAGTGGTGACACTGACATGAATGAACACACAGTTAATAGCTGATTGTGAGCACAACAAATTCAATATTTTATTGATTTATAGTAATATTCGAGTTGTCCCATAAACAAAATAATTTGTGGTTGGTAAGTAGTACATAGAGGGTTTTTTTTTTTTTTTTTTTTTTTTTTTTTTTTATGTGAACGATAGTATGTATTAGCTGAATGGGGTTTCAATATAGAGGCAGAAGCTATCCAAGTACCTCCTATGCCAGAAATCGGACAGGAGCCATTTGTTTATAGCACGGAATGCAGGAATCTAGCATGGAGAGAACTGTTGCCCATTGGGTGACTTTAATTTGTGGTCTATATGAAGGCAGGGTAGGTCTTAAATGATAGTGCATGTTTTTAACTTTATGAAACCATAAATGAGTGTTTCTATTGTTCTCTCTCTTTCCCTTGTGTTACAGGTCAGTAGAACAGAAGAAAAAGAATTACAATTTTGAACAGCAACAGAAGGAGAAAATCTACCAACCCCCCCCCTCCCTGAGTGATTATTAAGCTGTGTAAACAGTGTTGCAATATGTATGAGAAGTGGGTATCTATGAACAGCAAAATCAAATCAGTGACCTGAATCAGTGGCAACATAATAACAATGATGCTTCAACGCTATCCACAGCTGCCTCCAGCGTAAGCGAGGTATTCAAAAGCACTCTGCAGG
The DNA here is from genome assembly GCA_907169655.1 of Acomys percivali. Taxonomy (NCBI): domain Eukaryota; kingdom Metazoa; phylum Chordata; class Mammalia; order Rodentia; family Muridae; genus Acomys; species Acomys percivali. The sequence goes on from OU015744.1 coordinate 142,051,333, forward strand.
GCTGGATGTATAGCTCAGTGGCAGAGGACTTGTCTGGCATGCCCAGAAGCCTGGGTCCAGGCCCAGCACAGACAGCAAATTTGCCTTCAGAGCTCTTGTTTCTTTAGAGCTTAGCTCCTTACAAAAAGACACATGTAAAGGACTGGAACTTGACGCTCACTGTGGTGCCCTTCAATACCACCCACCCTGAGATGCTGCTCAGAGTCTGAGCAATTCTTCTCATTCTGATCTTTTGTCCTTAGGCACCCTGCCGTTTTCAAAGTATAAGCACCGTACCCGTCAAGAAGGTATAGGATAGGTAGCATTATCATCTCTGTTTTATACCACCCATTTTGTTTTAAGTGGCTATTTGTAGAAAATAAACCGATGGGATATTTTAACTAATTGGCTGGTTTTTATTAAGTGTAAAAAAAAAAAAGATATAATTTGAACTTCAAATTTTGAAGATGCTGCTCAAAGCATGAGAGATCTAATTCGGGGGTAGAACACTTGTCTAGAATGATGAGGGCTGTTAAAAAATAAGCCCGCCAGGCGCAGTGGCGCATACCTGTAATCCCAGCACTCAGGGAGGCAAAGGTAGGTGGATCTCTGTGAGACTGAGGCCAGCCTGGTCTACAAAGGACTCCATGACAGCTAAAGTTACACAGAGAAACTCTATCTCAAAGAAAAAACAAAAAAAAAAACAAACAAAAAAACAAACAAACAAACAAAAAACAAAACAAAACAAAACAAAAAAAACCCAAAAACAAAAAACCAAACCAAATCAAACCAAAACAACCCCAAAACCCCACCAAACCAAACCGAGAATCCCTATTGCCTGGTCTATTGCCTGGTCTCACAGGAAGGGCTAAACAGTAGTGAAAAGTAGGGCAGATATAGAAAAGACAGTAAGCAGAGAGTGTAACTGTGGTCCTATATAATGTTTGTTAGCTAGCCCTGACTCTAAAGACACACACACACTCACACATATCTACGCACATGACAAATAAGAACTATCTACTTTTAAAATATTGATATTCAGTTCATTATTTCAGTTAAAAATTTAAATTTCTTAAATTTGGATAACTTTGAAACCTTAAGTGAGATGGAGCTAATTTTGTTTATTCCATCCTGAAAGGCTAGCAAACATCATTCTATCATCAGCAATTTTAATATGTTTGATAAATAGATTCATAATGCCAATAGGTAGATTTTGCCAACTGTCAAAATGTACAAATACATCTTTAAAATAGTCCCCAAACTCTGAATTAAAAAAAAAGCACACAATATGCACAACCATGCATAATGAGACTGTTATAACACTTTTTAAACAAGGCACACTATGCACTACCCTATCCTGTTCTCTTACACTTTGAAGCAAATGATCATTAAGAAGCAGAATAATTTGTTTTGTTTTGTTTTCTCAAGACAGGGTCTCTCTGTGTAGCCTTAGCTATCCTGGACTCACTTTGTAGACCAGGCTGGCATCAAACTCACAGAGATCTACCTGCCTCTGTCTTACAGAGTGCTGGGATTACATTGTGCCTGGAAAGAAGCAGAATAAATTTTAAGACATCCTTATGAAGTTCTGAGGTTACCCCAAAGGATTGCAGAGCAACCAAATTAAGGAATATAATTTAATTTTGTTATTAGGAATACATAATATTTTAGTTCTTTCTTTAACTATTTGATTGTGAGTAATCTAGAGTCTCTTTAAGATTCATATGTTAAATGTTATAAATTCAAAGCTTCCTGAATTATAACTATTAAAAATGTTTTAAAATTTTACACCAAGTCTAATATTGATGTTTTAATCACCAACACTGATTAGATCATTTTTTAAAAGCTTGATTGCACACTTGTAGGGTTAATAAATTTTAGTACTGGCCATGGTTTGTAGAACAGAATGCTCAAAAACATATGGCCAGTAAATACAGTTGTTTAGAGAACAGCTAGGCATAATACTGACACTACAGCACACAAACATTATAGTGATAATACAGCCAAACTCACAGCCAGCCTAGTAATTAATAAGAACACACGAGATCCTCTGCTGTTATGAAAATGCTGGATATAATGGCCAACACTTTTTCTGTGAGGTTAAGGCCAACTTGGTTTACATAGCCAGTTTCAAGCCAGCCATGGCTGCTTCCTGAACCCTGCCCCCACCCCCACGAAGTAAAACTATGAGAAAGTGTTTCACTTCCTCCTCATGCCTTAGAACAAAGGCTAAATTTTAAGCATAAACTTCACCCTCTCTTAACTCTTCTCTTAAAAAAAAGAGAGGGGAACTTTGGGAGGAGTGGTGCCAAAGGACGAATAAGACAAAATGGCTTCAAGTAATCTACCAAGTGAAAATGTTATCTCTAAACAAACGGAGAAAGAATGGGCCACAAAGTGTTACTGGAGAGTGTAATGGTAAGTAAGGTTTCATAATGAGCAGGGGAGGGGCTGGAGATGTAGCTTAGCTGCAGAGAGCTTGCTGGCCCTGCATGTTTCAAGGCCCTGGGTTCAACAGATATCGGGGTGGTGGTGTGATGCTTAAGTGGTACATCAGTTATCCTAAAGGCATCCTTTCACCTCTCTTGTTATTAATTATGCAAGTGAACTAGGCCCTAATCTGAACTAATCATTTCTTCTCTTTGAGTCGAAACTCCTCCTCGTGTGAAATGGGGAGAATTTCCATGCAACTGAAAAACCACATTTCTGTGGTGCATTTTTTTTTTTTTCATTAAAGGAAAAGACAAAACTAAGATTAACATTCCTACATAAGTCCCTTTCCAGTCAGATAAGAAGCATACATTGTATGGAGGTTGCTGAAGATTTTAAAGTTAACATTATTAGACATACATTTTTGGTGAGCTAACTAAAAAATATTGAATATATTTTCCTGAAATTATTTTGATAAATTTAGTCAAAAATAGAAACATTTCCTTTCAAAACACACACAGTCCACACACTTTTTAAAATCCATCTACCACATCCTTCCTTATGCTTAACGAAAACAAAAATATCACTAGTTACCACAAGAAAGCTGTAAGACTAAGAAACAGAAAACAAATATCTCCCTCTGGCTACACATGTGGATTCAAATTAGCCATTTTCTATCATACTTAGGACCTATTGCTAATATTTTTTTCAGAAATTACACATTCATTTATTTACTTTGTGTGTACAGGCATGTGTTTGTTTTTCAGTGGATGTGGATGTGCCACAGCATATAGGTGAAGGTCAGATGCCAACATAAGGAAGTTGCTTCTCTCTTTTCATCATGTGTGTTCTGGGGTAGAACTTAGGTGGTAAAGCTTAGTGGTTGCACCCTTTACCCATTGAACCATCTTTCTGAGCCCCTATTTCTTCTTATAGTAAATGATGAACAATTGGCAACCTGGCAGATGTGACTGGCCTGTAGTGTTTGCACTGGTGGTATGGTGGTGGTAATGCAGGATGGATTTCTCTTAGTATGGACATCTTGCCATAAAAATATAAATCAAATAAATTGAAACATTTTAAAATTAAAATTCAGTATCAGAACCATTTTGGAGATTCTCCTTCTGACAGGTTTTTATATAACATTAAAAAGGACACTGACATTAGTTCATATTCTAAACAGCATTTCAAATCATTCTTTGTATAAAATTATTTCTACAAAAACTCCCCACAAATACACATGCATTAAAACTCCCACCACTAAAGGCTTATATTGTTTTCTTTGCCTGCCAATCCTCCAGGCTCCGAAGACTGCCAGGGCTCACTTACCATCAGCAGACAGTTGGGCATAACTTGAAAAGGCTTTATCTATTTCTAGGAAGGCCAAGGTCAGTACAGTCTCCAAGTCTTTCTCCTGAGGAAGCAAATCCCTTTGTGGAGAGGAAAGCAAGCTGCAATCATTTTACAATCGTTTTTCTCTTCTCACAGTCAACCTTCCAGCACCCACTCTACACAGCAGACCTCAAACCTTCCCTCTCAGGTGCATTTGCTGAAGATCCAAGGATTAACGAACATTTACTCATCTTTGAAGGCACTCACTATGATGAGCTGTGACCCTCTTGAGCTGAGGATCAGGCCACCATGCTCTGGTTATGTGGTGCTGGAGACACAACTCGGGGCTTTGTGTGTGTTAGGACTAACTGTGCTATCTCAAACCTGAGGAGGCCTGAGGAAGTGGTGCTGGTGGTCTGCCAATAAAATCTAAGACTTAGGAGGTAAAGGCAGGAGGATTTGGAGTTCAAGGTCATCTGCATTTGAATTGTCAGGCCTAGCACAGCCTGGGATATGTGACTCTATCTCAAACTAACAAACAAGGGTGTCTGAAGATACAGCTAAGCTGTAGGAGCTTTGCCTCATATCCAACATAAATAGAACAAAAAATCCAAATCCCTCCTCAATTTTTAAAGTTTTGATTACATTTTTATGGAGGGCAGAGGATAATACTCGGCTGTTAGTTTTCTCCTTCCCTTATGGGAGTCCTATGACTCAGGCTTGGGGTCAGACTGGGTCATAGACACTTTATCCTCTGAGCCATCTCACAATCCCCAAGTCCATGTTCCTAAAGAATTCTCAGTATTGCAACCCTGATAGGCTATGAGGTTCTTCATATTGACTTAAGATGCCGAGTTTGTCTGTAAAGTTAGGTAAATCCTGTAAAAATCAAGTGACAAACTACCTTTAACTATACATAGGAAAGTTAAAAAAAAAAAAAGTCCATGGCCATAACTGCCACACTGTCTCCTTCCTTTAAATTCTAGCAATAGTGTGAGTCTCAAAAAATACAGTTAAGTGTGGTGGTTTAAGTGAGAATGCCTCTCACAGGCTCATATATTTCAATGCTTGGCCCCAAGTTGATGGAACTATTTGGAAAGGATTAGGGGGTGTGGCCTTGTTGGATGAGATGTGTCACTGGGGGTATGCTTTGAAGTTTCAAAAACCCACATCATTCTCAGTTAGCAGTTCCTCTCTCTGTGTTCCTATCTGCTTCCTGTTTGTGGATAAAGATTGTTCCAGCACCATGCCTGTCTGTCTATTACCATGTTCTCCACTGTGATGGTCATGGACTCTAACCGTTGAACCTATAAGCAAGTCCTCAATAAACTTCCTTTAATAAGTTACCTTGGTCAAGATGTCTATTCACTAAAAAGTAACTAGGACAATAAGTAAACCAACCTGTGCTGATTAGAGTAAATACTTCTTCAGGCCAAGGGGGACTTCTCTATGGGCAAAGTGTTTTCTGTACAAACATGAAAACCTGTATTCACCTCTAGCTCCTATATGAAGGTAATGTTCAGCTTTACATAGAAGCCCAGAGGTAGGTTCATGGGCTAGTCAGGTTAGCCCAAACAGTGAGTTCTAGGTTCAGTAAGAGACTTTATCTCAAAAGGTAAGGTGGCGTATGATATAGGAAGACACTGATATTGACCCCTGGCCTTACATACAGATGAGTACATACACACACACGCACACAAACAAAACACACACACACGTAAAATTTCCCACAAGTTTTCTTTGTACTTTATAATTTACTTGAAATTGTTATAAACCTAGAGCTGTAGATTCTGAAACCCAGTAATTCTGAAATGGAGATAATCCCAGTTACAAATGCTATATTGACTACCCCTCACTGATGAAGTGGCACGTGAGCACTCGGGTAATTTGGCCCATACTGATGTCTCGGTCAAAGGGAGAGCATTTCAACAGAAAGCCTAGGGGAACTGCAAAGCCAAGGTTGTTATACATACATAATACACTTCTCCATGTGCGTGTGACAGAAGTCAGCCGCTGCAGGTCCCCCGTGCCCATCATACACTGCGAAGTATAGCACCTCCTCTGTCAGCTGGGCGGACCCAAACCGATCTTCATTTTCCTTCCGTTTGCCAATGAGGGAGGCACAGCCCACATTCTCCAGGCTAATTTTGGGAATCGGCTTGCCATACTTGATACTAGGTGGCAGCAGAATTGGCTCATCAATGCGGTTATCCCAGATCCCAAAATTGTCCCAAGTGGCTGGCCGCCCACTTCCGTCTGGATCAAACCGAGAGCACCTGGGCTCCGAAGTGGAACTGTAGCAGGCAGGAGTCACCTGCCTGTTGTCCTGCAGGAGGAAGTATCTTAACAACACTCTCTTCTTCACCTGGTTCCCACCACTTCTCACCAAAGTAATGAAGGCTGCTGATAACATCATGCAAGTCCAAAGGCCCCAGTCAGAGGGAAAGACAAATAGAGTGATAAAAAAATTCCTTGAAGAAAGCTGACGCACCTAGGGCTGGGGACAAAGACAGAGTCACAGTGAGTAATTCAGAACACTGCTAATACATCACTAGACACCAGTAACAAAAGCCATAAAAAGTCTGACATTGTGTGTGTGCGTGTTTGCCTCTGGTGTGGTACCCTACATCCTATTCTTAAGAACACTGTAACAAAATTTTACCTACACCCCTCACAGTGTTTGAGTTCTATAAACATTTGACAATATGAACATAAAAGCACACATTTCTCTGATTAAGTAGCTATCACTTTGGCAGGGTGTTAAAATGAACATTTTGATTCAGCTTGTATGAAGAAAGGCCGCGTCCACGTTGTTGTATACTCCTAATGAGCTGGGATCATACAAATGCTGGCGACCAGGCCCCACTTCGTAGGTAAATATTCTTGAAACGCTCAGTTGTTGTGACGAAGTGATAATGTAATCAATCCCTTCTAAGGAGGAAAGAGGACAACAGCTGGTTCATATAGAACATATAATTCTGGATTCAAAGCGCAGCCACGCTTTAATGAAGACAGTTTTGGATCAAAGTTTCCATTTTTCTTGAAATATTTTTATTCATTAAGAATTTCATATGGTGTATTTTTGTCACATTAACTCCAACTCTTCCTACCAACTCCTCCAAGAGCCACCACTGCATCCTATCCCCTCTTCAAAAAAATAACCCATTAACTGCAATTTGAGTTCCCCAAGTACTCCTGGGTGTGGGGTCATTGACTAGGGCCCAGTTGACCCACAAGGAGCCACACTCTTAAACTGACCGCCGCCCTCCTCCCCCGCCAGAGGCCATCTACTATCCATAGTTCCTCAGTCAAAGATGGGGATTCATGCATCCCTCCCTTCCCACTCTGTACTGGAATGCTGACTGGCTCTTGTGCAGGAGCCTACCGCTGCTCTGAGTTCTTGAGGTCAGCAGGCTTGCCAGACACAAAAGACTTTATTTCACTCTGGTTCTTTGTTCCCACCAGTGACTTCTGGATCTTACAGTCTTTCCACTTCCTCCTCTGAGATGGTCCCTGAGCCTTGGGGAAGGGGTATGATACAGATGTCAGACTGGAGTTTTTCAATCTATTAACTACTAAACTTTGCTTTCTATATTTGCATGGTCAATGTAAATTGGTTCCATGTAAACACCTCCCTAGCAAAATAAGCCAGTTCTAATGGTGTTTTTGTGGTAGATGCTTATGAAAAGGGTAACTGAGGAACTGGGCACTGTGTTGATGAAAAGCAGTCCAGATTTCTGGGCATGTGATCTATACATTTGCATTAATAGTGTAGCCCTCCTTTCCTCTGAGAGTGGCTCACCAAGACCCAAGGCAATGATGACTCTGCCTGCTCCTCTTCTTCTAAAAAGGGTCTCACTTTGTCTCCCTGGCTGGCCTTGAACTCACAGAGACCCACCTTCCCTTGCCTCCTGAGTATGTAATTAATGGTACATGTGCTACTGCATAACTTGAAACCATTATTTATTCTGCATCCCTACTTAGACCTCATCCTAAACCTTTCTTGGTATTACGAAAACTTATCATGGCATTCTAATATCCCTGTAGTTGGGGTTGTGTTTCTGGTAGATTGCCATACACACCAAGTGCTGACAGGGAGTCATTGGGGGTTCATGCAGAACTTTACAGCTGATCAAAGTGAAGCGAAGAGGTATTTGTAGAGTACTCAAGACAAATGCAACATTCTATCACACCTCTGCCATCAGGGCTCAGGGATCATCTAGGACAGTGGTTCTCAACCTGTAGATCATGACCTTTTAGGAGATTAAATGACTCCTTCACTGGGGTCTCCTAAGACCATCAACTCCTGCCCCCAGATATTTACATTATGATTCATAGCAGTAGCAAAATTACAGTTATGAAGTAGTAGCAAAAATAATGTTATGGTTAGAGGTGGTCACCACAACATGAGAAACTGTATTAAAGGATTGCCACAGTAGGAAGGTTGAGAATCACTGATCTAAGATGACAACTCTGAAGAATTCTAAGACCCAGCCACTGTGGATGAATGGTGGGAAACAGCGCCCTCTGAACCTGACACCTTATGTGAGTGCTCTTGAACTCACAGCAGCTGTGGCTGCCTGCAAGAGACCCAACCAGTCAACATTCCAGGATGGGGTGAGGGGATGGGGGACAGGGGTAGGGGTGGGGTGGGGTGGGGTGGGGTTGGTGAACTCACAGGAGCACTCTCCCAACTTACCCCTGAGATGCTATGTACATAGAGCTGATGGCATCTGGGAGAGAGAGAGTCTGTTTGTCTTTGTGGATGTAGCCCCTGCTAGGTTGACTATGCGCTCAAGATGTCCTCATACCCATGACTAGATTATAGACTGGCAATGTAAACTGGAAACAGTGGGCAAGGGGAAAAATGAAAAGACAAAGTTGAGGGAGGTGGAGTTTGGGGAGTGGATTTTAGAGGAGTTAATATGAAGAGTGGGCAGCGGGGTCGGGGGGTAGTGTGATCAAAATACACACTGTGGAATTTTAAAAACCATTATGCAAATATTTTTGACCAAGTTTTGAGAGATACAGAAATTGGCAGTACACACTAAGGGCGTATCTGTGGGAATGTTTTTAGAGACCATGGGACATGAGTTAGTGATCAGCAAATAGAGGGCAAAAGACACATTAAATATGGGTGATACCATCTAATGGGTGGGGTGCCCATGGAATAAAGAACAGAAAGGGAAAACTCCCACAGAACATTTCACTGTGGACCCATCGAACACCTGTTTCCAGCTTCTTCAGCCTTTCAATGGAGACCCACACTAGTGATTCTCCGGGTACTTAGAGACCTTCAGCCCCACACTGGGCTGATAAAACACAAAACAAACAAAACAAAACGCAAGCAATACTTCTAGAGCCCATTCATTCTCACTAGAACAAATTATTTGGCAGGCCTGAGCCCAATCAGCCCCTGAATTTGCTCCCTCTCTCCCTGTGCAGGGGTGTACATGTCCCCTCTTGTATGTCCTTCTGCTGTTAAGGTTCTGTCTGCCATGAAGTCCTCATCAAAGCACCTGCCGGCACCATGTTCTTGAAGGCCTACAGCAACATGAGTGAAAGTCACATAAACAAACATTTTATCTTTAATTTTCACACCTATTGATTTATCTATTTATATATGGGGGGGGTTGCCTTGGTGTACATATGGAAATCACAGAACTCCTTGAAGGAGCTGGCTCTTTTCTTCCTCCACGGAGCTCAGAAACAGAACACCAGTCTTGGCAGGAAGCGCCTTCACACACTTATCTCTCACTGGTCCTAAACAAACTTTTTAATAACGTTACTCCGAGGCACAGGTTTCAATAAAAATACTTGAGATACAAGTGATAGCAATGAAGCCGGTCATGGTGGGGCACGCCTATAATCCCAGGACTCAAGGAGGCAGAGGCAGGTGCATCGTTGTGAGTTTGAGGCCAGCCTGATCTTCAAAGCCACTCCAGAATAGCCATGGCTACACAGAGAAACCCTGTCTTGAAAAACAAAACAAAAACCAAACCCAAACAAAACATAACTGCATTCCCACCAGAGAACAAATATCCACAAGATACATTCTTGCACGATAAGATAAAAGTGGACAGTTTATTTGAGCCTACAAAACTAATACTATCAACTGGACCTTCCTTCATATTATCAACACTGTCACAATCAAAATTAACAGGGTAGTAATAGAGAAACACCTGCTGGAGAGCATTTTGCAGGCAGAGAGACTCAAGGCAGCAGCTGCACAGCAGGCTCCTCCTCCAGGTTAGTATCACATAGACTAGGAGATTTAGGTGGTTCCCTCTCCTTTACCAGCCACACCTATCCCTCGTAGAGCCTCAAGAAAACTACTCAAAGGCAACTTGTGTTCCCAATCTACATGACAACTTTAAATGAAACCTGCACATAATCCAACAGTGCAGCATATTGGTAGAGCCAGGGCTCAGCATACATAAAACCCTCAGTTCAAAGTCTAACCAGAAAGATTCCCACTGCTTCAAGCTTGGAAAACACCACCAACCACCTGGGCCCCAGAGGTCTTGGAATGCCCGCAGAAATGACTATTAACAGCAGAGGAGGGTGGTTGAATAGAAGTGTGAAAGATCACAAACACTTAGAACAACAACAGAAGAAAAGTGCCTTAAAATAAGTATAGAACAGCCCATCAGAAGCCTAAGCATTCTCTTTGTCGGCCTAGCAAGCCTGAGCTGACATATGCTTATCAGTTTCTCCACTATGATGCAGTTACTTGGCAAAGTGTTTCTAATCAGGGAGAATGATGCCAATTTATGGGTTAGAAATCTAAGCTAACCGATGACAGTAAACTATTTAAATGATTAGATGAAGCTTTCAAAGTGAAACTATCCTTCATTCCTTTCCCCACACAAAAAATATCCCAGAAAAGTGAAAGGAATACAAAGCAAATACATAGATGCATATGATGTAGTCTACTAACAATACTAAACTTTAAACCATGCTAAGGAAGAAAATAAAGATAATTTGCTTAGAGGCCTGGAATATACAATATAAGCAATCTAAAGATATATTGGTAATTGTATATAAAAGGGGAAAAAAGAACTCTTCCCTGAACTAAATATTTCAAAACCTTTATTTCTCAATCAAAACAAAATGTATGTATCACAACTTAACCACATCAGTCTTTAAAATGTGTGAGCATGCACAAAATTAAAAATGTATTCTAGCTTATGTATTCTAGCTATTATAAGCAGATATCTGAAAATACGCTTTCCCTCCACCATTTCCACAATGATTCCTGTGACTAACTCTTCTTCCCTACCTCCCTCCTCAACCGGATACTTTAAAACTGACAGGAGGGAAAGGAAGAAACAAATAAAGCAAAATGTTAGAACAAAGTTATCCTAGTAAGTCATTCCATCAAACAGTAATCTCATGAAGAAGAAGAAGAAGAAGAAGAAGAAGAAGAAGAAGAAGAAGAAGA
>OU015744.1:142062527-142073112 GCA_907169655.1 Acomys percivali
AAGAAGAAGAAGAAGAAGAAGAAGAAGAAGAAGAAGAAGAAGTAGTAAAGAAAAGGATTAAAGAAGCTGCAAAATCACAGAGACTCTTCAAGACAGCACAGGTAAACCCACTATTCCAGAGCAGCCATCTCAGGCTAAAGACATCTAGAAAGGCGCTTTTGTGAAGTGGTCCACCCCTTAGAATTTCAACTCCTGGGTGGCAGGGCAGGAAGTTCAGTAGTTAAAGGCCAGTCTGGGCTACGTGAGACCGGGTCATAACAACAACAACAACAACAAAATATCAGGAGAGAAAAATGCAAATGTCTTGTAAGCTTTGCAAATCACCATTTGGCTTCATAACACAAGACCCAGTGGCAAGTGCACCAGTTTTACTTTTCATATTTCTCTGATCTTCCACTTGCTCAGCCACTTAACTCCTAGAGCTCTTCAACTTTATTTTTAGAAGAAGGAGGAGGCATTATCTCAACAGCAGATTTTGGGAATTCAACTGCTGTTGAATGTCAAAACCAGTTGAAAAAAATGTAAGCTTACTTTTACCACTTTATGCAAGTACCTGGCAGAATTAACTGGGAGTTCTAGGAATCAGCTTTACTGAAAAGGCTTAGATTTTCCTCCCTCTAGGAAGCCTGTGATAACTATAAGGTAGCACTTTGATATCCTCCCATAATGGAAACACAGGTAAATGTATATTTGTGTGTGAGGAGGTGCGGGCCAGCGGAGGTCAGAGGACGCCTAGGAGGCACACTTTCTCTTCCCTTCATGCAGGTCTTGGTGCTAGAACTCAGGGAGCAGGCTTGGCAGCAGGCATCTTTACTGGCCAAGCCACATCACCAGCCCGATTTTTAATATTCTTAAACTCCAAATTTCTTTACCATCATCACCAATAAAAATCAAATGCATCCTAATAAACTATTAAAATCACCTGAAAGCCTCTGAAACGTATTTTAGCAAATCTGCAGTCTTAATGTCTTTATCTCCTTTTAGGAGGAAAGAAAAATGTATTAGTTTAGCAGAGAAAGAAAACAACAAAACCATCAATGACTTCCTTTGGTCGTATGTAAACGTCTGTTTAGAAATGTGAACTGGGCCTAGTAGTGGTGGCGCACACCTATGGCACACACCTGTAACCGCAGCACTAGGGGAGGCAGAGGCAAGCCTGGTGTACAAAGCGACTCCAGGATGGCCAAGGCTACACAGAGAAACCCTGTGTCGAAAAGCAAAAGAAAAACAAATAACAAAAATGAACTGAGAATAGAGTATTCGAGTCTGTGAAAGGGGGTATTGATGTTGTCAAGGAAAAAGAGACTTGGACTGCAAGAAAAACAATTATAAACAAGAACTCATTATTCAAAGCTTCCGTGTTTAATGACATTTGTCATAAGGGGTGAGCTGGTTTCCAATTTCTACACGCTCCAACACACACTAGCAGGACAACACCCTCCCTTCTGCGCAGCCCAGCAGATCTTGGGCCACCCCCAGGTTTTCTCCCAGGGGTACAGGTCTCGCAGAAGTCACATCTACTCTGCCTGGCTGGCACCTAGCTGGAGGGAGGCGGCGCGGGGTGGGGGCCGGGGGTCCCTGTTACTATTCCTGCAGCTCCAACAACGAAAACACCAGAGACTCGAAATTTCCTAGCTGTTTGTACCCAGAGCCCCAATCTTTGTCTCCTCCTGCTTAATTCTCTCATCTACAGAAAGCCGCTGCGAAATCGGCACCACGAGCCACATGGCCTTAAGATACAGTGCTCTCCTAGCAAAGCTAAGCACAAACTCTCAGAACCAAACCACCAGGGCTCCACTAAATCTCTTTACAAGCCTCTCGCTGGTTAGGGTTCTGGGCTGGTTTGCTGGCCTTGACCCAGGCTGGACACAGCAGGACAACACTCTCCTGCCGAGGTAGCCCAGCAGTTCTCCGGGCATCCTGGTCTTCTTATCGGGAAACAGGTCTCATGTTGGCCAAGCCTGGTTTCTCGCCTGGAGCGCACCAGGGGAGCCTCACCATAAGGAATCAGGGAGGCTTCTGTTTTCTTCACTTTCTCCACCCATCCCTAGGACCTAGCACATCCTACTAGCCTGCCTCCCGCTCCGCTCACTTCGAGCCTGAGGTCAAGTTCAAGGCCGACTGCCTCTGCAATGGAAGAGCCAGATGCCCCTGCGCAGCCGCCCTGGGCCTAGGCGGGAGCAGTTGCTCTCCACCTCAAGAAAAAGGGCGCCACATAGAGCCCGGAGAAATGAGCGTGGGACTCCGCCTCAGAAGCTGCGGGAACCTAGATCCTATTTCTCCTTCGCCTTCCCGGGAGACCTCCTCCCTTTTCACTCTGTTCCAAGAACCGCCAATAGATTCTCGTCAACAACCTAGGCGAATAAGCTTCAGGCTCTTACCTCGTGATGGCTATGGGTCTGTAAATTTCTTAATTAGGTAATGGAAGGAAAGGAAAGGCTTTCCTGGATAGTAAATCAGACTGACTTCTCTGTTGATTCAGATCTCCAGAGCAAGCAATTAGAGAAGCCACAATCTCCTCCGCTCCTGGAAATACTCGAAATTTTCAGCTGCAGCTGGCCAAATGGAGACCCGGAGGAGTCTGTTTCTGATGATTGACAGCAATACTAGCCATTGGTGCGCTGCAAGGTTCCTGACCCGCCCTCAATATCAGCCAATCATAGATCTAGATAGGACCGAGCCTCCTGCATGGGCAATTTGACCTCTCAGATTGCCAATTGAGCGCAGCGGAGCGACGTCGAATTGGGCCAGTAGCTGCCCGACGTGGCGCCCCGCCCTCCCGAGGTGGCTGGCTGCCTAGTATCAGAGGTGTTGGGACCTTGCACTTCAGTTGCAGCAGGAGGAGGGAGTGTTGCTTAGGCCAGAGTTATCTTGGCTCTGACCCAAGAAGTACAGAACAGAACAGGCACGCTTCGTTTGTGTCGCGCTTGTGTGTCACTCAGCTTTCTCCCTTGTTCTTTGACAAATCACAGAGCAGTGCTGTTTGCGCTGCACTAACAGGCATCTTGGGATGGCTTGCAACTGTCTTGCGTGCCATAAGGATTTTTATCTTTGTGAAGGAAGTATTGTCTAGTGTCTGTAGGTTCAAACTGACACAAATAGTCAGATAACTGCCCTTAGAGTCTTTGGTCTCATAAGGAAAAGGAGGAAGCAAGCCAACAAATCAACGAACCAGTCAAATAATAAATCAAGGGAGGGAACAGCTGGAGTGTGGATGAAGAACATTGGAGAGTGGATTTTACATAGGGCAGGCGCTGAGTCCCACTGCAGCTAATGAAGGAAGGGTGGTTCTGAGCAGAAGGCAACAGCAGATGCCCTCTGGGCTATATCACCACACTTCAGGGAAGGTTCCATGCAAAGCAGTACAGGCCAACCGAAAACTCACTCCGTGGTTTTTGTGTGTGCATGTTTTAGTCTTGTTTTGATTTTTTTTTTTTGGCTTAATTGTCTTTTGTTTGTTTTGTTTTGATGTTTGTTTGTTTGTTTGAGAGGGAGGGAGGGAGGGAGGGAGGGAGGGAGGGAGGGAGGGAGGGAGGGAGAGCATGCATGAAGTTGCATTGGTAGAGAAGTGGGAAGTATCTAAGAGGAAGAGTGAGGGGGAAGAGGATGTGCTCTCAAAGTATACTGTATGACATGAATTTTAACTTAAAATATTCTTTTTTTTTTTTGTTTTTTGTTTTTTGGATTTTTTGAGACAAGGTCTCTCTGTGTAGTCTTGGCCGTTCTGGACTCACTTTGTAGACCAGGCTGGCCTCGAACTCACAGCGATCTGCCTGCCTCTGCCTCCCGAGTGCTGGGATTAAAGGCGTGCGCCACCACTCCCGGCTTACTTAAAATATTCTTAAAAGTAATGATTAAATTGCACTGACTACTTGCACCTCCTGGTCCAAGAGCGTCTGGAGGTCTGGTGCATTTAATAATAATCTGTTTAGACAGTGATGTTCCTGTTGCTGACTCACAAACTCTAATGATGACGTGCAGGTTATGTTGGCCAGAGAATCAGTTTTCATAAAGCTCTTGGAATTGTTACTGGATCTGACACACATACAGCAAAGGGTGCATATTAGAGGGGCCTCAAGGGACCTTCACAACATGCAGCCTGTCTCTGTATCCACCAACAGATATAGAAACAGTGTAATTAATGCCTAGGAAGCCTTTATGCTGCCACCCAGTTAGTGCTCTCCTCCAAGGCAACCTTTATGCTGACTTTTAATATAGGAGATTGACTTTTGTCTTTACACTTGATATGTATCAACTGCAGCCTATGCATTTTTTGTTTGTTTGTCTGTCTGCTTGGTTTCTGTGGTTCAACATGTATTTTTAAGATTCTTCCATGTTGCTGCTTTAATACTTTCCATTGTGCAATTATATCATAAATTATACATTTATTTTTATGATGAATGCTGAATTAGTTTTCAGTTTGGAGCTATTAGTTAGTGCCTGGCATGTTCACTGCCTTGAGTTCAATCCTTAGTACCAAAAAAAAAAAAAAAAAAAAAGAAAGAAAAAGAAAAGAAAAGGAAAGAAAGAAAGAAAGAAAGAAAGAAAGAAAGAAAGAAAGAAAGAGGGCAGGAGATGTCTCAGCACTTAAGAGTACATACTACTCTTCCAGAACACCCTAATTTGATTCCCAGCACCCATGTATGTAGGGCTTATAACCTGTAACACCAGGGATTGCAGTAGAAACCTCTGTCCTCCATGGACACCAGTACTCATGTACACACCTACACACAGACCAGACCCATAGATATAACTAAAATTAATAAATATTTTTATTAGAAAGAAAGAAAAATAATTACTATCATTTGTATTGGTGACTAAGGAAACTGGATGATAAACGGGCCTGAGGCACTTAGTTTGCAAGCAGTCTGACTGGACTTAAGCAGGCAAGGTCTCTCTTCACAGCCATGCTCCCGGTTACTACATTATATACTTTCTTATGAGACATAAGTATGAAGACATCAAACTTATATTCACTACGCAGTGCTGCCACTCAGTGCCTTGCTCTCTAGAGCATCTTTGCTGTGCTTCCTGCAAGTACTGCAGAAGCAACACCAATTCTGAAGTCTTTACCCAACCGTGGTGTTTCTTTTATAGATTCTCTGGTGATAGTTGTCACCTGTTCTGTTTTTAGGACTGATGATTGTGTGCTCTATAAACTGGTATAAACATGGCCTGTATCAGTCTGTGGGCTCAGCAGCTCCTTTTCTCTTGGAGATTGCTTTTGGTAATTTTCAACATGAAAAGGGGAGGGGGAGACTTTCTATGGGCAAACTCACACCCAGGCTCTGATTTCTTCAGGCATAAAAACTTCTGGACAGAGACTTTAGCTCTCCTAATGTACAACTCTTACTGGAGAATTTAGGAGGAGGAAGCAAACACTAGGTCACCATGACCCTTCTCTACAGTGAGTTCACACTGTGTTCTGCCTTTCCCTGGCCTCCATTGGGAAACAGCCTGCTGGCACAAGGCTTCCTACATAAGTCACTTCAAACAGGATAAAGGTAAGTTTACCTAACTGCAGTGTTACAGCCGATTGCAAAGCTACTAATTTCTGGTCTGTATCTCCTAAGGAAAGAGCTTTCCAGAAGGCAAATCTGGTTAAATTCTGGTCAAGAGGTATTGTGTAAAATGTCAAAGTTGACGTATGATATACACATTCTTGATAGGACAAGGAAGTTTACAAGAATAGTAGGACGAACACATAAAGTGCTAATGAGTTCAGTTTTCTTCTTTTTGTAAAGGGACTAGCACAATATTTAACAGTTAGCTGAAACTTCCAGTGTTAATCTACAAGGTGTATGATCTCAGGCAAGTCAGTGAGCCTTTCTGTGCTTGGTCTATTCAAATGAGTTTGACAGTAATGAGACTACCTCCTAGGACTGTTAGGTAAATATTACATAAGTTAGAACCTTTGTGTCAGTACACAGAGGGAGTAAGTGCTTACAAAGGTTAGCATCATGGTTAATTTCATGTCAATTTTGCTAGACTGGAGTGCCCAAATATCTTATAAGACATCATCTAGAGATCACTTAATTGATTTTTATTTAATAATGTGTCTGAATTATTGAATAGCCAAGTCCAATTTAAATATTAAAGAATGAGAAAACAAATATGAATCTAGGTATTAAATTTTAAGATTACATAAGCATTTAAATTACATGTTTATGGATCTAAAATTCAGTTTTAACGGGGATGATGGCAGTTGTCTAGGAGATTGACAGTGCATTTCTGGCACAAACAAAGACTCAAACAACTGGGAAAGATAGTTGATTTCGTCTTGAAAGACTAAGCCTCAGAGAAAAGTAACAACTTCATCTACTCAGGCTGTGAGAAGTCCAATAAACCAGTGTTGGCTTGGATATTTTTTAGGTCCCTGAATGCGCCCCTTTCTTCTATTGGTCCTCTTTAAAGAGATACCTGCCCCAATGCCTTTCTACTATTTCTCCTTGTAGTGTTTTCTCTGACTAAGAAGCAGGCATCCCAGAAAGCCTGCTCTCGTTGTCCTTATTTACCTATGTCCCTCTCTTTTATGACCCCCGCTCAGAGACTGGCCTGCTTCAGACAGAAGGGGAATGAACACTATAGCTGTTTAATTTGGTTTCAGGGAAAAGTGTGGAGGGGGTGTGCAGCAGGGGGTGAGGTGGGGGGCAGAGCTGATCCATTAGAGAGATGTTTATAAGGCAGGCTTCTGGGGCCAGTCAAGAAAGCTGTGGTAAAATTCTGGTAGGCAATGTGTCTGAAACTCCGCCGTCAGGACCATTTGTATAAGAGAAGGATGCTAAAGGATACTGCATTATATCCCATTCCCAGAAAAACTCCACTTTGATACTGTCCATTTGAGGTTGGCCTGGAAAGCAATGGGCCCAGGGTCCACTTTTCAGGCTTGTTAACAGCTAGGGATGTGGATTGACTCAGTGTGAGGCAGTTCTCAGAAGGCTTTCTAGATGGGGAGAAAGAAGAAATTTCACCATCAATTGGTTTTTAATGTTAAAACAATAGCGGACTTATTGATCTTGGTGGCAGCTAGGCTCTGCAGTATTACACTGATGCAAGTCATGATGCCCTATCATCTAGTCAGCACTTTTCTCACCAAGAAGAAAACCATTCATGAAAAATGGCCAAATAAGATTCCATATGGCTTTAAGCCTAATTTCCCGAGAGTGTGATCCCTTAAAGCATTAAAGAAAAACAAGGGTCATTTTATCCTTTGGTTATACTTTCCTGTGGGGTGGGTTAAGACCATGCTGGTAGCCAAATTTAATCACTTTTATTTAAACTTTTTTTCTATCATGGTCATTTGAAGGTCTTGTTCTCAGGGTCACTTGGGCTTGGGCCAAATCTCTGGCTCTTCTCACCTTCCCTTTACCAGTTCTATCTGTGTGAGGGTAACTCAAAGGCCTTGCTTAACTGTGGCCCTACTTGAAATCATGCAAATTCTTCTGTGTGTTGACCCTCCTCTTCATAGACGGGATACTGGTTAGAGCTCACCGAATGGTGTCTCCTTGGCCTCCCTGAATAAAAGAGGAGATGATTCCCCACAGAAACAACATTTTGAGAGATACCCCACAGTCCCCTGGGCCCACTTGACCCTGGATGGTAAGGGGGAACTATGTTTCCTTTTCATCCCTCTGACTATGTTAGCGTAGCTTGCAAGTATGGATGCTGCATACACAGAAGGTCAGGTAGGCCAACCTGCTACTGTTACTTCTAACTGTGGTATAAAATTTAGGCAAACTTAGGCAAAACCAAAACACCTAACATTTTTATTCTTCAATCCAGATCTTATAGTATTTATGGAGAGCAGACGAAGAAATCTATTGATTCAAGCAGAAGTTTCACATCAATTCCTTATATAACTGTCTTAGACCCTTATTAACTTGCTTAAGCTTTACAGCTTTCTTGTTCATTTTGGAAAAACATCCAACTATCTTATGAAACATAGTAACATTAACACCACCTTGATAAAAGAAAGGTGAACCCAAAATGCATTCACATAAATTAATATTATCTGTGTGCACACTGTTAACCTGTAAGTCTATGAAACTGAGTCTTGTAATATACAGTGAACAGGAGACTCCCCACTGCATCCAGTGACAACTGGCTAGACCTAAAACATCTGTCCTCCTTATATGCATATATAGTTGGCCAGATGAGTCTCATCTATTGCTTCATGCATTGGGAACAAGACCTGACAAACCTTTCTTTTAGACTTGTTATAAAACTGTATAAATTCATGGTTGAGTGGCAGGGAACATTCATGATCAACAGGGATCACAGTGTCTATTACCAAATTACATATAATGAAGCATGGCTGTTGGGATTTAACTGAAATTCCCTCCCCTATAGCCTTCATAAACAGTATTCAAAAACTGCCATTTGTCAGTGCAATGGGGTGACTAGATGAATAATTATTTTATGAAAACACATAAAATAATATTAAGAAGAACTGCCAGTGTTTTGAAATCTGCAGTGCTAGAAGCCTATGCGTTTATAACTTGTTGACAATGACAAGTAGTTTTCTAAACTGAGTATTCTATTCTCGGTCTCATGCAAATTACCCTTTGGAATCTGAAGGTAACATTGTAAGAGAGGATGAAAGGCATGTTTGTGGCTGGTTGTCAAGCAACCAAAAGCAGAAGTTACTGGCATGCACTCCTTTAGTTTGTACGTAGAGTGGGTGTAGGTGTTGTACTGTGTTTCTATTGGTCACATTCTCTTCCAATAGCAGAAAAGAAACTGTTATTTCCCCAGCTAATTAGCATACTCTGGGAATGAAATCAACTGAGTTTCATTCTCTGCTAGTGTCAAATATAGACATAAAAAACAAGGTTTTTAAGTACTCTGGGTTCAAAAGGACTCCAGAAAAAAAAAAGTTAAAAACAATTTAAATAAACAAGTGGCACTAAATGGCATATATGTTCTGCCATGAGGAGTATGCAAGTTCTCCCTCTCCCCCTTCCCCTCCTTTCTTCTTTCTTTCCCTCCCCACCACCCCACCCCGTCTTCCCTCCCTCTGTGTTTGGAGCAGCCTAGTCTGTTCTTAAAATTCAGATCTTCCTGACTTTCTTTCCATCCACTTTCTGGAATTACAGGTGTATGCCACAAAGATGGGGAGAGATCTATTTCCTGAAGATGCTTTACTGTAAAGACACTTAGAATCCCCAGGCATACTTCTATAGTGAAACTAGAAAACACCTAGCTAAATCTAAAGGACAAAACCAAATTTCTCCCTGCCCCTGGCTACCTTGGAACAGGCAATATGCTGCAACCTGGGAACAAGGCAGAGATCTAATGAGAGAAGGAAGAGGACCAAATGGTCATCACCCTGCCACCATTGGGATCTTCTGTATGGCCTGATGTCACCAGAGCTAGTAGCAAAGAAATGGATTCCTTCTCTGTAATGAGCTACATTTTCCCTCTTTCTTTGTCATCTCATTCCATGGTTTCCCCCTTCTTTACAATTAATCCTGGACCCACTGACATATTTTTCATCCTATAGCATTACCTTACAAAACCTTACTGACTCTCTATTTCCAATAGGAAAAAAATATCCCAAATCCTAAGGCTATGTATGTTGCTGCCAGAGCCCAGAGACTAAACTATCCACTTCTCATTAAATAAGATAAAACAAAAACAAACACAACCATCCAACAAACTAACAAACAGAAATCCATATAAGAAATGGGCTTTTGTGTTTACTGTTGGACACCAAACTTGAGATGGAGAAGCAAGTTTTAATTCAAGTACTGTCCTGTGGAAAGTCAGGGATTTTTGAAATGCCTACTATAGTCGATGTAAGTATGTTTTGTTTTGATCCCAAGTGTGGTATGTGAAACAGACTTGTGTGAGGGTTTGTGGTGTTTGACTGCTGGACACAGACTTGTGAGAGGACATGTGGGATTTATCTCCTAGAAGAAGAAAGGCCTCTTGCAGGGACATGGTCTTTGCCAGCTGATAAACATCTTAGTATGGAATCTGAGAGGAGATATATATGAGCCCCAAAGCAGAGGCTTTTTTTGTGTTTGTGTTTTGTTTTGTTTTGTTTTGTTTTGTTTTGTTTTGTTTTGCTATTGCTTCACATCATTTTGTTGTTCATCACTCCACTTCGAGACATTTTTAGACTCCAGAGAATGCTTCGAGGTTCCAGGTTCTGGCTGATTCTCCAGATTCCTCCTGCTGCTGCAGTTTAAGTCACCTTATTGAATTGCTGCTTTTCTGTTTAATAGGTCTACTGGAATCCTGACAATGAAAAGTGGAATTGCTCCAAAAAGCTGCGTCTAAAAAGGTCTACTTCTCCTGTTCCCATTAACCTCTTTCCTCTCCCATCTAGGTATGTGGGTTAGAAGGAAAGCATAAGCATTAAAGAACCCCAAATAAAGTATGCTTGTAAAAAGTCAAAGCCTACAGCTTACCCTATTTTTTCAAACTTTTCCATGGACAGAACTTCACTGATCTTTAGTCTCACAACTTCTCTAAATAGATCTTTTCTCTACTCAAAACTCTTTATCCTCAAACCTGTAGAGGAATTTTAACTCAGCAACAGGAAGGAAGGAATCACATCCAAAGACCTTCTATGTCTGTG
>OU015744.1:142073122-142098208 GCA_907169655.1 Acomys percivali
AGTGACTTCTAATTGAGGGGTAGACAAAGTGACAGATCAGAGAAAGATTTGACAGAATGAGTCAGAGATAGGATGTTCCCAACTCTCATGAGAACAGACAGGAAAGAGTGGCAACTTAAGAGTGTAGGGAGAAAGAAAAAGTCAGTTGAGAGTCAATAGTTGGGAGTCAGCTGAGAGGCAGTGCAGTGGAGTTGAGTGAGTGGTAGTTCAGATCACTTCAGGCAGTTGAGTTCAGTGCAGATGAATGCAAGTCAGCAGAGGCAGTTGGAGCCGGAGAATGAGAAGAATCCAGATGATTAAAACAGATTTCTAGAGTTAGTTTGAGATCAAGCAGAGCAATTCTCTCTGAACCCATGAGAAGCCAATTTGAATTAGTCAGCTTGGAGAGAAGTTTTGAACTAGAACAACTGAGTTGAACAGCCAGCCAGAGTTCAAAAAGAGCTAGAAAGGGTAAGCTTATTCAGCAGTAAGCCTCTGAGAAAAAATTTACTTTTACACAAACCTGCCAGAAACATTCTTGCTACTTTGTTACTTTTCCTGGAAAGAATTTTATTTTCTGCTTAATTTCCCCCTATCATCAGCATTGAGAGGATTAAAATGATGGGTTGTCATTTGGGTACTTATTGCTTGTGCATTTAACAAAGAAACAAGATAAAAAAGAATTGTTTTATACCTCAGACAGAAATAACATTTGCTAACTGTCTTGTTGAGGTTCTAAGAGAAATGAAAAGAGATTAAATGATTAAAGAAGACACATATATAACTCCGTATCTGGGAGGCTGAGTTAAGAAAATCTCAAATTTAAGACTAGCTTTGGCTACATAGCAAGACCTTATCTCAGAAATGGGAGGTGGGATTAATGATCAACAGAAGTGGTTATTATAATCTCTATAGGAAATGTTTGTATCCATATAAACATGTTCAAGTTACTAAGGGTTATACTTAATTAAAAACTCCTGACTTTCCCTCCTCCATAAGCTCAATGGTCTCTAGTTCTTCAGTTAAGGCTCAAGAGCCTCTCTCCCTCAATTCTAAAATGTTAACTGACTGGATATTGTGACGAGCTTGCTAGATAGTTACAGTTTCTGTGAGTTCGTGTGTACAGTGGTCCTGTCATGTCCATAAAATACTGTTTCCCAGTAGTCCTCCCTGACCTCCGGATCTTAGTCTATCTACACCCTTTCTTTTGATATAGTTCCTGATTCTTGGGTTGGTGGGTTTTATGTGTCTCATTTTGGCTGAGCACTCAACAAACACTTACTCTCTGCATGATGATCAATTATGGTTTCTCCATTGACATATCTACTATAAAAGAAGCTTCTCTAATAATATTTTTTAAAAAGCTGTACTGATCTATGAAGTATGGGGATATGTGTTTAGAGAGCATTTGATACCGTGTCACTTTAGCAAAATAATGGTAGTAGCTTTTACCCCTGGAAGCCTGGAGTTCTCTAATCATGGATTTTGGCCAGATTTATACTAATAGACAAACATTTCCTTCTAAAGAATGGGTCTTCCAAGCAGAAAGTAGTTAGTTACTCCCATAACATTTATGCCACTATCACACCCACACTAATCCTTAGGAAGGGCCAAGTCACATATAAAGGTAGACCTGTCAGTAGCACGTTTCGTCTAATAAAGTCATACCTCCTACTCAAACAGTTCTACTAAATGGGGTCCAATTATTCAAACATATGTACTTAGGAGGCCATTTTCATTCAAACCACCACAATATATATGCATAAATATATGAATATAACCTGCTGAGTTTATTTAGTGTAGCTTGTGCATGATTACTTTGCATTGAATAACCAATTAGGGAATTATCACTGGGAGAGGCTAATCTCCCTCTCTCAGTAGTCATTAATTGCCAATAGCTCTTTGTCTAGAAATTGGGCCCCACCACATTTTTCCTTTCCTCATTAGCATATCTGTTGATATTATGATTGTTCAGGTCTTGTTTAAGCAGCCTAACCAAGAGGCAACATGGAAGTCACTTCCCTGTCATTTCTAAGAGGTATAATCTCATAGCAAAATTATTGGTTCTCTGGCTTTTACTAACTTTCCACACCCTCCACTATCATATTCTCTGAACCATAGATTTAGGAGTTGAGTTGTTGATGTATCCATTGAGGCTGAGCTCCACACAGTTTGTTGATCTCTGCCTCATGACATTGTGGTTAGAATGGTTTGAATAAGAATGGCCTTCATAGGCTTATGGATTTGAATATTTTGTCCATAGTTGTGGAACTGCTTTGGAGAGGATTAGGTGTAGCCTTGTTGGAGGAGGCGTGTTACTGCAGGTGGTCACTGGGCCCATGCCAGGCCCAGCCTCTCTTTCTGTCTCCAACTACGGATCAGTATGTCAGCTACTGCTCCCGAGTCATGCCTGCCTGCCTGCTTCCATGTTCCCCACCATGATGGTAATGGTCTCATACTCTGAAGCTCTAAGAATGATTCCACTTAAATGCTTTCTTATATAATTTGCCTTAGTTGTGATGGCTCTTAACACCAATAGAAAAGTAACTAGGCAGTGGTTTTCATGGCTTCTGTTTGATTAAGGGCAGGAGCTATGCTCATCTGTGGGGATAAGAACAAATCTTAGAGTGCAGCCAGGAATTATTTTAGTCTAGTAAAGTGATGGTAATAAACTGTCTACTAACACCTATGATCTCACCAGCCCCAGATAGTTGACTAGATTTTTCTTTTAATTTTTAATTTTATTCTTCTGTTATGTATTACATCCTAACCATAGTTTCTCATCCCTCCTCCCATTCCCTCCTTCCCTCACAATTACTCCCTCCTTCCCACTCCTTGCCATCCAATATAGCTCCAGACTCTGCGAGAACAAGAGAGTTCTTGAAAGAACAAGGCAAAGACTTATGTAGCATGTCATCTGATGTCTTCCTCTGATACACTCACATGTGCACACACATATATGTAACACACACACACACACACACACACACACACACTCATATACATATCAGATCTCACAGAAAACCTACCATTCCCCATTTCTTCATCTCAGCTCTGTTCTTCTTTTGTTTTTCAAAGTCTAGATGTTTCTATTTTTTCTCATGTGCCCTATTATTCTTCTATTCCTATTTAAATACAAAATTTGATTTTGAATGGCATTAGCAGAGATGTGTTTTTGTGTTACTTCTGCTTTCCTCTGACGTGGTATATTTCTTCATTCAGTTACCCTGAGTAAATATTACTACAGCCACTACTGTGTTATATATTTACAAGGCCTTGCAAACACTGAAAAACTATGAAAAATTCTGCTTCTGATACTTCATCACGTTAGCAGTCTCTACTAACATATTGATATTGCAATTGGAAACTTCTTAAAGCTTTCCAGTAGGCTAACACAGTTTGTACATTGTTCATTATATGAGTTTTAAGCTGGCATGAAAAATTCATCTAGAATCTTTGCTTCTCTTCTGCCTGGTTAATATCCTAAATTGTGGTTACACGTGTTCCATTTTTGACATTTCATCTCTCCAAGGGCAAACTTATAATTAAAAATATCTTCATTGGCATGAACTTCACTTTTCATAAACAGACAAAGCTTCATTTCATAAAATAGAGTAAATGTTCAGTAAACCAAACAGAAGAGGCTGTTTTGTAGACAGATAAAGGGTGGGAAAACCCCAGAAACAAAGAACAAAGAGCTAATTGATCAAAGTTACACTCCTTGCAAAATGTGGAGACAAGAAAAGATGGACAGAACAATAGACAAACAACTGAGGTTTCTTCAGGTTGTCAAATATGGACGAAGTCAGACAGATTTTCATTATTATAAAAACTAAAACTGATTCCCTTGTGAAATTGTTCACCTCTCTCCTGGTTTTGATAACAAGTTAACATGAACCTGATGGCATGCTTTAATAGCCTAGGTGACTCCATTATTGATTTTTAGGCCATCAGACCCCAATGAATGGCATAATAACAAACCTAAGGTAAGAGTTTGCTCAGCAGAGTAGAGCTGGCTTTCTGTATTCTCTGTTCTCTGTCTGTGGATAGAAAGTATTCAGAAAAAAAAATGTGTCTGTACTGAAAGTGTCTCTTTTTTTAAAATCACCATCGCAAAATTAATATATTGTAATGACAAATCTTATAGCATTTACATGGTATTTGGTGTTACAAATGACATGACTTAAAGTATATGAAAAATACATAAAGGTTATAGGTAAGCACTGTGTTATTTTATGTAAGAGATTTGAATAGTCACAGATTTTGGTATCTGTGAGGTGATCTTGTCTTTGTAAATTATATCTTTGAAAAGGGTAAAGGTTCTGAATAATCCTTTATATTAAGATAAAGAAGTTTGTAACAAAAACATTAAAATATACTCAACAGCATTGCTTATTAGAGAAGTTGAAGAAAGTATCAGATGAAAAGATCTCACATGCTCATGAATTGGTAGGATTAACATAGTAAAAATGGCCAATATATCAAAAGCAGTCTACATATTAAATGCAATCTCCATCAAAATTTCAATACAATTCTTTGTGTTTCTTGAAATGACAATCAGTAACTTCATATGGAAAGCCACAAAACTCACGATATCTAAAACAATCCTGAACAATAAATGACCTTCTAGAGGTATCACTATCCTTGATTTCAAGTTGTAGTACAGAGCTATAGTAATAAAAACCTCACAAGACTAGCAGAACAAACAGATTGATCAATGCAATTGAATTGGAGGGGCATACATAAATTCACATACCTATGGACACCTGATATACACCAGAAATACACACTGGAAAAAGAGAACAT
Organism: Acomys percivali; assembly: GCA_907169655.1. Taxonomy (NCBI): domain Eukaryota; kingdom Metazoa; phylum Chordata; class Mammalia; order Rodentia; family Muridae; genus Acomys; species Acomys percivali. The sequence goes on from OU015744.1 coordinate 142,077,908, forward strand.
CTTAAACAAATGGTACTGGTCAAACTGGATGTCTACATGTAGAAGAATGCAAACCGACCCATATTTATCACTTTGCACAAAACTCAAGTCCAAGTGGATTAACAACCTCAACATAAAAACAAATACAATGAATATAATGGAAGTAGGGAATAGCACTGAACACATTGGTGCAGGAGACAACATTCTGAACAGAACACCAACAGGACAGTCATTGTAGTGAGAAATTTTGGTTTCTTTTAACATTTAGAAATGTTATGTAAATATCTCTTTGTTTTTAATGCCAGGTGAAGGACATGGGGCTGTTTCATATTGACCACAGTAGCTGGCCCTAATTTGCCTTGTGCTCTAGGAGGAGCGTGATTGTGCCAGACAATGATAGTTTATGTTTGGAATTCTGGGGACTCTTCAGAAGGTATATAATGCCAAAGCCCTGAGAGGCAGGGTGGTTACTTCCCCTGATGCTTCCTCTTCTGCTGCCAGTGCTGGTCCTGCTGTTGTTGCTGTTTGCTAGTTGGAGATATCCTGATGATAAACATCAAATTTGCCACAAAGAACCTGACACCCTCTAATCAGCAGGAAGTAGTCTAATGATATCAACACTCCATTTCCTCTCTAACCATTTTTTTAAATATATATATTTCAAAACAGTGTTTCTCTGTGTAGGCTGTCCTAGACTCACTCTGTAGAGCAGGCTGGCCTTAACACACAGAGATCAGCCTACCTCTTCCTCCTGGAGTGCTGGGATTGCAGGCATATAATACCATGGGTGGCTCCCTCTAGCCTTCTTTTTCTCCTGATCTAGTATTGAGGGGTTGGAAGGGATAGGGGTGGTGTAGGGAAGTAGGAAAAAGAACTCAATAAAGTAGCCAAAATTCTAGCTACAAGTCACTAATATAAACAATTAGTAAATGGGACCTCATGACACTGAAAAGCTCCTGTAAGGCAAAGGACACTATGAATCAGAAAAAGACGAACTCTTCAAAATGGGGAAAGATTTTTGTTTTACCAACTTCACATTCAATAGAAGTCTACTATCCAAAATATATAAAGAACTAAAAAAACTAAGTAAAAAAAAAAAAAAAACAAAAACAAAAACAAATAATCCAGTTAAAAATGGAGCACAGCTCTAAACAGAGTTCTCAATAGAGGAATCTGAAATGGCTGAGAAATACTGTAAGAACTGTTCAATATCCTTAGCCATCAGGCAATTCAAACCAAACTACTTTGAGATTCCATCTAAACATATTTCACAATGTCTAAGATAATAACTCAAGTAGCAGCTCATGCTGGTGAAGATGTGGAGCAAGGGGAACTTGGAGGTGTCTCTACAGACAGAGGAAGTACACACTCGTACAGTCACTATGGAAATCAATATGATGATTCCTTAGATAATTGAGAATTTATCTACCTCAAGACTTAAGTATACCGTTCTTTGGCATATACACTCAAAGAATGTTTCATCTTACTACAAGGACACTTGCTCAGTTATGTTCATTATTGCTTTATTCAAAATAGCCAGAAACTGGAAACCACCAAGATGTCCCTCAATAGAAGAATGGATAAAAATAAAAGTAGTATATTACTCATTATTTCATGTCAAAAATGATATCATGAAATTTTCTGGCAAAAGGATAGAACTAGAAAAAATCATCCTGAGTGAGCAAACCCAAACCCAGAAAGATAAATATGATATTTATTCACTTATGAGTATTAGCTGTTAAATGAATGATAATCCATCTATAGTCCATAAACCCAGTGAGGTTAGGTAGGAAGGAGGGCTCTAGGGAAGGGAGTGCATGCATCTCCCTGGGAAGAGGAAATAAAATAAATTTGTGTGTGGACTGGGGGTAGGTGGGGATGGGAGCAGGAGGGAATAGGTAGGAGCATAAGGGATGAAGAAAGAAAGTGTAGGGAAAGACAGCTAGAACTGGGGAGCACTATTGAGGGTTGGAAACAGTGCAATGGAAAGTTTCCTGGAATCTATGATTCTACTGAGGACTCTTAGTAATGAGGACTACAGTCTGAACCAGCAATCTTTTGTAGCCAAAGAAGGCTTTCGGTGGTGAGACTAGGTTACATTCAACTGAGTTGGCTGAGAGAGTCCTGTGGCAAACCCTGAGAAGTCAGACCAATTCTAGGACAGAAAGTTGCTCTCTGAACACTACTAGCATCTGGGCCCCATTCCTGAGGACAACATCATTCAGTTCACTGGACATGGAGAGGTTGACCTGGTGTCTACATGGAACATTCTCTCAGATGTTCTTGTCTCTTTGGTGCAAGAAGACTCTCTCCAGCTTATGGAAAGAGAAACCTAGACATCAACCCAGCCACAAAAACCTTCCCCTACAATCTGTCCTGTCTGCAAGATGTGCCAGGGCAATGATGGCACAGAACTTGTGAGAGTGGTCAACCAATGTTTTGTTTAGCTTGAGGACCATGCCTTGAGAGTGAGCCCACTCCCTTTACTGCTTGGATGGCCGGGAACCATAGACTGTGTAGCCCAGAGACCTAGGGTAGAACCAACATGACTGACAAAAAAAAAAAATCAGTCTGTTCCTTGTCCTATAGTCAGAGAGTCTTCCTCCAGCAGCAAGGACCATGTGCAGAGACCCAAAGCCAGATATTATCTGGAGAAAGAGTCTAAGTTGGAGAGTTCCATCAGGTCCTTCCCCTTTGAGCTCAGGGAATCCCATAGAAGAGGGGAAAGAAAGAGTGTAGGAGTCAGACGAAATAGAAGACATCAGGAGAACATAGCCTACTGATTCAAGTAAGCAGGCTTCCCACAGGCTCAGAGACTAAAGCAGCACGAATGGGGCTAGAACTCTGCATGTATATTGTAGGCTGTTATCTTGGTGTTTTAGGGCTCTTTTAACAGTGGGAGCAGGTTCATTTCTGACTCTTTTGCCTGCACTTGGGACTCTTTACCTCTTATTGTGTTGCCTTGTTTAGCCTCAATGTGAGGGTTGGTCACCATCTCTTGGAGGCTGGCTCTTTTCTGAAGAGGAAATGGAGGTGGTGAAGTGAGGAGACACTGTAATTGGGATGTATCGTATGAGAGACAAATCTAGTTTCAGTAAAAAATAAATAATTTTTCATAGCTTGAGCAGACTCTAAAATCTATGGACTATAACAAGGGTGTAACTTCCCATGCCCCAAGGAGCTTTACTCCATTCTTCTGTCACTCATCACTATCCTCATAGTTGTTCGCATAGTTAATATTCTACTTAGGAGAAATATAGTTTGTACTAGACATTCTGAGCTCTTAAATTATTTTCTCAACTATGAAGGTCAAATGTACCATTGCAAATTCTTCAACTAAAAGATTATAGCTGATTACTAAGCAGATAAATAACCCCCAGATACATAAATCTCATTGCAGAAACACAAAAACCCAAAGCAGTGTAACTCCTCCAAAATTTACTAATCTTATAGCAATGTAATCTAGCAACACTGAAAGTCTGGATAAATAATTCAAAAGAATGATCGTAAGTATTTTCAAAGAGATAAGAGAAGAAAATAAGTTCCTAATAAGAACACAGCAGCTGAAAGAAATTTCGGAAGGGAGATGAGATATAAAAATGGAATTCAATAATACAAATAAATCCAAAGTAAAAACAGTTTGAACTGTTGGAAGTAAAACTGTAATGAATCAAATAAAGAAGTTCTGTGTAAAGTCTCTTCAGTTGAATGGATCAAGGAAAGTATCAAATATCTGAAGACAGAGTAGAAGAGCTGAAAATAGCAAACAACAACAGAGATAAAATGCTAAGAAGGTACTTGGGAACTCCAAAATTTATATTCGGGAGGCAGAGGCAGGCAGATTGCTGTGAGTTTGAGGCCAGCCTGGTCCACAAAGCTAATCCAGGACAGGCAAGGTTGCACAGAGAAACTCTGTTTCGAAAAACCAAAACAACCAAACCAAAGCAAACCAAACAAAAACAAAAACAAAAACAAAAAAAACAAAAAAAGGAAAACAAACAAAAAACAAAACACACAAAAACAAAAACAAAAATTACACACACAAAAAACACCCCCCCAAAAAAAACAAAACAAAAAGCCACACACACACACACACACACACACACACACACACACACACACACACAAAACAAAATAAAAACCCAAAATACTCTGAAAACACTAATGTACAGGAAGTAGACACTGAGGGAGAAGCATCTTGTTCTACAATCACCGAAATCATTTTCAGAAGAATCATAAAAAGGAAATCCCCAGAGTTACAAAAACAGACACAGGAAGCACTATGAAACTAAGCAGACAAGATCAGAAAAGAACCTCCCACCAACGTACTATAATTAAAATTTTAAATACACAGAACAAATAAAGTATGCTGAAAGTGACACAGAAGAAACACCAAGTCACATATAAAGACAAGTCATCAGAATAACAGCAGACTTGTCAGTGGAAACTTTAAAAGCCAGCAGGCTCTGAAACAATTTATTTTAAGTTCTAAAGATACAACTGCCTCTGTAGACTAGTATACATAGCAGAACTGTCAGTCATGACTGAATGAGTAATCATAACATTTCGTAATAAAAATAGGCTAAAGAAATTGCTTTCCACTAAACCGTCATTACAGATCTTCAAAGGAATATTTCAGGCTGAAAAAGAAAAACAAACCCACCATGAAGATATAGGAAAGATAAACCATGTTAAAAATAATAGAATATCAAGATAGGAAGGAGAGGACACTATAAAACTGACAAAATGACAGAAATCAATTTACATATTCCAATAAAAACTCTGAATATTAGTGTTCTCAGTGCTACCAAAGGACACAGATTAGGTAGAATAAAAAAGCAGTAATCATTTAATTGTTGCCTCCAAGAAATATCTCACTACAAATGACAGACACTAACTTACAGTTGAAATACAGATGAAAATACATATTCTAAGCTAATTGACCTAAGAAACTGACAGGCATCACTGTTCTAATATCTTTTTTTTTTTTTTTTTAAACAGACTTCAACTGAAATCTGGCCAGGAAGAGTAGAGAAGGTCACCCAGTGCTGAGCAAGACCACAAATCATCAAAAGGATATTAGGATTCTAAACATACATTTTCACAACAGAGGTTCACTCAGTTTCATAACACAAAGATTACTCGATGTAAAGTCATAGATTAGTTCCAGAAAAACATTAGTGGGTGACTTCAACAATCTATTCTCACTAACTGAACGTTCATCCCCGCAACAACTAAGCAGAAATATCAAATCACATTGATAGACTACCTGGACTTAACAGATACTTGCAGATCTGCAATGAATACACTCTCTTCTCAGGAACCCATGTGACTTTCTATAAGATTGAACACAAAGCAAGTCTCAATAAATATAGGAAATTTTTAATATTTTATTGAGTTTTTTGGGATGGCAATGGAATATTACTAAAATAAACAGAAAGAAAAATCCCAGAACATAGACAAACTTTAAACAACTCACTGTTAGAATCTGAATGTCTCCTTGAAGAAATCAAGAATGGATTTTAAATACAATTCCTACAATCAAGTGAAAACAAAACATAATTAAATCTATGGGATGCAATGAAAATAGTCCTATGAGGAAGACTTATAATTGTAAATGCCTGCTTTAAGACATGCGAGAAATAATTTAATCACTGTGGCAGTTTCTTACAAAGCTGAAAATAGAAATACCATTTGACTTAGCTATATCTCCCCAGGGAAAATACTGAAAGTATACCATATCCTACCAACAGAGATACTTCCACATCGATGTTCACTGTGGCCACATCTACTACATCCAGGAAACGAAATCAGCCTAGGTCCTGGATATCCAACAGATGAATGGATAATGAAATATGCTGTACAGGCACAATGGAACTTTATTCAGTTTAAAGAAAAAAAATCATATTATAAAATAGGAGACAACATCATCTTGTCCAGAAACAATTGCCATTGTTCTTGCTGGTCAACCGTAACATAATAACATATATTAAAGGCCATATTGTTGAAAACACAGTGTATTTATATAGTAGGATATAAAGAAATAAATTTGGAATTGACCAGGAAACTTCCTGCTAGCTAGCTTTCAAATGGTCAGAAAGTGCTCTGGGAGAGAATAGTTTTTAATGGCATTAACCAGTGGTGAATCCTGCATGCTACAATTCTGACTTGCCAGGCAACAAAGCTATGTGCGTTGGCGCCATGGTGAATGGTTATGGGGTGACCATTCACGTTCTGATTGTATTTGAGGCTTGCTCCATGGGAGGAATTTTTTCCTGGTACTGTAAACCTGGTCAAAAGCCATAGGTGTAGACGCCGTAGGTCCTAGGGAGATAACTTACTACTGATCTTTTGCTAAATGGACATTTCAAGCTGTCTTCTAAATCTTTCTGTTTATACCTATGGTGCAGATCTCAGCCTTGGTTAGAAAAGCTTCTTTTTGCTGTGAACAGCAATTAAGGCAAACACTCATTAAAAAAAAAAAAAAAAGATAAAAGGTCAAATTGCTGAGAATAGTGACTGTCTTGTGCTCATCCTTAAATAGGTCAGCAATATTAACCTCCCCCAATGCTCAGCGAACATTATTGAGGAGGAAACAGAAGGTAACATCTGGAGGATGAAAAGATGTGCTATGAAATGCTGTCTTGTGGTTGTGACATGGCCACTGCTCCCATGAACTCACTGCAACCTTGTAAGCTGCACAATATCAAAATCATTAGCATTCCATCATGAACAGGGGAGGGGGGTCACATGATCCCTTCCCTAAATGAGGAGTTATTGACAGTTAATGGCTGCTAAGTGAAGAAAGTCACTTTCTGCTGGGGTTGTCCACTGGTAGGTTGCTCCAATTTATTAATTGGAGTCAGTTGTTTATAAAATATAAACTAAAAAGAAGACATGAGGGTGGGTGGGCTGTGTTGGTGGATCTTGGGGGAGTTGAAGTGGAGAATTGGTAGTGCATATGATCAAGATACATTTTTAAAAAATATTCTTCTAAAAGATAGATGTTTACAAGTTATAGTATAATTTGAAATTTTCAAATGAATTGGATACTATGAAATTTCCTTCCTTAATTTATCATGTTTCAAGGTTTACTAGTGTCATATCATATATCAGAACATTGTTCCTCATTGTTCAATAATATTTAATTGTATAACTATATCACCTTTACTCTTCCCACTCATCAGTTGGCAGGTATTTGGTCACATTCCTGTTTTGATTTTGGTTTACTTTTTTGATTAAATGTGTCATTATGTAACCCTAACTGGCCTGGACTCACTAAGTAGACTGTTCACCCTTAAACTTATCGGTAATCTTCCTGATTCAGCTTATGAAATGCCTGATAGGACTGCAAATATGTGCACTACACCTGGTGCCCCACTCCCCTCTCTCTAGCACAGGACCTCATATAGCCTAGAATGGCATCAAATTTAATATATAGCACAAGATGTCCTTAAATTCAGTATCCTCCTGCCTCTACCTCCCAATTGCTGGGATCCTCTTAGGCATCAGCAGACAGGTACATGTCTATCTGGTTACATTTCTTAAAAAATATTTACTTGTATTTTATATGTATGAGTGTTTTGTCTGCATGCATACTTATGAACCATGTGCATGCAAGGTTCCTGTGGAAGTCAGAAAAGTACATTGGATCCCCTAGAACTGGAATTGCAAATAGTTGTGGAGACTAGAACTGAGCCTGGATTCTCTGGAAGAGCAGCAAATGTTCTTAACCACTGAGCATCTCTCCAGCTGTACTTGGTTACTTTTTTTTTTTGGTATTAAAGATTTATATGCATGTGTTTTAATTTCTTGAATACATAGTCATGATTCCTGGATGATAGGGTAACAAGTTGTACAATTGCCATACTGTTTTCTATTGTAGCTGTATCATTCTAAATGTATTCTCAGTAGCAAAACATTAAGTTTCTAGTTTTTCCACATATTTATTCACACTTGTATAAACTTTAAAAAAGTGAAACAAACTTTTTTCTCTATATCAAAGTATTAAAACAGAAATGTATTACTACCAAATATGTGAAAGTCTTTCCCTACACACTAAACAGTTCTAAAGAGGCTACCTACAGGCTATCCTATAATTTAGTTTGATGCTGGAATAATGTACCTTTATATAGTATGAGATCATACAGAATAAGATCATATAAGATTGCCTGACACCTCTCACGATACTTCAAGTAGTATCTTGTCATCAGGCATTAACAAAAGACCAGCAAGACTGAGTTAAAAATCTAATAAAGGTTTCCTTTATCTAAGCACACAGAAGCTGTGGTCCAGAGGGGGCCACATCTTAAGCTGGAAGCAGAATTTACTAGTCTGTTAGAGTCTCCCACATGCTACTGGTTTCCCACATGAAAGGTACAGAATTGAAGAGGTCATGTTAAGTTGCTGAGGTGGGGTATCATGTGGAAAGGTAACATCTGGACTGAAGAAAGCCAGATAACTCTAAGTAAGGGTGAAGGCTCAAATTGTAATGAATATCCCAAAATATTGGAGATGCCAGCATCCTGAGTTGACCACCAAGGACGGTGGCGGGTGTGGAGCAGAGCTGGCCTGAGTTTTTTAGACAAAGTATGTGTGCTGTGAATACCAGAAATGAACCAGTAGAGTTACCTAAACCATTTGGAACCCCAAAGATAGAAAATCCCAGATTACTGGCACTAGTGAAGTTTGATTGTGCTTTGCAATTATTATAATTAATTGTACCCTGGTTCTTTCCTTTTAGAATAAGAAGTGTGTTCTTACTTTTTAATTTGCAGGATACCACAGTTGAGAAACACTGGGCTTCCAAACGCACACTGTATTTTTTTTTAAGAGGATGAATATTTGAAAATTTTGAAATTTGAAAATTTGAACATTTTTTATGGCTGTAGGATTTAAAACTTATACTATGTTTTACACTGTCATATGAGATCTTGTGGGGCAGCGAAGAAGAAGGGAAAGGCTATGGTTTAATAGTGATACATTTATGTACTAAATTGGTAAGAAGTCAGTTTTGCTGATTAGTTTTTTTCTTTGTCAACTTAAAGTAAGCTAGAGTCATCTAAGAAGAGAGGATTTTTTCTATTGAGAAAATGCCTCCATCAGATTGGCCTGTGGCCATGTCTGTGAAAGCATTTTCTTGATTGATTATTGATGTAGGAGAGCTCGGTACACTGTGGTTGGTGCTATGCCTGGGAAGAAGATTCTAGGATGTATAAAAAAAGGAAACTATGCTGAGGCAGCCATTGAACAGCAAGCCAGTAAGTAGCATTCCTCCTGCTTCATGTCCTTCCAAGCCCCTGCCTTGAGCACCTTCCCTGGCTTCCCTCCATGATGCACTGTGATACGGAAGTGTAAACAAAACGAACCCAAGTTCTTTCAGGTTGCTTTTGGACATGATCATTATCACAGCAACAGGAAGCAAACTAGGGCAGAAATTGGTACCAGAATCATAGGGCATTTCTGTGACAGCCCAGACCGTATTTGGGGTGGGGGGGGGGAAGAGTTAGAGAAGAAGTTTGAAATTTTGGGGTGGAAAAGACATTGAGTTCTCCGGACTTAATGAACGGCTGTGGGATCTTTGAAGATAAGGATATTGAGAGAAATGCAGATGGCGGAGGCGCAGCTCGTGAAGATTCGGAGGGAAACAAACCTGTATCAAGGCCATTTATGTGATATATTTAAATTAAGAACTGATGGTTTCTGGTCAGCTGGTGCTGAAAGAATCATCTGTGAGTTGCAAGACACCGGAACCAATGAAGTGAAATCTTTGCTCTACCGGACGATCAATACTAGTTAGGAGGCCTAAGATCAGCTGTGATTAATAAGAGAGCAACTCAGTCTAGGCAGTTTTTCTGGTAAGTTATTCCTCAATGTCAGCACACAAAAGCTGTAGTCCTCAGGGGGCCGCAGATGCATCTCAAGCTGGCAGCTAAACTTAGAAATATATGAAGATACCAAGCATAGTACTGGTTTGGGCAGCATTAAGGGGCAGAGCTGTAGGGGTTACGGAAAGAAGCTGATGCCTGGCATCACGTGGCAGGGTCAGAGTCCCTGAAGATGCCAGAAGAAGCCATAAGTGAAGATGCAGGCTCAGTTTCAGTGAAGACCCCAGCATTTTGGAGATGCCAGGACTATGGCTGGTTCACGAAGAACAGTGACAAGTGTGCAATGGTTTGGCCTGAACTGTTAGACAAGCTATGTGTGTTTCAGACAGGCAAGCTAGAGAGGTAGGAGTACCCAGAATCCGAGGAGTCCAGAGGTCGCTATTGGATTTGGGTTTGTTTTGATCTGATTATAACTGCCTGCCTTTTTTTTTTTTTCTCTTTGAAATAAGAAAGTATAAAAATTGCTTTTGATTTTACAGGAGCCCATAGTTAAGAGACTTTAAATTCTTAAAGATAACTTGGACTTTACATTGTTGGGATTTTTTTTTTAACACCGGGGCTTTTAAAAGTTACAGTGTTTTATATTGTGATGTTAACATGAAATCTTAGGTATAAACATGAAATGTTATAGCTTAATAGTGATGTGTTTGTTTGTCAAGTTGACAAGGGGTCAATTCCACTGGTTAGTTTTTTTTTTGTCAGTTTCTCAAAAGATAGGGTCATTTTGAAGAAGGAACTTCAAATTGAGAAAATATTTCTATCAAATTAACTTGTAAACAGGACTGTAGGTCATTTTCTTGATTAATGGTTGATACGAGGGAGTCTAGTCCACTGTCGGTGGTATCATGCGTGCCTTGATAAGTAAATATCAGCTGTAAGTGAGTGAGTAAGAGTGTTCCTCAGTGGTCTCTGTTTCAGTTCCTGCCTTGCCTTGGCCTTCCAAGGTGATGGACTGTAACCTGTAGATATAATGAACTCTTTCCTCCCCAACTTACTTTTGGTAAAGATGATAACTATATCTTAATAAACTACCTAAAGTCTCTCTCACACACAAACACATACACACATACACACTGGGGCGGGGGAGGGAGAGATTGTGAGCCATCTGATATGGGTGTTGGGATTTGAATTTAGCTCTTTTGCAAGAACGAAAAGACAGTGAAACTGTGGAGCTAATTTTGATTTCCCTTGAATGTTGGGTTTCCTTTTAATTATCTCTCTTCTTTCTGTTATGTGTGATGTGCTTGAGACCCAAGATAAGCAACTCCAGATTCTCTCAGCACTCCTTCAACCATATTTGCTGTAGGACATGGCTGGCATATCCTACCCTCTACCCTGAATTTTCCAGGGGATCCCCTCATCCCCCTCTTTGCTCCTTGTATGGAATCCAAGAGCTGCTTCCAATGAACCTACATTTATATATTTTAACTTATCTTGCATGAAAAGCTGTCTAATGCCCTCATTTCCACCTCACCATCCCTTCTTATTATTGTTATTGTTGTTGTTGTTGTTGTTGTTATCATAATAAAAGGGAGGAATGTTAGAATACTTGCTTCCAGGTTGCTTAGCTAACCAGGTTGCTTAGCAAAAGAATGAACCTGCCCTCTGCCTGTCTCTTGGTCTCTCCCCCTGAGGCACCCCTCCCTCTCTTCCCTTGCTCCCTTCTCCCATTCTGCAATAAATCTCTCCATATTTATAGCTGTTGTCTCATTCTCATTAAATCAGAACACTGTGACTTTTTCCAGGAGGGAGGCATGAGCAAATGTTTATTCACCACAGATAAAACACTAACAACAGATTAAAAAGAAAAAAGAAAAAAGAAACCCCACTTAAAAATTTATCTTCGTGAATCACTGAGTTCATTAGTATTACTTACAGGACCATGGTTATGAGGCTAACTTACAGGAGCATGAGTAAGTAACTCAAAGGCAGAAAAGCATCTTGAGCAATACTCGGAAAATCTACCTCACTGGAACCTCCTACACACCTTGCAGGCATATCTGCCAGAAAGTCTCATCTCCATAGCAACTTTTCATTGCTCATATGACCTTGTAGCCTCGTAAGGCCTTGTGAGCCTTGTAACTGTCTGGGAGTCCCAATTTTAATATGTTTTACCCAGCTTCCTGATCGTAAGAACTTCCTTCTTCTTCCAGAAGAGAATGTCTTGATGGGAAGAAGTATCTACTGTCAGTTCAAAAGCAGAGATTTCACCTCACATGGGCTACAAGCTAGTTTATTTTAGAACCAAATATGAATTGACCATGGCCAGACACACAGATTTAGGTTGCCACAGATTTCATGTTCCAACATGGAGGCAGCGTCATGAAGTTTTTATAGATTTATAGAACAAAGGAAGCCATGAATCAAGGTACTTTTCAAATACATTGGTAGCTACACCAAGAATTATAGCCCAACAAAGAAATCTCTGCTTCAGGCCTCAGATGCTGAAAATGCTGTTAGTCCTTTATGGGTTGAAAGCCAGATTTTGTCAAATTAATACATGACAGACGGTTTGTGTCTGTTAGTCACAGGATGTTAGTTTTGACACAGAGGTGCAAAGATAATACCTATTTGTGGGTTAAAGGCGTGAATTGTAATCAAGTTCTGGAAAAGCAACATCCTAACCTCCCCATCACTGATGTTCACAGTCATTAAGCCTCAGCAAACAGCTTCTTTCCAGGAATTCGAGTTACAGCTCCCCCTAGTGACCAAGCCTCATACTTTGTGCATGCAGGAAGCCACATTATTTATTCCCTTACAGCTAGGATTCCAATTCCTAGGATCAGATCTAGATGCGGCCAGATAGTGGGCAGGACAGCAGTCTTTGGCAGAGAGGAGTAGCTGGTAAAACCATTAAGAAAGAAACTTCTGAATTAAATCAAGTGATCCGGATCAGACTGCTTTCCTCTTGTCTTCTGTTGTCTGACATAACATTTGCATCTGACATGTAAGATTATTATACCTAAAATTAAAATTAAAAAAGTGGATTTGCTTCCACCTGTATTTACAGTTATTTTTGTTCTGTAGACTACCTTACTTACATTTTGGGCATTTAAACAAATTGCTTTTTCTTTCTCCCTCTCTTAGGGATTTTTCTCTGATTTGATCTTCTGGTTTAACTTCATGTGGCATGGTTAGATATCATTCTAGGAAATATTGATAATCAATAATTAAAATTTCATAGCTCTTCTATTTGAATATTGACTTGATTTTATGTGTTTTATTGATATTATTTAGTTCAGAAGAGTATATAGAAAGCTACATTACAGAAAAAGCTAGATAACAATATATATCTTTTAATACTTCTTTTTTTTTTTAACAAGAGTGTCTTATCTTAATAGTGACAGAAACTAGAAATATAGCAATGCTACAAGTGAGAGTTGTGTAGTCCTCACAGGTAGAACCAAACATTACCTTTATAAGAAGAACTTTTTGTTGGTTCTTTGTGAATTTTACATTTTTGTGTGTGTGTGTGAATCATGCACCCCAATCCCATTTTTTCTCCCCTTTCCCTTGTACCCACCCACCACCCTTGCAACTTCCCAGCCAACAGAGGAAAAAAAAATCTCACTATGGAAGCCATAGTGTACCACAGTGTGGTCCATAGCATCCCTTTTGTGCACGCTTCTTTGCTTGCAAATATTCATTGCAATGACTCGTTGGTCTGGTACGAGGCCTCTGGCTTCTGCTACTCTATCAGTACTGGCGCTTTACGGGGACTCCTCTCAGGTATTCTGTTGTTGCCCTGTATAATTGAGATTTTGGATCTGTATGACCCATCTCTTCATGCAACCCAGCAACTCATCAATGGGGTACAAGTTGGGGTGGGCCTATTCAAAGCCCTGGATCTGGGCCTGAGAGGTATTGCAAGCTGGTTAGCCAGTTCTCACACCCTCAGGGCTGGGTCACCCACAAACCCACACACGCACCATGCACCACCATCACCACCACCAAGGCAAGTTCTACTCTGCTGATGAGGTGAAGTGCAGGGCCTGGTCTCCGGAGTGTTGCAGTTGGTGAGGGATAGGGACAATTCTCCCGCTCTCAGGACCCCAGGGCCAGCTCTCATGCCTGCAATAGGTGACAAGGAACTAGGGAGGGGAGAGGGCATCTCCCTCTCTCTCCTCTCTGCTACTGCACAGGAAATAAGAGGTGGGCCGAGCTCTCTTGAACTCATGCCCTTGGGGTAGGCGCACCTGCAACCTCACATCCAGGGCCAGGTCTACTATGCTGCCTAGGCGAGGTACAGGGCCTGCCTGCTCTCCTGACTGCTGCAGCAGATGAGGAGCAGGACCAGCTCTCTTGCTTTCAAGCCCCCCCACCCCCACCCCGGGTCCGCTGTCTCTCCTGCCATAGGTGGGAAGGCACAAAGATGAGGAAGGGCATCTCTCCCTCATCCAATGTCACCACACAGCAGACAAATGGTGAGGCTAGTTGTCACATGCCCATGCACACACACACTTGTACACACATCACACTTTAAAATTTTATTTTTATTTTATGCACATTGGTGTTTTGCCTGCTTGTTTGTCTGTGTGAGAGTGTCAGATCCTGGAGTTATAGACAGGTGTGAGCTGTCATGGGGATACTGAGAATTGAACCCATAGTCTCTTGAAGGTCAGCCAAGGCTCTTAATTGCTGAGCTATCACTTCAGCCACCACACAACACAGTTTAGCTAGGAACAGATTTATTTCCTTTGGCTGTGAGAATTTGAGTTAAAAATATAGGTATATAAATTGGAGTTTCCTTTTGAAGATTTAAAGTCAATTTTGTAAGTTTAAAAACTAGCTAGCTATTCTTGACATGTCTGAAGGAAATTTAAAAATTTTTATCCTGTGACTATGATTAAAAAAAAAAAAAAGATTTGGCAGTCAGTGAGTATTGTAACTGTTACCAAAGGTAGACTAATACACATCAGAATTCCATTTATGAAGGTTAAACCTCGAACTTTGAAGTCTTAAGATCATATGTATAATCTTTAGGTATCACTTTTTTTTTACAGACCTTAAATCAGGTCTTAAGATAACAGCATGTAACTTGAATTTGTTTTTATAGTGAAATTTTCTTTGTGTGTGTGGTTTTTTTTTTTTTTAGTTTTAGTTTTTATTTTTAAATTTTTCACTTTACATGCCAATTGTAGCCCCTTCCTCATCACCTCCCAATCCCACCCTCACTCCCTCACACCCATCCCTCCCTCCCCTAGTCTGCAAAAAGGGGGGCCCTCCTCCCCTAGCATCTGACCTCAGTCTATTAAATCTCATCTGGACTGCCTATAATTGTCTTTCCCCATAGCCTGGAAAGATCACACTTCCAGGAGGAGGTGAACAATGTGTTGGGGCCAGAATCCATGTGAGAAGCAGTCCCTAATCCCTATATTATGAGACCCACAAGGAGACTGTACTGCCTATCTACTACATCTGTGCTGAGAGTCTAGGTCCACACCATGCATGCTCCTTGGTTGGTGTATCAGTCTCTACAGCATCCTCCTGTTCTACCCAGATTTATTGGCTCAATTGGTCTCCTTGTGGAGCTCCTGACCTCTCCAGGTCCCTCTATTTCCCAACTTTGCCACAAGACTACTTGTGTTCCACCCTGGAGTTTGGCTGTGTGCCTTAGCCTCTGCTTGTATCTCCTGCTGGGTGGAGTCTTTCAGAGGACATCTATGGTAGGCTCCCTTTCTATTCTTTCTCTTCAACTGCTTCTGGTATCTATTCTATTTGCCTTTCTGAATGGGAATTAAGCATTCTCCCTAGGGTCCTCTTTGCATTTAGTTTATTTAGGTATAAGTATTGTATTGTGGTTATCCTGTATTATTTGGCTAATATGTGCTTATAAGTGAGATACACCATGCATGTCTTTCTGGGTCTTGGTTACCTCACTCAGGATGATCTTTTCTACTTCCATCCACTTGCCTACAAATTTCAAGATTTCCTTGTTTTTAATAGCTGAGTAGTATTCTGTAGTGTAAATGTACCACAGTTTTCTTTTTTTATCCATTCTTCGGTTGACGACATCTAGGTTTTTTCCAGATTTTGGCTATTACAAATAAGGCTGCTATGAACATAGTTTAGCAAATGTTCTTGTTGTATGATGAAGCATCTTTTGGCATAATTCCCAGAAGTCTTATGGCTGGGTCCTGAGGTAGAACTATTCTCAATTTTCTGAGAAAGTTCCAGACTGATTTCCAAAGTAGTTGTACAAATTTGCACTCCCATCAGCAATGGAGGAGTATTCCCCTTTCTCCACATCCTCACCAGCATGTGCTGTCACTCGAGTTTTTGATCTTAGTCATTCTGATGGGTGCAAGATGGAATCTCAGAGCTGTTTTGATATGCAGTTCCCAGATGACTAGAAACGTTGAACATTTCTTCAGGTGTTTCTCACCATTCGATATTCCTCTCCTGAGAATTCTCTTTTTAGTTCTGTATCTTACTTCTTAACTGGATTATATGGTTTGATTGTTTTTAATTTCTTGAGTTCTTTATATATTTTGGATATTAGCCTTCTGTCAATTGTAGAGTTGGTAAAGATCTTTTTCCAGTTGATAGGCTATTGTTTTATTCTGTTGATAATATCCTTTGCCTTACAGAAACTTCTCAGTCTCATGAGGTCCCATTTTTTTAATTGTTGACCTTGGAGCCTGGGCCGTTGGAGTTCTGTTTAGGAAGTTGTCTCCTATGCTAACGAGCTCAAGGCTCATCCCCATTTTTTCTTCTAACAGATTTAGTGTGTCTGGTTTTATGTTGAGATCTTTAATCCACTAAACTTGAGTTTTGTGCAGGGTGATAAATAAGGGTCTTGTTTGCATTTTTTTCTACAAGCAGACATCCAGTTAGACCATTATCATTTGGTGAAGATGGTATCTCTTTTCCATTGTATGGTTTTGCCTTTTTGTGTCAAAAGTCAAGTGTGGGTTTATTTCTGGGTCTTTTAGTTACTTGCTTCATGCTTAACCTTGAAAGCATACACAGAAGGCTAAAGTTTGTCCTTGTAAATGAATTGCTTAGCAAGACTATAAGCATAGTTTTGAGCACATTAAAGAATCTGATCATTTATAAACTGATCATTAAGTTGGGTTACTTAATTATCTTTAACAGATTACAAGTTACTAGCTTTTATAAGATTATACAATTTTATCCCTGTTAAGTTTGAGCCTTAAATATTCTGAATTGAAGATCCTATAGCAACAAAATAAAAACTGAAACCACAAATACATTTCACAGGGAGATTGGGAACTTTATCTTCCTGATCCTTACATTATATCACAGTTTCAATTGAAGATTCTTTAGTGTCAAAAATAAAACTTTAAAATATAAGTATGATTCACAGCCAGACTGAGATTCTTATTTTCCTGATTCTTTTATAGTGTACTTGTACAGAATACCACAGTTTCTTGTATGACTCAGTTTATTCAAATATTTAAATCTTAACAAAGATAGTTAAGACAAAGAGGCTACACATATGTCTTCAGTTCAGTTTTTGCTAGCTTTAATGGGCTGTATGAATTCATAAACTGTATTTATCAAACACATGGTGTTCCTCATCCAAATTTTTTTTTTGAATCCTGATGTTCAACACAGCTAGCAGAGACATACATGGTTTGGCATATACCTCTATGTCAGTTTTTGTTAGCCTAAGGTATGACCTTAGGAGTTTATAAACCTTATATATCAAATATTTGTTTTATTAAATTTCATGAACAAGAATTGAATTCAAGTTACACATACAATATGTTGTAGCATATCTGTTCTTTTTTAAAACAAGAGCTGAATCCAAGTTACATATTAATGTTACAGGGAGCCCACCAGAGATGCTCACCCGGACACAGTTTATAGCCATTTGAAAATCTCTATTCCAGCTGTCTCGGACCACACTCACGTATTTGTACACTCAAGTTTTGTATTATGTGACCAGGCAGCTGAAGGTGGCAGGGCTTTGCTCAAGCAAGCATTTTAACAGAAGCTAAGATAAAGAATTAGCTGGTTGAGGGGTTCTGAGAAAGTAAGCAGTTTAACAGAAGTTAAAATAAGCTACATAGGGCATTGTGACCTTAGGTTCATAGAATAGAGTTGGGTAATTTTCCAAGAGGCTTCTTATTTGAAGAATTAAATTCTAGTCAAATCTACAAATGACCAAAGCAAGAATACTAGATGGAGGAACCTCTGCACTGTCTTCCCTGTCACATTAGTGTGCTGAAGCAAATGAGGATTACTTATGTATAGATTTTTAAACTATCAATCTTTTTTGTTTCATTTAAAAATGTTTTGCTATAAAATTTGTAGATCTTTTAACCATAACCAATAAATTTATAAATCCTGAGACACAGAAAGTTTAAAGAATGGTCCCAAGAGATTTTTCAAGGGCAGAAAGTAAAGAAATCAGAGATTTTCAAGAGTAGAGAGTAGAGAAAGCCAAAAGATAAGAAATTTAGGGGATTATTCACTGTGCAGAGCCAGTAGTTGTTACTATCTGCAAGATTTTGGAAACTGAGTGTGCCTTTTTTTGGGTCATTGAGACTTGTTATCTAGTTTATACTGAGGCCAGGCTGTTCATAGTAAGTCAACAAGGCTTTAATGGAATCTCTAAATCCATGGGGAGAAAGGCAGGGCGGGGGATTCAATGAGTCTAATAAGAACCTATAGTTAGTTTAGGTGTCAGTAGTGAGGGTGAGAAAGACAGAACAAGCTCCAGGAACAGGTTGTTGGACAGGAGAGGAGGAAGCCAGGAGCAAAGCAAGGGTGTGATGGGAGACATTTATGGAAAATGGTCACAAACGGGAACTCTGCTAGAGGGAGAATTCCAATAGAAGGAGAAGAAATGCCTTAGCAGAGAGATCCCCTGAATCATAGTGAAGAAGACTTCAGGCAGCCAACGAGAGACAGAACCTTCCCAGGTGATGCACACCAAGAAGGCGTTCAGGCTCCAGGAGCCAGAGAGTGGGGGACCTAGGCCTGAACAAATACTTCACAGGTTGAAATAAGATCAAAGCAGAGAACATACCTTGCAGGATGAGAGCTCTGTTTATAGTTAAACCAGTTTGCTTCATGCTAAAATCTAGCTAAGAGATACGTCCCTTTGTCCGGTGTCAAGTCCCTGCAAGGTAAAGTCTCTATTTGCAATCAAGAGTAAGTTCCCAATCTGATGCAGACTGCTTGCTAGCTCCATTCACTTGATGCATATCCTTGCCTTGGTTCCTCCCCTTTTCATAGTGTACTTTTAAGAATGAATAAGAGCCAACTCTCTCACTTCCTATGAACACCTTATCTCCTCTATAAAAACCAACTTCAAGAGGCCAGTGGGGGCTACTCTCAAAAGCCCAACTAACGGGAGACAGACAGCTAGACAACCTAGAGTGTACTCAAATAGAGAATGCTTTAATTTGGACAATCATATACTTGGTTCTTTCTTTCTCTCAAATCTCAGGATTAACAAGAGACCAAGAGGCTCCTTACCCCATAGGTGAGGAGAGATGAGTGGTTGGAGCAGGTGGAGAAGAAGTGGCTGTAGAGGTGGACTCTAGAATTTGGAGTAGAATAGCATGGGTGGCAGAAGCCAGCAGAAGCAAACGATCCATACCTTAGGAGGGTCAAACCAGCAGACTGGTTCAATTAGGAGAGGCCAGTACTTGCCTGAGGCCTGCCCCCCTGAGGCCTCCCCTCAACCCCTACCAGGGGTAGGTGAGGGCAGTATGGCATTTGTGCTTCTTCCAGATCCTCAGCACAAGATGTATACATGGAGCAGGGGCAATCAAGAAGCTACCAAAATGCCCACTTCATTAGGAGCAAAGTTTTTATTGTGGGTAAGAGAGAGAAAATATCCAGAGCCACCTGGAAGAGTTCAGAATGGAGAGGAAAAATAAGCAGACTGGATACAGCCAGAGCTAGGGAATCAGGAACAGCAAAGCATCACAAGTGTGAGGATAGCAGGGAATAACCTGCTAGAAGGAGAATCAGTAAATAGCTGAGAGGAGGGAAGCCTGTGAGCGGGAACAAGCCTGAGAGATTAGGGGAAGGGAGAGGGTGAGAAGGGCTAGGATGCTAGTGTGAACATCTTAAAATGTATAATGGGTACATGGGAACAGAGCATGTAGGAGACTGCAGCAAGTATGGGCTTTGATATGCAACCACATGTATATGTTAGTGGAGAACCATATGTCCCTTCTGCCAGAAGCAAAGGAAATGCTTTCTTTTGGCAGACAAGAAACATTTCACAAGTTCCCAAGGAATGCTGGCATGCTGGCTTTTTCAAACTGCCAGAAACCATTCTATAATCCTGCTGGAGCTGAGCCAAGAATGTCATTTCTGGGCACTTGCACTGCCTTTTGGAGTTAGGGAAACTGGGGTCACCTTTGCACCTGACAATTTCTTCTTCTTCTTCTTCTTCTTCTTCTTCTTCTTCTTCTTCTTCTTCTTCTTCTTCTTCTTCTTCTTCTTC
>OU015744.1:142137051-142165879 GCA_907169655.1 Acomys percivali
TCTCTCTCTCTCTCTCTCTCTCTCTCTCTCTCTCTCTCTCTCTCTGTATTGCCCATTAAGTAGCTTCCCTTTCTTCTCCATTCTCATGAGAGTTGGGCATATCCTATTCTGTCAAATCTTTCTGTTTGTCACTTTCTTTTTCTGCCACTCAATTAAACAACACTTTCAAAAAATGGAGGCTTCATTCTACACACTAACTTTACTTTCATTGTTTTAGATTAAAGACATGTACCACCCACCACACCTGTACTTAAGACTTTCTTTACCTGAAACTTGCTCTATACCAGGCTGGTCTTGAACTCAGATATACTTGCATCTGTCTCCTGGATTAAAAACATGTTTGTATTCCAGCTGGATCATACAGACCTAGAAAGTCTTTGGATATGATCTATTGCCAGATCATCCATGTTCTGAATTAAAATACCTTTACATATTCCTTTATATAGTTCCTCATTCAGGTACTTGTGGTCCGAGTGCTCAGTCTCCTTCTTGGTAATGATGCTACCCAAAAGTAGTTTATGATAGTTCTACCTTAATCAGACTTAAGAAGAGCTCCAATATTTCCGCTTTCTGCATAGCTATACCTCAATTGACCTCAGTTTAAAGTAATATTTGTAGCTGATGTAGCCAGCCTGTGGTTCATGCAAAGATACATTTTGTTTTGTTCTGTCTTCCAAAAAAAAAAAAGCTACCACCACCATACCACAAATTAGTTGTACTATAATTTTTTTTATACATGTTGTATGTTACAGGTCTGTTTTGAATTAAATAAGTATTCAGTAATTTTGGCTCTGAAGAAAACACAGACAAAAGCAGATTTTGTGTGTGTGTGTGCATCTGTGTGTGAGAGACAGTAATAGCTTTTCTTCTTTTCTTTTTACCTCTTTTTACTTTTCTTGACCTGGTCTCTGTAACACAGACTGGCCTGAATTTCTTTAGGGTGACATTGAGTTTCTGATCCTCTTTGCCTAGCTCTTGATTGTTGCACAGCTATACTTGATTTTTGTGGTGCTTGCGGGGCAAAGGCAGGACTCTGTGCAGTCAAGGGGGGCTTTTTACCAACCAAGCTACTTTTCAGGCTTTCTTTCTCTTCTGCATCACTGAAACTGGTTTTGAAGTTAAAAATCAGTTGCAGTCTCTGAGTAATGAACTCCACATGTGTGCCACTGTGACTATCTTACAGAATTGTTTCTGGAGAATGTCACATTAGTTTCAAACCATCTCTTTACCATGCATGTCCATTTACACGTGATTTCACTTCATCTCCTTGATATACCATAATATAAAATAGGCAGATGGCTCACATAAGGGGAGCCTAAAGGGTACGTGGACTATAAATGTTGACAATACTTCATCAATAGCCTCCAGAAGGGCTACCGGAGCTTTCTAATTGAAAGATAGTGGAATGAAACCTGTAGTTATAACTTGTATTCATTCACAACACCATGTCTTCTGTAACTCAGCTTTGTTCTTTGCTCTCTTTTGACCATAGATAACTACATGTCTTGAGGAGAATCTCCTCAGGGGCCTCCCATACAGTTCTCCACACCAAGAAGCTCTGTTGGTTTTTCTTTTGCTCCCAGAATGCCCCATGATGCAGGAGCCCAAGAACTGGAAAAGACTGACAGTGGAATTTTTAAAGGCCCTTAATAAAGTGAATCAGAAATCATTAGCGTTTCTGAGTAAGTTTTATATCATTTTACAAATATATCCAGTAGGATCACTTTTGAAGTAAAAAATTGTAGCAAACATTGGATACATTTCATAATTCACATTTGAGTAGATGGTATATGAAACTTTGCAAAGATTGGCCCCAACCCATTATGACCACCGCTCTTGTCACACAAAGCCAGTGTTCTCAGCCTCAGCTAGGCCTCTGCCATTGGACTTTGCTAACCGTACAGCGCCCAGTCAAGATAAATCATAGTTTTTGTTCACATTTTGGAAACTTCAAACATTTGATCAAGAGTGATAAAAAGCAAGGTTAAACTTCTTATCATTGTTATTTTATTCAAATTATGGAATTTTTCATAGTTTTGAGTGAATGTGGAAGGTCTGATGCTTAAGCAACACAAAGGTACATACAAGTGAACTACACCCTGTGCCATCTTAGGAGGAGTTACAGACTCGATTTTTTGTGTGTAAACATCACAGCCCTCTTTTATGGATGTTTCAATGATGGCTAAGTGGGTAAGTGCACTTGTTCCAAACTCAGCACCCTTATGAAAAGCTAGCACAGCTGTGTAACCTATAATCCCAGTGCTGCAAGGAGCAAAAAGAGAAAGGCTGAGGTGTGCTGGCTACCAGACTAGCTCCAGGTTCAGTGAAAAAACCCTCTGTCAAAGGAGCAAGGAATGGGATGATAAGACACTGGACATCCTGCTATGTCCTACACACACATATATGTATAACACACACACATACACACACACACACACACACACACACACACACACATGCACATGCACACACTTTTATAACAGCCCTCTCTCAAGAACTACCAAATGTTGCTTAAGAACTGTGTTAAGCCGTCATTTAAAGTCCCCACCACTTTAGCAGCTGGTCCAGAACACGGAATGTGTTATGGACAGTTGCTTCCAATCTTCTGCTGCTATAGTATTAGTGACATGTATTTCTTCAATGTATTAAGGATACACATGCAAGAAAAATGCAAGGAGGTATAGTTACAGGATTAAAGTATTAAATTGTATGTCCATTTTATTGGTTGAATTATCAGTGTGTGCTAGAGCAGGTGAAGTCCAGAAGAGAATATCAGATGTCCTGGAGCTGGAGTTATAGACAATTGTGAACTATTGTGTGGGTGCTGGGAACTGAACCTGGGTACTCTGCAAGAGCAGATCAAAGATACTAAGATATATGTCTTCTCAAGAATTTATTATTTATTTATAATAGGAACATTCAAAAGTCTCTCTACCGGCTGTTTTTAAACAATAAGTTGCTATTGTTTAAAAAGTTAACTTCTTTACAGTGTTGGGGTGTTAGAAGTTTCTCCAACTTCACACTTGGACCAGCTAACCACCTCCTTCCATGGCTGCTGCCCCTTCCCCTGCCTTTATGAGATTAATATTTTTAGTTTACACATAAGAAAACATCTCATGTAACTGGCTTATATCTTTCTAAAATATCAGATTTCATTTTCTATTATAATTTTTATGTGTAAATCTTTGATCCATAAGGTTGATCTAGGATAGATTTCATTTTTTCTAATGAGTTTTCATTTATCCTTGCACCATTGCTGAGTGATATGTTTTCTTTTCAGAAGTTGCAATATACTAAAATGTCTTATATACTTCAGCCCATGGTCTGCACAGCATGCATCTGCACAGTATTTAATTACATTACGTTGATAATTTATTTTAACCTTTCTGGTTGTTGTTTTTTGAGATGGAGTTTCTTGGAACACAAAATGGCCTTTGATGCTTCATCTTCCTGCCTCTGGCTTCTGGGCACTGGGATTTTAATATTTACTAAGATTATTTACTGAGAACTCCTCTTTAAATGTACCAAAATCCAATGCAATCTCAGAAATATTAAAAGTGTGTTGTTGGTATTTAAAATAACTGTATGTCTATATGTGACAGCCACTTATGGAATCGGAAAACAAGATTACTTAGATTTTTAAGATAAAAATGTCAAGACAGTTGCAACTATATTCATCTGTATATTTTTAGACTTTTGTAGCTATTTGACAAAATTGCTGGTTTAAAAGTAATGAAGTCAGCACATGATTTTAACCTCATCACCTAGATGATGAGGCAGGAAGCTGGGCAGAAGTTCAGGGCCACCCTGGGCTACATATTAAAGACTATATAAGAAAACAATATGACCAGAAACATCAAATCAAATAAAGACAACAAAACCAATGAAAACCATGGCCAATCAGTTAATCACAAATAAGAGCCATTAGTAAGTTTCTTCAAATCCTGAATTTGAGATTTTTTAATTTTAATGATATTTTTCAGAATAAAGCTCTCCCCTGCATCTGTTAATTAGTATGCTGCTGTGATAATATCCATAGAAGTGTTGTTTTACGGTTATGATGGTAGATGTGGAAAATATTGTCTATTTCTTGTTTTAAATATCCCAGCAGAAACTGTGGGGGTTAAGAGATGAGAAGAGAAATATATTGATCATGTTTTATTTTCACACCCTCAGGGAAGTGTTGGACTTCTTTGGAAGTTTCTTCTCTGAACATACTAGTCCAGATGCTAAAGAATGCCATCATCCCTCAGCTGCATGATGTAGTTACAGAGAAGCAGTATGTCTCTAATATTACACCTTTATTTAGAGTAATGAAAGAAGTGCATAAGGTAAGGTTTCCTCTAAAGGAATTTATTTTTAAATTTTTTTTAAATTTATTTATTTATTATTATTTTATTAATTTATTCAGATTACAACGCAATGGTTTTCCCCTCACTTGTATCCTCCCGTCTTTCCCTCCCTCTTTCACCCTATTGCAATTTATTTTATTTTTAAAATTTTATTATAATTTATTCAGATTACATCCTGAATGTTATCCCCTCACTTATATCTTCCCATTCCCACCCTTCCTCCCTCTTCCATACTTTTCCCTTCCCCTAGACCTCTGACAGTAGGGGACCTCCTCCTCACCATGTGGCCACAGCAGATCAGGTCTCAATCTAATAGCCTGCTTCCCCCTTCTCTGTGTGCCCTCCAGGCCTTCCCACAGAGGGATGGTGATCAAATCTCAGGCAATAGAGTTCATGTCAGAGACAGTACCCACTTTCCCCACAACCATGGAAAATGAGCTGTCCATTGCCTATATCTGAACAAGGAGTCCAGGTTTATTTCATGCATTGTTCTTGGTTAGTGCAACAGTTGGTTCCACCCTCCTCTCCATATCCTCCAGCCTTGATAGTCTCCTTGTGGGGCTCCTGAACCCTCTGTGTCCTTCTGTCCCCCTATTCTTCAACTTTCTCCACCTGAGGTCCAGCAGGTAGTCCTAGCATCTGTCCCTATCCTCTGCTGGATCAAGTCTCTCAGAGGACATCTATGTGGGCTAAAATCCACTTATAAGTGAGTCTATACCATGGGTCTGGGTTACCTCACTCAGATGATCATTTCTAGTTCCATCCAGTTGCCTGCATTTTTCAAGATTTCCTTGTTTCTAATAGCAGAATATTATTACATTGTACAAATGTACCACATTTTTAAACATCCATTCTTCAGTTGAGGTTGTTTCCAGCCTACTACAAATAAGGCTGCTATGAACACAGTTGACAAAATGTCCTTGTTGCATGTGGAGCAGCTTTCTGGTATATGCTCAGGAGTGGTATGGCTGGCTCTTGAAGTAGAACTATTTCCGATTTTCTGAGAAAGCACCAGATTGATTTCCAAATTATCGTACAAGTTTGCATTCCCACCAACAATGGAGGAGTGCTCCCCTTTCTCTACATCCTCACCAACATATGCTGTCACTAGAGTTTTTGGCCTTAGCCATTCTGACAGGTGTAATATGGAATCTCAGAGTTAATTTGATTTGTATTTCTCTGCTGACTTCGGTCTTTGAGCATTTCTTTAAGTGTTTCTCAGCAATTCGATGGTCCTCTATTGAAAATTCTCTGTTTAGCTCTGTACCTCATTTTTCAATTGGGTTATTTGGTTTGGTGCTGTTTAGCTTCTTGAGTTCTTTATATGTTTTGGATATTAGCCCTTTATCAGATCTAGGGTTGGTGAAGATCCTTTCCCAGTTGGTAGGCTGATGTTTTGTTCTGTTGACAGTGTCTGTTGCCTTACAGAAGCTTTTCAGTTTCATGAGGTCCCATTTATTAATTGACCTTGGAGCCTGAGCTATTGGTGTTCTATTCAGGAAGTTGTCTCTTACGCCAATGAGTTTTAGGCTCTTTTGCACTTTCTTTTCTAACAGATTTAGTGTCTCTGGTTTTATTTGAGGTCTTTAGTCCACTTGAACTTTAGTTTTATGCAGTGTGATAATATATAGATCTATTTGCATTTTTCTACATTTAGACATCCAGTTAATCCAGCACCATTTGTTGAAGATGCTATCTTTTTTCCATTGTATTGATTTGGCATCTTTGTCAAAAATCAAGTCTCCATAGGTGTGTGGGTTTATTTCTGGGTCTTCATGGTTCCATTGATAAGACAGCCTATCTCTGTGGCAGTACTATGGTGTTCTTATCACTGTTGCTCCCACCATAGTACAGCTTGAGATCAGGGATGGACATTCCTCCAGAAGATTTTTTATTGTACAGGATTGTTTTAGCTATTCTGTTTTTTTTTCCTGTGTGTGTGTTTTTATTTCTTTCTTTCTTTGTTTTTCCATGTGGAGTTGAGAATTGATCTTTCTAGGTTTGTAAAGAATTTAGTAGGTATTTTGATAGGGATTGCATTGACCTGTAGATTTCTTTTGGTAAGATGGCCACCTTTACAATGTTTATCCTCCTGAACCATGCACATGGAGATCTTTCCATTTTGTGATATCTTCTTCAGTTTCTTTCTTTAGAAACTTGAAATTTTTTTCATACATGTCTTTTACTTGCTTGGTTAGAGTTACAACTAGATATTTTATATTATTTTTGGCTATTGTGAAGGGTGTAATTTTCCTAATTAGTTTCTCTGACTTTTTGATATTTGTATGCAGGAAAGCTACTGTCTTTTTAAATTAATCCCACATCCAGCCATATTAATAAATGTGTTTATCAGCTGTAGGAGATTTTATGGGTGGAGTTTTTATGGGTCACTTATGTATACAATTGTATCATTTGCAAATAATGATACGTTGACTTGCTCCTTTCTGATATGGATTGCTTTTTTTCTCCTTTTGTTCTCTTATTGCTCTCGCTAGAACTTTAATTACTATATTGAAGAGATATGCAGAGAGTGGGCAGCCTTGTCTAGTCCCTGATTTTAGTGGAATTTCCTTGAGTTTCTCTCCATTTAGTTTGATATTCACTATCAGCTTACTGTATATAGCCTTTATTATGTATAGGTATGTGCCGTGTATTCCTGATCTCTACAAAACTTTAAACATGAATGGATGTTGGAATTAGGAAAGTGCTTTTTCATGTGGTTTTTTTCTTTCAGCTTGTTTATATGATGGATTACACTGATGGATTTCTATATGTTGAACCATCCCTGCATGCCTGGGATGAAGCCTTCTTGGTCATAGTGAATGATATTTTTTATATGTTCTTGGATTCAGATTGTGAGTATTTTATTTATTTTTGCATCAATCTTCACAAGAGAAATTGGTCTGAATTTCTCTTTCTTTGCTGAGTCTTTGTGAGGTTTAGGTATCAAGGTGACTGTGGCTTCACAGATGAATTTGGTAATATTCCATTGGTGTCTATTTTGTGGAATAGTTTGAAGAGTATTGGTATTAGTTCTTCTTTGAAGATTTGGTAGAATTCTGTGTTGAAACCATCTGGCTCTGGGCTTTTCTTTGGTTGGGAGACTTTTAATGATTGTTCTATTTCCTCAGGAGACATTAGACTATTTAGTTTATTTACTGGTCTTTGGCAAATGTAGCAAGTGGAATCTATCAAGAAAACCATCCATTTCATTTGATTTTCAAATTTTGTGGCATATGAGCTTTTGAAGTAAGAGCTAAAGATTCTTTGGATTTCTTCATTGACTGTTCTTATGTCTCCCTTTTCATTTCTTATTTTGTTGATTTGGACAGTGTCTCTCTGCCTTTTAGTTAGTTTGGGTAAGGGTTTGTCTATCTTGTTGATTTTCTCGGAGAATCAACTCTTGCTTTCATTGATTCTTTGAATTGCACTCTTTGTCTCTGTTTTACTGATTTCAGCCCTGAGTTTGTGTATTTCCATCCATCTACTCCTCTTGGGTATGTTTCCTTTTTTTTCTAGGGCTTCCAGATGTATCATTAAGTTGTGTGTATGAGATGTTTACAATCTCTTTATGAAAGCACTTAGTGATGTGAACTTTCCTCTTATCACCACTTTCAATGTGTCCCATGAATTTGGGTATGTTGTTCCTCCATTTTAATTGAATTTTAAGAAGTTTCTAATTATTTCTTTGTTTCTTTCTTGACCCAGTGGTCATTAAGTAAAGAGTTGTTCAGTTTCCATGTATGTATCCTTTTTGTCATTTCTGTTACTGTTGAGTTCCAGCTTTAATCCATGGTGGTCTGGTAGGATATAAGGTACTACTTCAATCTTCTTGTATTTGTTCAGGCTTACTTTGTGACCTAATGTATGGTTATTTTTGAAGAAGGTTACATGAGGTGCTGAGAAGAAGGTATAATCTTTTCTGTTTGGGTAAAACATTCTGTAGATATCTGTTAGGTCCATTTGATTCATGGTGTTGGTTAATGATGTTATTTCTCAGCTTAATTTCTGTTTCAATGACCTATTCTTCAGTGAAAGTAGGGTGTTGAAGTCTCCCACTATTAATGTGTGGGGATCAATGTGGTGTTTAAGCTTTATTAATGTTTCTTTTACAAATGTGGGTGCTCTTGTATTTGATGCTTAAATGTTAAGAATTTGATGTCATCTTCATCATGTTTCCCCTTGTTGAGTATAAAGTGTCCTTCCTTGACTCTTTCAATTAATTCTTGTTAAAGTCTATTTTATTAGATATTACAATGACTATTCCAGCTTGTTTCTTGTGTCCATTTGCTTGGAAGAGCTTCTTCCCAACCTTTATTATCAAGTATTGTCTGTTTTTGAGGCTTAGGTGTATATCTTGTATGCAGCAGAATGTTGAATCCTGTTTATATATTCATTCTGTTAGTCTGTGTCCCTTTATTGGAGAGTTGAGCCCACCGAAGTTGAGAGAGATTAATGACCAGTGAGTGTTAGATCCTTTTATTTTGATGCTGGCATGGTGGTGTGTTTGTGTGCTTGTCTAATTCTTGTTTTGCTAAGGTGAGGTTATCTATTTCCTGTGTTTTCCTGAGTGCAGTTAGCATCCTTAGGTTGAAGTTTTCCTTTTAATATCTTCTGTAGGGCTCAATTTGTGAATAGGTCATTGAAAGTTTTGGTGGATATATTAGTCTGCACTGGCATCTATGATCACTTAGGGTTGGCATGACCTCTGCCCAGGCCCACCTGGCTTTTATTGTCTCTACTGAAAAGTCGGGTGTGATTCTGATAGGCTTCCCATTTTATGTTACTTGTCCTTTTTTCCTTACTGCTTTTAATATTTCTTTTTTGTTCTGTACATTTTGTGTTTTGTTTCATGTGGCAGGAGTATTTTCTTTCATGGTCCACTCAATTTGATATTCTGTAGGCCTCTTATATGTTTTTAATGCGTGTTTTTTAATTGGGAAATTTTTATTCCATGATTTTGTTGAAAACATTTTCTGGGCCTTGGAGTGGAGCATCTTCTTTTTCTTCAATTCCTATTATTCTTAGGTTTTGTCTTTTTATAGTGTCCTTGAATTCTTGGATGTTTTGTACCATGAATTCTTTAGATTTAACATTTTCTTGATGGTTGCATCAAAGTCTTCCATTGTATCTTCTACACCTAGGATTCTTTCCTCCATGTTTTGAATTCTATCAGTGAGACTTATCTCTGCAGTTCCTGTTTTCCTCTCCAAGTTCTCTCTCTCTAGGTTTTCCTTAATTTGTGTTTTATTATTGTTTCCATTTTCATCTTCAGATCTTAAACGGTTTTATTGATTTCCCTCATCTGATTTCATTTTCCTGAAATTCTTTCAGTGATTTCTATTTTCCTCTGTATAAGCCTCTGTCATGGCCTTTCTAAAGGCCTCAATCTATTTGGTTGTGTCTTCTTGTATGTGCTTACAGATTTTATTCTTTCCCTCCATTATCATCTTCATTATAAAGGATTTGAGGTCTTTTTCTTGTGTTTCAGTTGTGAGTGAGTTTTGAGGACTAATTGCTTTGGGATAACTGGAAATGCCATATTATTTAGGCTTTTGTTGTTTGTGTTTTTTACACTGGCCTTTAGTCATGTTATTGTCTCTGGGACTGGGTGGTACTTTCTAGTGTCCTCCACTGGCTATTGAGAGCAGCTCATAGGTGAGTGGCTACAGGTTGAGACCCTTCACCTATGGGGATCAGGAAACCCTTCAGTGGATCATGAGAGTGACCTGGGTTCAGATCTGGGAACTTTTGGTCAATTGGTGGGGTGACCTGAAGTCAGATCCACCACTATTCCACACTCTGGGGCCTCCTCTGAGCTAGGAGGCCCATACCCTGGTGTTTATGGCCCACTACTTGATCCAAGACAAGAGCAAGTGTGTTGCATACCAACTGGCATATGTTATCACACACACACACACACACACACACACACTATCTATTTCATTGTAATTTAATTATGTGATCATAGGTTAATATAAAAGAAAATGATTCCTTATGCTTTTTCAAACATTCTTAATGCAGTTTTCCCTGTTCTTGGGCATTCTTTCATTGTTGATTTCCTGCCCCCTTCCTAATTATAGTCTATCCAGTTTTCTCATTTTCTCTCTCATATCACTCGTATACTATTATTCTCCTTTCAGGCATTTCTTCTGTCTCACTCTATCCTCATCCTCCCTTTTACTATCTTGGGTTCTGTGGTTTTCTCTGTGTTGTATATTCACACTTGAAGATTTGGAGGAGCCAAGATATAGATGAGATAGAACATGTGATATGTATGGTCTTTCTGGTTCTGGATTACCTCACTCAGTATAATTTTTTCTAGCTTTATTTATCTGAAATTTTCAAGATTTCATTTTTCTTTAGATCTGAATAATATTTGTGATCGCATATGTACCACATCATCAATTGAAGGACATTTAGGTCTTTTCCACTTCCTAGCTCATGAGGTTAAGGTGGCAATGAAACAGCAAAGGAAATATCTGTTTAATAGGATACAGTGATATTTTAAATGAAAATGCTGCCCCCAGGCTTATATGTTTGAATACTTAGCCTCCGGTTGGTGGTTATCTGGCAAGGATTATAAAGTATGACCTTGTTGAAAAAGTATGTCGCTTGGATAAATATGTCATTGACACCAGGCTTTGAGGTTTCAAAGATTTATGCTATTTTGGTTACCTCTCTCTACTTCCTACTTGTGACAGAGATGTATGCTCTTAGCTATTCCTGTTGTCATGCTTTTGCTCTACCACCATTGACTCCAACCATCTGAAACAATAATCACAATTAAACACTTTTATGCTATCTTGGTCATTATAGCAGTATAGGGCTACTGATTTTTTTAGTTGCTTTTGTATCCAGCCATTTTGCTGAAGGTGTTTATTGGCTGAAAGAATTCCTTGAAAGAATTTTGGGGGGGTCACTTATGTACACTATCATATCATCCATGAATAGTGATAGTTTGACTTCTTCTTTTCCAATTTGTATCCCCATGATCTCCTTTAGTTGCCTTGTTGCTCTAGCTAGGACTTTAAGTACCATATTGAAGAGATACAGAAAGAGTGGACAGCCTTGTCTTGTCCCTGATGTCATTTTCTCTCTGTTTAGTGTGATGTTGGCTATAGGCTTGTTGTATACTACCTTTATTATGTTTAGGTATGTATTTTATATCCCTGCTCTGTCCAGGACTTTTGACATGAATGAGTGTTAGATTTTGTCAAATGCTTTTTCAGCATCTAAAAAGATGATTATATGGGGTTTTTTCTTTCAGTTTGTTCATATGATGAAGTACATTGATGGATTTCTGTATATTGACCCACCTCTGTATGCCTGGGATGAAGCCTACTTGGTCATGGAGAATGATATTTTTGATGTGCTCTTGAGTTTGGTTTGCAAGTATTTTATTGAGTGTTTTTGCATCAATGTTCATAAGAAAAATTGGTCTGAAAGTCTCTTTCATTGTTGAGTCTTTATCAATGTGACTGTGGCCTCATAGAATGAGTTTGGTAATGTTCTTTCTGATTCCATTTTGTGGAATTGTTTGATGAGACTTGGTATAGCTGTTCTCTGAAAGTACGGTAGAATTCTGTGCTGAATCCATCTGGTCCTGGGCTTTTTATTGTTGTTGTTGGGAGACTTTTGATGACTGCCTCTATTTCCTTAGATGTATGTCATAGAACTATTCAATTTGTTTACCTGATCTTGATACAGTTTTATTAATTGGTAGGTATCAAGAAAATTGTCCATTTCATGTAGGTTTTCAAATTTTGTGGCATATAGGCTTTTGAAGTAACACCTGATGATTCTTTGGATTTCCTCAGTGTCTGTCATTATGTTGCCCTTTTCATTTTTAATTTTGTTGATTTGAATACTCTTCCTCTGCCTTTTAGTTAGTTTGGCTAAAGGTTTGTCTATCTTGTTGATTTTCTCAAAGAATCATTTCTTGATTTTATTGATTCTTTGAATTGTTTTCTTTGATTCTAATTTATTGATTTCAGCCCTGAGTTTGATGATTTGTAGCCATCAACTTGTCTTGGGTGTGTCTCCTTCTCTTGCAGCTTTCAATATTCTTTCTTTGTTCTCTACATTTAGTGTTTTGATTATTATGTATTGGGAAGATTTTCTTTTCTGGTCCAATCTATTTGGAGTTCTATAAGCTTCTTGTATATTTATGGGAATTTCTTCTTTAGATTAGGGAAGTGTTCTTCCATAATTTTTTTGAAAATATTTTCTGGGTCTTGCAGTTGGGAGTCTTCATTTTTTTCTATCCCTGATTCTTTAGTTTGGTCTTTTCATAGTGTCCCAGACTTCTTGGATATTCTGTGTCAGGGGCTTTTTAGATTTACCATTTTCTTTGGCTGCTATATCCATTTCTTCAGTCATATTTTCTAACTCTGATATTCTTTCTTCCATCTTTTGAATTCTGTTGCTAATGCTAGTATGTACAGATCCTGTTCTCTTCTCTATGTTTCCCTTTTCCAGGATTATCTCTGATTGAGTTTTCTTTATTGCTTCTATTTCAATTTTTTGGTTTTGAAACCTTGTATTCATTTCTTTCTCCTGTTTGATTGTAGTTTCCTGCCCTTTGCTAAGCTTTTAGTTCAATTCTTTCATCTCTTTCTTTGTGTATTCCTGTTCTAGTTTCAGGGAATCCTCCTTCAAGGTCTCTATCATTTCCGTAACCTCAGCTCTGAAATCCTACTCTTGTGCCTTGGATGCCATAGTATCTCCTTGGCTTGTTGTAGTAGTGGAACTGCTGGTTTCTGGTGGTATCAGGTAGTCCTGAGGATTGTTGTTTGTATTTTTAATCTGACTTTTTTCCATTGTGATGCCTCTGGTTTGAGCATATGCCTGGCTCCTATTTGGACATCCAGAGCTTTTGGTGGGTTTCCTGAGTAACCAGTGGTCAGATCCACTTGTGTTCCAGACTGTGGTGTCTATTGAGAGTTGGAACCCACAGATACTGGTGTTTTTGTGGGCCAAGGCTCACTTGCACCCTGGGAATTCAGAAGCTGCCTGCCACCACTGTGCATATGTCATGCACCCAGGCATCCTGTGGTTGTTTGGACACCAGGATCTTTCTGTGGGTGCATTTTCTGAGTGACCTGAAGTCAGATCCACTTGTGATCCAGACTGTGGTGTCTGGTCAGTGTTAGACACTGATATTTTTGCTAGCCAAGGCTTGCTGTGCATGCCAGGATTTTGGAGGCTGCAAGTCCATTTCAGTGGGGACTCAGGACTTTTCTGTAATTTTCCTGGGTGGCCAGAGCCTCGACTGAACTTTTCTCCACACAGTGTGCACCCCTCTCACCTGTGGGATACTCATAATGGTTTTTTATGATTCTCCTATTGGTCCTTATGTTGCTGAATAGTTATTGCTGTCCTGCTGACCAAACAAAGCATGTGTTAGGTGCTGCCATCTTGGATCCTATGGTCTTCAGTTTAAACAGCTGCCTTCCTCTGCCTTTGAAGTGCTGAAATAAAGGGTGTACAACACCACAACACTTTGAAGATACTGCTTATCAAGTCTAACCTTTCCCTTATAGCTTAGTTTTACTTGTTAATTAACTACCTCTCTCCTTGGTGATTTTTACAATTCCATTTGTTGAAAGTCAGAAAATCACCTAATCAGACCTGCCTGTTTATCTGTCTTCTACCAATATCAAAGTGTCCCATCCAGGCATAGTGGCATATCCTATAATTCCTGCATTTGGTAGTAGAAGGAGAACCAGAAGTTTAAGCTCATCCTCGGCTTTCCATAAATAGGCAGAGATGTGTGCATGCACATGTGTGCACATTTCTGTGTGGGTCTGTATAAGTGTGTGTATATGTCTGTGTGTCTGTATGTACACACACACACACACACACACACACACACACACACACACACACACACTCAGATATCATTTTGAGGCCAATCTGAGCTACCTGAGACTCTTCCACAAACAAAACCAAAAAACTGTTGTAGTTACTGTATTTTTATAACAAATATTGCTATGTGTAGAGAGGTCAAGGTTTTTATTCTTTAGGATTGTTGATTTAATATAATATTTGAATCAACTTTGTTATTTTCCAAATTCTGTCTATTGGGGTTTTTGTTTTGTTTCATTTTTTATTTTTGGTGGAAAACATATTTTTATGTTTCCAAGCTGACCACCACCTCAGTCTCCCAAGTGTGCAGACTATGTCATCACACATAGTCTGTTGGGTTGTTAGCCATGTTTCTCACTTGGCATTGATTTCAATGTATAGAATATTTATAAAGAGAATAGATGATATTACAAAATTGAGGTCTGCTCATCTGCATCTCTCCATTTACTCAAATTTTCTTTAATTGATTACACTATTACATATTTTATAGATTTCTCATTCATTGTGTAAATATGCTATATTTTTGTCTTTTTAGCACCTGATGGGTATTTGCTTTATTTCCACTTATTGATCATTTACATTTGTATACAAGTTTTTCTGTAAATAAATGTTTTAATTTTTTTGCAACACACAGGTAAGAGTAGTACTGTTGAGCCATAGGAAAGCTATCTCATGGGAGGTACTAGTAGCTTATTTTCCAAAGACCAGCACAATTTTGTTTTCATATTTTAAAAGTCTGAAAGTTATGTTCTCATATTCTTCTCAACTACTTATTACCTGATATTTTGATTATTCTCCAGTAATAGGTGATAAATGATATGTCATTATGATTCTGATTTGCAATTTCCTGGTAACTAATAGTTAATAAAGTTGAACATTTTTTATAGTTATTGGCTGATATATATTATTTAAATAGTTTGGCATATTTTAAAATTAATTTGTATTTGTTTCTATTAGTGAATTATAATTATATGTGCGTGCTTATGTGTATATAGTTGTAATGTGCATATTCTTTTTTAAAGATTTATTTATTATTATGTATATAATGTTCTTCCTGCATGTACACCTGCATGCCAGAAGAGGGGACCAGATCACATTATAGATGGTTGTGAGCCATCATGTCGTTGCTAGGAATTGAATTCAGGAGCTTTGGAAGAACAGTCAGTGTTCTTAACCTCTGAGCCATCTCTCTAGCCCTGCATAATCTTTTAATCATACATTTCTTTTACTCTATGGATATATTTTACCTTCTCAGTGGCATCCTTTAAAGCATTGTTGCCTCCATCAATCCACCTATCCTTCCTCCTCTCTGTCTCTCTGTCCCTCTCTTGCTCATTTATCTACCTCTATCTCTATCTCTCTCCTGTGCTGGAGATGCAACCTACAGCTTCACAGATGCGAGTCAAGCACTCTATCATAAAGCTAAGCTGCATAGCACATAACACTTTGGTTGTTGCTGTTGTTGTTGTTTGGGGACCAGGGTTTTGCTATCAAGTTATTGCTGGCTCAGAACATTTGGTCTTTTTGCCTTAGCCTCCAAAGCACTAAGGTTATAGGTATTTTCCTTTATACCCATCTCTCAATTTTTAGTTTGGGTAAAATATCTCTGTCTTTCTGTGTGTCTTTTCATCTTTTCATCACAGTGTCTGTACTTCTCTTTCAGGGCATCTGGTCCCTTGGCTGCCTAAATTCACAATGTAACTGAAAATAACCTTGCACCTCTCTCTGTCTCCCAATAGCTGAGATTATTGACTGGTTTGTCTCTTGGTTGTATGTGGGGCTGAGAATTGACTCACACAGTGGGCTTCAATTGTGCTAGCAAACATTACTAACTAAGCTACATCTTCCAGTTTTACCTTTTCGTCTGAAAGTTAAATTTCTAACTGTTTGTTATTAGTTTGTAAACATCTTGCTTAATTTAACCATTAATACTAAACTTTAGTTCTATCTTTTAGTTTTACTGCATATAATCCTATAATTTAAGAATAATAAAATTTCTGTACATATATATATATATATGCATGTAGTACATGTAAGTTGTGCATGCATGCTTATGAAATGATTGGTTGTAAGAATTGTGTCTTCTTGGAACCCCTGTCATGCCCCTTACAAACACAGCTAATCAGAAACCATTTCCTAGATGTGTAGTCACTTTCTGATTGCCTACAAGTGGCAATCCATACTTGCAGACAACCTCTTGTTTTTGCAAATAAACGTTTATTTTTAATGTATGTGTATGGATGTTTTACTTGCATGTATGTCTGTGCACCACTTGTGTGCAAATATCTGCAGAGGCCAGAAGAGGTTGCTAGATCCCACATAACTGGATTTACAGATGGAACCAGAAAAGACATCTTGGAGAAGCCAGGGTTCTTTTCAATGACCACTAGGTACCAGGTAGATGGAAATTTGTTGTTGCTGTTATTGCTGTTGTTGCTGTTTTCTGGTTTGGATGGTTCTTTTTGTCTCTCAGTTTGTTTTGTTTTGTTTTGAGACAGAGTTTCTCTGTGTACCTTGGCTGTCCTGGAAGTCACTCTGTAGACCAGGCTCGCTTTTAACTCAAAGATCCACTTGCTTCTGTCTCACCAGTGCTGGGATTAAATATGGACCACCACAACCTGACAGATGGAAAATACTTGAGTGACATATTTTGATTTTTCCACTGAAGGTTATCCCATCCAACTCAACTAGCCTAAAACACACTTACTTCATCACTGACAAATGCATATTCAAATGTGCATATAAATCTATTTATCACAGGTTATAAAATTTATTAATATAAAATGAAATTCTACGTTATGTTCTCTTTAAGGCTAACTGTCAACTTCCAGAAAGTACTTTCATCTTAAGTGAGCTTTCTGACATCTTCAACTTCACTGCAGTGGGAAACAAAATATTATTATTGTATAAAAATTGGGTAAGTATAACATAACTCCATGTAAGTATGTTCACAATTTAAACAAGGGCATGTTAGTAACTGTGTTATTCTAGATCAGAAAGTATTCTTATTATAATACTAAATTTGCTAAATTGCATGGCCATTGAAAACTTAAGCATTTTGCTTGTAAAACAATTCTTTTTTCTTATAAATATGCTTCTTAGGGCTAGATATGTAGCTCATTTAGTAGAGTGCCTGTTTAACATGAACAGAGGCCTGAGCTCTTGATCTCCAGTATGCATGAATCAGGTACAACAGTGCATGCATATAGTCTCTACACTTTGGTAGAGGACAGAGAACCAAAAGTGTAAGGTCAGGGCTGGAGAGATGGCTCACTGGTTAAAAGAACTGGATGCTCTTCCAGAGGATCTGGTTTCCATTCCTAGAATGGTTTAGAGTTACAACTGTCTGTAATTCCAGTTCAATGGGATCAGATCTTGTCTTCTAGCATTTTGGATGCTACAGACACTGTATGTGTATGGTACACAAACATTCATGCAGTAATAAAACACCCATACATTTAAAACAATAAATAATTTAAAATTTAAAAAATAATTTAAAAAAAGACGTGCAAGCTCATCCTCTGATACATAGTGAGTCTGAGGTCAATCTGGGATATATGACATTTTGTCTCAAAAACAAAGAAGGAAAGACAGATAGAAGGAAGGAAGGAAGGAAGGAAGGAAGAAAGAAAGAAAGAAAGAAAGAAAGAAAGAAAGAAAGAAGGAAGGAAGGAAGGGGGTTTCTTTGATATGATTAGATGTCTAAAAATAGACTCAAAACATCCTAGCAGTAAATAAAGTGATGAAGTTAAGGACAAGAATAAATGTTTTTTTCTTTAATTGTCAAATTTGACATTTGCTTATTTTTCTTTCTTTTTTTAGTTACCTATAGGATTCTCTGATGTTGCTCTCGGTGATATTACATTTATGTTTGATTTGACACTCAAAATTAACTTAATGAAATGTGACTCATCTGCAAAACTGATGGTATGTATGTTTTCTTTATAAAGAGATTTATTTAGCTCAAAGTGTTAGAGGTTCAGCAACATGAAGTAGGAATCATGAGGAGGTCGTTCCGTTTCTTCACTACCTTATCTCCTGCCACCAGTATTAAAACATGAGGAGAACCAAAAAAGAATTTTGCCATGTGCTAAAAAGGCCAACTTTGTGGTATGGCCTCACTTTATAACAACCTGTTCTCACAAGAAATAACCCATTCTGTGAGGCTAATAGTAACCCCTCCCCCCAAGGATAGTGTCCCATAACCTAATTACCTTCCAGGAGGTCCAATTTAAAAGCTAATTAATAGGAGTCTCACAAAGAGACCATCAAGGCTGGTGGATCTGGACCCAGGTTGGGGGGGGGGCTGCACAAATTGTTGTACCAACCAAGAACAATGGATGCAGTGAGCTTAGACATCCTGTTTAGATCTAGTAAGCTGTTCTTTTTCGCTCCACTTTTTCTCTATTTGATTTCGTATATTGCTATATTCTTAGTGTTAGTATTTAGATTTTTTAGTTTCTCAGAGCTTGACTTACAAGCATAAACATATTTAGTACTATTTTATTAATTCTTTGAGAATATCATAAAGTGTATTTTTATTATATTAAGTATTCATCAAACCCCTCCCAGATCCACCTCCACCTCTCTACCTACCTAATTTAGTGTTTTTTCTCCCTCCAGCCAACCTCCTGTTTTTAAACCCTAATCCAATTTGTGTTGCTCAAATACTCTTGGGTGTAGAGCCTACCAGGGGTCACATCTCTCCCAGCAGTTATTACACAGAAATATCTCTTCAGGCAGGGTTGTGATTTAGTACTCACATTTCTCCCATGACTTCATTCTCGGATCATGTGTGGACTGAGTTTGCTGTCAGAATCATTGTGAGTTTATGTGTTATTGTATTCAGAAACACTTTCCTTGTAGTCATTCACCGTTTCTGGATTTTATAATATTTCCAACTCCTCTTCTGTGAAGTTCCCTGAGCCTATTGGGAAAGGGTATGATTTCAACCATATCACTGAAAACCCTGAACACTTGGCTCATAGAACATGGAATGAATCAATCAGGTTCTGACTGGGAAGCTTTATTCCTACTGGCTAGCTTTTATGGTCCTAGAAAGTGCTATGCACACTGCGACAAGAGAAAAGTAACCATCAGTCTGGCCTAGCAATGAATCCTGCAAGTGGCAGTAATTACAGTCCTGACAAGATATACTAGCTGATGCAATATTGGCATGAGTGTTATGGAAATAACAAACCATTTCCTGATTCAATTTAAAGCTCAGTCTATGAGATTAAACCAGGCACCATTATCAAGGCCAAGAAATTTGTGCCTAGGTAGTCAGAAGTCCTAGAGAATAGCTTACTCTTATTATTCTGCTAAATGGCTATAGTATTAAAACAACTACTAATGACTTATTGCTATATCCATAGAGTATTAGTGAATTCTCAAATTTCATCAAAGAATCTACTTACAATACATGTCAATTAACACATGGATCCATAACTGCTCAACATGCAACTAATAACAGATTACAGAGTACACAGTCCTTATATGACATATATATCCTATATATCGAAATATATTTCCTAATTTTTAGATGATGGCTGATTTGATTACAGAACTTACTTTCTTCTCTGACCCTCCTCACAATTGTATTATTTATCACACATTATATATAACATATATATACATATTATATAGGGATAAACAAAGTGTACATAGTATATAATATATTGACACACAGATATATTTATATGTGTAATTCCCTAGACACTATATTAAGGATTTTTCCAAACATTTCCTAGGTCATTTCTCAGGAAAGGTCATATTGATTTATGACTTCTAGATTTTAGTAATTTACTGGAATGCAGCATCATATACATTATTGTATATATTGTAAAGTCAAACAGCATTGGCCATATGTATAAAACAAAAATGTTTAGGGCACCATGTCTACAAAAGAAGCCATTTCAACAGCAAAATATTCCCTTTTTATGCTTCATTAATTACATATGACTTTTGCAAATGCACCAGGCCATAAATTCCAGGTAATTACAATAAGCAATCAAGACACAAGGAATATTCTCGTAATAATATTCCAAGGAGAAAGATTCTCCCTCTATTGTTACTAGGCCCTTTTAATCACTGTGTCATCAGTCAGTTTGACCAAGCCATATCTATTTTCATCTGCCAGACATTGTGGCAAAGGGAAAAAAGTGAAGTCTTTTCTTCCCAAGTATAACCTTCTCATAAAATTCCTTTAAACAGTTACTTCCATATGTAGTATTTTCCTCTATAGAAATGTATAGTCTATCATGCTAATGAGTAGATACATGAACTTTTACAAGTTATACATCATGAAGGACTAGGAGATCATTTCAAGTAGTAATTCTCATGGGCACTTGAGAAGCAAACTTCACAGTTCTGTTTTCCAAAGTGTTTGATGTACAAAGTCAAAACTGTATGCTCCAAACTAATCTAACTAATTCAAATTAACTAACCAATTCGAAAGCAATAATGCAGAAATGGAAGACTCATATATAATGAACAGTTGGAGATAATGTGGACAGTAGAATAAGATGGAGATTCTCAAGCTAGGTCTTCATTAAGCAAAAGAAATCACAGGTATTTCTGCCTGCTATGGTCAGTGGCCACTGTGTGTCGCTCAGAACCATGGGCAATGTTGTCTAGCAGTCAGTGTTGCTGAAACATCTGAGAACTACAGACTCCTGAACACAGGAGTCAGTAAAGGACAGGCGTGGAAAAGGGGGAAGAAGCACAAGGAATAACGGAACAATATCCCAGATTTATATAAATGCTTCAGTATGTGGCAGTAGCATAGATCTGGAGTAGGATTCCCAGCCCCGAGGCACATACTCCCTTACCTGAGATGGTAGGAAGCTTATATGGGCAAACACACCTGGCCTAGATTATCTATTAATCAAACTGTCATTGTTGCAAGGTAGAAAACAAGGAAACTGTCTTAACTCATGATTCCTAAATATTGATTTATTGTCCATGTGATAGACCTGAAGGTTCAGAGCTGTGCTGAAGGGTAAATCAAAGGCAGCCAAGTCTGCTGTATTCTAATCCAAAGGAGTTTAGCAGAAACAAGACCAATGCCTATGGTAGTGAAGGAGTAATGACAAATTAGGAAAACTCAAGACACTCCCATTTAGAATGCTCAGAACAATGCACCATTGCGATGTGACTTCCTGAGACACTGTTTTTGAGACTTCCAAAGTGGATGGCTATAATTTACAGAAAACATCTTCTCAGAGAATGTCTTCCCTCTGTCTTCTTCCTATTGCCAACAATTCTTATCTCTTCTACAGCCTTTATGGTTAATTTCTGAACTTTAGATGCTCATACTAGGCTTCAGAAGGCTGATGGTAAATTGTGTTCTTACCATGTTTGATCCCAACATTAATGATGAGTTCTATAGTAAGGGATCAATTTAAAATTACTTAGCAGTTCATTCCAAGTTGCTAATTTTTGCACATGAACATAAAGTGCCACAGTTTGTATGACCCTGCAAATGTAAAGATTCAACAACACCTTTCTTAGATTATAAGTATGTAGAAGGGGGGCATTAAGATACAAAAGATATTAAATATAAATCCAGCCTGATGCTTTGTGCCTATGATTCCAGCACTCAGGAGGTTGACAGGGTGTATTAGGAGTTAGAGGAAATTTATGGTGAGACCTTTTGTAAGAGCAAAACCAAAGGAGTAAATAATAAAGAAGCACTAAAAAAAATCTATAGGATATATTTTTTGTAAAAAAAAAAAGGGGGCGGGGGAGGGGCACCAGGTAGCCTGTGCTGGCCTTGAATTTGAACATGATATATGTCACAGATGGCCTTGAAATTCTTTCTTTAAAAAATAATTTATTTAGATTACATCTCAATTGTTATCCGCACACTTGTATCTTCCTGTTACCCCTCCCTATTTCACCCGATTCCCCTCGCCTAGGCCTGTGACAGAACCTTATCCCCCACCATATGATCACAGCCTATCAGTTCTCATCCAGGTAGCCTGCTTACCCTTCTTCTGAGTGCCACCAGGCCTCCGCTCCAAGGAGAACTAGTTAAATAAGGGGCACCAGAGTTCATGTCAGAATGAGCTCCCCCTCTCCACACACATGTGGAGAATACACTGTCCATAGGCTAAATCTGATTAGGGGGAGGGTCTAGGTTTCCTGTATGCATTGTCATTGGTTGGTATAGTAATTCGTGCAGGTCCCCCTGGATCCAGATCCACCAGCCTTGATGCTCTTCTTGTGGGGTTTCAGTTCCAGGGAGCTTTGCTTCACACCCTGGGCTCACCACTAGGCCAGCAGGTGCTTGTGCTCTACAGCCCAAGATTCAGTCTGAGGTAGTGAAGGTACAATTGATTATCCTGCCTTTGGCTGGCTTTGGAAACTCTGCCCTTGGGCACTGGGACTTTGGGTCCTAGGTTCAGTCTGCCTGAGAGTGTAGGAACCACCCACTGGGTGGTTGGGAGGTGTTTGCCTAGTTTCTACCCATCCGTTCAAGCCATGGCACCTCAGTTGAGTCCCACCAGAGAGCAGGGACCACCCCCTGGGTTGTGGCAGTTAGCTAGGTTTCTGCCCAATCTGTTCAGGCTGTTGCACCATGGTTCAGTCCCTCCAGAGAGTACAGCTACCACACCATAGTCAGAGAATGTGTCCACAGCTGCAGCCCTCCCCCCACTCTGTGTGGGTCCTGTTTGCCTCTATGGACTGTAGGGGTGATATGAAATCAGATCAGTCCCAGATCCACACTCTGGGCTTCCCCCTGGTGTTCTGTAATTCACAGTTCAGTGAGATAGTGCCCCCAATAGGCTGCAGAACCGACCATGGGGCTTTCTCTGGGCTGGTGAGGTGGTCTGAGGTCAGATCCACCCTCTTTTTGAGGTTCTCTCCAGGCCAGAAGATTCAGATGTTGGTGTTTCACCACCCATAGTTCAGTCCCAGATACCGAGTCAGTGATATAGAGTGCAGATGCAGCTATCAGATGGGTATGT
Source organism: Acomys percivali (assembly GCA_907169655.1). Taxonomy (NCBI): domain Eukaryota; kingdom Metazoa; phylum Chordata; class Mammalia; order Rodentia; family Muridae; genus Acomys; species Acomys percivali. The sequence goes on from OU015744.1 coordinate 142,160,246, forward strand.
GGCCAGTGTCTGGATACTGAGCATCTGTGTTCCATGGGCCATTTCGATGGCCTGAGGCCAGCCCCACCTGTGCTCTACACTGTGTGGACCCCTCTCACCTAGGGATCTCCAGGTCTTGTAGTCTGTTGCTCTCAGCCAGGTCCCTAGGATCTGTCCTGCAGATCAGATACTGTGCATGGTCAGTGCCACCATCTTGGATCACTTGAATTTCTTTCTAAAGCTGTTTTATGTTTATGTTCTGTAATTGTGTAAGCTACCATCTGCACATGGAGTTCAGAGGACAACTTGTTTCAGTCAACTCTCTCCCTTCAGCATGTATGCTCCAGAGAAGTAATTGAAGTTCAGAGGCTAGGCAGCAAGCTCCTTTGCCTGCCAAGCCATCTCAACAGCCCCAGATCTTGAATTTTCAAACTTCCATCATCCACCCCCAGGGACTCTAGGCATGCTTCACCATTCTCAGTTTAATCCCTGATATAGTCTTAAGATCCAAAAGAGAACGAACTAAAACTTTTCTTTTTCCAAAAGTCTGAAGCTATGGCATCTCCAGAAATCATGATACCCCCATCCTTTATACTGAAAGTCAGACGAAGTCACCTGATTGAAGACACCATGCGTCAGTTAAGACAAGCTGAAGTCTCAAACTTTAGAAAAACACTAACGGTAAAGAAAAATGTGTCACTGGAGTTGTGCGTGCATGTGCGCGTGTGTGTAAGGGGCAATTGTAACTAACGAGCTGCATTCACAAACTTGGTAATTATTTTTAAGTTTTCCAGAAATGTCCCCTTTCCCTTCAGAGAATGGAATGAATGTTTAATTACATATTGAATTTCAGGGTAACTCATTTATTGATTATTATGACATAAAAACAACAATTTATTTTACAACTCTTCTAGTCCAGCTGAACCTCTAGGTGTCTTTTTTTTTTTTTAATGAATATGTGTTTGTATGTATGATCCTAGGATTAAGACCAGGGTTTCTGCAGATGCTAAGCAAGTGCTTTACCACTAAGCTACATTCCCCAGACATATGTATTTTGTTTGAGTTTGTTCACATATCTAAAAGCTAGATAGATATTGGCTATGCTATGGTATTACTGGCTGAGGACATTGCATTATGTTTTATATATCTTTCCTTCTCTTGGGACCAACAAGCATGTTCTGCTCACAGCAGTGCTGGAGATGCCAGCTGGTAATTGTTAAGTATTGTTTGAGCCAAAGAAGGCTTATGAATGAACCCAAGCCAAAGGCTGGGAAAATATACTAACCTTTCAATGGGAGGAATTGCAAAATCACATTCAAAAGAATTCAATCAAGAAACAGTGAAGAACTGGAACTGTTCATGCACTCAGAAGGTAACAAGTGTAGCAGGCACTTTCCCCTGTTGAGGATCTAGACTTTCTACAATGTAGGTTTCAATTCCAGCCACTCCTCATTTAATCCTTTGTGGATGCCGGTAGAGTGTTTACTGTGTGGCACCTCAGGCCATTTGCCATATTGCATACAGAACAGAATACTAACTAATGGTGGTAAGAGCTGAATCCTGGAGTCCAAAGGGGAGTGTATTTTCCTGATAACCAACTGAGAGGGGAGGTGGTAAACTCCAAAAGAAAACATAAAACTACTTTGGAAAGCTATCTGGCAGTTTCTCAGAAAAATGGGAATAGAGCTTCCTCAAGACCCAGCTATCCTACTCCTGGGAATATACCCAGAAAATGCCCTACCACACAACAGGGACATATGCTCAACCATGTTCATAGCTGCTTTATACATAATAGCCAGAACATGGAAACAGCCTAAGTGTCTCTCAGTAGAAGAATGGACTAAGAAACTGTGGTACATTTACACTATGGAATACTACTCAGCTATTAAAAACAAGGAATTCCCAAAATTTGTGGACAAATGGATTGATCTAGAAATTATCATAATGAGTGAGTTCACCCAGAAGCAAAAAGAGACAAATGGTATATACTCACTTATATCAAAACACTAGTCCAAGAGATACGTACCATGAAAAACTTTACTTACCAGAAAAGTGGGTCAGAGGAGAGGACATCCTATTGAGACTTTAGGTGAGAGTAGCATGGAAGAATGGGGAAATAGTAGGACCCACAGGGTCCTGGAAACCTACAAGAAGAACTTTATGACAGGCAGATCTGGGTCCTGGGGTCCTCCTCAAACTAAGGCACCAGCCAAGAAGAATATAGGCAGTAAACTTCGAACCCCTACCAAGACCTAGCTGACGAACATGATATTCTCCACCATTGAGTAGAGAGTGAGATCTGACTCTCACACAAACTCTGGTGCCCCTTTTCTGACCACGTCCCCTGGATGGGGAGGCTTGAGGGCACTCACAGGAGGGATAGCAAGTTACTATGAATAGACTCGATATCCTAAGAGCATATATAGGGGGAGGAGGTCTCCCTCAATCACAGACATAGGGGAGGGGAGAAGGGGGGAAGTGGGAGGGAGGGAAGAATGGGAGGAAACAGGGGAAGGGCTAACAATCGAGATGTAATATGAATAAATTAATAAAAAAAAGAATAAGTAACACTGAGGATGTTTGAAAAAAAGATTTTAACTTCAAGACAGATACAAAATAGACTAAGCATGACAAGACTGTCCTTCCTAATACTTGACTTCACCATGAGTCCTGACCAGGCCAAAGAATTTTATCAAACATCAGAAGGAACACTTTCTCAGACAGAACAGAAGAGCAAAAACTGGAGAAATGAAACTCAAGGATGTGCATATTGAAAAATACAAGGCCTAGGACTGGTAGAGTGTTTGCTTAGCATGCCTGGGGGCCCAATTCAATTCCCAGCACCAAAAATTAGATATACAAATAAATGAAAGAAATTAAATTAGCCAGAAAAGGAATTATCAGACTGGGCAGGATAAAGTCAAGTCAGCACTTGGCCATCAGATCCAGAGGTATGGAGAACTCTTAAAAAGAGAAAGACTTTGAGTAGAGGCTGGAGAAACCAGCTCATGAGAGCCAAGTTGCTCAGTCTGAAAGATAAGACAAAGGCAGACAACAAGGTGAAATAACAGGAGAATTTCATGGCTCAGCGGTTTGAGGTATTGTTTCTTCTTCCATGGTAAATGATCCAAGCACTCACTATCTTAATGACCGGAGAATAAATAGGCTTCTGGCTTTCACTGCTTGGCAGCAAACTGAGGGGAGACAGAGGGTGAGAAGGTAAACCTGTGTGTAGATCTGGCTGTTCTAGTGAACTTGCGAGTGTCAGAACAGGCTAAAGGCTTTCCCATAAAGAGCAAAAAGCTGAGTTTTAAATAAGAGCCTTGAAGTAAATTCTCTCTCTCTCTCTCTCTCTCTCTCTCTCTCTCTCTCTCTCTCTCTTAGGTTAGTTTTGTTAATGAAACTATTCATGAGAGTGGAGGGGTGAGTTCAGAGTTCTTCCACTGTATATTTGAAGAGATGACAGACCCCAAATATGAAATGTTCATGTATCCTGAAAATGGTTCCAGCATGTGGTTTCCAGTCAATGTAAGTTATACCTTTCTCATAAAACATCACATTGCTGCAATATGAAAGCCATAGACAATAGTGTAACATCAAGACTGTACAACCTGGCTTCTCTGTGTTGAGTATTAACACATTACCCACAGAGCAGCAGCTATGTGTTGACATGATCTGGTAGCATGTAGGAAACCATGTCCTGCTGTGTGTCCATAATTTATGATTTTTTAACTGTGGAAAGATACTATATGTCATGGATATCCTAAAATTTTTACATAATCTCTAAGGGATAGTTATTTGGGATATGCCCTTAATTATGAGAGTTATAATACAGAATTATTAGTAGAAACTGTTGGTGAACTACCAGAAAAAGCTGCTAATTCTGAAAATTTGGCTGATTTCTTTGACTATAATATTTTTTTGTTTTTATACATTACCTTATTCAGTGTTCTACTATGCATTCCAAGCTAGACTTGAACTTACAGTCCTCCTAGCTCCACTTCCTAAGTATTTGGATTAAAGGGGTCTACCAGACTCAGCAAAACCTTCACTTTTAAGCACAGTTCTGCTTAGGAGAAGACAGACAGACAGACATGCATGCATGTGCATGCACACATATACACAATTGTATTTTAATTTTTATATGGCTTGATAAAACAGCAAAATCAAGTTGAACCAAAGTATATATTACAAATTATAGGAGAGGAAACTGACTAGGAGAGGCCATTGAAAATTGTACTGTACTTTTAACTCATTTCAGAAGCTTACCTAAGGAGTGAATAGGGCAAGGAGAGTGTGGATAATAAACAGTCTGTGAGTTACTGAACCTCACGAACCTGCTAACAGCAAGAATGGCTTTGGCGTTCCACACTAGGGACACTCCCTCCATTGGGTTAAAGTTTAGGCCTGGAAAGTTTTTTTGTGGTTTTGTTTTGGTTTTCTAACCAGGACAGAAAGATTCAGAGAAGACAAGTAACAGCAGCTGCGTTAGTCTGTCTTTGTTGGCATCTCTTTAATGAACCCTCTGAGTACTTTGTTAAGGAGAGTAAGCCTATTCAGTGCACAGTTCTAGAAGTCCAGGGGCATGGTGCTGACATCCATTAGCTCTCATGGTCTCCTGGCACAAGGCATCAAGGCAGGATCTCTGCAGGCGAAGAAGCCACATAGTGAGACCAGATGCCAGAGTGAGAAAGAGGCCCCATGTGAGAGCTACTCCAGTGCTAAGCCCATGTGGGCTGCACTGCTAGATGGAGGCACCATTGACACACCACTCATCTGGCATTCATTCCTCTAAATTAAAGTGTCAGTACAGAACACTCTTCCTTCCTCAGCCTCATTTTTCTCTATGAATTGGAAAGTCAGGACCTTAAAGTTTCTCATGAAAACTTTGTAATTGCACCTGAGTGTATGTTTCTGCATTTCAAATACACTATCAGTAGCCAAAAACTCATTTACTTAATGTTTTGTATTGTTAATAACAATACAATATATTGAAAATTATATAAGAAGCTAGGCATGGCAGCACATAGCTGTAATTCCTCACTTAGGAGGTACAGGCAAGAGGAGTCCAAGGTCACCCTCCGCTGTACAGTGAGTTTTGAGAACATCCTACATGTCTTAAACAAACAAACATAAACGACAGAAATAAGATTGTGGAAGAAACTTACATTGTATTATGGCTTATAAAAGAGTAGGAATTTTTTATTCCCTTGAAACTCAATTTGTGCCTAGCTTGTGATGTTAACTAGAAAAGGGAGATAAACTTTGTTATTTGTTAGTCTAATTGTGCCTTTGTAGATCTGATTACTTATAACAGCTTAGGGACTGTTTTCAACTTTGTTTTACAGCCTAAGTTTGAGAAGAAGAACTACTTCTTATTTGGAATCTTATGTGGACTCTCCCTACTCAATTTAAAGGCTATCAACCTTCATTTTCCACTTGCTTTGTACAAAAAACTTCTGAACCAAAAGCCATCTTTGGAAGATTTAAAAAAACTCAGTTTTCTCTTGGGAAAGTAAGTACATATAATTTGCTTTTTAAGAACAACATTAAGCCTCAGCTTTTTTAAATATAAAAAATATGACACACCATTTGAGTCTTTCTACTTCTGGGTTAACTCACTCATTATGATCATTTCTAGCTCAATCCATTTTC
>OU015744.1:142165889-142195341 GCA_907169655.1 Acomys percivali
GTGTGTGTGTGTGTGTGTGTGTGTGTGTGTGTGTGTGTGTGTGTGTGATTGAAGTTTGGAGCTGAATGTGGTGGTACATCCTAGAAGGACGTGGAGGCAAGGCAATAGCAAGTTGGAGGCCACCTTGGGCTACATAAATAGACTATCACAGCAAACAAAAGACTGAACTGAAAATTGATTATCCATCTCTAGTCATTTTAAATTGTATGGGGAAGATGTATGGACAGTAATAGCAGACCTATGTTTATGATTATCAGTCAATTACATTTTGGTTACAGATATACTGGGATCAAAAAGATGTTGATTTAATTCCAAATGGGATCTCTGTACCTGTGAAGGAAGCCAACAAGTAAGATTACAGACCTAAATATATATACTGTTAATAGGCATAAAGTATTTATATTGATACAATTTAAAATATATTTGAGCTTCTTGGATGTTTGTTTTAGTTATTTGTCTTTTATATGGATAAATGTCTGTGTCATCTAATATATCTTTTAGTCCCTATTCTATGCCATACACTATTTAAATACTGGTGGTGGAGCTGTGAAAAAGACAAAATATATAACTTATATCTTAGTAGGCAGAAAGCTGATATTCAAATAGACCATCATGTAGTGTGTTAAATAAACCAGCTGGTACCAGCTTATGAGATCTGACTACAAAATTTTCATCACTATCTACAGGTTATTACTAAAAGTACTAGTAGTTTGAAGTCAGCCATGGCAGGCATATTAGAGCACAAAAATTTGGCAAACATTAAAATGGGATTTTTCTTTCTGTCTTTTCTGGTTTTCTTTCCTCTGTCTTCTTTCTGTATTTCTTTTCCTTTCTGTCACCTTACATCACACCCTTCCTCTCCTTCCTTTTGAAAAACTGGTTACTGAACATTTAGCAGCATATGGTTAGCTATAGGTACAACAGAGAGAGGTGATTTAAATAGGCTGTTTAAAAGGAGTTGGGGGAGTTACCATGTTTCTAGTGGCAACCACACTTAGTCTACTTTCATTACTACAATGAAATATCAAATACTGGGCAACATAATAAAGAAAAGAGTTTTAGTTATCTCACAGTCCTGCAAATTCAAGGACCATATCAGTGAGCAGTTTTCTTGTGGGCAGCATCTTGAGTATGAGAGGGAAGTACCTGACTGTCATAAGGAGCACAAACATGTGTCACTTTTGGTCTTCCTCCCTCGCCGTAAAAGGCTACCAGAGTTTAATCATGGGGCTCTACTGTGATGATTTTGTGTAACTCTAATCACTTTACAAAGGCCTCACCATAACATTATAGTTAGATCAAGTTTTTATTTTCTTACTACCCAACAGTGGAAGTAATCATTTTCAACACATAAATTGCTTGCAGAACAGAATCAATCCACACTCACACTTTACCATGTGCCACTGGGAAATCTAGCACACTGTGGAATGTGTGGATTATACTCTAGGGCCATTCTTTATTTCCACAAATGTTCTGATGAAAGAAAGATGTGTGGGGGAAAAGAAGGGCCAGCCCTTCGGTTTTCATTTCATTTCATTTTCATATGAAAATCTGATGATGGGATAGAAATTGCCAGCAAAGAGGAAGCATGATATGCTGGAGAAAAAGATTTCTGCATGGCTCCCAAGAGCCAGGAAGGACCGGTGTGAAATATGTCGAGGCAAAGGAGCTGCCTATGATGTGAGGGCACATGACATCCCATAGTCATCACACTCCACAAATTTTGGATTCTATTTTGACCATTCTCTATGTGGTATAGTACTTTTTTATGAGGCTGGAGAGCAGCCAGTAAGAGAAATGGCTAAGCTATAGGCTAGATGTATCAAATGTATTTTCCATGTCTAATGGGCTCATTGGGATATATCCCAATTGAAAGTCAAGGAGCACTTTATTCAGACGGAGTTACAATTCCTCTTCCCAATAAGGAAACTGAGAACACTCTAAAGTCTGAATCCTTCTCTTATATTCTCTAAGGACTTTTGTCCTAGTTGGTCACGTTTCACTTCCCTGTGTTGCATAGACTTGTGGGTTACACAAAAGAAATATACTTTTCTTTCTCAATAGAGTAAAAAGAGCAGAACAGATAATATTATGTCACTGATGAGGTATATCATTGTTTTTACTTTTCTTCCCTCAAGGAAAGACTATGTTTCTAAGTGTGTTGATTACATTTTTAACATCTCTATAAAGACAATTTATGAGGAATTTCATAGAGGATTTTATAAGGTGTGTAACTGGGATATAATCAAGTATTTCCAGCCTGAAGAACTAATGACAGCAATAATCGGGAATGATAATTATGACTGGAAAAAATTTGAAAATGTAAGTGACAACCTAAGTGCCCTCTAACTTTTCCAAATCCACATCACTCCAGAAGTTTCTGTAACTCTTTTCTCTCTTGTTCTCAAGGACTCACAGTATGGCGATGGATATGAAAAATCACATCCAACTATTCTACTGTTTTGGAAGGCTTTCCATGAATTAACTTTGGATGAAAAGAAAAAATTCCTCTGTAAGTACTATAATAGATATTAGTTTTTTCATTCATTAATTGATTTTTAAAGATCCCACTAGGATGTTCCCCTCCCTCATCTTCTCCTAGTTCCCCCTTCCCCTTTCTTCTCAGAGAATGGGAGACTTCCAATGGGTATCAACCCACCTTGTCATATCAAGTAGGTCTGGGCATATCTTCTTCTATTGAATCTAGGCAAGACTGTCTGGTTATGGGAAAGGGATCCAAAAGCAGGCAACAGAGTCAGAGGCAGCCCCTGCTCCTGCTGTTAGAGTTCCACATGAGGACCAAGCTGTGCATCTGTTACATGTGTGGAGGGCCTAGAACAATACCATGGATGCTCTTCGGTTGGTGGTTCCATCTCTGTGTGGCCTTAGGTGTCCATGTTATTTGATTTTGTAGGTTTTCTTGAACCTCTCAGGCTCTTTCAGTCCTTCCTCCGCCTCTTCCATAAGATTCTCTGAACTCCAACTAATGTTTGGCTCTGTGTCTCTCTATCTGTTTTCAATAGCCTCTATGTGAAGCCACTCAAATGACTGTTATGCCAGCCTTCTATCTGCAAGAATAGAAGAATATCATTATTAGGGTCAGTGGTGGGCTCTGTCAGCTGAGTCAGTCATTGACTAGCTAGGTCAAAGGTTTTGTGTGTGGGTTAGTGTCCCCATGCCTCCACTGGAAATTCAACCTGGCTACAGGAGGTGGCAATATCCTGCTGGTAGGCATCCAACCTAGGGTCACAACCATAGACTCCCTGGAGTTTCTTTCTGTCCCACAGATGCCCCCCCCCACTGATTTTAGTTCTCCCTCCCAGCCCTCCACCCTTTTCCCCAGACATGATCTCCACTCCAGTCTCCTCTCTACATCCTCTTTCACCCAGTTCCCTCCTTCCATCTACTTTATGTCTATTTTTATCTCCCATTCTGAGTGATATTTACTGGGGTGTAGGGGTCTCACCTGTCTTTCCTGGGTGGCAGCAGGCCTCTGTGAATGCAGACTAAGCTGTGGGCAGGGAATGGGGTACATAGAGGACTGGACAGGGCTTACTGCTCCTGGGTTTGCTGGGAGGACAAGTCAGGCTAGGAATTGTGGGTAGAGTGGTCGTATCTGGTAGTCTCTGACGGCTGCAAACCTCTGATAATGCAGGTAAGGCTATGGTCTTGCCTTTCCTGTGTGGCAACAGGCCTCCAGGGATGCTGGCTGAGATGTAGTCTGAGAATGGGGTGGATAGGGCACATATATATACTCATTCTTAATGTAAAAGATCATTCTTAAAGGCAAGGCACATATATTCATGGCATGAATTTATAGAGGACAAAACCCAAATATTATGACTCTTCTAGGCTTTACCTGCCCTTGTGCAGTTTTCTCTGAACAACAACAAAAATGTGAGCTCAATATTTATTAAATGTTATCATTAATTTCTTCATATATATATATATATATTGAGTTATCATAGATGAAAAATCTCAACTAAATTGTATTCCTTTTTAGTTTTTCTTACAGGACGTGATAGGCTACATGCAAAAGGCCTACAGTACGAAGGAATACTGTTCCGTTGTCCTCAAACCTTCAGTGAAAAAGATAACCCAAGATCATTGACATGTTTCAATATTCTAGACCTGCCTAAATATTCTACAATGAAAAGGATGAAGGAAGCACTTCAAGTTGCAATCAACTCTAACAAGGGATTTATCTCACAGCAGTGATGCTGAAATAATCACCTCCCAGCAATTCAAATGGCCTTTAGAATTAGGTCTTTCATTTTTGAAAGGAAAATGTCTTCTGTCTTTCCTTAATCTAATTAATGAAAGAGGTTAAAGGATTTTACTTGCAATTAATTGGACATTTTTTGAGAATAAATAAGTTCTAAATATTTTAGTGAAACAGATTTCTGTATTCCTAAGCTTGCTATTTTAGAATGTTCTGGCTGAAATGTTTTCTGAACAATTATCATTTAATAGTATATTGAGTATTTAAAATATTCAGTATTGGGGACTATAGAGAAATCTCAGTGGTTAAGATCACTGGCTGCTCTTCCAAAGGATCAGAGTGTAATTCCCAGCACCCACATGGCTGTTCATATCCCACCTGTAACTCCAGTCCTAGGTGATCCAACACCCTTTTCTGGCCTCTCAGGCACTGCATGAAATAGTACACTGCCACACATGCAGACAAAACACTCCTATATGTAAATTAAAAATAAACTGGACAATAAACACAATGGTAATTATTTAAAATGTTATTGTATAAATATTAAACTATTAATTTAAAGAATTCACAAGTTTAGACATATAAACAAAAATATACCCAGCTTTCAACATGTTTTTGAAGCATATAGATGTATGTTTTGTATTAAGGAATATATTCAGAGTTCTGATTTTAGTAAATACTAAATAATTTATTTTCAATATCTAAGTTTACAGTCCTTGGAAGATATCTGTATTTAGTATAGTATTCCAGAAATCATTTTAAATGTAGATGCTGTTATTTTGGTAAAATACTGAGCACAATCAGGGAATCATATCTAGTTGTACTCAGAAAAGTGTGAAGAAATTGATATAGTCTTTTTTAATTAATTTATTCATATTACATCTCGATTGTTAGCCCTTCCCCTATTTCCTCCCATTTGATATAGTCTTAATATGATGCTATAGGGTAAATTAATGGAGCAAATTACCACTATGGGAAATGACCAATTCATATTGTATCCTGGCTCTATTTATTGTTAAAACTTAAATTGCATTATACAGCTTTTAAATGATTTCATAAACTCATATAATTTGCCATAAGACTGGAATATATGCTGCTATGACAGGCCCTCATCATAAAAGTTCCTTTCCTGTAAGGATGTTGTATAACATTTTATCAGACTTGACAAATGAGTTGATTTCTGGACTCAAAGGAACCCACATAAACTATAGATATAGATCTTTAAATGTTATAAAATGATTGTCATCAACAGCAACAACAAAATCCAACAAGTCCTTAAAATAAGGGATACTCTTCAATTAATTCTCTGAGCCCAACACTGCTCCAGTACCAAAGATGTCACAACAAAACCATAGATATGGTATGTAAACAGACATAAAAATCCTTCACTACATTTTAATGTACTGATCACATCCAATAAAATGAAGAGATAATGCCTTACAATCAAATAGGAAGTAAGACAGAAATGCCCTAGAAATCAACTAAATATACCACATTAATAGGAAAGAATGCCGGCATAATACCTCAGAATAGGCAGAAAAAAACTGGGCAAAACTTAACACCTAGTCATGTAAAAAGCAAACCAGGGCTAAAGGAAACTGCCAGCTTGATAAATACATACAGTTAACTTCTTAATGGGAAAAAACTGAGTGTTTCCCACTGCCTAGGAGACGAGAAGACCTATCACGTCCATGTAACATTGTATTCAGGGTATGAATTTATATGATAAAATAAAATAAGACATTAATGCAAAAACAAAGAACTGTCTTATTTTTATATTATATTAAGTATGTAGAAGAGTCTACAAAAAAGACAGACAAAGAAAATTTAGAAAGAGCTCAGGAAATAATATCACAAACATACATTGAAAAAAAGCATATAAAAAATATAAAATGCCAGAGGGTAATTTTTAAAAGGGTTTTAAAACATATTTTTACAATAAAAATAATATTGTTGAAAGAAACTAAAAAGTCATAAATTAATATGCACAGAAGAGATCATATTTACTGATAGCACATACCATTTTTGTAGGTTTCTTTGATGTGTGTATGGTGTGTGTCTGTGTAATATGGTGTATATTTGTCTGTGTGTGTGTGTGTGTGTGTGTGTGTGTGTGTGTGTGTGTGTGTGGTGTGTGTGAGTGTCTATCTGTGTGTGAGTGCTTGCATGTGCATGCACCTGTCTGTCTGTCTGTGTCTGTGTGTGAGACTTGCTGTGTTGCTTACTGTTTTGAATGATTGTTTGGTCTCCTACCCAGAAAAGCTGAGACTACCGACTAGCACATGTGGCCATTTAATTTAATTCCAGCATTTTATCCTGAAAAAATGATAAACTGATTCTCATATGTATTATGCAAAGGGCTCAGACTAGCCAAGACATAATTTAAAAGAGCAATGTTGAAGGATATGGTGGTTTTAATGAAAATGGCCCAATGGACTTAGGTATTTGAATATTTGGTTCCCAGTAGGTGGCCCTGTTTGGGTAGGCTTAGAAGGTGTCGCCTTGCTGAAGGAAGTATGTCATTTGGGGGTGGATTATGGGGTTTCAAAAGCCATGCACCATTCTCAGTTTGCATGGTCTGCTTTCTGCTTATAAATCAAGGTCCAAGCTTCTAGCTTCAGGCACCACAATTGCCTGCCTGTCTGCTGCCACACTTCCCCATTGTGACTACGATGGACTCTTATCCTTCTGGAAATATAGCTCCAAATAAATTTATCCTTCTGTATGTTTCCTTGTTCATGACGTTTTATCATAGCAATAAAAAAGTAACTAATACAGGGGGCTCATATATTCTGATTTTGCGACTCACTTTGAGTATAGAGTGAAAAAGATTGTGAATTGGAGTGGGTGGGTGGGGGTACAGGTCAGTAGATTACATAGAACAGAACTGAAAAGTCAGAAGTAAATCCAACAACATGTGGCCAACCAAGAACTTCTCTCCTTCTAGCTGGGACTAGAATCTAGAACTCCATACATGCTAGACAAGTATTCTGCCACAGAATTATATAACCTTGTCCTGGATAAGAGCAGAGGCCTGTACCCTTCAGCCAGATCCTACAGCCTGAATCAAGCCATGCCTCATGACAGTGCTTTCCAGGACACAGAGAGTACAAAATAGTTAATGCTAGCAGGAAATTATAGCCCTTCTCCATCTGTTTCCCCTAGCTTGCTCTCTGATAGTACAGACAGGTAAGAGAGTAACACTGCCTTCCTTTCTACAGCCTGTACTGTAGCCTAACAGAAACTCTTCATGATGATGCTAACCAGTGCCTGGCTTCTCCACACCTTTTCTCACATACACTATGCTAAACTGAAGTCCTGCTACCCCTAGGAGATTATTTAAAAGTCAGATGTTTCTTTTCTCCTGATGATTGAGCTGAGATGCCTCAAGAAGATATTTTGGAAAAGGTGCCCCCCAAAGATGATCTGTGAAAAGGTCCCTTTGGCCTTTCCCATTATCACACTCATGTCCCCTGTCCCATCCCATTTTGTTAAAGTTCCTCTCCCATCCTTTGAATTTAACTATTTCTTTTTTCCCCTTATGTTCCCCTTATGTTGTGTGTGCGTGTGTGTGTGTGTGTGTGTGTGTGTGTGTGTGTGTGTGTGTGTGTGATGCATGTGGGTATGTGGGTGTATTTGAATGTGTATGTCTGTGTAGGCCAGAGGTTGAGTTTTAGTATCTTCCTGTCCATTCTCAACCTGGACTTCTTTGTTTTGTCTAGACTGGCTGTGCAGTGGACCTCCAGAACCCGCTTCTCCGTGTTTCTCCAGTAGGCTTTCAGGCATGCACCACTGTGCCTGGCTCTTACGTGGGAGCTGAGGAGTATGGGCACAAGGTCTCATGCTTACACAGCAAACAATGCACCTGAAGCCATCTTCCCAACCCTGACTTTAAGTATTTCTATATATTTACATATAAGGTCTGTCTATTATCAACAGCATATGGCAGATGGGTTGTTTTTGTTTTAGATGATAACAAACTTTATAGAGCATTTGCTGGATTTTTTTTCCTTTGAGACAGAGTCCCCCCCCCCTTTCTCCCACTCACTCATACTGTCCCTAGATTTATGGGTTCAAGAGATTCTCTTACCTCAGTGCCTGGGTATCTGGCTTTAGATGTGTGTACCAACAGATCTTGATTCTTTTGAAATAAAACAACTTTATTCTAAGAAACTTTGGAAGTTTTCCTTTTAGTTTTTTATTTTCTGGTAGTTTTACTATAATGAACTTTAGTTTTCTTTCTTTCTGTCTGTCTTGTTTATTTGTTTGTTTGTTTTGTTTTCTGAGGCAGGATTTCTCTGTGTAACAGAGTCCTGACTGTCCTGGGCTCTCTTTGTAGATCACACTGGCTTGGAACTCACAGAGATCTGCCTGCCTCCAAGAAACACACTCTATCATCACGGATAGACATTACTTCAATATAAAAGGATGGAAAAGATATTCCAAGCAATTGGACCCAAGAAACAAGCAGTTACTGCTATCTTAACTCTGACCAAAAAACAAACAAATAAACAAACAAACAAAAACAACAACAACAAAAACTTCAAACCAAAACTAATCAAGAAAACAGGGACAGTCACTACACACTCACTCTAGGAAGAGTCCACAAGGGCATGTTGCAACCCTAAACATTTATGCACCCAAGTTCATAAAAGAAAGACTGCTATAGCTAAAATTACATATTGATCCTCACACAGTGATAGTAGGTGACCTTATTAATCCACTCTCACCATAGACATGTCATTCAGACAAACTAAACACAGAAGTTCTGGAGTTAAACAACATCATAAAACAAACGCACCTACCAGACACAGTACATTCCAGCTAAACACAAAAGAATATGCTCTCATCAAAGCAATTCAGGGAACTGTCTTCACAATTGATCACATACTTGGACATGAAACAAGGTTCAACAGATATAAAACCTGAATAACATCCCACATCTTATCCCAATCATAATGGATTAGCTGGATATCAACAGCAACAAAAACAACAGAAATCCTACAAATTGATAGACACAGAACAACCCACCATTGAATGGAAAATGAGTCAAGATGAAAAATTAAGGAGAAAATTAAGCCATTTTAGAATTGAGCAAAAATAAAAACATAACATACCAAAACCTATACGACACAATAAAGGCAGCTCTAAGAGGCAAGTTCATAGCTAAGTGCCTATATAAAAATATTGGAGAGATTTCATATTAGTAATTAGCGATGCACCTGAAAGCTGTAGAACTTCAAGAAGAAATAATGTCCCAAGTAATTAGATGGCAAGAAATAATCAAACTCAGGGCTGAAATCAACAAAATGATGGCAGGGAGTCAATGAAACAAAGAGTTGGCGCTTTAAGAAAATCAACAATCTTGATGAACCCATAGCCAAATTTAGAAATAAAAAGAGGCCACAAAAAATAAAATAAAAATAAAATAAAAGAGGCCAAATAAAAAGAGACTAAGGAAATCCAGAGAACCATAAAGGCATACTTTAAAAACCTGTAGTCCACCGGACTAGAAAACCTAAAAGAAAATGGATAGCTATATTGATATATGTGATATACTAAAGTTAAATTAAGATCAGATAAGAATTTCAACAGATCTGTAACCATTAGTGGAATAAAAACAGTCGCCAACCATAAATAGCACAGGACAGGATAGATTCCTGGAAAACTCTACCAGGTCTTCAAAGAAGAATTAACACTGATAAACCTCAAATTATTCGGCAAAATAGAGACTGAAGGAAAATTTCATAGTTCTTTTTTATGAGGCACCAATTACTCTATACCAAAACTACAGAGACTTTAAAAAATGAAAGAAAGAAAATTATAGATCAATATCCCTTATGTATCTAGAGAACCCTGGTTCTCTAGAGAAATGGAAAATCCCTCACAGGTGTGCCTATGTCATTTGGGTTCTAGTTAATCCCAGATGTAGTCAAACTGACAACTAAGAGTAGCTATCACACTTTATGAATATATATGCAAAATTTCTCAATGGTCACCTCATTAGATTCAGAAGAGGCCTTTGATAAAATCCAATATCCCTTCATGATAAAAAGTTCTGGAGAAGGAGGAGTGGGGACTGCCTTTTACATGAACTCTGGTGCCCATGATTTGGTCACTTCCTCTTGGAGGGGCCCTGTGTGCACACAGAGGAAGGGGATGCAGGCTATCCTGATAAACTGTGGTCAGATGGTGGGGTAGGAGCATCCCCCCCCACGTCAGAGGACCAGAGGAAGGGAATAAGGTGGAAGAGGGAAAGAGGGTGGAAACGGGAAGATATGAGCTAAGGGGTAGGTAACAATCAGGATGTAATGTGAATAAATTATAAAAAAATAAAGTTAAAAAATATTCTGGAGAGACTAGGGATACAGGAAACACACCTCAACATACACTCCACGAGATGAAATCCATACTTGACACTGCTAAAGTGGCCAAGAACCTAACATGGGCTTATGGGAAGACCTAATACTATTATTCTGCTAAAGGAACTATTAATGACTTCTAATGATATACTGTTATACACATATATCAGTGCCTCTCTGAGTCCAGATCAGAGAAATTTCTTTCAGAAGATGGGAACTAACACAGAAACTCAAATATGGTCAGCATACAAAAAGTGATATACTTTGAAGCACTCAATCCTAAATAGATTACCTTCATCAAATTCCTCTCTCAAGGCTCAAGGATATATGCAGAAGATGAGTGGACTGATTATACAATGCATAGGTGATGGATGACTTCAAGGAAACAGTGTCTTCCAGACACATCAGGTCTAATGCATATATGAACTCACAGCGACTGTGAGCACATATAATACCTGCACAAATTCAAGACAGTCAGCCAGCACTGACAGAAGAACGTAGGCACAGGCTACTTCCACAATCAGAAAACTATCTGTAAGTCATATCCAGTGGCAAAGGTAAAATCAGTTTTTCCCAAGGGAGTCTCACTGGGTATAATAATTAATCAAATTTTAGGTCAAGCCCCATGCCCGAAACTAATTCAATGAAATTTTTCTAGGTTTTCTAAAAATCAAGTATGTTTATAGAATCAATTAGACTAACTTTATGGTTTCTGATTCTCTTCTGTGTCACTGTGAATTCAAGTGACCATCTGGTATCATTTGTTTGCTCTAATTACAGCTTTGCTCAAATCTACTCCCTCTCCACAGTTAATAACAAGAGTGTTATGTGAAGTTGTAGCTTCTCATCAGAGTTACATGTATTTTTCTATAATTTCTCTATATTAGAGAAATATATGTATATACTCTTTAAAAATTATATAATTCTTCTGGTGACCTGATCTTCCCAGGAGCTACTTTACCTTTTACCTGAGCACTCTTAGGGAAGGAGCCCTGGGTTGTTAGCTATGTCCTTCTGTAGTGGCCATTGCTCTGAACAAGGAGGGGAAAAGAAAATTGTTGGTGGTCCAGGCACTAAGGGTTCACTGTTCTGGCTGAGGTTTTCTTAAATGTTTCTAGTACAGTATGTCCATGGGACAATTTATGTTTTATACTTTTAAATGTGTGCACTTGTTTCCCTGAAGAACTGGTTTGTGGAGTTCCACACACAATCTTTACGTAAGTCAACAAAATGTGTCTGTCTGTCTGTCTATCTGTCTATCTATCTATCTATCTATCTATCTATCTATCTATCTATCTATCTATCTATCTATGAGGCAGAATCTCTCAACATAGGCTTGCCTATCCCGGAACTCACTATGTAGAGGATGGCCTCATACTCCTGGAAATCACTATGCAGATCAAACTCACTAGCATCTGCCTCCTGTGTGCCAGGAATAAAGGCATGTGCCACCATGATTAGCTCATTTAATTCTTTTTTTTTTTTTTTTCAATCTTAGGCTATATTTAAGAGTCATTCTGTTATGGTCTATAGCAGAGTTACATTATTAATTTTTTTAAAAAATTAATTTATTCTTGTTACTTCTCAATGGTTATCCGATCCCTTGTATTCTCCCATTCTTCCCAATTTCAGCTTGATCCTCACAGTTTTTAGAACTATTTGTGTATATGTGCGTGTGCCTGGAAGCTGAGGTCATTGTATGGCCTATTCTTTCATAGTGCTACTCTACTGGGGCAGTCTCCACTGAGTCTGGAGCTAGGATGCCAGGCAATAAGACCTAGATAACCTTCTGTAGTGTTCTCAAGTGCTGGGGCTACAGAGGTTTGTGTACCGACACCCATTTTTAAAAATGCAAGTTGTAGGCATTTGAAATTAGGCCATTGTGCTTGAGAAAATACGCACTAAGCCATCTTCCCAAGCCTGATTCTCCCAACTTCATGTGAACAAAGGCTTTCTAGCTTTCAAGATGAACCTGAGATGTTAACTGGGCTGAAATGAGAAGACTTGCTGGTAGGCTTCCTGTGCTTATTCAGACAGCACTAATGGAATTTACTGGGTTATTAAAATACTAATAATAAAAAAGATATGGAGGTGGGAAGGCCATGTGTTGGGGAGAAAACTAGGGGCATATATGATCAAGGTACACTGTGAATATATGTATGCAATTGTCTAAAATTAAATTAAAACACTAAAAATTAGTAAGACTTGTCTGAGTCATGTATTCACTCAAGTAACTGTCTGCTTTGTACTGAGCACTATTTTAGGAATGTTGTGACAGGCAGGCGTGATGGTTCATAAGTGCAATCCCAGCACCCAGGAAGCAGGAGAGTGTACATGAACTTTAGCCTGAGCTTAGAGATCCTGACTCAAACAAAAAAGGGCAGGAATTAAGAGCACTTACTGCTCTATCAGAGGATAAGATTTAGGTTCCAACACCCACAAATACCTGGAACTCCAGATCTAGGGGATCCAGTGTGCCTTTTGAGCCTCCATGTCACCTGCTCATATATGTGAGCATATACACACAGACATGCATAAAATAAAAATTTATATAAGCACAACACAAATGTTGTGATAACACACAAGGTGCTAGGGTTCAATCAAGCACCCAAAAGAAAGCAAACACACAAAAATACAGTATAAGATACAAAAATATGTCTTTTAAATTGACACAAAATTGCACATACTCAAGGGGCATGACACATGTATACAATTACTATGATTAAATATAGAAACTAACCACCTCTCCATAAATATTTTGCTGTTGTGGATATTCCTTGTACTTTATAAAATATCATGAAGTTTAGTCACCTTATTTTGCTACAGAACATTAAAATGTATTGTTCTTAAGTAAAGCATATGGTACTTTAGACAGTAAAAATTGTTAGCCTAAGGAATTAGAATCTATTTGAATCTGTGTATTTTGTTTCCTGTTTTATTTGTAAATAGAAGTTTGCTCAAAATGAGGAGAAATGTTCTACAGTAGCAAAGAAAATTAACCTAGGCTAACTTTTTGCATTGTTGCATTTCAGTCTAATGAATAGATGCTATTTTGATTAAGCCAGTTTTTTTTTTTATTTTTACCAATAAGGAAAATTTTTATCACACACACACACACACACACACACACACACACACACATGGGGGGGGGGGCAGGAAAGAAGGTAGGCAACATTTTTGGACCTCCAGTTCTAGTGATGAAGCCATGCTACTTGAAATCATTTACATTTCTTCCCCTGAGATCAGCTATGACACCAAGAAGCCCACATTAAGCATCCTTCATGTGATTCTTGTCATAAAATTTAAGAGAAATCCTGAACTTCGTCTGAGCCAGATTTGAAAGCAGAAAGGAAAGGACAAGTTAGAGTTCCCTGTTAATGCTGACACCAAACAGTGTCTATAGCTAAGAACAGTGGTTCTCAACGTTCCTAATGCTGTGATCATTTAAGACAGTTCCTCATGTTGGTGACCCCCAACCATAAAATTATTTCATTGCTACTTCATAGCTCTAATTTTGATGCTGTTATGAATTGTAATGTAGATCACAACCCACAGGTTGAAAACCACTGGATAAGAATAAACACTTAGTGTATTAGCTTCAGTGTGGCAACCCAGATACTACGGACACATAAGCCTGTGCTGTCCTGACGACTGTCATTTTGCAAAACTTATTTTGTGGAACTGAATCCCCTGTAGATATATTCAGTATGTTTATGAGAATTTAAATATATCTCTTACATTGAGAATTATGAAGCAATAAGATTCTCATTAAAGACAAACAAGGATTACCAATAATGAGACAGCAGCCATACTTCCTGGAGTTAAATTTTAGAATATTCTCCCCAGTGCACACATGTAGAACACCAAGCACTTTTTTAGCTTGTGAGGACAGAATTTCTTCTAGCTTGTTTATGAGTTCATCACATCATCTGTTCCAGAGTGGGTGTTCAACATTTGATGAAAACAAAAACAAAACCCTCAAGAATTCCCACAGCTTCCCCAATGCAATGACCAAATGGTATTTGTACTTGCATCAGATTTTATTTCTAGCAGCATTTTTGCTTCAGCAAATACTTCCAAAGGACTAATGGTGAAAATAAAAACTTTAATTACCATCATGGAATAAAATCATATGCTCACACATGGTATACATTACATGTATTCTTTAGCCTTTTAAACTTCTACACCAGGGATCACTGAGGTCGTGTCAAACAATGATCCTTGGTTCCTGACAACTTCAGAGGTCTTTCTAGCAAAGATCCTGAATACCAGTGAAGAAAGGAGCTAGTTGGCTTTGGAGAATAATTGGTAAGGAAGCCCCATATTATTTCCTTGTAGATTCAAAGTATGAAAGAATATTCACGATTATTAACTCATGGGATATACTGTGTAACATTGACCACCTCTTAGACAACATTTACAATAATGAATAAGATATTAAAAATAATTTTAAAGCACTTACTACTAGGGCAATAAAACCATCATTTAAAAAAATCACAGTATTATTTAGAAAATTTATTGAAGCCTGATGTAGATTGTATAACACATTTTTATTACTTGAGCATGAAGGCAACATGTTACTATGTGCCTAGAAACGTCCCAGCAATTATCTTAACTAGGCGAGCTTAAATCTTTACTCTTGGAGAAGGGTCATGTTACGCTAAGAAAACAAAAGATGGGTAGCTACACATGTCTGGTTAGTTCACCCTTGTGCTGGGTAGTTTTATGTCAACTTGACACAAGCTACAATCATCAGAGTAGGGAGCCTAAATTGAGAAAATGTGTCAGTAAGATTGGGCCATAGGAAAGCAAGCCTATAGGGCATTTTCTTAATTAGTGAATAATGGGGAAAGCCTTGCCCAACCCATTGTGAAATGGTTCCTGGGTTCTGTAAGAAAGCAGTCTGAACAAGCCATGGGAACCAAGCCAGTAAGCAGCACCCTTCCATGACCTCTGTATCAACTACCCCCTCGAGGTTCCTGCCCTGTTTGAGTTTCTGTCCTGACATTCTTTGATGATGAACAGTGATGTGGAAGTGTAAGCCAAATAAACCCTTTCCTCCCCAACTTAATTTTGGTCATGGTATTTCAAGGCAGCAATAGAAACCCCAACTAGGACACATCTACCAACTATTATTTTCTGAGTAAACTAAGGCATATTAATTATGTGAAAGACTTCATATTTTCATCCATGTATATAATGTATTTTGATCATGTTTATCCCAGTACCTCTTAACACCCTCTCTGACTGACCCCTGCCTCTCTTCTATTGCTTGTGTTCTTTGTTCACTCAATAAGCTTAATTAGGGTTTTGATAAATGGTTTTCTAGGTCAAGATGTAGTTGACTTACTTCCTGATATTGTCTGCCTCTCAAGTACTGGGTTTCAGAGGAACTCCCTGGCTCAGGTCAATATTGGTACACTCGTTTTCCCATCTCTAAATGGTATTATTACCTCCTAAATTTTGAGATTAAAGGCTGTGTTCTATGCCAATAACCACACCTGGGTACTTTGTACAAGTAGATTCTATAATCAGAGAAGAGTTAACCACTGAGTTTCCTCAGAGACAACTTGTCAGCTTCCTAAAATGACTAGTTCAAAAAACTGAAACTAAGTTATTAACACTAGTTTATTAGCAAAACTGTTCTTTTATATTTTCCAGTTTTCAGTTGGTTAAATGTGAAATATGGATGATATAAAAATATAACTTATGCTTAATTATATTGACAATATAATAGGAAACATGTATGGCAGGTTTGGATGTTCTTTTCCACAGGGAGAATCACTGTCAATCTTTTATTAACTACTTTAGAAGGCTGGCTTATTAAGAATCCATTAGGGGGCCAGTGGATGACTTGAATGATAAAAGCCACCACCAAGCCTGACCACCTGAATTGAAGCTCCAGGGCACGGTGCAAGGAGAGATCAATTCCAAAATGTTGTCCTGTGACTTCCCCATGAATGCCTCTACCAAAATATTCCTACACAAATAGAAAGTAGATTAAAAAGTGTAGTATTTTAGTGACTACACACTTGGCTAGAATGCATATGACCCTAGCCTAGTGTGTATATAACCAACTAAATTTATAACCAATTCTTGTTTCTTTGGGGTAAGGATTGGAACATTCATACTAGGCTTCTAAGATAGATACTGCACCATCCTCAGTCAGTCCTGTAACAGTTCTAGAAAATGGAGGCTCAGGACTTTAGGATGTATCAAATTTCCCAGGGCAAGAAAAACTGGAGTGTCCCTTGGAACATGGCTCTAAACTAAAAAGGAAGTAACCAGCTTTCCCTTCTGACCTCACCTACAAAAGGTACCTCTCGATTTCCTGGGAAATTATTCTACTTTGAATATTAAAAACATCCCTTCAAAACGGCCATCCTCTTGCCCCAGCAAACTGAGTTTGGTGGTACATTGTCAGCATCTTGTTTTATTATTGATATAAGCATGGTGCTACAGTAATGAAGGTAATTTTACAAACTCAGAATGTTCTTAGTACTTAAACTCTCTTGACACTGAAGCTAAACAGTGTTTCAAATTATTAACCTTTAAATGAATGGGATGAAAAACAGGCCTTAGCGGACCGGCAGTGTTAATCTCCACAGAGACAGTTCATTGAAATGCTTCTTCTGACATAGGAGTAGTAAGTGAAAATCTTTAAAAATAAAGATAGAACATGTACAAAAAATGTTTCTGCAACTTGTTTCCTAGTCCTAAGCCTGAGAGAAACAAGACAGATAAATATTTTTTTTTAAACCAAATGGGCTTGTATACAGTTTTCACATCTGTAGACCTCTTACTTGTGTATCCTGGCTGTGGTTGGATTAACTATGCTTGACGAGTTGAGTCCCATCTGGGTGCAAAGGTAGAAACATACACACACTGGCATGGTAGGTGGCAGAGGCACACTGTAAAAGCAAAGCATGGCTGTGCTGGTGCAGCCCACGGGAAATTCCCCTCTGCAAAGGCAGACCAGAACACTCCTGCTTTATAAGAGCAGTGGATCAGTCCAGCAGGCAGTGGAGAAGTCACTGTTCTTCCCCAGCAAAACCTTTCACCCCTACACCCCATTTTAAAGGCACACAGCGTGAGAGAACTCTGTAGTTAT
The DNA here is from genome assembly GCA_907169655.1 of Acomys percivali. Lineage (NCBI taxonomy): Eukaryota > Metazoa > Chordata > Mammalia > Rodentia > Muridae > Acomys > Acomys percivali. The sequence goes on from OU015744.1 coordinate 142,183,585, forward strand.
AACCATCAAGGTCTAGTGCTGCTCAGCTTCTTCTTGCTTCTTATCCTGACGTGTTGTCCTTGCTGCCTGTGGTATCATATTAGGGATCCCATCAATGATTGGATACGCTATTCCCAACTCATCATTAATTAATTCATTTGTTGATGCTTCATATCTGAGGGAGAAAAGGAATAAAATGAATTGTGGAAAATTAAAGATTAGAAGGGCTTGATGCTCAATAAGCAACATAGTCTATGCAGTTTTTGATACAGAGTTACTCCTCCAATGGCCTCATTTTTTTTTTAACAGCCTGATCCCAGCCCCTCCCCCTTCTCCTCCCAGTCTCATTCTCATGATCCCTCCCCCATCTCTCCCTCCTTCTTCTCAGTGCCCCTGCATATATGTAACACATGTGCAACAGCTTTATTCTTAAAAGCATAAGGCAATCCAACCATTTCTCTTAGAAAACCATCTTATAACGGTTTTCAGATTAGATTCAGTAGTTCTCATATTATCTTTTTTTGACTTTATTTCCAATTTATGCCTTAACTTCTACACAATTAGCTAAACAGTAAAGAAAAGGTGATTTCAAGAAACCAAATAATCTTTTTATTATAGAGAAACTAATCTAGAAAAGTGAAAATGAGAATAATCTGTAATAAGCAGTAACCTGCTACCCCAAAACAACCACATTTTGGCATTTACTCATTTAGTAATGCTAATGGCCCACCATTGCTCTGTGAGTCTGGAACTGTGGTTTGTATTTTCCCCCAAATCAGCTGAAGGTTAAAAATTTAATAAAACCCAGATAGCCCACACAACTGAAAGCAATAGACAATGCACAGTCAGATTAACACTGCCAGGCATCAGGTGTACGGGGCTAGCACTTCACAAGACTCTGGAAGCTACAACGTTTTTTATTTTCTCTTAGACAGTAAATTGCTCTGGATTTGAGTGTCTGTGGCTCATACAGGTGGCAGTATATTGGCAACAATAGACGTTTTAAGAAGGTTGAAGCCAGTAGTGGCGTTTTACTCCCTTAATCTCCTGCTCTAGGGAGGCTGAGGCAGGAAAAGTATCACAACTTCGAGGCTAGCCTGGCCTATATAAGAGTTCCAGAGAGGATCAATCCAAATAGCGAAACTTGTCTCAAAACAAAGCAAAGACAAAGAGCGGGATTGGGAAGATTCGTAAGTTAATAAAGTGTTTGCCCTGTAAACGCAAGGTCCTGAGCGCTGATACGCAGTTAAGTAATATAAACTCCCAGCTCTATTTGCTCCAGGTTCTGTGATTCCCTTCCCCACTCCCACGCCCAGAAAAAACAAAATCTAAAACCAAAAACCGGAAGTGATTGAAGAAGACAGTGCACGGTGACCGCCTTTGATGTCACGCATGTTCTCTCTCTCACACACATACATACAAGCAACAACAACAACAACAACAAAAAAAAAAAAAAAAAACAGAAAGAGAAGAAAAAGTACAGACGCTGGCCCTGGGCCAACAGGATCTAGCTACTAGCCACGCTGAGAAAACACACCTTGTTTTAAAGCCTCCAGGATTGACTGTTAAGAGCAGCCAATGGAGAGCCCGAAAAAAGCTCAGCTCCCGTCAAGGGCGGGACTGACTCCAGCAGGGGAGCGTCCTGGTGGGGACCGGTTGGGTATGGCCACAGGCCACCACCCTCCCCCTGGGAAAAGTGACAGGTCAATCTCACCTAAGCGGCTTCTTGGAGAGAGGACACACCAAAACCTGCAGCAGCGCCGGGTGGAACGTGCGGGGCTCTCCAGCCTTCTCGCTCTGGCCCGCGCAGGACCTGGCCCCGGGCACCAGCAGACACCTCCAGGAGACCCTAGAAGGTGCGCGTAGCCTCCGCAGCACCTGGGCGAGCCCGTGGCACGTGGCGCTCAGCATGGCGGCTCAGACAGCGAGGAGGTCCCGCTCCGCACTCCTCGTCTTCAGGGTTCCTACCCGCCGGGTCACCCTGGCCCGGCTCCGCCCCTCTGTGCTCCGTTGAACTCAGCCCCAGCACAGCCAGGATTCGCGTTGTGGTTCCGGGAGCTGAACCGACGTTCCCGGGTCCGGAAACTGTAAACTAAACCAGTCCTCATTCAGGCGTCCAACTTTTCAGCATTGCTAATGACAGATGTGTCAAGAAGTCAGGGACCGGACTCCAGCCACAGAATGCGAGGCTTCGACTTTCGTGCTTATCTTCAAAGAGCCTTCAAACACAGGCATTCAGTACTGATTTCATACACTCAATAGTGTGTTAGAAGCAACAGCTTGTTTAATAGTAATCGTACAGTATCACATTTTGCGTCACCCTGTTTGGATTCCGCCCCCAATTAAAAATGTAAGATCCTGAAAGAATAGCTTTTTCCTTCTACTCTGTAAACTGTGAAGTCTTTTTACAAGTTAAGGGTTGTTAAAGTTGTGACTGCTATGATAAAGCACAACCAATTCGTGCCTGTAAATGAGCTGTTTTCAGCCTGTGGGTCACAACCCCCTTGGGGGTGGAATGGCCCTTTCATAGGGGTTGTCTAAGATCATTGAAAAACAGATACTTATGCTACGATTCATAACAGTATAGAAAGATTAATAACTGTCTCTCCTATAACTGAAGTTAGAGTGGCCATGGGAAGGGGAACTTATCTATTTACAATTCTACAACTCATAACAGTATAAATAAGATAAATAATAATTAATGGTTAATAATTAATAATAAATAAGATTAATAATTGCCCCTATTATAAAGTGAAGTTGAAGTGAGTATGGGAACGGAAGCTTATTTAAGAGTCTACAAGGCTAGTCTGGTATGGTGGTACCCACCTTTAATCTCAGCAGTCTGGAAGCAGAGGCTGGCAGATCTCTTGAGTTTGAGGCTAGCCTGGGCTACAGACAAAGTTCTAGGACACCCAGAGCTACACAAAGAAACCTTGTCTCAAAATCCCCGCCCCCAATCCATAAGGCTGATTGACAGATTGTACAGAATTGGAATGTTGCAGGGCCAGAGCCAGATTGTCTTCAGCTATCTTTAGGTGCCTTAATAGCCATTCATTGCCTCCTTCTGTGTCTGACCTAATGTTTTTGTGCAGACTATTGATAATTCTTTTGAGAATGTACTAACAGGCCACTATCAGCTAATGTGAAAGAGAATTCCTGGAAAGAAGCTGTGTCTGCATAGACTGCTTGACTGGCTTGAGTTTGGTGATGTGGAGAAGTTGAAAGGCCTCAAGTCCAGAGACAACATGTACTGGAGTATCTTTAGCCCTTAACAGCCATGTATTACCCTCCTATGTACATGATCTGGCACCTTTGTGGCCAATGAGTGAGTCCTTTGGAATATATGAACAGACCCCTAGTTTCCACCAATCATAAGGATGCTATCAGCAGCTAGGCACACCTACCTGATGTACCTACTAATATATTTTAAGTGGTATTTTTTTGACCCTTAAACAAAAAACTACTGAGGTATAATTAGAGGGACATAGGTAGGCAGGAAAAGTGAAAATGGCTCCCTAAGACAGAGACTTCTTGTGGCCAGACAAGAAGGGAAGGCATAAAGACTATGTATCTAAATTGGACCATAAGAAAAAAGGGGAGGACCCAGGGGCCTTATAAAACACCCAACTGAGTGTCTGTTTAGCAAATCCCAAATTTTGGGGACTTCTCCCATTACAAAGGGAACTGTTTGAAATAAAGCTGTTTGTTTTATCCATAACTCAGTCATTTCTTTCCCTGACAGTCAATTCCTTGTTGCCCCATGGAATGAACTCATAACTCTTCTCAGTGACTCCCAGCATCCCATTACATCTTCTTGAGGTTCACCTGTGATTTGATAAGATACTCAAGCTAGGTAGAGCTTACCAATAATCACAAAGGACTCAGAAGTAGCCATGATCTTCTGGCACTCTGAGGGCTGCATCAGAGTAAGGGAACCCTGTGATTGTGACCAACATAGTTTGAACCCCAAGTCAGCCTCCACCTCTACTAGATGTAAGGAGAGTAGGAATGCCAGGCTCTGATAGAAGCAGCATGCTTTGATCTCCTACCACTAAATGGAAAATTCTCCTTCAAAAACTAGGACAGATGCTACATCACACTTAAGTCAAGTGCCACTGCAAACTGGACCTCCCCTTCCCCCAAACCAAATGTCTTTTCAGAGAGGGAAGGTAGGAGAGGGCCAATTTCTTAGTTGATGGACCTGGAAAGGTTCATGGGGAAAGTCACTTCTCTGCTTCATTGATTCACGTGAGCCCCTGGGGATGAGTAGGCAAGTGTGGACACCTGGGGACAGGGTGGCTAGAGGAAGGAAAGACTCAATTTTCTCTGCTTCCTGAGCTGCTCTAGGACATAAGCGAAACCTGAAGTAGTCTTGAAAATTCTTAATATGAAAGAAGAAGAAGAGGAGGAGGAGGAGGAAGAAGGGGAGGACGAGGGGAGGAGGAGAAGAGGGAGAAGGAGAGGGAGGAGGAGGTCTTGGTGTAGCCTGAGAGCCAACTGTACTGAGTTTTTTTCTGGATGAAGCTTACACGGATCCTGCAAGTCGAAGTGTTTCCTAACTGTTGTCAATAAGGAAAACAATTTCAGAGCAGCCCCCAGAAGCAATGGGGGATGGGGTACATCAGTTATGGCAGGAACTTCTTACTTCTGAGGGTTAAATACTGGCATTAAGCACTTTGAAGTCAAACTGCTGTATTCAGGATCCCTGGAATGATTCTCTTTCTGTGTTCTCACCTACCATGGTTAAGTGGGTGAGGGTGGGGTAGGGTGATACATCACCACAACAAAAGCAATTCCTAGGAGGAGAAGTTTATTTGTGCTTATGGTTCCAGGGGGATAAGAGTTCATCATTGCAGGGAAGGAAGCTAATAAGCAGCTTTGCTACGTTGGCTCCTGCTTCTGCTACTGCTTGAATTCCTGCTCTGATCTCCCTTCTCGGTGGAGTGTGGTGGGACATGTAGCCAAATGAACCCTTTGCTCTCCATGTTGATTTTGGTCATCGTGTTTATCACAGAAATGGGAAGCAAGCCAATACATATGTGCATTTGGTACTGCACACTCATGCAGCTGTCTGAAAGGAAATACATTTTATTAAGAATCCCTGTGAATGATAAAATATTTTAAGAAAATTAAATATAGGCAGTTCTGCTGCATGTTTCCTAGTCAAAGATTTGGGGCCCCAAGGCTTCTCTTACCAGGAAGCAGTCTATTATGTGTCAGGATTCTAGCTGATTCGTATCCAAATGCCAGAGCTCTAAAAGTTACAGGAGTGAACATTTTACACATTTTTGCTTCTGTCTTCTATACATGCCTACAAACATTCTCGTTAAATGTTTTAAGGTACTAGGAAGTAATTGCAAGAGTGATGAGGGATGCGCAAGAGGGCTGCAGAAGATATATGGTCAGTTTACTTAAAGCAACTGGCCAACCTGAACTCACCCAAGGACACTGACCAGCTTCTACGTTTCTTTCTACTTAGTCCTCAGAGGTTTTCTATTCCCTCTAACAATTCCCTCCTTTGATGCTGAAACCCATCTTACAATCAAGTAGCATCATTTTGGATTGTGTTTTTAAATAATCTAATGGGTGACTGTCTTCTCCCTCCACCTCCCCCCCCCAACACTCTATAAGGCCGGAGAGAAACCTTGTGTCTAGGGAAAGTATGTAAGGTAAAATCAAGCATCCTGACAGAATTGAAAGTGTAACACGGGAGTTTTAAATCCTTTAAAAGCGTTTCTAAATAAACTGTCTGGGTTTTACACATTTTAGACTTGAACTTGTATATGGGCAGTTTTTGCTTAGCTTGTGATCTCTTCTTTGATTTTTTTTATCATTTATTTGCAACAGGTAGTTGTTTAGGTGTTATTGATGCCCTTACATCCATCAAAAGACAGTGATTTTGATTGTCTAGGTTAATGATTTGTGTTGAGAGTGTGATCACCCTCCTTTCTGTGGGTCCTCTAGACTCCTTGATATTTTATTTGAGAGGGTATTGTGGGTCAAAACACACACACACACACACACACACACACACATATATGGAGAGAGAGAGAGAGAAAGAGAGAGAGAGAGAGAGAGAGAGAGAGAGAGAGAGAGAGAGAGAGAGAGAGAGAGAGAGAGATATTCTTTGTTGTGGTGGTGGCATACAGAATACATGATTTTATTAAGTCTGTTTAGGATCATTTCCTCATAAGAAACTGAGCATGGTGAATCCGGTCCTAAGAGAGTGATGAATGCATGAAGGATAGGAGGAAGACACTGAAATCACAGAAGGGAAACACTCTGTTCATGTGTAAGCCCCTGTTGCTGGATAAATCACTTCTTCCCTTTCCTATCACTCCTACATGCCAGCTCGCAGCCATATGCATACTCACAAGACTAGCTCCTTGGGTCACACACCTTAGGCCTGTGGCTGCTCTTTTAATGTGAATCAACCCTTCTGGGCAAGTCACTTCTTGCCTTTCCTGTACTCCCTTTCATGTTGCTATCTCTACACCCATAGGCTTACCTCCTGAGCCAAAGCCCAAGTGCCAGGTTTGTTCATGAGCTGCCTTTGCCTGCTGTTTTTTCCCTTCCCCATCCTTTACCTCACTAGTTACCATCTCCACACCCACAGGCTTAGCTCAAGATTATACTGTATATTCCCTTCAAAATGGTTAAGTATTCTCTCTCGGGGGAATGGTATGTCCCGTGAGGCTTTGCTATTCTGGAATCCAAAACATTGACTTATTTTTATGCCTTCAGTCTGTAAGTGGGATGAGATAGGTTAGATAAGACAAGTGTACCTTGCTTAATCATTCTGCTTCTGTGCAGTGTCAAGTGGCAATATGACTCAAAGTAAAGGAGATAAACAGAAAATAAAGGCAAATGAAGACAGAGATACTGGGCTCTTGCTTTTAGTTACCTTGTGGGCAAAAGTGAAGAATCAATATTTTTAGCAAAAGCAGTTTCAAATGTAAAATAGCACCTCCATCATTCCCCCATTGGATTATTTATCCATTAATTAATTTACTTATTCACTTTACATCCTGATCATAGCTCCCCTCCTCTCCACTCAGTAATCCCCAAACACACACCTCTCCCTCATCCTCCCTCCCTCCTTTGTCCTCAGAGAAAGGAGAGGTCCCCTATAGGGACCTTGGCCCTTGGGGCCCAATAAGTTGCCCCAAGACTAGGCACCTCCTCTCCCACTGAGGCCAGACATGGCAGCCCAGTTAGAGAAAGGGATCCAAAGGCAGGCAACAGACTCAGCGACAGGCCCTGCTGTAATTGTTAGGGGACCCACATGAAGACCAACCTGTGCATCTGCTACATATGTGCCCCAGCCCATGCATGCTCTTACATTGGTGGTTCAGTCTCTGTGATGCCCCATGAGCCCAGGTTAGTTGACTCTGTAGGTCTTCTTGTTGGAGTCCTTGACTCCTCCGACTCCCTCAGTCATTCTCCCTACTCTTCCATAGGACTCCCGGAGAGCTAATGTTTGAGTGTGGGTCTCTGCAGCTGGTTCTATCTCTGCATCTGTTTCCATCACCTGCTGGGCGAATCCTCTGAGAGGAGTTATGCTAGGCTGTTGTCTACAAGCATAGCAGAGTAACACAGTGTCAGAGATTGGTTCTCTTGGGATGGGTCTCATGTAGGGCTCATCTTTGGTTGGCTTCCATCTTTTGTGTGTGTGTGTTTCTTTGTTCATTTTGGGGGCTTTTTTCCAAGACAAGGATTTTCTGTGTAGCCTTGGCTATCATGGAACTCTCTATGTAGACAAGGCTGATGTCACACTCAACAGTACCTCCATCTTACAATTTGGATCTTAAATATCCCCTAAGGGCTATGTACAGAGGGCTTGGTTGACAGATGAAGGGTTTATTGGGAAGAAGTAGGACCTGAGAGCATATCATTAGGTGATTAGGGGTGTATTTCAACAGTGGTATTGAGATCACATCTCTTCCCTCTCTCTTTGCTTCCTGATTGCTATATTTTGAGCAGCTTTGTATCTGTGTAAACTCACTGTCACGGTGTTCTGCCTGCCATGGGCCCAAGGAGATAGGGGCTAGTGGCCATGAAATACAATCTCTGAAAGTGTTAGCCAAAATTATATCTGATTTAAATGCAGGTGTTTTGTCACAGCATTGAAATATTTCTTCATGCACGTGAAATGTATTTGAGGTATAATTTGTATGTTGTGTAATTTAATCATTTAAAGCATGCCATTTTATATTTTTAAGATAGTTTTTAAATTTTATACAAGTGTCACCACAACTAGTTCTAGAACATTTTTCTCACCCTGTACTTCCTAGACATCAGTACTCAACACTTTCTCCCTGTAGCTCCAAACAGTGACTAATTCCCCCTATATTGATTAGTCTATTTAAATAGAACATTTCATACAAATGGAATCATACTACTGTGTTCTTCTGTGACTGGCTTCTTTTGAATATCAGAACATTTTCAAGGCTCCTCTATATTATAGCACACGTTAATATTTTATTTCCTTTGGTGTGGTGAAGTTAATGTAACATATAATTCATCATCTTCATCATTTTGAAATATTCAAATGCATTGCATTGAATTCATTTTTATTTTTTATTATGCAAGTATTGCCTCCATCATCCTAAAGGAAACCTCTTAGACATTAATCATGTTGTCTGAGATTCTTTTGCCTTCTCTTGGGGGCACTTTTCCTTCTGTCGGTTTGCCTTGTCCAACTTTGATGTGATGGCTTTTGTTTTATTATATTTGCTGTTATCTCTTAGAACCTGTTCTTTCCCCCCTCCCTTTCTCTCCCTCCCTCCCTCTCTCTTTCTTTGTTTTTTTGAGACAGGGTTTCTCTGTGTAGCCTTGGCTGTCCTGGGCTTGCTTTGTAGACCAGGCTGGCCTCAAACTCACAGTGATCCACCCACCTCTGCTTCCCAAGTGCTGGGATTAAAGGTGTGCACCACCTGGCGTAGAAGCCTGTTCTTTTCAAATGAGACACAGAAAGGGAGTGGATCCAGATAGGAGCAAAGATGGGAGGAATTAAGGGGAGTAGAGGTGGAGAAAACTGTAATTGGGATATATATTATGAAAAAATTATATTTTTTGTTTTTGTGTCTTTGTTTTTCCAGACAGGGTTTCTTTGTATGTAGTCCTGGCTGTCCTGAAATTTCTCTGTAGACCAGGCTGGTCTTGAACTCACAGAGATCCTCCTGCCTTTGCCTCCTGAATGCTGAGATTAAAGGTGCACAGCCCCACTAATCAGTTAAAAAAAATAATTTTATTTATTAAGGGAAAATTGTGTGCATATACGTGTGAATGTGGGGGATGGGGGTGGGGGGTCTGTGCACGTGTGAGTATGGTTGTTCATGGAGTCTAGAAGAGATCATCAGATTACCTGAAAGTGCAGTTACAGGCCCTTGAGTTGATATCAGTGCTGGGAGCTAAACTTGGTCCTCTGGAAGAGCAGTAAGTGCTTTTAACTGCTAATTCATCTCTCTAGCTTCACAGATGATAAATTTTATAATGCCATTTGTCTTCCCTTAGACTGGTCATTGATGATAAAGTGCCAGGGACATTAGGAATTAGTCTCTAGTTATATATATAAAATATAATGCATCATATATCATTGTATCACTGATGTGAGCAATTAGGGACTGATTGTTAGAATGGGGAATTTTGCTTTTTTTGTTTATTTGTTATGTCTCTTGGAAATAAGGCTTTGTTCATAATCAAGGTGATTTACCTGTTTTCACAGGAAAAAGGGGAAAAAATACTTTTAAATAGGCTGGCACTGGGTCTGCATACAAGTCACCATACCATCTCAGAACCTCCTGGTTTGGCTAAGCCCTGCTGTAGCACAGATTTCCCATTTGAATGTTTTAACCTCCATTATGCTTTGGGGCACTAAGATGAAATGTGTCCTATGACCATGCTGTGTCACCCCTCTCCAGTAGACTCTGTGTGACAAAAATAACACAGGCCTGAGACTAAGACCCCCATTTAGGTTAAGACCCCTGAAGAGGGGAGAGTCTCCTGGACTGGGGTCGATGTTCCTGCCAGCAGAAACTGCAGTTTCAAAACTCTCTTTGCTGAGAGCTACCTCCTGTTCTCTCTAACTCTAACTGCTTTTCACTCCCAAAGTGGGACTCCTCTTGCTATGAGACCCTGGCCTGGGACTCCAGGCAGGGACTGTCCATGACTGAAGTAGTTCTGCTTCATTTCCACTTATTAAAAGAGACATGACTAGAAATTAATCATTAGTTAATAAGTTATACTATGGCCTACAAAGAAATGGAGTGCTTCAAAAGATTCCAGGTAGCAGGAACAAGAAGAATAGAATAGGGAAAAAAGTCCTGGCACACAGGTGCTGGGCACAAGTTTCGTTAGGGAGAAGGCATTGACCCTGGACAAAGAAAGCACATACATATTGATACTAAGCCAATAACTTAGTAGTGATGACATCTTTTCACTATGTACTCTGTACCTTGTATTGTTTCAATTCAAAGTCGTAATTCAAATTATAACAAAACTATCTGTGCCTATACCATGCATGCTTGATTGCTTACTGACTTCCGCGAATCTGCTCTGTGGGAAAATGCTGTGGGAAAATGTAACCAAAAAACTCCCTGCTTTCAAGAAATGTATGTAATGGTAGACTGCTTGGCTGAAAAAATACACTCAGAGGGAAACTCAAACTTGAGTCACCTCTGTTTGTCACTTCGCTTTATCTCCATTCACCTATGCTCCAAGAACCTCCAATCCCAAGGACCAATCCCCAGGACCAATCCTCAACTGAGCTAGTGGTCCATGGCAATGCTGCTTTCTCATGTGAACTTCCTAAGTCAGGGTTAGGAAGGCAGTGGAGGAACTCAGCCCCCACAGACTCAAAGATAGGAACCTGGAGGAGAGACCCTTAAGTTATCACACATCATGTGTGATAACATATCACATATCATAGCCCACAATGCTGTTATAAAAAATTCCTTAGTGTTCAAGTTTTGAAGACTCAGGAGCCAGACGCTGGGGTGAAAACTTACTATCTCAGAGCAGCAGAGAAACACCCAGATGACCTTCCTTCTCAGCTCACATCCTGAAGGAAAAGCCAAAAAGCCCAAGGCCAAAAGCTTGCTGGCTCACCCAACAGCCCAGGAGGAAAAAGCCAAAAGGTCAGATCCAAAGAGCTAAAGATCTTCTTCCTCTTTTCTGTGCTGTATTAAATGCCCTTCTCTCAAAGTCCTTCCTCATAGTGGAATTTTAATTTAGAACATGGCTGCACTGTCAAGAGATCACACCCAAAGACTTGTTTCTGTGCGTTCCAGCTGGAAAACAAACAGGCCTTTAATCAAGGAGACAGAGGCCAACACATCTGAGTTCAAGGCCAGTCTGGTTTAGAGCAAGTTTCAGGTAAAGAAAAGCTTAGGTCCAGGTGTGGTGGTACATGCCTTTAATCCCAAACAATGAACGTAATGTTAATTTGTAGAAGGAAGCACCAATGTTTCAATGAGATGTTTAATTGGGTGTCAGAAAAAGTTATTAATCAGAGAAAGATTTGACAGAACTCTCATGAGAACAGAGAGGAAAGAGAAGCTACTTAAGGGAGACACACACACACACACACACACACACACACACACACATACAAACACACACACATACAGAGACACACACACACACACAGAGAGAGAGAGAGAGAGAGAGAGAGAGAGAGAGAGAGAGAGAGAATTTTTATGGAACAGCAGTAGAGAGACAGATTACAAAAAAAGAAAGAAAGAAAGAAAGAAAGAAAGAAAGAAAGAAAGAAAGAAA
>OU015744.1:142195351-142209053 GCA_907169655.1 Acomys percivali
AAAGAAAGAAAGAAAGAAAGAAAGAAAGAAAGAAAGAAAGAAAGAAAGAAAGAACAAGCCAGACAGAGGTGAAGACAGGAGCCAGAGAATGAGGAACCAGAAGATTAGAGCAGGTTGCTGGAGTTAGTTTGAAGCCAAGTAGAACAATTCAGGGCCTAAGAGAGAAGCCACATTGAATAAGTCAGGTAGGAGAAGAATTTGAGCCAGAACAGCTGTGCTTAACCAGCCAGCCCAGAGCTGAGTAAGAACAAGAAAGGGTGAGCTTATTGAGCAGTAAGTCTCAGAGGCTGAAAACACTGTAGGCCTAGGTTAGACTGTATGGAGGCTAGAGGCTTCCGGGACTAGGCTAAAGTTAGCAGACAGAGGCAGTAATCCTCCAAGACAATAGGTAAATAAACATTCATTTTATGCATCCTACTTACTTAATCCCTGACAAGTGGCTTTTGCTCCCTCTCTTGACCTAGGTTTAACTTTATTAAATCCCATGTAAAGAAAATTCCTGGATTAAAAGTGTGTATTAGGTCTTCATTCATGCCATAAGAAGAGTGACATCTAAGAATAAATCACAGGGATTCTGAAATCAACAAGAAGCATTGTCTACGCACAGACATTCATGTCTCAACCAGTCTCAGTGCTATTCCCGTGTAGTGGGATTAGCAATATAAATTACCTGCTTGTTCTGCAGTCTGATTGTAGCCCCCTTCCTCATTGCCTCACGATCACACCCTTTCTCCCTCATCTCCTCTCCCTCCCTCCCCTAGTCCTCAGAAAGTGGAGCCCTCCTCCCCTAACATCTGACCTCAGCCTATCAAGTCTCATCTGTACTACCTGTATCTTCTTCCTCTCTGGCCTGTCAGGGGTAAGTGATCAATGTTAGGGGGCCAGATCCATGCCAGAAGTAGTCCCTATTCCCCATATTGTGGGACCCACAAGGAGATGGTGCTGGCTATCTACTACAGCTGAGCAGAGGGTCTAGGTCCACATCATACATGGTGTTTGGCTGATGCATCAGTCTCTGTATTGTAGTGTGGTTATCCTGTACGATATGGCTAATATCCATTTACAAGTAAGTACATACCATGTGTGTCTTTTTGGGTCTGGGTTACCTCACTCAGGATGATATTTTCTAGTTCTATCTATTTGCCTGCAAATGTCAAGATTTCCTTGTTTTTAATAGCTGAGTAGTATTCCATAGTGTAAATGTACCATAGTTTCTTTATCCATTCTTGTGTTGGTTATAAGTTATTATTGGTCTTATTCAGAGAGAAAACGAGGTTGGACTCAGGAATGTCTCTCTTTTCCTTTATCTTCCTTTCTTAGGTTTGGAGATAAGAGTTGAAAAGAAAGAAGGGGGAATAGAGAAATATATAGGGATGACAGGACAAAAGTAGGTCATTGAATCTACTTCTCACCTTAAGGCCTTAATTGTTACTGACAAGGTTATTTTTAATTCACTGGTATAGGATTTTGTATATTGATGCAAAATAAGCTTAATTTTGATACAATGGTATAGAATTCAAATTTAAGATTATTCTTCATACAGATTATATATATTTTTACTCTAATATGAGGTATTGTACCCATACAAATCAATTATAATACAAGGTTTACTTCCAATACTTTGAAAGTGTTATTGCAGGATGTTTAGGATAATTAAGTAACTGAAGTTAATTGTTACTGGATCAAATCATGCCAATTACTGGTTTAATTTTTCACAAGAATATACATCCTAGGTTTAACAGCTAAGACATGATCCTATAGAAAGATAAGGTAAACTAGATAAGGTCTTCAAAACCCTCAGAGACCTACAGAATATGGCATTTAAATTTTTTTTATTATCTTAAAGATTCTTTGAGAATAATACAGGTTAACTCCTGGTAACACCTAGCCTACCTCCAAGAAGATGATGAGCATCAATGAACCTCCTTATAGACATGGTTTCAAATGTGGCAAACCAACAACTGGGCAAAATGTCCTTGTTTCAGTCACAGACAGAATTCAGCCTAAAAATAGGCAAGTGTGGATGCAGGCAGAGTTGACAGCCAAACTCTACAAAGACAGGGTAAGCAAGTCCTCAATAGTTCCTGCCTCACAAATATGTCTGTCAAATGTACTGGGCCAGAAGGCTGAAGATGATGCTCCAGTGTTATAGAGTGTTGGGTGAGTGCTCAGGCAGCAAACTGTCTTTGTCAATTTTCTTTTTCACTTTAAAAGCTTCTAACCTGCACTTCCACTTTACTCAGGTAATTAATTTTCATTCCTTCTCAAGTCTCTGATGGGGTTGAAGGCCAGATAATTTAGTTCTATAATTAAGCTTAGTCATTTAGGGGTTAAGATGTTTTTAGGTCTAGAAAAATGTTTTAAGTTAATGGAGATGAGATATGATATTGATTTACATTCATAATTTTAGACTCATCAAGATAGGAAAGATGTTTTCTTCAAGGTTGCCAAATTCAAATAGCTAAAACACTATGAATGTAACATTTATGTACTTCCCGATTGTGTCGTGGTTCTTCTTGGTGTATGTAGTTTATTGTATACATGTATAATAATATAAATGTATAGGTAAAAAAAAGGAAAAAAAAGGTGTGTATTAGGGCTTGCTGATCCACACCGTAATCACCTGTTTACATCAATCAGAAAGTTCTTGGGTTACAGGTGTGTGTTAGGGCTGAACCACACCGCACAAGAAACAGGTTTTTACAGTTCCTAGTCTGAGGGTTCACCATGGGATCAATTATCACCTGTGTCACCATGAGGTCAGTTTCTGTATTTACTGAGAGCTTCAAGGAGGGAGAATGGCTCTTGGAGAAAGTCATTGTCAATAGTTAGCATATGAGGCTCCTCACTTTGCAGGCACTGAAAATTTGAACATTGGGGATATTTCCTTTGCTGAAGGTGGGAGAAAGATGGACCACAGAGATGAAAATAGGGGAAGTACAGGAGGCGGATATGCTTCTGTAATGTCCACCCTGTTATGTTAGTACTGTTTCTTTGACTCGGTTTGTCAAGTGCTGTGTGCTTTCTTTGAGATGGGGCTTTCTCCTACACTGTGTGTTGTGATCTGCGTGTGCCCCATTCTAAGTTACTTCACATCATGTAAAAGAGTGGTTTGTAAAGCTGTTCTTTGTTCTGCAGGACACCATTTTAAAAGTAGTTTTCACTCCATTTCGAGGGTGGAGGATAACAGTCCTCCTCAGAGGACAAGAGAACAACTCAATCCACCCATCCCACCTGTGTAGCACAGGCTGACAAATGCTGTATTCCTCGGAGTAGAGAAAGGGCTACCCTGTGTATTTATTGGGCAAATTGAGACTGTAAGGGAACACGGGTGTATTAAAATCATACCAAGGAAACAAGGCAGGCCCAAGAATTTGTAAGACATGTGAGACCAAAGAGAAGTCTCTACTGGAACCTACAAAGTGGTGAACACCCATCACTGCGATGGCATTTGTCCCCCCCCCCCCAAAACCTATCACTGATACTTGGTATGTGCATCACGGACCAACAGGCAGAGGGCTCCTGACTGCTTCTGGGACTTCAGATGTCACATGCCTATCCACCTGTTTGCCCAACTTGGCCCTAAACTATTTCCAGTTCCAACCTGGTTCTTCCCTCTAGTCCCTGCAATTGACTAAATCTTCACTCGCAATCCTGACTTCCTGGCAGCCTGACCTCCAGCTGCAGCTTCTTCATGATGGCTGCTTTGAAGTCTGTCAATCTTGCCAATACAGACTCGATTTGCATTAAAAGAACAAGCATTTGCCTTTTCTTTATTATTACCAAAGTAGTTGGCATTATCCGGCACGTACTGTTATTGGATCCACTAAAAGTTGTAAATTTATTGTTTGAAAGGCATGAATGTTTTCATTTATCTAAGTTTCTGACATAGCAGGCTCATAATTAGTATAGCTGGCAGAATTCCATTCCTTAAAGAAGGAATCCAATGAGTAAGCAGCTGACAAAAGAACTGGAAACATACAACTTTTTCAAAGAAATTAAACCATCTGGCGATATTAATAAAATATTACACTCCCAGCAAGGATTCGTGACCGGAGATGAAGCTTACTGTGCTGCAGTGTCCTGACAAAAGTCCTGACTCACAATGCAGCAGGATCTCACAGTCCTCAGTATCACACCTGGCTCAGTGCTGAAGGAGGGCACCCTGTGCTCCATGCAAAGGGCCAGAGGTAGGAGAGCTAGAACTCATGAAAACTTAGTTATCAAAACAAAAACAAAAACAAACAAACAAACAAACAAACAAAAAAGCCCCAAAGCATAGGGAGGAAGAAGAAGAGGAGAAAGAGAGTGAAACAAACCTCAGATCACACCCCTTTGGTTATTCATATATCAAGTGGACTATGAAGGAGACAAAGGGTATACTTGTAGAAGAGATTGTCCACACTATGGCTTCCACAATGGGATTTTTTTTTTCCTTTTTCTTTATTTGAGAGGAGGATGCAAGGATGGAGGGTAGGTATGAGGGGATGGAGAGATTAGTGAATAGGGGTGCCATAATGTGAACTTCACAAAGAACCAATAAAAAGTAAAAAAAATAAAACCCTTAAGTTATATACCAAATTCCAATGTTCATCATTAGATATAAAAAAGTTATTCACACAGGTGGTATGAAGGAGGAAAGGAAATAATGGAACAGGAAGAATTAAGTGGGTTGGGGCATGGGAGGGCAGGGTAGAGAAGAATATGAGAAAAACTAACACTAAAGACCTTTTGAATGGAAACATACTACTTTAGAGATTTCCTAATATATATAGTATTTGTGTATAAGCAGTTAAAATGGAGTTACCCTATGATTATGGGGTCAATGCCTCCCCCTGTAGATCACCGCCTATCACCTCCCCTTACCGCTCCCCCCCAAAAAAAGAGCCCAGTGCCAGGTATGGGTTACCTTTTTTGGACCTGTTGGTCAGTGTGATTCTATACACATGCCTCCTCCAAATAGTACAGCCTGTTGATATTGCTCTTGATTGCCCTCCAGAACTTGATGGTAAGATACCACTGATGAAGACACCACATATTTGAGTCATGGTCAAGCTGGTACCTAACTGTTGGATTCATTTGTGCTGGCTAGCTTTTATAATACTCTGCATGCTACTGGGGGAGTAAAACAAAACCAACAACAAAACAATAAACAAAACAACAAAAAAAAAAAACCAAAACCAACAACAAAAACATTAGCATTGCCTAATTGTGAATTCTGGGAACTACGATAAGGACTGGCCTGGTAAAATATGCGCACTTGTGCAATAGTATCACCAATGTTATGAGAATAACCTTTCTTATTAGATTTAGTGCCCACTCTCTAAGGTCTAACTCATGCCACACATTGTTTCGTAAAGGAGTCCAAACCCAAGATTCTCTAGGTAATAGGCCCTAGGGGAAAACCCAGTATTATTATTCTGCTAAATGGACACAATAATAAGCTGTCTTTATCTTTATACTCATTGATTGGTGCATGTCTCAAGCTACATCAGTAGATGGTGCGTTAATGCCCAGCTGCTGTTCTGAAGAGGTCCAGGGTGGGGTCTCTGGGGCTGGATGTGGATGCCCTTCCAGTTCATTTCCTCCTTGGCTTGCTGGAGCTGATGGCTCAGGCAACTGATCAGGATTGAAAGAAGAAAGAGAAAAGGGAGGCCAGGGTTTCTTCTCTGTGGACTGACTGTACTGTGGCCAAGAAGGAAAACTTACGGTGACCAAAATTTTCCTATGGCTGAGGGCTGTAAAAGTGGCTTCTAGCTAGAGACTGCATGGGGGGGGGGTCTTAAAAGGAGGCTCTTTGATCTGTAGATAGGCCTCT
Organism: Acomys percivali; assembly: GCA_907169655.1. NCBI lineage: Eukaryota > Metazoa > Chordata > Mammalia > Rodentia > Muridae > Acomys > Acomys percivali. Next base: position 142,201,170 of record OU015744.1, read on the forward strand.
TTGCAGAGATCTCCAGCAAGCTGATTTAAACTTAGGTTTGGGTTAAAAAGGGCACTGAGTTTGCTAACTATTTTGGGAATCTACAAGGAAATAAGAAATATGAGAGAGATGGAAAATAAATCACTCACACACATGCATTCAAGAGAAAAGGTGGATGAAATTAGGCATCTCGACTTCAACTGAAGTCAGGTTTCCCAATCTCAACACCATTTATTTATTTATTTATTTTTATTTTTTTAAATTTTTTTGTTTCTTAATTTTTTATTTTGTTAATTTATTCATATTACATCTCAATGGTTATCTCATCCCTTGTATCCTCCCATTCCTCCCTCGCATTTTCCCCTTACTCCCCTCCCCTATGACTATGACTGAGGGGGGCTTCCACGTCTCCTGGATGGGGAGGCCTGGTGGCACTCAGAGGAAGGATAGCAGGCTGCCAAGAAGAGACTTGATATTCTATCAACACCATTTATTGTTGGTGACATACTTATACTTCTGAGAAAAGGGAATTACCTCATAGTCAAAAGAGGACAATAAATCACAAAAACAGATGAATTCTAAAATACAACAGGTTACATGTTTTAAAGCTTGTTTCTTAAAGATAAGAAATTTCTTATCTATGTATCCATTCATAAGTTCATAGTGAGTTCAGAATGATGAAGGTTAACAGGGTCTAAGGTTAATAGTGTCTGAAATTTACAAGAATATATAACTTGCGATTAGGACGGACCTAACTATACATTATCCAGCAATCTCTTAATTCATTATGAGTTCAGGACAATAATTTTATCTGTCTTTCATTCTAAGAAACAGAGTAAATTCAGACATCTCTAAGTGGCTTTCTTCCAACTTGGGATCATGGGAAGTTTAAACCAACTTGCGTATATTTATGGTGAAATACTAAGATTCCTGGTGCCATCTGGAGTGGAGGTTTATCTGAAGCCACAAATCTGCTACAAGGCTATCCTTAGTGAGGCATATGGAGGCACACAAACGTATTTATTGCAGCCATAAACTCTCTAAAATTGTTTTAGAAGACCTAAAACAATTTAACTTTTAAAACTATTTGAATCAAATAAGAGATTCCATAATCAGGGATTAATTCTTCTGAATAACAAACAGTGCATCTTCAACAAGATCTTATTGGAAGTTTGTTCAATTAGAACTGGTCAATACCCAGAAAGTAACAGTTCACACCAATGCCAGATATTTTTTCTTTTTAGTTTTTTGAGACAGGGTTTCTCTGTGTAATCTTGGCTTTCCTGGATTTGCTTTGTAGACCGGGCTGGCCATGAATGTAGTCCTGGCTGTCCTGGACTCACTTTGTAGACCAAGCTGGCCTTAGACTCACAGTGATTCACCTGCCTCTGCATCCCTGGGTGCTGGGATTAAAGGCATGCACCACCATGTCCAGCTCCAATGCCAGATTTTAGAGAGATGTAACAAAGCACAATTGACATGGTAGTCAGAGGTTGGAAGCAATTCTGGGGTACATCATGATACAGACCTTGCAAAATAGCAGATCCTTCCAGAGATCTCTCATGCCTACTGAACTTCCCCAAATGAATGGCTCCTGATAGTGTGTCAGAAGCTGGAAGCAGTTCTGGGGGTGCATCATGGTTCAGGCCTTAAGAATACTGGATCACCTCCTAGACAGTCCACATGCCCAGTGAGCTCCCTTAACAGGGTGGCTCTTAACAATGGTGATTAATATATAGATCTACAATTAAGCAGTGTGCAGAGAATAGACTCTGATCATCTCTAAATGGGACAGTTATGTCACACCCCTCTCTACAAGGCTCAGGGGAGCGGGGTGGAAGAGAGAAAGGGCCACAGGTATTGGATGTCTGCAGCAAAGTCATTTTTGCCATATATGACAGCAGCATTGCACACACAAACTCACAGAAGCTGGACTGTAAGTATAAGGCCTGCACAAGATCCATCCAGGCAAAACTCTAGCATGAGCAGCTTTGGAAACTGATGGGTCCTGAAGAAGGGAACGTATTATTTTCTTCAGGGATGGGGTCTGGATCCTGCGCCAATAGACAGTCCTATACCCATGAACATAGGGGCAGCACTAACATGAACTCAGTGGATTTAAAACAACAACAACTCCACGTGAACTTGAAAGGGAAAAGTGCAGGAGGGTTTGGAGCAAAGGGAGGATATGTCACCTACATGTTGAAGGACAAATTATCCATTTGTAAGATCCCCACGGGGATATTTAAATAGTCTAATGATAATATATTCAATCTTGTTCTCCCAAATTAATCAAATTGTGATTCTTTAATCAGATCCTATAGAAATAATATAAGAAATGATAAAAATTAAAGACAACAGAAAACCATGAAGACTTGGAATATACAGTAATGAGAAAGAAAACCGCAATCACTACTTATAAGCCCTGGAGGTGTGCCATGATTAGATGGGCGATACCCAGACAATGATAAACTAAGTGATGACAATTAGGGGTACTTACAGCTAAAAGGCAACTACAAAAGAGGATAGGGTCTTCTTAATATTGGAGCAAACACATGCTTTATTTAAATATTATTCTGAGAATAAACAGTATAAACTACATGCAATGTGAGGACTCTCCTCATGAGTCACATAATAGAAGGAGTTGTGAGGACTTGTCAGATCACTTCACAGAAGATAAAGAAGCAGACATTATGATGGGCCAGGCCACACCTGAACCTAGGCTGCTTAACAAGGCATGCAAATCTCTGGCTTACCATTTATACCTAAACCTTGGGTCAGGATCTGAAGACAAGTTGGGTAGGGATTAGGTGTGTGTCTGTGTGTGTGTGTGCTTGTTTGTGTTTGTCATTGGTTCTTTGTCTCACTTCTCAATGTAGATACATTGAATATAAATGCCTTTTCTGCTTTTCACTGTTGTCTCTTAACTGGATATGAAGGCTGGTGTCAGAGCCTAGCGAGTTATGGCTTCCAAGAAATAGTGTCTTAACTCTTAAAACCCTGATCTACACTTGCACCATCATGCTCTGGGGCTTGGGGGTTGTATATACAACAAAGAACAGACATGAAAACGTCATTTTTCTCCATTTTACTCCATTCTGAGGTTAAAGGTGAGAATGACTGAAGGCATGGCTGTTTGATATTGTTTCATCATGTCACCTTTGGCATTATATTAACAGGTACTTTCCTTGGGTTCAGGAAATCATACACATTATACTGTTCTGTGATTCTTGGCTTTCTTGCCTACTAATCTGGTACCCCCAGAAGGCAGAAACATTTTGTCACCAAATACTAATGTTTATTAGATGAAAGAAAACTGAAATACGATTATTTCCTTTTAAGAGAAATCATTACACAGATTTGGTTCTAGGTAAGCAGTGAAAAAGCACAGAGCCAATGAAGTCTGTGAATTTATATACTGTGACTACATAAATTTAAAGATCTATTTGCTTCTGCTGTCTTTGCCATCCGTGTTAAGTATGCTGGCCAGTTTGGTTAATCTCGTCATCATGGGATTCTCTGGACTACAAAATATTTAGATGAATAATAAGCATTCTTCCATACTATTTCTCTCTGCCAAAGATGTGCACTTACTCAAAACAGAGAGAATGAAAATAAAACATTAACACCACAACACAAAACAAAAGGCCTGTGGCTCCTCCTCCAGGCAACCCCCCTCCCAGTGGTGATGACTGGGAGGGACTGCATGCCCCCCTCCCGAGGGAGGCTAGCTTTTCACTGTTTTAGGCCGTTTTGAAATTCTTTTCTTCAGAAGAGATATTTTTAATCAAACAAAGCAGCTGCTGTTCCTGTGATTGGCGCAGGACCAGGGGCCGAAGGACACGGACGGGAGGCAAGGCTGGGCTGGGCTGGTGAAAATGCAGTCGATTTGATGATGGAGCGCCTGAAGATGCCCTTTTTCCCGGGTCTGCGAACTGCTCACCCTTGAATGAACCCATCTTTACAGGTTTTCCCTACCGCAACGTGAGCTTCGCGTGCCTGCGGTTTTCTCTAGACCCTCTCGGAAGAACACGACCACGGGAGAGGCGAAGGTAGGAGACTGGGAGACTCTGCGTTCCCACGGGCCGGGACGGCAGCCGCTGCTGGGAGGGCGTGACTGGCTTCTTCGCGCCAGCTGCATCCAGATGTGCCAGCCACCGTCCTCCAAGAAAGCTTCACGGCGCAGCCCTGGCCTAAACGCCTTCCAGGAGGTTTGTCCCTGCCTGCGCGCCGTGCTCTGAGCTCTCAGGCAGGGAAGGCGCGCGGACATGGGCGAGACCATGTCAAAGAGACTCAAGTTGCACCTAGGAGAGGCGGAGATGGAGGAGCGGGCGTTCCCAAATCCCTTCCCGGACTATGAAGCCGCCGCCTCCGCCGCAGGGTTGGCCGCTGGAGCCGCGGAGGAGACGGGCCGTGTTTGCCCTCTCCCCACCACAGAGGACCCAGGCCTCCCTTTCCTCCCCAGCGGGAAGGTGAGTTGGCTGCCAGGGCCCGGAGCAGCGGTTGGGTGGGTGAGGCCACCTCCGCTAATGGTAGCGTCCGGCGGTCACGCCCTGGGGTGCGCTGACGTCATCGGCGTGCGTCCCGCCCAGTGTAGGTCCTGCCCGAGCATCTGGAAAAAGGCAGCAGGGTTGTGCGTTACCTGTGTGATAAGACACCGAAACACTCCGATGGAGCGTTTTTAATGTTTCTTGGTACTAAAAAGTGAATTTGCTGTTAGTTAGGCAGATTTTATCACACCTGTCTAGGGGCACGCCCTTGCTTGGAGAATAGGCTAAAGTCACAGCCTATTAAGTTTTTTCCTTTTCATTTGTTTTGTTCTTTAACAACGTTATACAAATATTTAATGTATTTTGGTTGCTCCCACCCCACCGTCGTTCATCTTCCCAGGGCTTGACCAGGATCGACTCTTTGAATTAACTGTTGGACCCCTAGGGTACCCAACTGAAGACAATGGCTACCCTTCTTCCAGAGTCAGTTTGTAGCTAATAGTTAAGCATTAACGGATAGGGTCCCATAAGCCCTTCCACATCCGTGACTGACTAGTGGGAGGCCTGCCTGGTGAATATCCAGTCCAGATAATTATAGCAATTCTAAGCTCATGGTTAAATTAGCTGTGTCGTATCTGAGTCTAGAACATTTCTGTTCTTATTCGTTATCTTCTGCCTCTTACTGTCCCTCCCGCCCCGTCGCCACCCCCCCCACACTCTTCTTCAGTGCTCTCAGATCTTAGAGGGTATAGAACAAATGGCTCATTGAGGGCCAAGTACTCATGTTATCATCCAAATTAGCTGCACCAGATTACACTCTCACCAACAGTGTAAAAAGATACCCCTTTCCCTACAACCGTACAAGTATTTGTTATTTTTATTCTTGATGATGGCCATTCTGACTGGGGTGAAATAGAATTTTAAGGTAATTTTAGTCTGCATCTCACTCACTGCTCAGGATGTTGAACATTTTTAAAAATGTTTACTGTTTGTAGTACCTCTTTTGAGAGCGATTTTAGCAGTTGCATAGCCCCCTCCACCATAAAAAAAAATCATTTTATAGGAGTGTTTTTCCTGCGTGTGTATAACATGTACAGGCCTAGCACTTGGGGAGGTCAGAAGATGGTGCTAGATCCTCTGTAAATGTAGTTGTGGACGGTTGTGAGCAACTGTGTGGGGCTACGTACCAAACCTTGATCCTCTGCAAGAGCATCGAATGCTCTTAATTGGTGAACTCTCACGCCAGTCTTACTTAGCCCATTTAAAAACAAACAAACAAACAAACAAAAAACCAAAAAAACTGTTGTGTTTTCTTGATGCTTACAGTGGTTTTTCTGTATGTGGAGGTTTTTTGTTTGTTTGTTTGTTTTTTAAGTCTTTGTCTATTCTAGACATTAAACAATAATTTTCTGTTGAATGTATAGCTTTAAAAGATTTTCTCCTATTTTGTGGGCTTTGAGATCCACCCCACTTGTTGACTGTTGGTCATATTGCCTGTGTTTTGCCTCTGCTACTGGAATCCTATTTAAAAAGTACATATTTAAACATACCCCCTACCTTTTCCTCTAGTAGTTTAGAGTATCATCTTATGTTGAAGTCCTCCATTATTTTGGACTTGAGTTTTGTGCAGGATGATAGTTTGAAGATATGTCGTTTTTTATGTCGATACCTGATGTTTCCAGCACTGCCATGACCTGCACAGCTTTTGGGATTGACCTGATGGGGCAATGGGGGAAAGAAGAAACAGCTATGCTCACAGAAAAGCTGGTGTCTGGTGAGCTCTCCTCGGCAGCCCAGACTCGGTGCATTAATCACAGAGTTGAGTGAGGAGCTTGTTATATAGAGCTGAGTGAGGAGGTGGGTTGGTTAGTTTTTGTAGGGAGTCTCTGCAAGGGAGCAAGGGCTGCAGTCATTCAGGGAGGAATGTGTGACTGATACCTTGCAAACACCGTCAGCATCCATATTCGGAACAGGGACGGCTTTGCTGTTCCCTGATCCTGACCCGGCGGGGAAGGTTGTGCAGTTTACATAGTCTGAGGCATTGGGATCCTTGATATGGCCACGTTCATGTCAATAATACACATTCACTCAAGACTTCATCCTCTCCCCCACATGTTGTAAAAAATAAAGAGCATTAATATTTACTATTAATCCATGTAATTATCAGAGCACTTATTATTTAACCCACTACGATATCAACAAAAGATACAGATACTTGTTAAATTTTTAATAAGCCGGATTTCACTTGGGGCTGGGAAGATATTAACCCCCTAAACTGCTTTGTTATCTCCCAGTCCACATCCCATGCAGTTTGCTCTAATCATTGCTATCTGGGCTACTCCCCATCCAGAATAATATAATTAGTTGCACATGCTTTCCATCTGGGCTGCTTCTCTCCGTGTAGATCTGCAGAGCTAGTCCTCCTGGCCGCCTTGTTCTTCTTCAGGCTAACCCATGGTGGCTTTGCTTTCTCCTCTCCTCTCTCCCCTTCCTGCTATCCTTCTATCCTCTCTACCAGTGAACCTAAGCTCTGCCGACCTTGCTTCTGCTTTGTAAGGTAAGGCATTTTATTCAGCCAATCAAGGGTACTTTTGGAGGCAAAGGTCACAAATGTCATATTACAACTGATAGTCTGCCTCGTAAAAGATGACAAGCAGACCTCAGGGAGCAAAATAATTAACATTCAGATACGAAGCACCACAGCATGCTGTAGTGCACACACAGCACCACCTCTTACACACATTTAAGAAGCCCTCTTTTCCAGTGAGGTTTTTGGACTTTTTTTTAAAAATCAAACAAAACCACATAGCTATAGTGGCACGGACTTATACCTGAGTCTCTGTTATATTCCATTGATCTAAATGTCTGTTTTTGTTCCAACACCATGGTGTCTTTTATTAATCATGCATGGTATTCTCTCCAGCAGTCCTTGTTTTACTCAGGATTGGGTTTGGCTGTCCTGTGTATGTTTCTATATTAATTTTAGCATTACATTTTCCATTTCTGGAAAGTATTGCTTGAAGTTTTGGTGAGGATTGCATTGAATCTGTAGGTTGCTTTTGGTAGAATGGTTATATTTAAAATATTTATTTACTTTCCAAGTCTATGGGCATGGGAGGTCTTCCCGTTTTCTAGTTAGCATCTTTTTCGGTTTCTCTGGGGTCTTAAAGTTTTCACTGTAGACATCTTTAGTGGCCTTAGCTAGATTTATTCCTGGGTATTTTGTGTGTGCATTCTTCGTGTGTGTGTGTGTGTGTGTGTGTGTGTGTGTGTGTGTGTGTGTATTGGTATATAGAAAGGCTACTGAGTTTTGTGTGTTAAATTAGTATACTGCCATATTGTGGAAAGTGCTCATTGGCTCCAAGAGGTTCTTTCTTTCTTTCTTTCTTTCTTTCTTTCTTTCTTTCTTTCTTTC
>OU015744.1:142209063-142226074 GCA_907169655.1 Acomys percivali
TTCTTTCTTTCTTTCTTTCTTTCTTTCTTTCTTTCTTTCTTTCTTTCTTTTTGTGAAGTCTCTAGGGTCATTGATCATCGATCATTTTGACTTTTCTTTTTGATATCCCTTTGTTTCCTTCTTTGTCTTATTCCCCTAGCTAAGAACTCAAGTACCCTGTTGAAGAGGAGTGTGTAACATGGAAATCTTTGTCATACTCATAATTTTTATTGGATTGTCTTGAATTTTTCTCATTTGGTTTGATATTGGCTGTAGGGTTATCATGTGTAGCTTTACTGTGATGAGTATACTCTCTGCATTCTTTAGCCTCTCTGTGATTTTTATTGTGAGAGGGTGTTAGATTTTGTTAAAAGATAGACCATCCTTTGATTTCCATCTTCATATGATGAATTACATTTGTTTATGTATGATGAGTAACTGTATATCTGTGGAGTGAAACCAACTTGACCATGGTGACTGTCTTTTTTTAAAATCAGAACTTTAGTTTACAAATATTTTATTGAGACATTTCACATCTATGTTCATCAGAGAGTTGGGTCTGTAATTTTCTCTTTCTTGTGTACTTTTACTCATGACTTAGTGTTGAAATTTGTTTTACAACTAAAGTCTATGATGAAGTTAAAAATCTATTGTTCATATTTAATAATCATTGTTCTTTTAATATATCTCTGGGGAAAGATGGCTGCTACAAAGTGAAGTACACTGTCAGCTGATTGGTGGAGTTACTGTATCTATGAGAATAGTAAACACTGTCTTGATATGGAGAGCAGGTAACTTTCATTTTCAGCATCACACAAAGAAGAACTGGTCCAATTCAAAGAAAAGGACTGAAATTGAGTATTTTTCTTTTTATATTTTATCTCCAAGTAAATGTGATTTGTATATGAAAATCTATCAAATAACTTGTTTTTAAGAGAAAAATCCACAAATCAATAATGAGGTGTGTGATATCTCTAAACAGTTAAGTGGTAAATTGGTTAGTATCTGTGGTGGTTTGAATGATAATCACCCCTATAGGCTCATATATTTGAATGTTTGCTTGTTTAGAATGGTTGAATGTTTAGGATGGATCGGAAGGTATGGCCTTGTTGGAGGAGATATATCACTGGGATGTGCTTTGAGGTTTCAAAAATCCAGACCAGGCCCAGTTTCACTCTCCCTGACTCCTGCCTACGGGTGAAGGTATAAGCTCTGGGCTACTGCTGTAGTACCATGCCTGCCTGCCATACTCTCTGCCTTAATAGCAAATGGACTGGCCCTCTGAAACTGTAAACAAACCCTTAGCTAAAAGCTTTTCTGAGTGGCCTTAGTCATGATGTGTCTGCACAGCAATAAAGACAGCATCATTCCAGTGTTGTGGTTATAAGCTAAAGGGGAATTGGATAGTGTCGTCTTTGAAACGGAAATGAGACCATTAAAAGAAAAACTATAACAAATACTCTTAATACTGATTTTCACAGCCCTTTATTGTGAATTGCTTGTGTCCAGTGTTGAGTTCAGAGTGAAGTGTATATATATATATTTTTTGTTTAGTTTGTTTTTGTATTTGTTTTTGTTTTTTAACTAGCAGCATCCATTTCATGTGGTAGTTTTTGAGGATCCATTCAGGCACAGAAAACTGCACCGAATTTGATAAAGGAAAATTAATGTAAGGAATTGTTATTAACTAAAATGAGATTGGTGTACTGACAAATGTCTCATAAGAAGTTAAGAGAACTCTAGAGAATATAGGAATCTCAGCTGTGCAGAACAGCCTTGTTCGGTGAGGACTAAGAGACCACATAAGGACAAGGCTCTGGGTAGTAGCTGTCTGACACTGCCCTGAATTTAGCAATCTTTAAACACTTACCTCACACAGTGTCTGAGGGTAAGGAATCCAGATCATCACACTATTGCAGTTTGCTGTGTGTGTCTGACTCAGGGTTCACCGTGAAGATGCAGGCATGTTAAAGCTCCATAAGGTAAAGGTAATCTCTCACATCTTTCTCCTAGTGGTTGGCAGGCCCAACTAGCTATTAGCTGGTAGATTTAGTTAACAATATTTTTTACACACACACACACACACACACACACACACACACACACACACACGCACACACACACATGCACACACACATTGTTCACACACACACACATTGTTCATGTGTGCGTGTGTGTGTGTGTGTGTGTGTGTGTGTGTGTGCATCTCTGTGCAATTCTTATGTTTGTTTGCTTTTTTTCTTGTTAGGTCATTTTGCCCTACTCTGATTTGTTCTTGTTTTATTCTATTCTATTCCATTACTGCTCCTTAGATGCCTGTTTATTTTCTAACAAGAGATAGAAAACCACTGGCTCCAAGTAGGAGGAGAAATGGGCAAAACTGAGAGGAGTTAGGGGAGGAGAAGCTAATCAGAATATATTGAATAAAGAAAAAAATCCATTTTCAATAAAATGCACAAAGAGAAAAGAGTGATCCAATTAAGAATGAGGTACAGATTCAAACAGTAATCTCAAAAGAAGAAACATATGGCTGAGAAACACTTAATGAAATGTTCAACACCCTTAGTCATCAGGGAAATGCAAATCAAAAGTACATTGAGATTTCAACTTATACCAGTCAGAATGGACAAGATCAATTTTAAAAAATGACAGCTCATGATGGCAAGGAAGTAGGGTAAGGGGAACAGTCATCCATCATTGTTAGGAATGCAAACCTGTGCAACCAGCACGGAATCAGTGTGGCAGTTCCTTCAAGAAGTTGAGAATACATCTACCTCAAGATCCAGCTGTGCCACTTCTGGGCCTATACTCAAAGGACTCCATATTCTACTACAGAGACACTTGCTCAACCATGTTCATTGCTGTTATATTCATAATAGCTAGAAATTGGAAACAGAAGGGTGGATAAAGAAAATGTGGTATACTCACACAATGCAGTATTACTCAGGTGATAAAAAATGGAATTACGAAATTTGCATGTAAATGGGTGCAGGTAGACAAAAACTTCTGAGCAAAGTAATTCATATCATGAAAGACAAAGATGGTATGTATTCAGTTGTGTGTTGATATGAGCTGTTAAGTCTTTGATAAACAGGGTATAATCCTTGTACCCACAGAGGACTTAGGGGAAAACTTAATACTATAATTTTGCTAAAAGAATCTAGCAACAAGATGAACTCTGGTGCCCCATATATGACCATGTCCCCTGGACGGGGAGGCCTGGTGGCACTCAGAGGAAGGATAGCAAGTTACCAAGAAGAGACTTGATACCCTATGAGCATATACAGGGGGAGGAAGCCCCCCTCAGTCACAGTCATAGGGGAGGGGAGTAGGAGGAAAGTGGGAGGGAAGGAGGAATGGGAGGATACAAGGGATGGGATAACCATTGAGATGTAATATGAATAAATTAATAAATACATATTTTAAAAAAGAGTACATAAATAAATACACTTAAACTTCAAAAAAGAAAAAGAAATTAATGTCTGTATATAACTGTTCTATCAAAGCTAACCAAGAAAATATTGATAATTTAAATGGATGTAAAATAAAAATTAAAGTGTTAATAAAAAGTTTACTGCTAAAGAAAAAAAGATCCTTAACAACATGATCCTATACTCAAAAATCAATGTCATCAAAACCATTATCAGAGAAGCTTCCTTCTTCAGTAGATGGGAATAAATACAAAGACTCACAGCCAGACACTGTGTGGAGAGTGAGAGACCTTAGAACACTTGGTCTTAAATGAACATTGCCATCCATTTCCTTCCCTCAGAGCTTAGGGAACTCTGCAGAAGAGGAAGCAGAAAGCATGTAAGAGCCAGAAGGGTTAGAGGTCACCAAGAAAACAAAGCTTTTGTTCCTGTGTAGCTTGCCTTCCTCTCATTCCTTGGAATATACCCAGAAGATGCTCCAGCACACAACAAGAACATTTGCTCAACCATGTTCATAGCAGCCTTATTCATAATAGCCAGAACATGGAAACAGCTTAAGTGTCCCTCAGTAGAATAATGGATAAAGAAACTGGTACATTTACACTATGGAATACTACTCAGCTATTAAAAACAAGGAATTTCCGAAATTTGTGGACAAATGGATTGAACTAGAAATTATCATAATGAGTGAGTTAACCCAGAAGCAGAGTCCAATGGTATATACTCACTTATATCTGGACACTAGCCCAAGGGATATGTCCCATGAAAGTCTTCACTTACCAGGAAAGTGGGACAGAGAGGAGGACATCCTTTTGGGACTCTAGGTGAGAGAAGCATGGGAGAATGGGGAAATAGAAGGATCCAGAAGGTCCTAGAAACTTACAAGTAGAACATTATGATGGACAGATCTGGGCCCAGGGGTCCTGCTCAAACTATGGCACCAGCCAAGGACAATACGTGCAGTAAACTTCAAACCCCAACCCAGATCTAGCCAATGGATGGGACATTCTCCACAATTGTGTGGAGAGTGGGGTCTGACTTTCACATGAACTCTGGTGCCCCATATTTGACCATGCCCCCTGGATGGGGAGACCTGGTGGCACTCAGAGGAAGGATAGCAGGCTACCAAGAAGAGACTCAATACCCTATGAGCATATACATGGGGAGGAGGTCCCCCTCAGTCACAGTCATAGGGAAGAGGAGTAAGGGGAAAATGGGAGGGAGGGAGGAATGGGAGGATAGAAGGGATGGACTAACAATTGAGATGTAATATGAATATTAAAAAAAAGAAAAGGCAGAGTGCACTGGATCCCAGGCCACACTCCTTGAGCTTGGATCCATGCACACACCTGGCCAAGTACAATCAACTTGGGAAACCCCTCCTTCCTTCACCAGTTACAGATGCTCAGATGCTGTGGCCTAACAAACTCAGAAATCATAGGTAAATAAAAATAAGTTCATTCCTGTGGCTTTTTCAAACATCCTTTGTGTGGTTTCTCTCTACATCCTCCTCTTCTGTATTGGCCTTCTCAAATTCACTGCCCCACCCCCCATTCCCTTTCCTGTCACAGCCCTTCTGTGCTGCTCCTTCCACCCGACTCCATGCTACACAGTTTACATTTCTGGTGTCTGTCTTTCCTCCAGACTATATACTTGACACAAGCTAGAGTCATTTGGGAAAAAGGATTATTAACTGAAAAAATTTCTCCATAAGATTTACCTGTACATACTGAGGGCATGTCACCGGGAGACTGAGAGTTTGAAATGGCTTGTCACATGGAGTCCTCAGTCACAGAGAAGAATCCTGGCACTCAGTTGGCGCCTCTTATCCCTTTTTAACTTAGTCATGGAACCTAGTTCATGGGTTGATGCCACCCACACTGAGGCTAGGTTTCTTTTCAGTGAAAACTATTTAGGATTGTCCTCACAGACATACTCATTGGCCTCTCTTCTAGATGACTCTAAATCAAGTCAGGTTGACAATCTAAATTAACTACCATCCAAGTTTTCTTATGTTCCTTATAAGGATCAAAAATGTTCGTATAATCAAATAATCTTTTGTGTCTTCACTTTTCTTTTGTTCCTTGTTCTTGATTCCTGCAAATTATTCTTTGTGATACTACTTATGAATTGTAATCCATGTAAGACATTGTTTCATTAAAACATTAGTTCTAAAAAGCCAGCATAGGCCATAGCCACCTGAGCTGTGACAAGTAAGGTCACTCTCTGTTGTGGTCAGTGTGCTTTCTATTGCTTCTATGCTGTTCTCTTCTTGTGCAATTTAAGTATTTCTTCCTTTGGCTTTTAGATTGTCCCTAACTTCACAAAGCGCATCCAGACCAAAATCAAAGATCTTCTGCAGCAAATGGAAGAAGGACTGAAGACAGCTGATCCTCATGACTGCTCTGCGTATACTGGTTGGACAGGTGGAGTAGTAACCTGTGTATTCCATTCCTACTATATAAGCTGAGATCTTGACATTTTCTCCTATTTTAAAATGGTGACATTTATACCATTTATACCAGATCAGTCTGGTCTCAGGGCTGGGGTTGAATAGTACAAGCTTTAGTAACATGTACAGGGCCCTGGGAAGCGGGGTGTCTCAGACATCTCACTGCCTTAATCTGGTGACCTTGATGAAAAAAGCACAAAACACACATAAGGACAAAGTTTTTCAAAGTTATCAAAGCTGGAAATCTCCAGAGCCAGGAACACTTCTCTGTTTTTTTGGCTAACTTCCTAGAATCTGGTGGTGTTTGGGTAGGACTTGGTGCAGAGCACTGATGATTTCCAGACTGGAGCTTTTGCCTGGTCTCTGCTGGCTCTAAGTAAAGCGGCTCATTCCTGTGTCCTCTTCTGTGCCGAGAGTAGAACCCATTCTGCTGCAAAGTCACCTTCAACCATGAGGAAGAACTGGACTGCTGCTTCCAGCCTGTGGAAGTGCTTGGAATGTTACAACGAAAGAGTAATCTACTCCCTCAAACATGTTAGCCAAAGTGCTGAGCAAGCACCTCCCAGCTGGAGCTCTAGGAAGTTTCATGGAAAAGACCTGAGGAGAGGAGAGGGTGGAATAAGCAGCCTTCACTTGAAAAATCAGCCTTAGGTGGAGTCAAGGTCAGAAGGAGGAGTGGCAGGGACTGCGGAGCTGTGGGTCTCCTTCAGGCCCGACATTCTTGGCATACAGAGATGCACCGTGGTCTTCTAAGACATCAGCACAGGTCTCTGCCTTTTTGAGTTTATCGCTAGGAATCCTTATTTCTTCTTCATGCTTGTCTCCTTTTTGAGAGAGGGTTTCTTCAGCAGCACTGGACACCTGGGGTTCTGCTCCATTGGTCTGAGCTGCTCATCCAGCTCTCGAAACAGGCCTCTGCCAGCCCCGCTCCTTCTTCTGTGTGCCCAAGTCTCCTTCACTGATCTCCAGCTTACGTTGCCTCCTCATACGTCCTGCTTGTGTGGTCTTCAGTGTGCTTAGCTTCCTCTAGTTGGATTTCCTGGAGCTCCCCCTTCATCTTTTTAAGCCTGATTTTCAATCACCTACACAAAGCTCTTAGATCTGCAGCTTTTCCTGCACTTTCCGGCTTCTGCAGAGCAGTGGCCAGGCACAGCTGAGCATGTTCCAGCTCTCCTTCAAGTGGCAGAATCCTAGGTTAAAGGAGATCACCTTAGTTTCAGCCCGCTGCCAGGTCCACCCTTCTCCCTCTGTGTGCTAGAAGAGCATGGCCCTGTCTTCTCCACCATCAGCTTACTGCTGCCGAGGCCGATCTCATGTTCACCATCTCAGTGGCAATGATCCTGGCCATGATACCCTCCAGTCAGCCTCTCTGCATGGTATTGCAGCGCTGTTCCTCCTTCAAATTTAATAGATAGTTTTGTTGAGTAGTCTGTGTTATAGTTCTGGTGTTTCAGTATTAAGAATACCCATTTCTTACACCTCGGATGTATATATTATTGTGATAAAAATAGACTAGTAATTGACATGACCATGATTTGATCACCTAACAATTAGCTTGTATAATTTACTATCCTAAAAAGCCTGCAATAGCACTTTCAAAGTATTGGAGGGAAGCCTTATATTCTACTTGAGTTGTATGGATACAATACATCTCCTATTAGGGTAGAAATATATATACTGTGTGTGAAGAATAATCTTAAATTTGAATTCTATACCATGTATCAAAATTAAACTTATTTTGTACCAATATACAATATTCTTTACCAAGGAATTAAAAATAACCTTGTGAGCAACAATTAAGCCCTTAAATTGAAGAGTAGACTCAATAGTGTGCTTTTTGTCCTATCAACCCTATATTTCTATATTCTCCCCTTTTTTCTTTTCAACAAATATCTATAAACCTGATAAAGGAAAAGAGAGACTCAGGTAATTAATTTTATTCCTTCTCAAGTCTCTGATGGGGTTGAATACCAGATAGTTTAGTTTTACAATTAAGCTTAGTTGTTTCGGGGTTAAGATGTTTCTAGGTCTAGATAGATGTTTTAAGTTGATAGAGATGAGATATGATAGATATTGATTTACTTTCAGAATTTTGATCTCACCAAGTTAAGGAAAGATGTTTTCTTCAAGGTTGCCAAATACAAATAGCCAAAACATCATGAATGTAACATTAATATAATTCCTAATTGTTTTGTGGTTCTTCTTGCTGTATATAGTTTATTTTATTTTTGTGTAATAATATAAATGTATGTGTAAAAAAACTAAAAAAACTAAAAGAATACATCATCCCAGACCCTTCTGGCTTTAACTTTTTTTAAACTTTAAACTTTTCTGACCAGTAATCAGGTCTTACTCTATGGGTCACCTATATAAACACCTTGACCTTTGCCCTCATCCAGTTTTCAATGCCCTTTCTTTGTGTTTTAAGTGTTTAAACTAATGAGTCATGAGGAAGTTTGTCTTGTTTTGTTTTCTGGTCCTGTCTATTTGGTGTTCTATGTGTATGTTGTGTCTGAATAGACATATTTTTATATATTTTTGGGGCATTTTCTTCTCTTATTTTATCAAAATTAATTTCTAGGGCTTTGGTATGTATACTCTTTCTATGCTCATAATTCTGAACATTCATGGTGTCCCAAAGTTCTCCTATATCCATTCACATATTGAAAAAAAAAAAAGATTGACCTTTACTGAGTGATCCAGTTTCTCTACCTAGTCTTCCAGCACCAATACTGTATTTTCCACATGATCTATCCTTTTAGTGGAGCTTTCCACTGCACTTTTTAATTATTGTATTTTTTAATTTCCTACTCATTTCAATTTGATTTTTCTCCAACCATTCTATTTCCTTATTGAACTCTGTTTTCATATCTTGGAGTGACTTCCCCATTTTATTGGCTTTGTTTTTGTTCTCCTGGAGGGTGTTCCTATCCTTTGTGAGTTTTTCAAGCACAGCAATGATCATTCTTTTGAATTCTTTGTTAGAACATCTTCCAGTTCAATCTCACTGTGAACCGTTACTGTCTGATTAGTATGTTTTTAAGGTAACATGTAGTCTTAGTCTTTCTTGTCACTTTTGGTTTGGTCTTGGAGTTGGAGTCATTTCTTGTTACAGGTTTTCTTTTCCTTTCTTCCCCTCCCTCCCTCCCTCCCTCCCTCCCCCTCCTTCCTTCCTCCCTTCATCCTTTCCTCTGTTCTTTCTTTAAAATCACCCCCTTTCTGTGGAGGCTTCTACAATGTTCAGAAACTGGGTTATGTTGTATATGAGTTGGGATATTTACTTCTGCACCTAACACTCCCCTCCCAAGAAAGGAGTTATTCCTGGAAGGAATGGTATACCCTGAGAAGGACCTTTTATGAGTGAAAAGCTGGCGAAATACTGCTAGGAGAGGCAGAGAAGAAAAGGCAAAAAAGTGTGTGGAGAGCAGCATATAGACCTCTTTAAAAGGCCTTACTAAACAGGGGAGGTTGACCTGTGAGGAGAAGTGGTATTGTAAGCCAACCACCTCAGATTCCCTGCTTTCCATAGGAATTAACTCACAGAAACTGGTAAAAACAAAATGGAGTATTTTACTGCTTGAGCAAGGTTGGTGGTCAAATGTTTTCTCCACTCCCCATATCTGTGGCCACCTTACATTTATAGAACTCCCCATATCTGTGGCCACCTTACATTTATAGAAAGCAGTGAGACAAGGGTTAGAACTATGTCTCTTTGTCTTTAACTGGTTCTTTCTTAGACATAACGGGCTGTGGACACCCACACTGCCCTTGTCTCCATCTTGTTATAGAGTCAGCTCTTCTGTGAAGCCTGGGTGAAGAAAAAGGAGATCTTACGGATCCCTTAGGTTTTAAAGTGGCATACATTCATTGTAATTTTAAAGTATGTTGAAGATTAACTTGAAGATGTGAAATGCCCCGAGTTAACTACTTAGAGAAATAAGCAGCCAGATATTTAGAGAAATTAAAATAAAGAATAAAAATCAGATTATCAGGTATACTAGATGAAGTCTAGAATGTTGAAGAGCCTCAATTTACATTAAGTGGATGTTTTATTTGACCTAGTGCTGTCATAACGTTTATTTCAGTACTGTCTTGTGCAGCGTGCTTCAATTACATGGATTCCTTTTCGCTGTCATGCTGACTTCTTTTCTTATTAACACATATTAATTGTCCATATTAATGAGGTTCATGTGATCCAGAGCATGTGCTGGTAAAACCTAAGTACCCTTCTCTCGCAGTCTCATAACTCAGCAGTTGGAGTATGCTTTCAAAGTAAGTTTCTGTGAAGCAGTAGAACTCCTGGTTCTTGTCCTTGGTGAGGGAAGACTTTGACGGAGAGTCTCAGTGTAGCCCATTCTGGCCGCAGAGTGACTATCGTGCAGCTGAGAGTGTCTTTGAACTCCTGCTGCTGCTGTGTCCATCTGCCAGCTGCTGAGGTTGCATGCCTGAGCCACCACACCTCGCTCCGCATCTCTATTTCTGTATTTAAAAAGAGGTTGGTGACAGGCTGCTCCCTCTGTCCCAGTTTTGTCGCATCATATGGTGTTCCCTAAGTGGGGATCTGACTCACTGGTTAGATGCTCTGTTGCTTGATGAGGGGGAAAAAAAACAATGAAGAATTGTAGAAATTTAGAAAGAAGGCATAAAATCCAGAAAAGTAATCACTTACTGTGGGATCACATAGAAGGAAATGCTTTGAAGAGAAGCATAAGAACAGGGCTTCCATTAGCTTGAGGTACAGAGAGGACAGACTGGGCGTGACCGGGACCCAGGAGCAACTGCAGCAGTAGTGTGTCTTGTGCCTTTCCTTCTCAACGAGTCCATGTAACTCACTGTGTCAGGACAGTTAACACAATGATAAATTTCAACTTGTTTTATGGATTTTTCCACCCTAATTTTTGTGTCTTTTTGTTTTCAGCAGTTTCAATTTTCTGAAATAAATTACATTTTTTGTTGTTATTGTTTCTGTTGTCCACTTCAAAATTCAGGTTCTTTGTTGAAGAAGATGCTTTGTATAATTACAAATAACTCCCTGAAGGTAAAAAGGAGGCTAGTAATGCTTTTCTCTGGTTGGGAATCATTGCAGGTATAGCACTTTTGTACCTGCAGCTGTACCGGGTCACTGGTGACCAGACCTACCTGCTCCGATCCCTGGATTACGTGAAGAGAACACTCCGAAATTTGAGTGGTCGCAGAGTCACTTTCCTTTGTGGAGATGCTGGGCCCCTTGCTGTGGGTGCTGTGATATACCATAAACTCAAAAGTGACTGCGAGTCCCAAGAATGCATCACAAAGTAAGTTTTAGAAATTGGAAAAGGTTCCAAATGTTTTGTTGAAGAATTACTGTGCAAAGATGTCCCACTATTAAGCTATTTTCTAATCTGCAATTGCAAACAGGTCTCTCTGAAACGTGAAGTATGTTAGTCTTCTTTGTGGGATCATGTGTTCCTTTTGTATATGTGCACGAGTGTGTCTTAATTGCACGGGGACTTTAATACAAATATTTCTAAAGTGAGTTCACATCCATGAGAATAGCTTGGAATAGTAATCATGACATCACTCTTTAGCTCTCAGTTATGATGATGAGGAAATGATGATGGGCTGTGAAGGTTTTGCAGTGGTTAGTTGATGTTCTCCTTGAACAAGCAGAAAGCAAGGAAGGTCCTTTCCTTCACCAGGTAGAGTATCTGGCATGTGTGGACATGTGATTTAGCCTTGCCTAAGCAGTGACCATAGCTCAGCTTATCTTTACTTAGATTTTACATTACTTTGTTCTAACACTAGATTTTAAAGTGTGAACTCTGTTTTCATTGCATGGCTTAGAATAATAGAAAGGTGGAAATTTGGGGCTTAAATAATTTTTTTCAGAGCTCAATATTGAGTTCATGACCTCATATACATAATTTTGTTCTTAAATATTTTTTCTTAATTTGTTATTTGAAACAGGAATTAGTAGAGAGGTAATTGTTTCATGAACTTAGGGTTATTTTTCTAAGTCATAATTGAGAGATTTTCAGACGTTTTCTGGGATAATCCTTTGTCCTGTTGCTTAGACTTCTACAGATGCATAGAACCATTGTCTGTCAAGAATCTGAGCTTCCTGATGAGCTGCTGTATGGACGGGCAGGTTACCTGTATGCCTTACTGTACCTGAACACAGAAATTGGCCCCGGCACTGTTGGTGAGGCAGCTATTAAAGAGGTATTGTGGGCCAGCTGGACCTACCAATACTAAAAACTATCTGTTAGCGTACAGTTATGAAGCTTCTGCTTCTAGGTGGGACTAATTTTTATTTTATTTTACCTATTTATTTTGGTTTTTCAAGACTGGGTTTTTCTGGGTAGCCCTGGATATCCTAGCAGTCACCCTGTAGACCAGGCTGGCCTCGAACTCACAGAGAACCACTTGCCTCTGCCTCCGGCGTGCTGAGATTAAAGGTGTGTGGCGCCACCACCTGGAGGGATTAATTTTTTTTAAAGGTATCTCATAAAAAATTTTTTTGAAACAGCTACATTTCTTCTCAAACATCTTTTTAAAAGTCTGTGATCTTTGTTGGTTAGTTTGGGTTTCATTGGAACTATACAATTCAACTTCAAAAAAGTAAAATGCGGTGACCATGATTGGGTGCCGTGCCCGTACTCTCTTTTGTTCTTCTGTTCTTCACAGACACCCTTAGCTACATGGCCAAATATAGCCGGCACTCTTAATCGCTTGGAAAGGGCAAAGAATCAGCTTACTCTGTCAGGGTTCCCTTCACAGGGTGCACACCTTATGTCTGTTCCCATCTCATTCCAACAACTTAGATGTCTGGCTAGAAGGCCAGATGCGCATCTAAAACCTGCAGCACTTTACTAACATGAGTCTTTAATTCCAGACAACAGAACATAACACAGACCACATTTCCCTAGCCCCTAGCTCCTCCCTCATCAATGAAGCTAATGTGTATACTCTGTCTTGAAAATGTATTTGCTGTATTTTAGGGAAAATGTTACATCTATGAAGTCAAGGAGGGATAAACATGTTTTTTGTTTAGATCACAAATGGAGGATGAGAAAAAACTTGTGAGAGAGCAGGTGACGTTTATCCCCTTAGAAGACAAACCACCATGTGGGGGAGATTGGTTATTAACCAGCTGAAAAATATCCTTGAACAAATTCTGAGAGGAGATATAAATGTGAGCCAAAAACAAGAGGGGAGGCCTTTGGAGAATTGGGATAGTTCATCGCTCCACTTCGAGACACTCCTAGAGAGAACCGCTTGAGGGAAGGCTTCGGAGCTCCAGGCTCCGGCTGAGGTTCTGGGTTCTGGTGGCTCCAGGTTCCAGCAGAAGAAATCCTGCTGATTACACCAGGAGAATCGTTCCTTGGAACTGATACCCTTACAGTTTCATTATTGTATTCTTTAATCTTCTTTTCGTATTGTTTAGGTTAGTTGGGTTATAAGGGAGGTACTCTCGGTTAGTAAGTTTGTAATAAAATATGTTTGTTAAGAAAATTGAGCCTACAGTGAATGAAGCAAGTAACAAATTTATAGTAGTTTTTAATAGGAAGGCTCAATAAAATTTAGTCAACTTTTCATACTGGAACTTCAATTCCATAGGTAAATTTTTTAAAAATGTTTTTCTTCTCAAATATTATTTCCTGATTTCTCTCTCTGATTTTATTAAATAAAAATAATTGTTAGATAATGGCTGCTTAAAATATTGTTAATACCCTGTGCTCTCCTACACACTAATGTTAATTAGAGTAGATGACGGTGCTTCTAAGCTGTTTTGATTTCTGATGTCCCCTTGTCTCGGTAGGTGGTCACTGCTATTATTGAGTCAGGAAAGACTCTGTCAAGGGAAGAAAGGAAAACCGAGCGCTGCCCCCTGTTATACCAGTGGCACAGGAAGCAATATGTTGGAGCAGCCCATGGGATGGCTGGAATCTACTACATGTTAATGCAGGTACCTGACAATTCTCTGGGATAATAAATAAATAACCATAGAACAAAATATTAGACTAATATGAATGAGGGATTAAATTCTTCATAGAAAACAAATAGGCTGAATTAAAGGTTCCTACTTTGACTCACAGATAATTAACTTGGCTTTATAGCAGTGAATTTCTAAAAGTACATTCTGTATATAATTTGTACCAGAACAGTTGCTTATCACCCAAAGCCTCCCTCTGTTCTTGTCCTGGTGATTGAAGTAGGAATTCCTTAATGGAGATTATGTGCTTTAGATGCAGATGCTTAGAGTGGTTTTGTTCTTTAAGAAAAATACAAATTATGAAAACTTTACTTCTTTGCTTTTATGATGAAGTACACATAGCATTGTTTAGTAACTGCTATATTTAGAAACATGTGCCAGCTTTTACAGACTAAGTAAGAGTGGTGTAGCCAGCTAGCCCCCTCTGCAGAGGAGGCGAAGTGGTGTGATGAAGCCTGTGTTGGGAGATACGTGTAAATATTCTCTGTCCCATGCTGCATGCCCTGTGGCCTCTGTACCCTGCCATATGTCCTGTGGTCATGCTGTCTCTTGGTTATCATTTAGAAGGCTGTCAATATAGTCTATATGAAAATTTTTCTAATTCCATTTGAAAAATGGAAGTCCAGTTTTGCAGTGACAGGAAAAAGACAAAGTTCTCTTACAAATCCTTTCAAAATAACAAGCAAAACAAAAACCAGAAGTTTTAATTCTTTGATGAAACTGGGAAGACATATAGGAGCCAAAAAAAAAAAAAAAAAAGATAAAAACTGGAAATAAGTTTAAAAAAATGGCAAATGACCTAACAGGACAGAAAATCACACAGAAATGCCTGAGGGGTCTGTCAGCAAGAAACCAGCCTGTTTCCCCTGCAGAACCATAGAACTGGGGGGAACTTAAGTGACATGTACCACAGAAGCTGCATCAGACATATATCTGGGTTGAGATGAAGGCAGGGTAGTAGATAAAGGATCTTCTTCAAATATCTCTAAAGAGTCTTTGGATATGTTAAACTTTTCCTTCCAGTAATTCCTAGGAGAAACAAAAGGAATTGGGGCTTGACAAAAAGAAATCATCTCTTGGTCAGAAAAGGCCACATATAGAGGAAAGCAAAGGGAGCCCAATTCCACACGTCACAGTGGATCACTACGCTGCGCTGTTGGCCTCAGACACTTCCACCTCTCTCACAACAATGGGCAGTATAGCCTCCACCCCAGAAAAGAGACTATCACCTCCTTTTGGAGACACTGATTTAATAATTTGTTGTTGTTGTTGCTTGTCACTGACTCTTGGGTCTTCCCTCCCTTCTGAAAGTCTTTGTGATCTATTGAAAACCTTGAGATCAGACACATTCAGAATGTAGTATGGATACATTGTTTCAGAGGTAAGGATGCACTCAAGCTGTAAAGTGATAACAGGCAGAGGGGCCACCTTCATTTTAGGACCTTCCTGTATAATTGATAATAGCCTTGTACCCCTGATCTTTCTGCCTCCACCTCTGAGTGTTAGAATTAAATGCATGCATACTTCAGATAAGAATTTATCTATATAAATAATTTTCTAAGCATAATTTAGTATTCTGAATATATATTTCATGAACTATAGTTTAAAAAACCTAACCTATTAGTATATCTCAGGAAATCATCTAAAGGCTTTCTATTATGTATTTTTAAATATTAAACTAACTTTACTTCAGTGAAGTTTAGGAGCAAGTGTTTTCCTTAAGTTGTCTTTTACTCCATGCTAAACAAAGTCTTTTAGTTGGGAGAGAGAAGGTTTTATTGTATTTAAGAGTTATATTGTTGTTTTAGTAGGATAATATATATTTTAAAGGAGTATTGTTCTTTAATTATGAGTAATACTTATACCTCATTTGGAATCTTGTTCTCTGACTCAAATGAAAATTAACTCACTGGACAGAGAATGAGCCTTTACCCCAGATTTTACCAATAATCTAGATTTGTGAGGGCTTGCTAACATATCACACTAGAAGAAATTTAATTAGCCTAACTTGCAATTTGTTACCACCAATTTTTTTCTTGAGAATCTGCAGAGTATCTTGAAATCCTTAGAATGTTTTATATTTCAGTACTTACAAAACAAAACAAAACCCCATAAAACAGTCCCTCAAAAGAGTAAATATTTCCCAATTGTTTGTATTCTTAACAGTTGAGTAAAACTTTAAAGCAAATTTGGTTCATTCTAGGAGGTAACAGCTAGCGAATGTTTTCAGTAAGTAATGCCTATTATTATACAAATCACTGCAATGACAGAGACAAACATATATTGTTCAATTGGAGCTAATTATTCTGATTACCTTAAAGAAAGAGAGGTTAAATAATTTGCCTGGCAGGTGTCCTCTGCACCAGGCCCTCACTGCAAGGTCAGCCGGGAGGGACATGGAGGGGCCAGTGAAGTTGTATGCCTCATCGTCCCCTGATGCTGTGGGACACCTAGAGGCTGGCACTATGAAGATCTGGACTTTGGAGCACGTCTTTGACCCGCCCTCCCCCCATGGGAAACAGTTACAACTGTTGCAATGCAGAAATACCCAAACCCCACGAACCCGAGCATGGTTGATATTGATGTGCTGGACAAACATGTTGATCCCTCTGGAAAGGGGCACAGCCTCAGACACAGTACAGAGTGGGACCTGCCTTCCATTGTGAAGTCTCTTATTGGTGCAGCAAGAAAGAAAACATACGTGAAAGAAAACATATGTGCAGCAGCACTGTGTAGCTGACCCAGAAAAGGGGACTGTGGAGCTCCAGTCTGCTAACACCTCATGTACACATATGGTCTCAGTGGACAGAGGCTCACATACAAGCCGCACCCCCAGGACCCAGAGAGACTGTCCTGACCCAGGAAACCATCATCACTGTGAAAGGGGTCAGCCTCAGCAGCTACCGTGAGGGGCTCATGGCAAGCACCATATCTTCCATTGCTAACAAAGGGGGAGAAGCCATAGAATGGGTGATACATAAACTGAACCCTGAGACTGAAGACTTGACAGCATCAGCAAGAGGAAGCCTAAGGACACCAACGGCAGCAGTGGTAGAGAAGTGACAGTGGAAATCGGTGTGCAGCACCAAGGCCCCAGGGCTCTTCAAGCTCGCAGCATACTCAGTTGCTGTTTAAAAGATACAACTATTTTAGGTAGATTTTTTTTTTTTTTTT
>OU015744.1:142226084-142242750 GCA_907169655.1 Acomys percivali
AAAAAAAACCTCACATGATTGAATTCTAATTTTGTATCTTTCTTGGTGTTATAAATAATAAGAGTTATAAGATTAGCCATGCTACCGTAGTTAAAAAAAAAAAAAAAAAAAAAAAACTTTAGAAAAAAATTGTTTTCTTTTTGTGCCTTTAAAGCCGGAAGCAAAAGTGGACCAAGAAACCTTAACAGAAATGGTGAAGCCCAGCATCGATTATGTGCGCCACAAAAAATTCCGATCTGGAAATTACCCATCTTCGTTAAGCAATGAAACAGACCGATTGGTCCACTGGTGCCATGGTGCTCCTGGCGTCATCCACATGCTCTTACAGGCCTACCAGGTTAGTGCTTCTCTAGTATTCTAAATGTTAGGGCACAGTTTTTACCACCCAGCTTCCCAGTTGCTTCTGGAAAGCTCATTCAACTCTACACTGAAAACTAGTTTTAAATTTTAATCTTTCTAGCCAGGCTTGGTGGCACATGCCTTTGATCCCAGTACTTGGGAGGCAGAGGCAGGTGGACCTCTGTGAGTTCAAGGATAGCCTGGTCTACAAAGGGAGTTCCAGGAAGGCAGGGCTGCACACAGAGTAACCTTGTTTTTTTAAAAAAAAAATCTTTGTGTTAGTGTGACTACACATGCCATATAGATGGAACTCAGGGGACAATCTTTGGTGTTGGTCGTTGCCTTCCATCATGTTTGAGCAGGATTACAAGTACATGCTAGCAAATCTGACTTACTTTTAAAAATTACACACACACACATACACAGAGACACACACACATATATATTTGAGATTATAAAATAACAATATTATTTTCCCCTTCATTTTCCTCCCTCTAACTGCTCCCATGTATCCCCCAACTTTCTTTTAAATATATGACTTCTTTTTTTAATTGTTGATATTTATGTATATATTCCCAAATATATAAATAACAGTGTGTTCAGTTTATATAATACTACTTATATACATGATTTGGGGGCTGGCCATTTTGTTTTGGATAACCAACAGCTCTGCTCTTCCCTGAGTTCTCCCAGTCTCAGCATTCCTTAAAGTCAGGAACAAAGCTGCCATGGTAGTATACGCTTTGAATCCTAGTACTTGGAAGGCAGAGGTCAACAGATCTCTATGAATTTAAGGTCTACATACTAAGTTTCAGGCCAGGACTACATAGAGAGAGATTCTCAAAAACAAAACTAACTAATTAACCAGCTAACTAACTAACTAACTAACTACTAACTAACTAATCAAATCAAATCAGTACTAAGACAGAACTGTCCACTATTCCCAGTTATTTTCAATATAGTGTTCAAGTCACTATAAATCAGTAAGACAAGAAAAAGAAAGTAAAGAGACAGAGGTCCAAAAAGAATAATTCAAACTATCCATATACATATCTTATACATAAGCTATCCCAAATATTCTACTAGAAAGCTTCCAGAAAAGATCAACCCTTTGAGCAAATTGGCAGATTTGAGCAAATTTACAAAATTACCTTGTAAAAATTAATAGCGTCTCAAAACAGAAACAACAGATACACCTAGGAAGAGATCATGGAAATGATATTAGTCTCAATAGCCTGAAAAAACAAAACAAAACAAACCTAATTAAGGAGGTAAATGACCTCTACAGCAAAAACCTACCTCTGAAGAAAGATATTAGAAGATGGAAAAACCTCTTAGACTCACAGATTGGTTGAATAAGAATAAATAACGTGAAAATGACCGTCCTATTAAACCAACATATGAGGAAGCAAGTGTATACAGATGAATGCATGTGTGGGTGTAAAAATGAAAGTATTTTTTTCTACTTCCACTCTAGCTGACAAATAATGACATGAAAACCTATTATATTTATTAATAATCTTTAAAGCCCTGTAGTTGGACAGAACTCATCTATTCTAAGCCTTCTACACTGGTCTGAACTATTTCCAAGCCATGTGCCCTATTACTTACCATCTACTCTTGACCTGCCCACTCTTGCTCCATATGTGTCCTCATGGTGACTCCCCCATGGTGACCTCTTCATGGCCACCTTCTCCTCTACCTTCTTCCACCAGGGACCATCCTCCTGGGATTCCAAGTCCTGGTACAACTCTCTTACCCAGCCATTGTCTGTTCAGCTCTTTATTAACCAATCACAGATGATGGAGAATAATTTTTATACAACATTGAGGCAGGAGATTCTTCAATAATAATGACATTGCCCATGTTTGGACTACAATCAGATTTCTGGGCACAAAAATCAGCATCTGAATTCACAGGGCACAAAATCATTCCCCAACATCTCCCCCCTTTAGTCCAATAAAAGGCTCTTTGTCTTATAATAATAAACTACATACAATAAGAATAGGGGAGGGGAATAAGGGGAAAATGGGAGGGAGGGAAGAATGGGAGGATACAAGGGATGGGATAACCATTGAGATGTAACAAGAATAAATTAATAAAAAAATTGTAAAAAATTAAAAAAAACAATATATATGATATTTTACAAAATGAATTAATAAAACGTTCATTAAAAAAAGAATAATTGTGAAAACTATCAGGTAGGAATTACATTCACGATGTCTAGTCCATTTGTATTTGGCAATCATGGGAAAAGTATTCTACTATCTGTCCTGTCTTGGTGAGTTCACAGTTCTGTACTTTCTACCATAACTTTCATTTATCCACCTAAAATATCTTCTTAGACCTTAAAACAAATTTTTAACCCTAAACAACTTAAGCTTATATGTGAGACTATAGTTATCTAGTCTTCAACCCCATCAGAGACCCGAGAAAGATGAGTAGACATGAAGTATAGAGCAAGAAGCTTCCAAAACTACAGAAATGACAGACATGTGGCTGCTTGCACAGTCATCCAAGGTTCCTCTGAGACATTGGGGAATCATCTTTGGCCTTCTGGCCCAGTATATGACAGACTTTTTTTGTGTGAAGCAGGAATTATGAAGAACTGCTTACTTTGTCTTGGCAAAGCTCACCAGTTGACTTGCTTGCATCCAGTTTGTCCAATTTGGGCAGCATACTGTCTGCAGTTGAGGATAGGACAGTTTCTTGCCCAGTGGCTAGCCTGCCATTTAGTTTCCTGCTAATAAACAAACTCCATATGGAGGTTCTTCAATGGTCATCTTGTTCTTTGAGGTAGGATGGAGGTGCTACCAGGGTCTGACATTTCTTGCTGTCAAGAAGGCCTTTTATTAAGAAAATATTTTTGAAAGCCATATGTTGTACATCTGTATGGTTTTTGAAGACCATCTGTCTATCTACAGTATATGTGAATAGGCAAACATTCCTTGTTTCTAGCTATTTACTATCTGATTAACTTTGAAAACATCTATAGGAGACTAAATAAAGCTTATTTCTGTGAAAAAGTAAACTAGTAGCTAATATGAACATAAGTTTGATTAACTATTAACTTGCATTTCTTAATTATCCTAAACAGTTTGTAATAGCAGCTTAAAAAGGACTAGAACTTTATATTGCACTAAAATAAGTTGCATAGGTACAATACCTTAAACAAGAGTTGAAACATACACAATATGTTGAATCAAAAATAACCTTATGTTTTTCAATATACAAAGATCCATACCAATGTAAAACTTTTCATTTGTTAATGCTTTCTAGTTTAAAAGTAGATTCAATAATCTATCCTTTTATATGATCATTCCTATATCTTCCCTTTTTCTTTTCATCCCTTTTCCCTTTGTTAGCTCCCAAATATTAGATAGGCTAGAAAGACCAGAGCAAAGAAAAAGAAAGAGAGAAAGAAATCCCTGTGTATAACCTTCTTTACTTTGTTTTCTCCCTGACCACGACCATTAACAACTTGTAACCAATCACCCTTAAATGATGACAAACATCCATCACCCACCAAATGGCCAAAAACCACCCATCCCTCTTTTTGGCAATGGGGCATCATTCTCTTAAAATTGCTTTCTGCTGTCTTGGGGCGACATTTTTGGGTACTGGCCATATTCTGGGAGAACTAGCTGTATCATTTGTATGATGGGAAAGTGCAGGCTTAACTAAAGTTCTGCCTGGAACAATGTACGATGCTGGACAATCTTAGCTAGCTAGTTAGAAGTTGTTCTGGATGCAGATTTTTGAGGAAACAGCTATTGAGGCAGTCTGTGAGGCTGAGTCACCTGGGCTTCTTGTCTTTGATATCTGGTCCTTTTGCTCTGTAAACATATAAACTTTTAAAGGTAATATACATTTTTGCATGAACACATGTATGGAATGTGTAGCGTATACAATTCAGCTAAAGATGATTCACTGTTGTTTGAGCAGGAAAGTTATTTGTCTTTCTTTATAAGTCAGCTTGGACTGTATAAACAAACTGTAGTATAAATTTTCATCCATGCCATATGAAAAGATAGCATGATATAAGTCCTGAAGACTCTGTCCCCAGCAAGATTTATTGGCTATGCAGAGACGTGTTCTCATGTTTCAGCCAGTCTTGGAGCCTTTCCCAAATAGAGGAATCACCAGTTTATGTTATGTGTTTTCTTGTTTTTCTCAGTTTCTTTCTTCATGTCTGCAGTCAGGTCTTTAGGAGGTCTCTCCTGGTCAGATCTAATCTATTAATTTTTTATGGAATCAGCAGCTTTTCTTCCTCTCCTTTGAATGGATGGATGGATGGATAGATGATAGCTATATAGACAGATAGATAGAGCATTATACTAGTATGTAGATAGATAGTATATATCTTAGGGGCTCTTGCCCTCTCCCGGCCTTCACACAGGGACTCCCTGTCACACATTGTCTGGTCTTAGTGGCTCTGAAACTGTGGAGGAAGATTCAGAAACTTCTTAATAATCCTTGACTGCAACATTGTTTCCTAATACTCTTTTGATCATGAAACAACATTTGTATTGCTTTTTGCCCCACTTACTCTTGTTCACTGTAGAGCTGCATAATAGATCATACCACGTACCGTAATGATCATACCACAGGTTTAGTATTATGTAGGCTTTAAATTGCCTCTGTCACAGAAATTGTTTACTACTTATAGATTTAGCCTCAGGTAAGTTGTTGAGATAAGGGCAAAAAGTAGCCAGCTTCTTTACCAAATTATCATACGAATGGCCAATTAACTAGGAAACAAACAAGTGTATACATAGTTCCTAGTGTATATATAGATGGATAGGTAGACAGAGAGGTAGAAAGACAGATAATAGATACATGGATGATAGGTTACAGATAGATGGATGCTAGATGATAAGTAGGTGGATATTAGATGATAGATAGATAGACAGTTAAATAAATGATAATTAGACAGACAGATAGGTGATACTAGATATACTAGTATGTATCTGGCCCAGTTGCTGTTAAAGTTCTTCTTTCTTCTTGAGACTTGAACTTTACTGCTACAATCTGCTTTTCTCTCCAGAGTCTTTCAGTCTCCTAGTAGGACAGCCTATTAAGCCCTGCTTAAAGAATTCAACCACTTTTCTAGTTCAGAGTACAAGTTGATTATGTATCCTGCCATATTGCTGACTTGTATTGTTTCTAGTAAGGACCTTGGAATCTCTAATGTATTTATCCTGTCAGGTAGGAATAGTTTGACTTGGGTTTGTACTTGTAACCCTCTAATTTCACTCTCATGTGTTTCAGCTAGTTGCATGGAGCACCATATTGAAAGGGAATTCGGATAGTGGACATCCCTGTCTTGTTTCTGGCTTCATTAGGATAGGGTTGCTTCAAGTTTTTCTCTATTTAGGATGATATTGGCTGTGAGTTTCTCATATATAGCTTTTATTATGTTGAGGTATGTTCCCTATATTCCTGTGTTATCTAGGACTTTTATCATGGAGTCATGTTGAATTTTGTCAGAGGTCTTTCCTATATAAATTGAGAAGATCATGTGATTTTTCTATTCAAGTCAGTTTATGTTGTCTGCTACATTGATTGACTTATGAATGCTGAACTGTCCTGGATTTCAAGGATAAAGCCAACTTGGTCATGCTGGATAATCTTTTTGATATATGTCTATCTGTATTGCAAGTATTTTGTTTTTATTCTTGTGTCTTCTTTAAGATCATTTAATTCTTTGAAAAAAAATCTATGATCCTTTAAATTCTGTGTCTTGTGGTTCAGCTAGGTATTTCTTTAGCAAGCATATCTACAGGACTGGTAGGTTTTGGAGAGAGAATGCTGAGTGACCTTTCATATTGTTTGTATTTTTACAATGAGATCTGGGTGTGGGGATCTTTTGTTAGTTCTGTGTCTGATATGGGTAGAGCAGGTTGGAGCACAGGAGATAATGTGGGAGTGAGTTTAAGCCTGAAGGTTAGAAATAACTCTGGTGGAATGAAGTCAGTTGAACAGGGTAGCCTGGGCTGGTGTGCAGGGTATGTGCCCTGATCCAAGTCTCTAGTGTAAGGTAGATCTGGCTGGGTAGAGAGGTTGCATGTGTTGTTCTAGGGTTTTGTGGGTTCCAGGCAGGCAGGGCCAGGTCCTGATGGAAGTTTAGAGGTTGGTTGCCACATAGGCACAGATGGCCAGACAAGGCCTGGACACTGGATGTGGGACCAAGACTAGATCTTAGATCTGGCAGATTTAGGAGGGTGTGGTAAGACTCTGGAGAAGGACATACAGATCTGCCTGCCTTGGTGGAGAGGCTCTTGTGCTTGTTAAACCCCAATGCTGTATCAGTTTTCATAATGTTGTATATTTTTCTAATCAGTGAGGAAGTGTTTTTCTGACTCTTATTCAAAACATTTTGCTAACTGTTTTGTTTTCTTACTCTCCAGGTTTTTAAGGAGGAGAAATACTTGAAAGAGGCCATGGAGTGCAGTGATGTGATTTGGCAGCGAGGTCTGCTCCGGAAAGGCTATGGAATCTGCCATGGGACCTCTGGAAACGGTTATTCCTTTTTGTCCCTTTACCACCTGACCCAGGATAAGAAGTACCTCTATCGAGCTTGCAAGGTGAGGGCACCTCTACCTACACAGCTTCTGAACTTCCCAGAACAGAGCCCAAAAGCACAACTCCTCTTCTGTCTTGGGACCTAATCATGGTGCTATATATTGACCTTTTTTTTTGTGTGTGTGTGTGTGTCTTTTTGAGAAAAGGTGTCAACTTGCACAGATAGGCCTTGGGTTTGTTGTTCCAAGCATGACCATGAACTCTGATCTTCCTGCTCCACCCCCAAGTTCTAGGGTCACAGATCTTTGACATCATACGTGGCTTATAAAAATGTTTTATTGTCTTAAAGTATATTTATTCTTCAAGCCTATATTTCTTTATTTGAAAAAATGGGGTGAAGATGACTATGTGCCCAGGATGTTTCAAGAGTTAATTGATACAACACTGAGACTATTTACAGTTGTTTCTAGTTAAGTCCTTCATTGGTTCCCATTAAATCGCTTGTCAAACCTTCCTCCTCTCTCTGAGCAGCTGTAGTGCTGCATGGTTGACCCTTCCTGTTCCACCAATTCTTCTCATCTTATACCATTTTGAAGCACACCACACTAGACAGCACTGTTCTTCCCTCAATAGAACAGTGTCTAAACTGTTGTTAACTATTTCCTTCACCAAAAATGCACTTTCCCCTTGTGATTTGCATAGCACCTCTTTGCCATTTCAGTGTTAAGTTTAACTATGACATTCCTCAGAGTCTTTAAGACTGCCCATGGAAGGATCACCCAGTCATTTATTCAATGTTTTGCTTATTGCTTGGCTCAAACTGGTGAAATATAAGATCCATGATAGTCCTTGTCTAGGGTACTTCCCTATAATATGTACATCAGTAGCACAAGGCCCCAAATAGAAACGGTTAAATATACTTTGAGTGCATTTTCATGAATAGCATGAAGCCAGACATGGTAAATGGTTGCTTGTATGTTTATTACTCTGCATGTTTCACATGGTGTAATTACATATATACTCTAAAATGGTTAACGATTGAGTAATACACCAAAATGTTTGCAGTAGCCCTTGACAGATGCAACATTATGGTTACCATATTTTTAATATGGACAATGAACCCTACTACCATTATGATTTTTTTTGTCAACCCAAATAGAACCGGCTTCCCCATTTTGGAATCCCTCAGAATGCATTTATCTGTATGGTGCCCACACTCATAGAATGATTACTGGGTGCTATAGAAGAACAAGAGAGCAGCGCCCAGTTTAGTCCTAGGATGTCAGAAAATGGTGGGTAGGCCAAAACTAGAAGGATGTATGGAAGTTATTCAAAGGAGGATGAAGAAAGTTGTATAGAGAGGACACTGCCTGCCTAATGGCCTGGAGATTGAAGGATCTAAGAGAATGATGTAAAGTTCCTGGTCACTAGATCATGGGGTCAGGACAGACAGGTGCTAGAGGCAAAGATAAGTATAATGTAGGATGGTTAAATAAATAGGGAGATCTTTTTCTTTTTCTTTTCTTTTTTTGAGATCTTTTTCTTAAAAGATGGCACTTTGTAGGTCAGTTAGGAAGAGAGTGGCCTGGGTAAGTGGCATACTTTACTTTTATAATAGCTAATACAAAGCTATAGAGTCAGGAAACACCTCAGTGTATATGGAGAGAGAGCATGCCAGTGTTGTGGGATGCCATGGGAGGGGAGATGTTAGGACTTGAAGTCAGAGATGCACAGAGCAGTTCTCAAACTTGATTTACACCTGAGAGCCATTGTGACCCACTCATGGTCATTTAAATAATCTCTCTTACTAGAGATTTTTGGGACCTAAGGGTTAATTTTAATAACCAGCCAGACTGAACATTGATTTGGAAAATGGATGGCCTATATTAAGACCCTTCTTTAGAAAAATCACTGTGAATCTGGTGGGGAAGAATCAAGATGACCTTGGGTTTCCACATTGGTGTTTGTCGAATCATTACTGGAGAAGTAATGAGTTATACACCAAGGCAAAGTCTGTGATGTAAGAAGGAAGGCACTAACTTACTTAGGATGCAAAACCCGTAGAGCACAGAGCTAAGGCTAGGTATTTCCACAATGAAGAATTGTTCCAACAACAGCTTAGAGGTGAGGACACCAAGGTCGGGAAGCATCCCAAGCATGTTCTCCTGGAGCATGGCAGCAGGCCATGGAGAGCCAGTGGCCAAGTCTGAGGGCAGGTTCATAGCCAGGGATTTTATTCAGATGGAGCTGGTGCTTGGAAGGAATAAGGTGCTGTTGAGTTAGTGCGCATTTCTTCTTCAGGTGTCCCTACAGTGCTTTAAGGTAGAGGTAGTCTACAGAAGAGGACACAGGCAATGAAAGGTCCCTCATTCTCATCCTGCTAGGGTTTTTGGCCATACACTCCAGACCAGAGCCCTGGAACCACTACTGACCAAACTGGACTCTTTATTTTTTCAACATTTTTTTAATTTTTATTTTAAGTTATATATCTCTGTGTGTCTGTAGGAATGAGCATGGAAATGCAGGTGCCCAAAGAGGTCAAAGACGTCAGTTCCCATGAAGGCTGGAATTTCAAGCGTTTGTGAGCCACCTGATGGGTGTGGCTGCTTAGAACTGAACTATATGCTCTTAACCACTGAGCCGTATTTGGAGCCCACTCTTTAGTTCTTATAAATTCATTAAAGTGTCCCATCCATTGCCTCTTACAAAATTCTATTCTTAAAAAGAACTGTCTTTCTTTTTAGTTTGCAGAATGGTGTCTAGATTACGGAGCGCATGGATGCCGCATTCCTGACAGACCCTATTCCCTCTTTGAAGGTAGGAGTATAAAAAAATAAAATAAATCTTTACATTTAAATATTTGGGCTAGTGAAATTGCTCTCTCTGTTCTGAGGACTGGCACTGCTATAGTTACTGTTGCTTCAGGAAAACTTCAGAACTTTTGCACTTGCAAGCACTCCAAAACTATTAGAATTTCTGTGAAATAAATACACACAAGGATATACCCTGGAAGGCTTACTGGATGGGGGAAGATGTTAAGTTTACTCTTCTGAATTTCCTCAGTAGTATTTTTTTCTAGGGTCCTCTCAAGGGTTTTAAGGGCTACTATTTGTTTCTGTTGGATTCTAATAGGTTCCTGATTTTCTTTATTCTTTAAAATACACTTCTAGAACCCTTTCATCAAATTAAAAACTTGTAGGGAAAGCTTGGACCAACACAAATTTTCTTCAGTAGCAAAATAAAGAAACAGCCTCTGACATGGTACTCAGTAGACTAGTAGCAGCCACCAACCAGACATGAACTGCAGGAACGTAAGAGAAGAATCTGGTCCCCAGAGGCTATGTATAGATTCCATCCAGGTCAAGTTCTGAAACAGACAAAACTCAAGTACGGCAGTTACCTCTAATGATGGAATGAATGTAGGATGCAGGGACACATGGAACCGCTCTAGGGTGATAAATCCCGATTGTGATGAAAGTTTGTTTTATACAGGTTGTACAGTTTGTCAAAATGAAAAAAAAGAACACTTAGGATTTATGTATTTGTGGGTGAATTTTATGGCAGAAGAAAACTAACTAAGCAAACTGAAGCAGTGAGGGGGAGACACAGGAGGACAAGAAGCCCCACCCCACCCCCAGTTCCTGTCAGTCAATTTCAAAAGCTGTTGTTTAATCAGCGCCCTGCTTGGGGGGAGGGATTTTGACATAAACAAATCACACTTATTTGAAATTTACTTTCTTAGAAGCTAAAGAAGAGATAAAGTTGGGTGGAGACTGTAAAATCTCTGAGAGGAAAGTTTCCTTTATTGACATACACTTGGCAACATTCTTAAATTCCTCAGAGGCTTTTGTTTGCTTTTTAAAATCATACATGCTGATGATGGTGCTCAAGCCTTTACACCAATTAGATAAGCATTGTAACACTGAGCTGTGTCCGAGGTCTGCATCCAGAGATGATGCAGTATCATCTTACTTACTGCTGAGCCACCTCTCCAGCCCCACTGGGTCATCTTAACATCTCAAATGCAAGATAAGAACCCAAAAGCCACTTCAAACATAATATAGCAGAATTGAGGAGAGCTCAGTAGGAAAATGTGCTCATCACACAAGTGTGAGAATCTGAGTTTCTACTCCCAGAACCCCAGATATGTAGAGGCAAAGCTCAAGTGTATAATCTCTGCATCTTAAAGAGGATTTGGGAAGTGAGGCAGGGGGACGTCAGGTGTGCATGCAGTAGAAAACAATGGAGACCCTGTCTCAGACAAAGTGGAAGGCAAGGACTGACACCTGAAGTTGTCTGCTGAAGTCTATACACGCACGCACGCACGCACGCACGCACGCACGTATGCTCAATAGTAAAGAAAAGATGGTCTACTTTTCTGTTGAGTGCTGTTGGTAATAATGTCACTTTTAATTTATGATGATGCTTTCTCTTACGTCCTTAACAGCCCCTGGTAGGGGAAGGGATTAAATGTCACTTTGTCTTATCCCCTAACCTGTGTGGTTCTTAAATGTTGCACATTTTCATTTGCAGGTATGGCTGGTGCTGTTCACTTTCTCTCTGACATGTTGGTACCAGAGACATCACGCTTTCCGGCATTTGAACTTGGGATTTTGCAGAAGGATTAAAAAGGTGCAAAAAGACCACTAACATACCTGTTGGACCAAAAACCACTGACTGATTAGTGCCTGACACAGAACCTACTGGAAATCCTAAAAGAGGAAGAAAGAAGGGCAGAAACCTTCACAAGCCCCTTTTGTTGCAAAGACCCCCAAATTAGAGCATGAGTGATAGAAACCATGTCATCAGCACTCTGTGACAGCGTTTCCCTTAAAGGTGTGAAATATGAATTCTTCATCTCTAGGCTCCTCGTAGTGTGCATGTCTCTTGGTGCTTGTCTATAGGTGTAAATTGACTAACTAGAAAAGCCTCACTCATCACATGAACTCTCAGCTGAGCATGTGTGAGTGCTTAAGGCCAACAGCCACACATTTTTGTATATAGTATCTAAAATTAGGGTGTCATACAGCCGTGTGATATCTGTCTTAAACATCAGCTAGCAAATCTAGATTTCCTGTGAGAATACTGTGTTAGCATTTTCCATGGGCACTTTTCCGAACAGCATGAGTGAGAGACAGCTTCCCAAACCAGAGAAAAGTAGGCAAGTCAGTGTGCATTTCAGAGCTCAGGAAGACACAGCTAACACTGCTCCCCTCTTTGTATGTTGTGGCCAACACAATTAATGACTAAACATTAGGAATTCTCAGACATTTACCCAAATACATATTATTAAAACAGACTCCACCTTACTGTTACTGGAATAGCTTACTAATATAAAACAGAGTAGCTACAATGCCAAATGGTTCCATTCATAACCCTTCAAATGATTAATTCACATTTTGGTAAATTATTAAAAGTGTGAATTTTAAACTGCTATATTCCTTATTTTTCATCCTGTTTGGGGTGATAAATTCTAGGCTGAATTTATACATATAAGGAACAAAATAATCTAACCACGACAATTATTTTGGGGTGATTTTAAAAATTATTTTAAGGGCATTAAGTTCAGTTCTTGTGCGGTTAGTAGTCCTTCACATAAGTTTCAGAGTTGGTTGCTGTTTGTGATACAAGTGGGCTAGATTTCCTAAGTATGTTTTGTTTTGGAGGTAAAATGTTATTAAAAAAAAAAAAAACAAGCGGGGTTATGTAATAATCTGGACCTTAGTACTTCCTAAGTGTCAGCCCTAGTTTCTACTTCTTTTATAAAGTAGGAAGAATGGTGACAATGTGAAAGAGAAGACTTCTTCATGCACGTACCATTGTGAGTGTGGAACCTTGCTGGTGAGGCTGGTCCCCTGAACAACTGGCCTTCAATGTCCCGATGGTGCCGCCTAGGTCTCTTCATTGCAGGCACTCCTGGTTCTGTGTCATGACCCTTCTCTTTCCCCTTGGGTTGATTACGTGTGTGTGTGTGTGTGTGTGTGTGTGTGTGTGTGTGTGTGTGTAAATCCTCAAGGTCATCTTTCAGCTCACCTGCCGAGCTGGATAATGGGCTTCTCATGGCCATCCAACACCACTTCCTGAAGGCGGGGCAAACCGTCACAAATAGGCTAAGGGGAAGCCGTTCTTTAGACCCCACGTACTGTCTAGTCTCATTGAAACAACACATGTTTCATCCTTTTACCCATTTTATAAAAGAAAATAATACAAGGCAGAGCTTATGTTTGAGATTCTTGTTTAGTATCTTGAAAGAAGCTTCTGGGGCTATCTCATAAGCCATTTTCTGCATCATGGTGGAGCTTGTGGGGCCTGGATATTGCCCAAGGGCCTTAAGAGCAGCAGTAGCAGGGTGACTCTCCCCAGTATGCTTACTCATATATATTTGACAGATACTAGTATCTTTCTGACCAATATGCTGAGGGAAAAATAAAATGTCCATAGAATAAATGATGAACATTTGGGTTACATATTTCCCTTTTAAGACAGGTGGGTTGGTACCTTCACTGTGTGCCAACAGATGTGTATCTCAAGTGACAACATAGATGTTTTTCGTCATATCCGCTACACATGCTGCCCTGCTACAAAGGCTGTAGCATCATCCTATAAAGCAAAGGAGCAGTAACATGTCAACCAGGACTGAGGATTCACATGTGGCCATTTAAGAGTTGTTCAAAATCAAAATAAATACCATCTCACTTTTGTTTCTTAGGCTTGTTTATGTCAACAACTGTATTCTAAATTGTTGGAAAAAATCTTAAAATATGTACACACAGAATACCATTTTGAAATCTGGAGGGGAAAAGTTAATGTCCACAAAAAGTGTTTGGGGTTCTTTGGTATTATTAATTAAAGACAGTTTTGTGGTGATGACTTATGGAGTCGTCATAATTTTCTCTTTTCTGTCTCAGTGGGTACTTCTGTGTTACTCTTGGTCTTTATCTCTTGGTCACAGTCTAGTTTATACATTTATAATGGTCAAAAACAATGTGAATAGGCATGTGGCAATACCAGCAATTTCAGTCCTACTTATGAGAAAGACAAATCTTTCTGAAAGCCCCTCGAGTAGTGTTCCATGAATCTTTCATTAGCCAGAATTTGTCATATTGCTTTCTCTCACCATAAGGAAGACTGGGGAAATTAAAATATGCAACTTACTCTGATTATGTAAAAGGCAAGACAGGGGTTAGATATATCAAGTAACCAAAGAGTTCAAATAAGTGAGCATTTAAGAATGGTAGTATATAGCAGGTGGCAGCACTGCTTAACTGAGTTGTTTTTGAGTGTCTTGGTTACTTTTCTATTGCTGTGACAAATTAGGCAAGGATAAAAGAAAACATTTCATTTGGGGACTCTTAGCACAAGGAAGAGAGAGTTAACTTGTAATTATGTGAGCTTTTGAAACTTCAAAGCTTATTTCCAGTTACATCTCTAACAAGGCTATACCTCCCAACCCTTCCCAAACAGTTCTACCAGCTGGGTACCAAACGTTGCACTTATATGAGCTTATAGGGGCCATTCTCATTCAAAGCACCACAGTGATAAAGGCTTGAAGAACTATGGTGCAGTCTGTGTTATTGCTTGAGTCTGAGGTTGGCTTTAACACTTAAAGATCTTACGGCATCTGCACATCCTCAAAAATAAGGAATGGATGCTGTGGGGCTGGTCCTGGACTTTCTAGGCTGCTTCCACCTGAAATGAAGTGACAGCAATTCAAGAGGAGATTTGCAGGGAGCTATGTTTGGAAGTGGATGCTCTGGAGAACTACTTACTTATAATGTGTGTACTTAATGCTATATGCCATGTATGTATGTTTTTCATACAGTTAATGCTATATTTTATATTCTGTACCACTTATGTTAGTCATTTTTCCATCACAATACAAAATACTCAAAAAGTTTAAGAAAGTTTATTAACTTCGGAAGTTTCAGTGTGGTCCCATTGCTGTCGGCCTATGGTGAGGAAGAGCATCATGGATCAGGAACTTTGCCAAAGCAAAGTTGGCAGCCAGGAAGTGCAGATGGGGAATGACAAGATACTTTATCTCACTAGGTGCTACCATCTACATAGTTTTTTTTTTTTTAATAACCATTCAGTTGTCATTAATGAGAAACCTATCAAGAGGCAATCCATTGATGAGGTTGGAGCTCCCAGGATCAAATCACTCCATGAAAGTCCATAGCATATAGCTTCTGGCGAACACCTTAGATCCAAAACATGATACCTTTTCCATAACAGCGTCATCTTGTCAATCTTGGGTTGCCAAGCGTTTGCAAGAAGATGGTACCCAGAAGTGTTAAGAGATTTATGTAATGAACAAAAAAGGGGCT
This sequence comes from Acomys percivali, assembly GCA_907169655.1. Lineage (NCBI taxonomy): Eukaryota > Metazoa > Chordata > Mammalia > Rodentia > Muridae > Acomys > Acomys percivali. The sequence continues at coordinate 142,241,276 of OU015744.1, forward strand.
TTATCTCTCTCATTGGCAATCATCTGTGTTCTCTAATTCATTCAAAATTATTATCCACCAATGCTACATTATTATGGCTACAATGGTTTCTGCATGTAATGGTGTATACCACACAGTTTGTGCTGGCAAAGACAGCACAGTTCCATTTTTATGAACATGTCAAAAGTCCAAAATTGAGGACTTATACTTTGATCTAGCAACTTGTTTTTCATATTTTATTCCAAAATATAGATGTTCATGAAAAGGATGAGAACGACGCATCACAGTAGCAGTCACAATAGACAAAAAGAATAACAATGTGAGAAAAAGAGGTTGGAAAACTGTATTGTGACCATAAAGTCTGAAATGAAAAATGGGACTTAGCAGAGCTTAGTAAAAATCATAATCAAGATGAAAGAATTTTATAATCAGAAAATTTGAGATAATGGTGGGCTACAGAAGGAAGAGCTCCATTTTTTCATGGGATAAGGCGATACTGTGTTCATGTTATTGTACCATCACCCACAGTTGCCATCACCCACAGTAATGCCAGCAATCTGGGACAGCACCATGAAGGCTAATGCCTTACTTAAACCTATGAGTTGGCAAGAGATCGCTGCTTCACAGACAGCAGGCATTCTGTGCCTGGGAATGCTCACCTGGATCCTCTGTTACCAGACCACAGGGAGGGAAGGAGAATTCTTTTTTTTAACTTTTAGTTGATTTCTTTGTGAGTTTCACATCATGCGCTCCAGGCCCTTTCATCTTTCATCCCCCTGTCCTCTTATATCCATCTTGGCCCTTGCAACCCCACCTCCAAACAAAACACACAAGCAAACAACAAAAAACAAATAAAAAAAAAACAAAGCATAGAAAACACCTCATTGTGGAAGCCCTAGTATGTCACAAGGAGTCCCACAGTATAGCCCTCTGCCCACATATCTTCACCTGTAAACATTCATTGCATTGAGATCTCTGTCTACTGTGACAGCATTAATATTGGGTCCTCAGTAGGACTCCTCCTGGTTTGTCTTAGAGTTTCTATTACTGCAACAAAACACTATGACCAAAAAGCAAGTTGTGGAAAAAAGAGTTTATTTGGCTTGCACTTCCAGATCATAATCCATCATTGGAGGAAGTCAGGACAGGAACTCAAGAAGGATTGGAACCTGGAGGCAGGAGCTGATGTTGAGGCAATGGAAGAGTGCTGCTTCCTGGCTTTCTTCCTTTGGCTTGCTCAAATTGCTTTCTTATAGAACCCAGGACTACCAGCCCATGGATGGCACCACCCACAATGGGTCTGGGCCATCCCCCATTGATCACTAATTGAGAAAATGCCTCACTGATGGATCTATCATCCCTCCTAACACTTATTCTTTTCTTAGGCTGTTGGTTTAAGGGCATCAGAAGCCCAATGTGACCGGGGGAAAGTCTGAGCTTCCAGTTCAATGAAATGTTTATTGTTGGCTCCTGGCAGGAGCACGCCCCCCCCCCCC
>OU015744.1:142242760-142298835 GCA_907169655.1 Acomys percivali
CTGGAACCAAAACTTCTGGTCCAGCAGAACTTAGAGTTGCAGGAACAGGAAGCAAAAACTATCCTAGTGGGTCACTAAGAATGACTTCCATTTTCTATCCCTTGATTCCTGGCCCTGTGGATCCTACTGGCTGTAAAAGAAACTGTACCATACATCGGATGCTGAGTCAAAGCATAAACTGCATTCTGAAGAACCCTGCCCCAGCCCTGCATGCTGCTACCACATAATCGGTGCTATAACTGTTGCTTCAAAAGGCCATTCCATCGTTCTATGAGGCCAGCTGCTTCAGGGTGGTGGGGAGCATGGTAAAACCAGTGGGTTCCATGATTGTGGCAGTGAAATGAGTTCCTTGGTCAGAAGCAGTACTGTGTGGAATACCATGATGGTAGGTAAGGCATTCTGTAAGTCTACAGGTGGCAGTTTTGGCAGGAACATTACGAGCAGGAAGGCAAATCCATAACCGGAATAAGTTGACACACAAAACCAGAAAATGGTCTACAAAGATTTCCATTGACTCTGAGTGTCTCTAGAGAGAGGGGAAGGCAGCACAAACACCCAAAATGCCAGTGCCTTTTATGTCTCTTCAGAATAAGATAAAGCAAGTTTTGCCTGGGACATGTGGACTTTTTGGTTCACGCTCCAGGGACCACCCTCAGCAGCTCTCATTGACCTGTAGCCCTCTGGCCTCTCTGTCCACGAGCCCTCTATACTGCTCTGGGCCATGGTGGACTTTGCTTGAGGCAGCCTTTGTCCTCTAGCTCCTCGTATTACTGCCCAATTTCTTCTCCCTGATCATAGCCTGTCCCACAGTCTTCTTCACTACCACTTCCACCACACTGTGGTGGTGCTGGATTTGACGCCTTCTTCAATGCTCTTCATATCTATGTACCTACTCAGGTCACTTCTATCAGAGGAAGTAGAGGTACCAGCAGGTCCAGTGACCTGAGCCTACCACATTGCCAAATAGTCTGGCTGCCCTCCCCCACCCCCAGTATTTTAGGAGTATCTCTCTGGACCTTTCGACTCACAATCCAGTGGCCACCCTCAGCAGCTTTCACCATTGTCAGCTGTACTCTTTTGGCCCCTCTGTCCACATGGTTGTCAACACTTGGAGAAGCCAGCTTCAAAGCCTCCTGTGTACCTTTCTCAGTGCTCCTGACTTCACTGTGTTTAACTATGACACTATTGTAAAACTGTGGGTTTCCCCCACTCTCTGGCTTCTATAGCTGTCACAATGGGCTGGATCGCTGGCGCCTTAATTTCAGCATTTTGCTGTTGTTGAGTCAAGCTTCTAGAACCCTGGGGGAATTTTTCTGTTGTTTCTAAGCTGAATGGGCTAAGATAAGAATTCAAAATATCAAGGATAAGTTTTGCAGAGAAATGCCTCCGCAATTAGATAGGGGAGCTGATGTAATACAGGAGAATACTTTAGGGTCAGAATGGAGGGATCTCTTCTTTCTAAGTGACAGAAAGGATAGAATAAAGAGATCACTAGGTGGATCTCTGTGAGTTTAAGACCAGCCTGGTTTATAAAGTGAGTTTCAAGAGAGCCAGGGCTGTTACCCAGAGAATCACTGACCTAAATAAATAAATAAGTAAATAAATAAATAAAACCCAAAACACTCCCAAGCAAAAAACCCAAAACAAAACCAACACCCCAAACAAACAAACACCCTACAAAAGACCAAAAAAGATTCAGGGCCATAATTATGTGGACAGAGGGGAGGGAGGAACATAGCTATATCTTCTCTGGTGCCAAGAAAAGCATCTGCAGGATGGTGATAAGGGAAATAATCTATGGGCCAGAGAGACGGCTCAGCTGTTACAGGCTATGCTCACAACAAAACATATAAGGGGCTGGGATTACTCTCTTCGGGTCCACGAGGTTCTACTTTGTACAGCATCTCCCTATTCATTTGGATGGCAACTATGCTACCCAGCTTTGTGTCACTGTAACAAATAGCAAAGAAAACCAAAGGTTATTTTGGCTCAGTTTTCCAGGTTTCGTCTTATGATCATGGGTTGGTCTTGTTTCTTTGGGCCTGTGATGAGGCAATCCTACAAAGGCATGTGATGGAGCAGGGCCACTTATCACATAGCCAAAGAGAAACACAAATTTCAACTTTGGGAGATTAATTGAAAGGTCCCAATATCCACCTCAGAGATGTACCCTTAAAAATCAGAACCTCTCTCATGAGGTCCTCCCTCTTCACGTTTCTACCACCTCATAATTCAAACCAGGTGTGGACCAAGCCTTTAACACATGGGCCTTGGGGGTGGGGTGGGGCGGGGAGCATGCATTTTAGATTCAAAGTAGAGAGGAGACATACAGATAGATTGTGGGAAAGCTGGAAGAGGCTTAAGCTGCAAACACTTTTAATAGAAATACTGAGTAGCCTAAAGTCACTTCTTAAAATCAGGTAACAATTTGAGTAGCCTGCTTCCCAGAACCATGCAAAAGTAAGCTTCTGGTCCACGCCTATACCTGGGCATCTCCAAGTGGAGCCCATTGATGTTTCTTCAGGTTCTTCCTTCCTTCACCTCCCTGGTGTGTGTTCCCTTCCAGTTCCACCTCTTTTCTTTCTGTCTTTCTTTCCTTCTTTCTTTCTTTTTTTCTGTTCTTCTTACTTTTAATAATTTAGTAAATAAAGCAAACATGATTATAACAATACAGTTTTCTATTTTGTATGGATGGTCTCCTTTTCTATTGTGGTTGAGCACATTGAATAGCTATCCTCTCTTTAGAAGGCCTATTATACTAAAACATTCTCCTTAAGATGTTAACTACAATGGAAGTGGAAATAACAACAGCCGGCAGTCCCAGGCTTGTCCTCCTCGCCTTCACTTTGCTAATCACTTATTTATTTTTTGTTAATTTATTCGTATTACATCTCGATTGTTGGCCCTTCCCGTTTCCTCCCATTCTTCCCTCTCTCCCACTTCCCCCCTTCTCCCCTCCCCTATGTCTGTGATTGAGGGAGACCACCTCCCCCTATATATGCTCTTAGAATATTGAGCCTCTTCTTGGTAACTTGCTATCCCTCCTCTGAGTGCCCTCAGGCCTCCCCATCCAGGGGACATGGTCAGAAAAGGGGCACCAGAGTTCGTGTGAGAGTCAGATCTCACTCTCCACTCAACGGTGGAGAATATCATGTTCGTCGGCTAGGTCTTGGTAGGGGTTCGAAGTTGTTTTCTTATCAGCCAATCACACCAGCCTTCTTTTATTTCAGAGGTTACTCCACATTTTTGTTCTTGGCATCTTTTGTTTTGTTTTGACAGCTGTTTCTGATATGCTCATTGGAATTTGGAAAGCACAGATGAAGGTGTGTGAAGATTTTCCGTCTTAAGTCATGACCTTTGATTTGGAAACAACCATTTTTTTCTGGGAGAAGTTGGCCAGGAGGGGTGTCTTCCCTGCCTAACATAGATGTGATGCAAGCAAGTGATGATCATTTTTCTTGCTTCCTGTCTACCTAAGGGGTTTGAATGAGATCAGCATTTGCCAAACCCATCCTTGAAATACCCCTAACCAAATAAATTGTTTTAACCAGTGTTCTGTTGCTGCAAAGAGAAACCATAACCACCATAACTCTTATAAAAAAAAAATTTAATTAGGGCTTGCTTACAGTTTCAGAGGTTTAAGCCATTATGGTCATGGTGGGAAACATGGCTGCATGTCGGCAGACATGGTGTTGGAGAGGTAGTTGCAAACTGTACATCCAGATCATCAGGCAGCAGGAAGAAAGCAAGCCTTTAGGCCGGCCTTGAGCTTCTGAAACCTCAAAGCCCACCCCTGTGTCACACTTCCTCCAACAAGGCCACACCTCCTAATCCTTGTCAAGTCTTGCCATTCCCTAATGACTAAGCATTCAAATATATGAGCCTGAGGGGCATTCTTATACAAATTACCATACAAATTAAAGGGCCTGCAAGATGGCTCAGCAGGTATGACATCTGTCACATAAGCCTGACAATCCAAGTTCTATCCCCAGACCCCATGTAAAGGGGTAAGAGAAGAACTAACTCCACAAAGTTGTCTGCTGATCTCCATCTGTACGGTCTTACGTGGGAGACACACACAAACACAAACTCACACTCAAATTCACCCATCCTTAGATTTGGTATTGGGCAGAAGGGCTGTGATACGTCCAACTCTCCCCTCCCCACTTCCCTGAGAGGAGTGTATAATTTGTAAGTTTGTAAAGTAGAAGATAATACAGAATTATGGTGCTTCTTAGAATATTCAGTTAACATAACATAGTCTGGCAATAACCTTGAAATAAATACTCCAAATGTGGGTCTACAAACAGAGAAGGGACCAGGCTTCTAAGGCAAGTATTTGAAGAAGTCAGAAGATAAAACTTAACATCATTTAATAATTCAACCAAATGCAGTTTAGCTGTGGTAGCTAAATCAACAGTCACATCCAAGCAACACAATTCCTGACTACAGAGAGCTGGACATTTGTTGTCTTGAGATGGGAGCTGCTCTCTTTTCTAGCCTGTCTTGCAGGACTGTCATGCAGTCCTTTAGCCTCAGATCGAAGAACAGCAGAGACCACACCCTGCATAACACCATGCCCAGCTCTACAGTGGAACTTTAAAGTGAGGGCCAACTTACCGTAGAAGGAAAGAGCCACATGCCTGCTCCAACCCTGTTAGGTAAATAATTCTGCTTCTCAGCTTGCTTCGGACAACTTTTTCCTATCTTGATTTTTCAAAACATATATTCCTGGTAACACTTGGCTTCCAAGCATGCAGACAGAGCACATGATCAACCCTCCTGTGCCCCCTATGTTAATGCACAGTCATGATCCACTGTGCATGATTTCTCATGAAGAAGTCCACCTCCATCCCCTTTCCACTCCCCAGAGGGGGAAAAAATCAAAGCACATGACCAAATTCACTTTTATTTTTTTATACATAGGAAACAGGACCCTATCAAAAGAGAACAAAGAAGAAATAGGAGCCAATTGTTGCCAAGGAAGAGCATGCACAAGTCTGCTTCAGGTCTGTCCCCACGCAGTGGCTCTATAGGACCTCAGCACACATTAATGGAGCTGCTGGAAGGGTGAGTATTACTCACCAAACACAAGGAAACAAGAATGCTGGGAAACACCCCAGAAAGTGCAATTTCCATAGGTGTTGCCAGTGTTTACAGCTGTAGGAATTCCAACGCTGGCTCAGTGGCAAACAAAGTTTATCTTACACAGACGCTGAAGTATAAAATTGCTGAGCCCTATCAGTCATTCAGCTTCTCAAAAGGATTTGCTATCAAAAAAGATAAGACTTAGTCAGGGACACTGAGTGAGTGCCTGGATTCAGCTGTTCCCGGATGCAATCCCAGGGGCAGCTCTGACTGTGCTTCTCCATTTTAAAAGGAACAGAGGAAATTGAAGTTAAAACCACAAGTGATAGAAGAGAGAGGAAATGTTTGGACCGTATAGTCATCTTGATTGTAAACAGCAGACATTGTGCTTTGTTGTCTTATTTAAAACAAGGACCCAAGCATGGAGAGGTACTGGGTCTAGTGACCAGAGACACAAAGGTGGTCAGTGACTTGGGCAGCAGCATCTGTACCTATCTATCAAGTCCCCATGCGTTCTGTCCTTACACTAAGGCCATGCAGCTACTGTCCTGATCCCTGAACCCCTGCCTCACAAATACCCTAACAGAGAATGACACCATGCCTCCTGGTCTTGTAAAGAACACTCCATGTCCACTTGAGAGAGATGTTTGGATGCCCGATTCAGCAAGTAACAATTTACCAAAGGCTCTGATTAGTTCGTTTAAAATGCCACTCCCTTTACTTGCAGCCCCAGTTCCCACCATACTACACATAAATACTCTAGACATCTTACCTACACCACCTTGCCCTTACTACACAAGGTCTCACTCTGGGTTTAAATACATAATCAACATGACTAACTACGCAAGGGAACATGACTCCTCACTGTTAACAACCCCCTCCACTACTTGTAAAGCTATGGGTGAGCTTTGACTCTCCCCTGGGAAACGGAAGCTCTAACTACACCTTCTTTCTCTACTTTTGATTATGTGGTCTGTGCAACTAAGAAGGCTTCCACTGTTCTACTCACAAATGTCCCCTCTTCTGAGCCCGGCACATCTCTGCCAGGACTTACTCAGAAGAGCTGCTCTTTCTTTGCTGGGCTTCTTTGGCTGCTCTCTCCCTCTCCAAGGGTCAATGACACTACCCAGCCTAATGTGTCCCTCTGTTCGGAAGTGTCCATGAGACCCATCACCAGAACTACATAAGGGAAGGGGGTTGGGGCTCTCTGAGCAGTGACCCCAAGAGTTCACACTCTCCACTTGATCTCAAGGGACAGGACTCTTACTTCCATAAATGCACTAAAAGAAAAAAGAAGCATGTTTTTCCATCTGGAGCCAGATCATGATTCATAAAATTCCATGTCTCCATTTAGAGCAGGGAGTTGTTTCCCCTGACTTAAAGATATTCCCTTCTTTAACGGTCTTTAGTTAACTGCAGATAATGTCCAGCTGGGGCCTGAATCTTGACCCTTATTTTGCAGCGGAAGTAGCATGCACCTGGGTCTTTCCTTTTCCTGCAGAGGAAAGCCTGTTTTCAGAATGTGAGTGGAGACCAAACAGCATCAACAGGCCTCCCTAGCATATCCACAGTTTGTATTAGGAGAATGGGCTGGGACAGTGGCCCTTGGAATTTCTTTGTCAACTACTGCATCATGGGAGTTTTATCTCAGCCTGACTGTTTTATCTGCCCCCTGACACATAGGCTATGCCTTCCTTTCCTCTTAGCCTCTCTCCCTGAGGATCTACCTTGGTGCCCCCCCCCAAGGAATGTCAACCCTCAGGGACTGCTGCCACACTCTCTCAGAGAGCACAGACTACATCAGAAACAGAAGCAACAGAGGAGACAGTGTGGATTCAAATGTCCTCCACAAAAAAACTTGAAAGAGAACTGGGCTTGCCTTGAAAATATCAGAGCAATTTGCTCTTGGACCATCCTATTAGCAAGTATCAGTGAGGATGGGGAGGACACACAGAAGGGCCTGTCCAGCCTCTGCCTTGATGTAGCATCTTGCTACTTGTCCTTCACCACCTGTTCATAGGGTGGAGGGGGTGTGTTGCAGTAGGAAGGAGGGGGTGGGTAAGTTGTGCCTCCGTGGGGTGAACTGGGCTGGACCTGGAAAGCCATTGCCATGGTATTGCCAACAGGATTCATCCCGGGTCCTCCTGGGTCGGTGTAATATGGCGGCCCCATTTGCTGTGGTCCTGAAAAACAGATATCCATACATGAGTGCAAAAGAGAAGAACCCGACATCTGGCACATCTCAATACTACCAGGCCCCTTCTGCCCACCTCATACACTGCACTACTCTCTATTGGGAACAGAATACTTCTCAGTACAGAAAATACCTATATTTGGTAACAAGCCAGAGGAGCATGCATAGTCTTGTACTCAGGGGACATACTCCCTCTGGCGAGAGATATTGTTGAAGTAGCCATCTGCCTTCAGAGTGCACTAAAGCTCAGGAGAATGAAAGGATGACGGATTCTCCTGCGGAGGCACAGGCATCTAGCACAGACTCCAAGAGCTGGAAGCAAGCCAGCTAGCTTTGAGAAAGCTGGTGAAGCATGTGCTGGAAATATATGCCTAAGTCATGGTGAGGAAGCCACAGCGTAGGCAGCTGTCACTGCACCCTGGCTGTGAGAAGATCCCCAAAATAACTTGTTCTCCTGACTCTTGGCCCAGATGTATCAGAGTCCCATCGGCATACTTTGAACACAACTTGCTGGAAATTCAATGTACATAAGTTAAGGTGTCCATTCCTGTACCATTTTATGAGGACAAAAAATATCTGTCATCCAGGTGGGTTAAAGGCCTCAGGCAGGGAGGGAACTCCTACAGGTCCATGCTGGGTACACTTGGCAGTTTCCTGAGATATGTCTGCTTCTTCTGTGACAGAAGGAAGGGGCTATTATATACACTTACTTAGCCTTCTGCTCTTGAGGACCAGAGGAGGAGGAAGGGAGGGGGGAGGCAATTTTCTGTGACAGGCTAGCATAGGGAAGGCTGATGTCTCTGTACTAGAGATATAGCTTGGGCTGTGTTTGTAATGTCCCAAGAGTGGGGCTACTCAAAGTAATACTGGAATGTCAGCTCATAGATTTTGTAGGAATTGGCTGGATTTATCTTAATATTTTATAAAATATTTGAACTTGGAGATGTATTTAGAATATGAAAAAGTTAAACAGAATAGACAAAAGGTAGGCATATATCGTTTAATTGAGAAACTTGATAACTACCAGACCTGAAATATGCTGGAAAACTGGGGTTTCCACACTCAGGAGTGCGGTTGAAGCTATAGGGGCAGCAGTGGTAGATGGTGCCTCGTGTTTAGCAGCTGAAGGCTCCCACTAGACAGACAACAAGGCAGGAACTGGGACAGCTTAGCCAGAGACAGAGGTGCTCAGAGGAAGTCCACAATCCAGACCTCTCCAGAGCTCTTTTGAGTTAGCTGGAAGATCCAGTGCCTAGGTCCTGACTGAAATAGTCACTCAGGCTCCCAAGAAGGTGAAAGCAGATGGCTACAGCTTTGGTTCAGGCAGAGATGCATGCCCAGGGGCGTGACAGCAGAAAGATGTCACTTCATGTATGAAAGGCACGCAGCCAGGGCTGGCAAGTTAGGCAGATGTCTGCAGACTTGAGAGAGAACATTTCAAAGACCTGTTCCTAAATGTATACCTGATTCTATGGAAATCAAAAGAACCTCAGAAGTATAGGCAACCGCATCACGCATAATATGAAGATTAACAAATGCTCCCAAGGAAACACACACACACATCCCCTGTAAAGGACAAATCTGCAAGGTGGGGTTAAAAACACAGATTGAAACTGGGAAAAACAAAGGTTCAGGGAGATGAAACACAGGTTCAGGGAGATGAAACACAGCAAGACTGGGCAAAGACTTCCTGGTGCGTGGAGGCGTTGACACAAAACCCACCACTCTCATCTCAAGAGGAGCGAGAGGCAGTTTATCCTGGAGCCTAATCTAAGTGACCATGGCTCAGGGACACGGAATACAAAAGGGACAGTGAGTCACCCTAGGTCTCACAGACCTCTGGCTTTCCATATCTCAACCAGCATCTCTTTCTCAGCTACTCAAACTCTCTTCACTTGTCATCATTTGTTGTGTATTCCCTATAAACCCCAAGCTTTCAATAAAACAAAACAAAACAAAACAAAACAAAAAACACTTAGATTCCCCAGTTTCACAAGGAACTTGACCTCTGACCCATACCTTCCCATTAGCTCAAAGCCCTGCTCAGCCCATACGATGGGAAGACCATCCTTCCCATGGCCAAGCAGCAGCACCTTCAAGTGTTGCCTTATCCACGACAGTAGACATGGATGCTGATCCTAACAGCACTGGAAGCTCATTCACACTCCAGAATAGAAACTGGGGCTATCTCCTGCCCTCCAGGAAATGAGTATTCATTCTTAAAAACCTTCGGTCTTTTCTTCTTTGTAAGTAAGAATAGCTTGCAAGGCGTGCCACTCCAAGGACTGGGCAGGCTGTGGTAAGAAGACCAGAAGCTGTAAGATAGCCTGGACTCCACACTATGGTTAAAGGTCAGCCTTAGCTACACTGTGAGACCTTGTTTCTAAAAGTCAAGGGCTGGGACTGGAGCTCAGTGGGAGTGTAGTGCCTGTCAAACATGCTGAGCATACATATGGCTAACTAAAATCAAGTTTCTGTCCTTCAGATTACCAGTGGAGTCCCATTACAAATGCACAAAGTCGATGCATATGTCTCGGCATTGACTTGGCATATATTCTCTGTGTGCCACAATGCTCAACCCAGTTTATATTTTTTTTTTTTAAAAAAAGGAAAAGTGGGACAAATAGAAACTTCCTGTACAAATCTAGGGATCTAAATCCATGTATCCTGCAAATGGGGGATTCTTTAAATCCAATGGGTTCTATAACACTGGTGGTTTCTGAATGCCTCTAGGTACCACTAGAACATGCATGGAATGGTGTCAAATCTAGCATCCCTCACTCTACCTCTTAACCCCATGAAAACAACTCAAATCTAAGATGTAGCACACTGAGCACTCCTTAGTCCATGACATCTTCCTATTGACAGTATTAACCAATGTCCTTTGCTGTTTTCATAGGCACATTTTCTTTTAAGTTTGTTGTCCCTCCTGATGCAGACTCTTACACCCATTGGGATTAATAGTAGATAGTTGAAAACTATGAAGCTCATGAGTTTCTATGGCCATTTTACAGGAGCTGACTAGATGTCACTTCCACACAGTCTTGACCACTGTGTGGAACCCCTCCTCCAACTGAGTTTCAGTACACATTCCTACTTAATCTAAGCAAGCGTCCAACAAAGTTTTCAATTTACTTGCTTAACAAGCACCCCAACTTTATCCCTATTATGGTTAGTAACTATCTTAGTTAGGGTCACTATTGCAATGATGAAACACCATGACCAAAGCAACTTGGGGAGGAAAGGGCTTATTTAGCTTATGGTTCCACATCACAGGTCATCACCAAAGACAGTCAGGACAGGAACTCAAACAGGCAGGAACTAGGAGGCAGGAGCTGATGCAGAGGCCATAGAGGAGTGCTGCTTATTGGCGTGTTCCTCATGGCTTGCCCAGACTGCTTTCTTTCATGATCCAGGACCACAAGCCTAGGAATGGCACCACCCACAATGGGCTTGTCCCTTCCCCGTAAATCACTAGTTAAGAAAATGGCCTACAGGCTTGCCTACAGCCTGCTCTTATGGAGGCATTTTCTCCCTCTTCTCTAGTTAATGTGAAGTTGACGTAAAACTAGCCAGTACAGTAACTATACATAATCATCTTTGGGGGCCAGAACCTTTTATAGGTAGCCAAATCTACACATATTCAAGCTCCTTGTATCAAACGGCACAGTATATACCTATAAACATCTTTCTATATATATTAAATCAATTCTAGACTATTCATGATTCTAAAGCAATAGAAATATTATACAGATGTTTATTAATATTAATTGTTAATGAAATGTCAAGACAACAGTCTTTGCATGTACAGAATGAGCACATTTCTTTATATACGTCTAACTTATGGTTGATTAAATACGCAAACATGGAACCCTGTGATGTGGAGGGCTGACTTAGATGATTTGTGTGACTGCTCACTAGGGTGTAAGCCAGGCCATGAGCATGGAGTGCTTGGGGAACTCAGTATTTGTATTCAGTATGAAAGACAAAAAAGGTTAATCCCAATCAACAGTGAGAAGTATCTAGATAATTAGGTGTCTGTTCTCAAAGCTGGAATCAGAGCACCAGGAAGTTTTAATTTTTAGCTCCAATTACATGTTCCTTTCATTTCTTAACTTTCTAGTAAATACATAGAAGACAGAAGACAGTGAGACTATTAACTATGAAAATAGGCAGCAAATCTTTCCCTGGAAAAAATAAAGGTTGGAAATAAACTTTAGTAAGATATTCTGATTTACTGGTGTTAGCCAAAGTGAGACCAAAGATTCCACTGACAGGAGTTCACTGCTGTTAAAGAAGAGAACGGGGAGAGACTGTAATACATTCTTCTTTGGCAGTACTCTGATACCTCAGCGCAAGGTGAACTGCACAGATAAAAGCGTGGGTCTAATTTTATCACCTCCCCACCACACTGGTTCCAGTTTGGGTGATTGGGGAGCATCAGTGCTGACACAGGGCCAGCATTAGGCAGGAAGGACATGTGTCCTGCGCGTCCTCACTCCATCCAAGGGTGATGAATCCACATGAAATCCAATGATTAATGGTTTTCAATGTTCTGTTTTAAGTGACAATTTTATTTTTTACTTTCTGATAGAATACAAATTTCAAAGTTAAAAGAATAAGATCCATACATGAATATGAAATGATGCCAAACGAGCGAAAGTATAAGATGTGGGTTGCAGGGAACCAGAATAGAAAATAAACATGCACATCTGTCTTGGTAATAATCTCAAGTTCTTTTGGAAAGGAAAACCCTGCCAAGCGTCAGGTAGAAGACAAGTATGGAAGAACAACTCTCTTTGTATCTTGAATATCATGCATCAGAAAAGAGCGGATGGGTTACATATCCCTTTATATTCAACCCTCCAACTTCACTATTCTATTTTAGTCCATGACTGATGCATTAAACCCTGTGCTTCTTTGTTGTATACAATCCGATGAGTCTGAAGATGACATCCATGAAATCATCATGGCCCCTACTACAACGTATATTATAGATCTCTGCCATCCAACTTATGACTATGAGTTTTCAGAACAGGTACACAGTGCATACTTACTGAGTAAGTAATTTTTTAAAAGGCAAGACAAAATTTTAAAAGTCACCAACAATCATATAATACCAAACAAATTACCATCTAATAACCATATTTACTCCAGATGGATTAAGAATGGTAGGGTCATTACTGTCCATGTAAAAAATATATACATGAAATAGCTTCTTAATGAAAAAGGAAAAACATGTATGCATATATGAACCATGTATCCTTCAACACAGGGTACATCAATAACAATATAAGACCATGAGATGACACACCCACAATAGATTACATTGCTACCAGCAGCAAACAACAATAAAGCTGGCCATCAGAACGTAAATAACCAAATAGCTTGATTTATCTCTTCTAGCACACTCTATGGTACTCTAAATGTCTGAAGAGGTCACAGAAATTACAAGGAGGACAGACAAGGATGAGGCTGGCTGACCTGGAGCAGGATTTGGTGGCTGCCTGGTGTAGGACACATTGAATGTGGGCTCCTCAATGAGTGGTGGTGGGTACATGCGCCGGCGGATGAAGAAACCAGCTCCACAGCAGAACAGCACACCCATCATCAGCAGGAACCTGCAAGGAACACAAGCAGGAGGCCAGAGTTCAAGCCACAGGCTGAGGCCAGAACTGTGACAAAAATGCCTGAGGATTCTCTGGGGCCCTGGAACATCACTCCCCACCGGCTCCAGCAAGCTGTGAGAAACCTCCAGCCAGGAGGACATGCGATGAGCTCTGGTTCTCTTCACTTTGGGACATTCCTCCTGTGGATGACATCAGTGAGATTCTCACTTTGAAAACCTCTGAGGTGTCCTCTAGATAGACGCCAGTAACAGTGACATACTGGCTTAAAAAAAAAAAAAAATCTGTATCACAGTAGTTACAAGTGATTGGTTTTAAAGGATTTTTCACCAAAACCAGTATTTTCATATAAACAGAAGACACTGTCAAATCAAATCTCAGTTATTGTTTCCACATTTCCATTTCTTCACTTCAAAACCACAAAAAATATGTATATTTCTCCTTCCTAACACCTTTCTACATTATTTATGAAGTGACCACTTAATAATTTTTAAAAAAGCATCTAGAACACTTGTTAATTACTAGGGAAATAAAAGAAAAGAGAAAGAATACAGTCAGCAAAATAAAAGCATATTCAGAAAACTCCAGGCTGTAAATGTTAGTGATTACTGTGCATATCTTGATCCTTATTTCTAATGGGCAAGGAAAGTGGGTGCTTTCCAGATAAGACACTGTTCCAAACCATCTAAGATTCTCATTGACTAGTAGATCATCAGTAAACGGCAACACTTAGCAAAACTGATAAATTCTTGCTCATCTCTGGCCCATGGAACATTCTAGAACTTAATACAGTATGCCTGTACTCCAGTCTTATATGAGATAAGCACACAATAGCTTTGGTCATGGCCAATTACACCAGAAAACGTGTGTTTTTTTTTTTTTAACAGTTTAAGGGGCTGGAGAGATGGCTTAGGGATTAAGAGCACTGACTGCTCTTCCAGAGGTCCTGAGTTCAATTCCCAGCAACCACATGGTGGCTCTAGAATGAGACCTGGTGCCCCCTTCTGGCCTGTGGGTGTACATGCAGACAGAGCACTGTATATATAATAATATAGAAATCTATATTAAAAAGTTTAAGGTAGGAGTGTGTGATAAGACCCTTGAGAATAGTAATATAACCAAGTACAAGGCCATCAGTCAACAGGAACTTTCCAGATCATCTTGGAATGTTGAACAGGAATTTAAAACAGACACAGGCAAAAATGACTCAGGAAAAGGCTGAAATTATAGTCTGTGTTCTTTCTTTTAATTTTTTATTTATTCAACAAGTCAGTGTTCTGCACCTTTGATGTCCACAACTCCACAGGGAGGTGTACCTGTTGGTTTTTGCCAATTTGATATAAACCCAGACATATCCTAGAAGAGAGAATATTGAGAAAATATGTCCATTAGACTGCCTGTAGGCAAGTCTGTGGGGGCATTATCTTGACTGGTTGATGAGGGAGGCCAATTGCACTGTGGGCAGTGCCACCCCTGGGCAGTTGGACCTGGGTTATATAAGAACGTGGCTGAGAAAACCATGAGGAGCAAGCCAGTAAGCAGTGTTCCTTCATGGTTTCTGTTTCAATTCCTGCCCTGACTTCCCTCAGTGATGAAGAGTGGCCTGAGAGTTTAAGATGAAATAATTCCGTTCCTTCCACCCCATGGTGCTTTTAGTCATGGTGTTTTATCACAGCAGTAGAAACTCTAACTAAGCTGGGTGTGGTGGCACATGCCTTTCATCCCAGCACATGAGAGGCAGAGGCAGGTGATCTCTGTGAGTTTGAGGCTAGCCAAGTCTACAAAGCGAGTCTAGAACAGCCAAAGCTACACAGAGAAACCCTGTTTCGAAAAACCAAAAGAAAAAAGAAAAAAGAAAAGAAACCCTAACTAAGACAGGAGTTGGGGCCATTCCCCACACCTCAGTGAACTTCATTATTAATAGAAGAGGGAAAAACTGAATATCAAATGTATACAACTATTTATTCATAACAAGTGATAAGAAAGAAAAATGAAGACTGGAAGAATAGAGATCTGTGTGATACATCTGTATCAAAATTCATCATTTTACTTTAAGTGTATAAGTCAGTGCACTGCAAGGTTTGCACAAAGATATCTGTTATACATAAGAATGGACAAATATTCTCTTTCAGCCATATTTGAGGTAGATTGTAAAAGACGAGAAGAGTGAGGTACACTGAGAAGGAGGAACAGGAAGTCTGGTGAGAATGACACAGTCGAAGAGACCTAGTGCAGGGACAGGTCAGTGGAGAGATGCAGAGATGGCTCTGGCTGGACTCCAGAAGTGGGTTCAGAAGTAAAGAAACTCATTAGCAAGAATGCTGGAATCACAAAGGGAACAGTCTCTCTCTCTTCTCTCCTCTCTCTCTCTCTCTCTCTCTCTCTGACCGAATGGGTTTGGCTTGTCTCATGTTCCCCAAAATTTCTCTGTTTCCCCCAGCCTGGGAACTTTAGCCAAGCCTATCCCATTTGCTAATTAATAAAAGGCAGTCACCCTGAGCAGAGCAAATGGGATAGGCTTGGCTAAAGTTCCCAGGCTGGGGGAAACAGAGAAATTTTGGGGAAGAAGAGAGAGCTGAGAAGAATAGAGAGAGGAGGAGGCTGTGTTGTCATGGGTTAAGAGAAGAAGCACATGGCCAACGTGGATGGAGCATTTGGCCCAGATGAAGAAAGTTAGCAAGTATATGGGATTATGGATGGGAGGTTGATAGAAATTATTAGAAGCAGATGGCATGGGATACCTGCCCCACTATGGGAAGAAGTTTAGGAGATTAATATCTGCCTTGCCTCAGGTTAACCAAGGCTATTTTAAAATATAACAGGTGTCTGTGTCTTGATTGATTGCTAGTGGGTTAGGAAATACTGCGGTAATAGTAAGTATAGGCCTAACAATAAACATTATTAGGTCATACTGGTAAATTAACAACAACAGAGGTGGGATGTGCACAGTGATTTACTTCCTCAAATGATACTGCTGGTCACTCTAACAGAACTAGTTCTTTGGTTTGCAAGTAAGTCATCTGAGATGGTCTTCAACCTTGAGAGAAGGTCAGGATGTTGGTCATACTGTCAAATGGAACTTTTTTCTCCTAGATGAAAAATGACACCATACTTCACACTTCAGAAGCAAGGAAAGCCGAGTCACTTGACAGGAGACCAACTGTGGCTCTGATATCACACAGTAGCCGATCTGTTCCTTATTGAAACATTAGCCTTGAGGACTTACTCTTGAAAGGGAAGCTGAAATAGGGCCAGGAAAATGAACTTCATGCTGCCTGGTAAGAGCCACTGCAATTAATGAGGAACACCATTTCCACAGCACGGTGACCCATCGGCAGGCTGTCCTCTGTAGACTCTTCTGTTGGGCAGCAGAGTTGGGAAGCTGCCCAAGGACTGACTGGGAGAAGCTGTTTTCATTTTGTAAGGTTGGAAGTAATCCAGTTCCTTTCATGACTTTGCTGTTTCAATTCCTCTTTTAACGGAAGCAGCTCTCCATTCTGCAACGTGCTAGTGACTGGCAGCCTTAACATGGGGGATAGTGCAGAGTTTTAGTGCAACTTGTTATGCCATGTTTGGTTGAGGCCTGTTCTTATCTGAAGGAAACAGGGGAGTAGCCCTGGGGCAGAGGAGAGGTGGAGGGAAGAGGCTGGGAGGAGAGGAGGGAGGTGAGGCTGTGGCTGAGGAGAGGAGGGAGGTGAGGTTGTGTTGGGATGAAATACATGAAAGAAGAACTTAAAATGAATTAATTTTTAAAACAAAGAAGAAACATTCTACTGAATTTTTCTTTCACTCAGTCCCAGACTCCTTCATGAAACACACCATCATGCTGGGCACAACCTCACCTAAAGAGCTACCCATAAAGCTTTGCAGCTTTGTCTCTTAGCCTCAATCTAACAGTTAGCATCGACTGAGAAGCTCTCTTTCAGGAATGTGGTCGCTACAGAAGGCTCTCGATAGAAGGCCCAGGATCTTAGTGACTGAAGGTTTACTGAGAGAAGGAATGTATGGCTCAGGCCCCAAGAACATCTGTATTTTCACTAGGGTGCTTCAGATGCCATTTCCAGACACTCCGGCTATACCTTCAGTTAGCTGTAACTTGTGTCATAACTGAAACTCTAACAATCTGATCAACGCTTCTGGCAGCTGGCATTCCGACCTCATAAGAGCAAGGTTGTGGGACTCACAAACATTTCAGTCAGTATCTCAACACTGCCAAATCACTGTGTGTCACACCACTGTTACCCCACCAGCAGAAGATGCCCCAGCCCAGAAATCAAAGGCACTTAGAGCCCTGTAGGATTTCTTTCTCATCTCTCAACAGCCAGTTTTGACAAGTTTAACCATTTTCCGACTCATCCCTACACCCTAACATACTACGTACAAGGCTCCACACCAACCCGGCACCAGGACTCCTTCCAGGTTTAGGGTTTTATGCACTGAACTCCTGCCTCCTGCCAGAAGGCCCCAGCAAGAAGATTGCTGCATGAGCATGTGCCTTGCATCCAGGCCATGTTCTGAAGTGTCATTTCCCATGTTTTCTGTTTGTTTTGAGAGGAACAAATTCTTACTTTTGGGTGTTTGGGCAGAAAAGTTCATCTTTTCTCACAAAGTTCTACTTATTTAATTTTAAATTGATGTATTCTCAGTACATAGTGCTGGGTTTCATAAAGACGGTCTCCTTTCAATTATATCCTGTGTGTTGAACATACTCACACCTCCATTCCTCCCTCTTCTCTGTCCTCCCACTCCTTAATCCCACCAGCCTCCCTTCTGTTTTTCACACTGCATACAGAAATGGTTTTATGTATCTATAAATGAATCTAGGAAACGATTGAAAGAAGACATGCAATGCTTGCCTCAGTCTGGCTTATTTTGCTTAATGTCTTAATCTTACCTATGAGATTTCCTGTAAAGAAGCTGTACCCATAAGATCGACTTATTAGAACTGCAATGATGTGGACAGGTTGGGATGTTGTAGCTGCAGAGGATAATGACTTTATCTTGGGCTAGTTCTAGTGCCTTTCCTACCCGTGTGTCAAGAATAACACCCTATGACTAAAAGAGGAAAACCTTTTGGAGTCTATTAACTTATCAGACTCCTAGCTTCCACCAACTCAAACGCTAAGAATGCCATCAGACAGCACCCGACGCCTACAGAAAAGCTTCCCCTGTGTTGCTGTAGCCATCTCTCTGATGGACCTACCACTGTATTTTAAGACTGTCAGGCTTTGTGACTTTCTTTATTCTGTAAAACTATAAACCTGCATGAAACTGTGGCCCTTCCCCCTCATAGAACAGGAGAGACTCTAGAGTTCATTCCAGAGCGCTCAGGCCAGACCGCTAGGCAGTCTCTCCCCCCACCCCCCCCCCCCCCTCCCCCGCCTCACCCTCTGCTTTAAATGATCTCTTAATGAAAGTAGAGCACAGATTTTTCTGAGGCTCTTTGTCTTAAGCTGTGTTCTAAGTCTCTGAAACTATGCTTGCACCACAAGAACATTCCCTGGTGTAGGCTGGGCCTTCTGCAATGTACCCTAGGTACTCTCATGTTCTGTTCTGCTAAGTTTTCTTTTTCCCTTTTACTTCTGAAACTAATATTTTTGGGTCATCATCCACTTCACGGTATACTTGTTCTTTAATAATCCTCCGTTGCTACCCCACAGACCTTAGCAGCCCATGCATGCTATTGTGAAATGGGTTAAGAAAGGTCAGACTGTCTCTTGGGAGCCACAACTGTCTGTAAACAAATGTCGTTTCGCTCCTCTTGATAAAGTGCTTTCCAACACCAAAATGGCCCTCCTTCCCTGGTGAGAAAGGGCCCTGTTACATAAAACCAGTTTGGTTCCAACCTGTGGGTCATGACCCCTTTGCACAAATGACCCCTTCACAGGAGTTACATATTAGATAATCTGCATACCTGGTACTTGCATCATGATTCATAACAGTAGAAAAATTACAGTTAGGAAGTAACAACAAAAATAACTTTATGTTTTTTTTGGGGGGGAGGTCACCACAACATGAGGAACTGTATTAAAGGGTCACAGCATTAAGGAGGTTGAGAACCACAGCTTTAGAGGAATGGTCTTGTGTGATGTTTCACAAGATCAACGGTCACACTGTGAAGACCTAGCCCACACCAGGTGTGATATGATTGCAGCCTTTTGACTGCAAAACAACAACAACAACAACAACAACAACAAAAACTACCTTCCTCAGTTTTTGCACCAAGAGTGTCAGGCGTGAGCTTCCTCTTAGTCAGTGAGTAGAGGGCCCACTATGCTCAACCGGCTTAATAAAGCATGGTGATATGGAACTGTCTCACATGGATTACTTCATCCGAGGCCCCAGAAAGACCTCCCACACCAGCCTTGCTAGGCGGGGAGGGGGGGGGTTCAGATGAGGAGTGTCCTGACAAACAAGGCCAGGTGTTGGCCTTCTTGCTTGGATGAAGAGGTGTCAGGGGATTCCGGAGCCCAGGAACCACACAGCTCTGAGGGGGAAGAAGGTTTCACAATGGAAGGGCATCCTGAGACATAGGAGCTCAGGAAGCATACAGCTCTGAGGGAAAGCCTCCTCAGCAGAGGTGTTGCAGCTCCCAGGGGAGGGTATCTCTAGCTGAGCTGAGGAAATCAGGAATTTTATCCCTGTTCCACTTCTTGGCTTCTTCTCTTCATTGCTTCTTGGCTTCTTCAGAAGACAGAGTCACACCAGGTAGCAAATCTCCTAAAAGAGATTTACTGGGAGGGTCCACGGCATGGAGGGACAAATCCATGGTGTGGCTGCTCCCAAGAGATAACAACAGGGAACTGAGAAGACACAGCCTTTATATAGGATTTCTTAGTGGGTGGAGCTTTCTCGGGCAGAGCTTTCCAGGGTCAGGATTGGTGAGATTTCACATCCTGAGCTTGGGGAACTCAGGGGTTGGTGGGTTTCTGTGGGAAGGTCAGGGATTGGTGAGTTTTTCTGCTCAAGGATGTGTGGCTTTCTGTTCAGACTTTTCACCTAAAATTAGCATAATCTCTGAAGAGTCCTATTGAGGGGCTATGGCTGATCTTTGTGACAGTTACAGAGGTTGGAAACACTGTTATGATGGTAAGGGAGGTCTGGGGCAGGGGCCTGGCTGCTAGAGCTCCTCAGGCAGGGGCCTGGGCCACTTTCCTCTCTTGAAGGGTTACAGTTTACAAAGTATAAAAAGGTTACAAAGAGAGTTCAAGGTAGGGAAGCCTTTCCCTGGCCGTTGAGCTGCCATGAATAGTCAACACCAGGACCACTGAAACCAGAAAGAACTGGGATGACTGCTATGTTCCCAGACAAAACGGATGAGTCCTTCTGACACCCCTACGAGATAAGACTGTATACTGAACTCAGTTCTGGTTAGAAAGTTTGGGCCTCTTATAGGCCTCTTAAAGGAGCCTTGCTTATGGAGGAGGACAGAGCTTTGAGGACCCTTTTGGGGGGAAGATGGGTGGACCTCTTGGAGTAGCTCCTTAAAGTTGAAGAAGATATGCTCCTTTGATGAGTCTTAAGGTTTGTGAAGACAACTCATGTGAAGATCCCTGCCTTGTCCTCCTGTGCTAAGTCAGGATACCAACAGGGAAGGGCTTGGTTTCCTGATTCCATCTGTCTTCACATGAGAGATCTGGTTTTGATTTTGGTATTAGTTCGGATGAAGTACCAGGCATCAGTATGAATGACTGGGGGCGTACCGGACAAACTCTTCTGGAAGAGTTATTTCGTTAGTGGTGGTTTCGTCTTGTTTTGTCCTCTTTGTTGTTTCTGAAAGAAAGAGTTGGACCACTTCCTTGCACTCATTTTGGCATAGGGATGGCTTCTTGTGATCTCTTAGCACTTTGCAGCTTGGCTGCTGAGCACACTACACTCCTGCTCTGAGTCACAGCCTATACTCTCTGGCTTCATCATTCTCATTATTTATTATTTTTTCTATGTGTCCCATCTTGTTTCTATGGGTTTCCCCTTTCCTCCAGGATGGGAAATTTCCAGTCATAATAATTGCTCCTGGAGTCACAGAATCTGACATGGACCTGTCTGACCTGACAGGTCTTATGTAGAGTTAATACATCTTCTTTTCAATGGAGTTGCTTCTGATCTTATCCTGCTAATCTCTTTCAACAAGTCACTTAATCTTCCTTCTAATGTGAAGGCCATCCAATCGAAGATTTCACGCCTTCAACGCATACTGAAGGAGTCTGGGGAAGACTATGGTATTTCACTCTTCAAGGGAAAGCTGCATACTTTTGTGAAGTCGACTAGCCCTCTATGAAGTAGGATAGACACCAAACCTACGAGGCTTTTGGCCTTGACCACAGGCATGCATGCTGTGAGACTATGTGACTTTGAGGAAGCCTTCTTGTCCAAATGGCCTGATTGGGACCCCAGTACTTCCCTAACTTTCACTAGTGCTTGTGCCTGGGATCCAAGGTGGAGCTCAAAAGCCCACTAGTTTGTCTAAAATTAGTGATGTATTTAGGGGCTGGAGGAGTCTTTCCAGGTGCTCCTCCAGTGATCACATGAAGCCTTCTAAATTTACAGCATTTTTTAACCACTATCTTCAGAAAATGCTTGGCTATTAAATTTGCCTTTTGTCATTAAGTCTGCTCATATATTCACAAACAAACAAACAAACCTCTAGAAACTAGATGGTTTTGCTGTAATAAATACCTCCCAGCATACCGAGGTGGCTCAAAATGTCTTCAATAACCAAGATACTGAAAAACAGAAACCTGGGGAGAATAGGGAAATCAGCACAGGAAAGGGGCTAAATGAACATCCAAACTGTCACAAATCCAAGGAGGCACTGGCCCTCCTTACCATGAGGGACATGGCCAGGGAATAAGAGTGAAGGGGCTGGCTTGTCCTGTCCTAAGCTTCCAAGGGCCCTTGGTTACTCCATCATTAGGAGGCCACACAGTTAACTTCCTGGTAGACACTGGGTCAGAGGTTTCTGTTAAAAACAAAACAAAACAAACAAACAAAAACCCAACCCCCCTAACTCAATGGGGCCAGTTACAAACACAAAAGATGCCAGTGCAGGGAGCCACTACCACAGTCAAGGATGGTCAGCATTGTTTTTCCCTTCTAGGCAGAGATCTCCTTTGAAAATTAGGTACCGCAATCATCTTACTCCCCCGAAAACTAAAATGTCCTTTGTGCCTTCCAACTAGCCTAACTTAGCTGCTCTTCTGTCTGAAGTGTATCTCCCCACTTGGTCCTTCTTTCCCACACAACTCTTCAGTCTGCTTCTCCCCCAGCTCTCCACACCTCAGAATCCCACCTCGCCTCTTTTCATCTGTCACTATGCTCCCACTTACATTCTTGCCCAGAGCCTGAACTTAGTCAGCTTCCAACATACTCCTCTCAAAGGGCTCCCTGGGTCCATAGGGAATGAGCCATAAAGTCTTGACGACCTAGCCCTGTAAGACAAGGCCCTGGCTGGGAAAGGACAGCCTATGGCACAGGGTGAGTGGTGGCTACAAGAGCAATTGAGATAGGCACAAAGCAGATCCTCCCACTTCTTTGCTACAGCCAAGCCCCCAGGCATCCGGGTAGCTTCACCAGCCCGGAAACATAGGACCCCACCTCCGAGTGACCACAAGGTACAAGGCAGGAGAGAGACTGGAGGTAGACTCTATATTGGGTCCTAATGCTTGCCGTATCTACTGGGTCTCTAAGCCTGCTTCTCCTAAGTGAGATCAGACATTCTTCCTGTTCTGGGGACTCTTTTGCCTTATGCCTATGGTTTGCCTTTGTGTCTGTCCCACAGAGCCCACTCTTGCTTTTATTTTTACTTTTCAGTTTTACAGACATAAACAACTAAGGAGGGGTGAAGGCAGCATGATGCCAACATTTCCTTAGTTCTAATGTCTATGTTTTTGTTTTGTTTTGTTGTTTTTGTTTTTGTTTTCTGTTTAATGATCTCTAGTTTACCATACTTGCATTATTCTGCAACTTAACATCTTTATAAGGAAAAAAAAAAAAAAGACTTATTAGGCTTTTCAGGTTGTTTGTCTCCCTAGCAGACACACACCAATTGGTTAACGATTTGGGTTAATCCATGATTATCACAGGAAGCAGACATGCACAGCAAGTATGTGAGAGCTTTACATTCAGATCCACAGGCTGCAAGCACAAGCACAGCACAGTAACTCTGGACCTGGCCTGTGCTGCTTTTGAAATCTCAAAGCCCACCCCTCCCCTCCCCCAGTGATACACTTCCTCCAACAAGGCCACACCTCATAATCCTTTCCAAACAATTCCACCAATTGGGGACCCAGCATTTAAATATATGAGCCTATGGGGCCTGTTCTCATTCAAACCACTACATAATCCCTCCACCTAAAACTTCTCAATAATAACTCCAGCTATGCCTCCTTAACTAGAGGTGGGCTTGTAAAATGTTAGCATTCCTTTAAGATAGGAGGAGATAACCAAGCTCATTGGCCCCTCATCTGAGTATCCAGCCACTCCTCTCAGCTGTTGTATGCAGTCGGGATTTAACTGAATGAGATCTCAACATTTTCTGAAGAAACTAGGGTACTTAGGGTAAAACCTAAGCATGAGATGGGGTCCACCTATGCAGCAATGAAAAAGCTGCTATACATACTATGTAAAGATTGCAATAAAAACAGATATCACCTAATACCCCCTTAGGAAAAAAATTTTAACAACAAATGGTAGACTCATTTGTTACTGTTATATCTTATAGTATTTAATTGTTTTTAATCAGAAGGGTTTATTGGTTAAGGCAGCTAAATGTAATTTCAGATGTTTAGCCCTTTCAATACTTGCCCTCTATTTGGTTCTTGTTTACAAAAATCATTCAAAGTCATGTGCATCTGCATCTTTAAAGCTCTTGCTGAAATGTAACCTTTCTTCCTCTCAATATCTGTAAGACCACTGGAGGACAGAAGAGGAGAAACAAAAATAATCTGTAAAATTCTAATTGGAAAAATTACTCAAAAAAAGGGTAATAGTTAATAGTAAGTGTACAGACAATCTTAATTTGCTACAGTCTGCCATGTATATAACTTGAATTCAACTTCTGAGAGAAATAAAAAATAAATATATATAAAAAGCCTTATAAAATATGAGGCTATAATTTTGGTAAAAAAGAAAGGTTAAAAGATACCTTAGATAGGATGAATTTTTTTATGATAAGATAAAATTTTGTCCAAAAAAGAAATGGGACTTAAGGATGATGTATGTTTGGTGATTAAGATTTATAAATTCCTAAGTTTATAGCGGTCTATTCATGTTAACAAAAAATTACTTCAAGATGTATGTCTAACCACTTTGATAAACTTGTTAAGTTTTAGCTATTTGAAGAAACTGAACATATAAGAAACTATAGCAAAAATTAATTATACACCTTTAACTTTTATAACTATCTCATGAGATGCAATCTCTGTTCTTTCCTGTAATAATGATAAAATGAGCTACTTAATATGGAATATCTTTTAAATTATACTATAGAAGGATCAAGAAAATGAGGTTCCCAGTTTCTTCATGGACTGAACTTATGGATTAAAATGTATTTTGGTACTAAAAGAAATTCAATTCGAAACTGTAATTTTAAGTGTTAAAATCTTGGCAGATAAAATTATAAAATCCTAATTTTAAACATTGCTACTTTATTATAAACTGTTACAACAAAGATAATTAAGACATAAATGTAACTATCAGCCACCTTATTACTGATTAAATATCTTTAATGTGCCCAAAATTTGTTTGTAGTTATGCTAAGCACAAATATAACTCATATACCAAGACAAAATTAGAGGGAGTCCAGTTTATATCTCCCATTAGATAGTCTTCTGTATATGTTGTCAAAGTTAAGCCTAAAACAAGTTACTCAAAACACGAAGCTTGTTTAATAAAATAATATTCAAAATTAGGTAGATTAAAAACTGCTCATAGAAAATTGAATGGCTGAATATAATGTGTTAAATTTACAATACATTTACATGACAAGATATCCCCAGGCTCAACTAGTATCCTTTTCCTGGTATGAACACAGACCCCTTCAGAGTAAGTTCATCATTAGAGGAACGCATTAGAAAACAAGAATGTCAGAATCTCGAGGTGTCTATTGGCTGCCAAGTTCTCCCTACATCCTTAAGGCCCAACCTCTTACAAGGTATGGCTGTCATACCCAGCCCCCTACATGAAATGTCTGTAGCCTATGGCCTGATCTGTTCTTCCCCCAGCTGCTTGTCCCTATATAAATCAACTATTTTGGATTATGTAAATGTTCTGGCCCTTTAGTCTACTTTTCTAGGGCTCCTGGCCACTGCACCTGGTTCCTTCCACTCTCACATGGCCCAGCTTAACCTGGTCATGCCCACTCTAGACTCGCCCAGATGTCCCTGCCTCTGACTATGCTCTCCGGCATGTCTATAATAAACTTTCTCATTCACCACACCTAGTAGCAGTCATGTGCCTTTCATTTCTCTTTCTCTCTATCTCTCTCTTCTTTCTGTCTTTCTGTCTTTGTTTCTTTTCCATTCACTAGTGTGCAGAACTGACCAGCTTCACCAGCAGTGTCAGCTAGAACAAGGAAAACCTCATCTACAGGGAAGATGACAGGGAGTGGGAGTCTCTCAGCCAGTGGAGGATCTTAAGAGTATACACCCACATCCTAAATATTTCAAGTAACAGAGGCAAACAACAATTACTCTGCACTCAACATCTCTTCATCTGACATACCTTAGCTTTCAGTTATCTTGTCAAAAACTAACGCTTAGGGCTAACGGGTAATTACATGATTGTGTAGGATGTTCTCAAGGAAGTTTTAAATAGTATAAGACAGAGTCTCTGCCCTAGGGCATGGCAGCACAGCAGCTGAGCTCTGGGAAACTCATTTAAACACGAAGTTACAGGTGCCAATACTAGGTGAGGAGGAAAGACCTAGACTGTGAAAGTCCCTCCAGACGGCCTCTCTGGGTCACAGCTTCTTCAGCACAGCTGCCACTGGAAGTGAACAGGGAACACTTGGGGATAAGGATCACTATGGCCTCTCCTCCCTTTGGACTCACGGCAGTATTAGTCATTGTACTTCCTCTAGGGCTAGCTACAGTGGCTTCCTGGGACTGGAGTCTGACACAATTTACCAACTGCTGTATCTGATCCAATGGCCAGACTGTGTAATTAACTGGTTGTTAAACTTTTGTCAAACAATGAATAACCTGATTTAAAATAATGATTCTAAGGGACCAGTATCTGCCCATTCATAAAATTCAAGGATCTGAAAGTAGCTAGGAGAATGAAAGAGATTACAAAAAGCCAGGCTGCAACGACCAATGCCTCCCTTTCCTTGGAAGCCACACTTGCCTGTAAACAGATGTCTTCTCTATCCTCGTGGTAAAGTGCTTTTCAACATCGGAAGGGCTCTCCTTCCCTGATGATGAAGGATTCTGATACGTAAAAAACCAGATTGGTTGCTTTGGAGGGAAGGCCTTGTATGAATTTTACAAGATCCAAGGTCATGCTGTAAAGACCCTCCATCCTACGCCAGGAATGATGTGATTGCAGCCTTCTGAATGTAAAACCCCTCCTATCCTCTGTCTCTGCACCAGGAGTCTTTCTTAGGCATGACCTTACTCTCTGTCAGCTGGTTAGAGGATGTACTCAACTCTCCACTGGCTTAATAAAGTGTGGTGGTCTGTAACTTTTCCATCTGGATTGTTTCAGGTTGCATGCCATCTTCTGCCAGTTACAGGTTATGACTCCAGCAGCCATGAGGAAAGGGGGAAACAGAACACCAACAATCTTTGCTTGGGGTAGGGGGATGCAGCTACCTAGGCATGGCTACCTGTGTCAAAGGAAGGCTTGGCCACGACCCAAGAAAACAGATGATGCCCAGATCCTAAACGCCCAAGCCTGATCAAGAAGAGGCTGGTGATGAAAGGATCTATGCTATAAAGAAGAAGAAGAAAAAAACTCTGTTGTGCAACACTTGCAGTCCCTGACAATTTCCTTACTCAAATAGTTGTCACAAGAAAAAGCCAAACCTTCAGAGAACAATTCAAGTGGCTGCTGGTTGTTAATAAGATTGTAAGTGTTAAAACATCAGTAAAGCCGGCATTTTAAAGTTATATAAAGAGTATGTAATGATTTAACCCGTCCTGCAGGACATGATTGCTACAAGCAAGCCGAGTAGATGAGTTTAAGAAATGCTCAGTGCATTTTTACAGTAATCCCCTTTCTGGTGCTGTGCCATCCCTCTATGCCATCCCCAGCATGTGAAATGCCTCTTAGCTTTAGAGTACAGCTTATCCCCAAGGACTTTCAGGGGCTTCTCTGAGACCTAAGACTTGCACAAGGCTACTCTCTAAATGACAGTCTGTTTCTACCCTTCTCCCAAGTTGTGATGTGATAGCTTTTGTACGCTCTCCAGACCTCTGTGAGGAGCTTGGGGAAGGGTGAGGATGCAAGGTGCCTGTCTTGAAAGCTAACATGCAGTAGACACAGATGTGGGAAAACTTTTTCAGGTAACAGAAACTTTGTTACAATCCTCAGTCCACTGACTCTGCTTCCTCAAGACCATTTCAAAATCTGGCTAAGAAGCTGCTCAAGGCTGAGGTTGTATGTCTCCAAGCTCTTCTTACCCAGACACTGCCTACGGAGACAGGAGGGAGACAGCTCTGGAAACTCCTACCACCCACAGGCCCAGAGGAAGTGAAGCCAGATGCTCTTTAGCTCAGCCCAAAGACCAGGACCTAAAGGATGGCATTGAGGTGGTGACTAGACTTACAGTGGGCACACCTCTTGGGGACTGGAGGCAATACTAGGAAATGGTACTCAGAACAAGAAAGAATTGCAACCTACCAAAAATACCATAGCCTCTGTATGGAGAGGGCCCGCACACAACACCTGGAGCCACAGCAGTCTTCATAGGAACGGCATCTGTAGGAGAGAGGACACAATTATGGGTTAAAAAAAAGGGGGGGGCTGTTCCTCATTACATGGTTTCATCCAGATTTGCTATAAGCATAAGTATTCTTAGAAAAATCTAAATGGATTCTTTCTGGGGAATCTTCAGGACCAGAAAAGGATATTAAACCTACCAGACTCATGTTCCAAGGAAGCTGTGCATCAGAACTAACAACGACTTGTCCTGTGCTGTCTTTAACCTCTGGCCATGAGAAAGGTGGGACCATCTCTTTATGCCATTACAAGTTAAAAGCAAAGGTTACAGAGTCAAGTTAAGGAAGGAAGCTTAGTTCTGGTCTGGGCACTAACTAGCTATGTGATTTGTAATATTAAACTCTATCAGCCTTAGTTTCTTTAATAGCAAAAGAATGATGGGGACACTTCAAATGCTAATTTAAGGGCCTCATCGTTATATAAGAACTAAGTCTGCTCAGACTCTCTCTTCCCACAGACCTCTACATTCCTACGGCCTCTGGCAAAATCCAGCCGCATGAGACAAGCCCAGTGGCTGTTCTAACCCAAGAAAGCCCTTGGGATGCGATCTATTGTAGGCCTGAGACGGCTCATTAAGTGTAAGATTATCTATATGGGAGGAGAGACCAACACTTATAGGAGATGTTGAACTCTTCCTCTTAGGGTGGGTGGAAATCAGACAACTATAAACTAAAGAGATGGGTCTGATTCCTATCATGGATTTGTGAAGATGAACATTCTCAGCACATGAGTTACATTCATGATATGTGTTCTAAATGTGGTAGGTAGAACTCAAGATAGACAGAAGATCTCCCTCTCTGTATTTGTGTCTAAATACCTCTCTCTCCAGTGTAAGAGGGTCCAAAAAAACAAAATGGGATGTCCACTCACAAGATGATAAACTTAAGATTGTATGCAATGTAAGGCTTTGCCAGGGCAGACTGGATACTCTCCTACTGACTTGGAAGAAGCAATGCAAGTACAGGAAAGGCAAGTGGAGTGGATGTGAGTTCTGGACACTATGACCAAGTCCCTGAAGGACTCCAAGTGCTAGAGGAGTGTGAAGCTGAACCAATCTCTTGACTTCAGCCCTGTGAGACCATGAACAGAGAAACTACATTGGCTATGCTCACAGTTAGGATCTATAGAAACTGAGATTTGTGTATCACCACATAAGGTGTTTTAACCAGGGACACTTGTAGCAATTTGTCACAAAATAACAGAATAAATAAGGGCAAAAGTTATAAGATATAAGCACCGCTTAGAGATACCTGTTTAAATTGTTTGTCAAAGTCTAGTAACCATACCCAAGATGCAAATAACAACAAAATAAGACTTAAGGCCTATTGTAGAACCTCTTTGCTCTGGTGACTGCTGATAGCAAGAGTAAACTTGGCTAGGGTGATGTCTAATCTTGATTGCCAACCTAATGGGTCTTGTAGGCAAACACCTGCGGTTGTCTGGTTTTGAGGACATTTCCAAAGAGGTTTACCTGAATCAGGGAAACCCACCCAGAACACGAGTGGTCCACTTTATGGACTGTGGTCTCATACCCCCCCCCCAAAAAAAAGTGAAAGTGAGTGTAACATCAGCATCTCCGGTCCCCTGCTTCCTGAATGCAAATGCAATGTGAATGGCTGCCTCACGTTCCTATGGTCAGAGCTCCAGCCACACTCACTGCTATGACTTCTCATCATGATGGATCTCCGTAAAGGCCAAGCAAATCCTTCCTTTCTTAAGTGCTTCTGCCAGGTATTTCCTTTCACAACAACAGGAAAAGTAAGCCAGGATGTTGGTAGTGTTCTGGAACCCTAGTACTTTGACCCAACACTAATAATGGGCTGCCTTCTCGGTTCCCTCTTGATTTCCCTCTTCATTCTTAGCCCTTCTGCTTGGAAACTGAAAAGATGACATGAAGATAGCGCAATAACCCTTCTTTAAATGGGAAGAGACCCCTGTCCTAAGCCCACAGACTGGAATTAGCATACATTCTATGCTCCGATACCAAGCGCAGGAGTTCTCAATCCAACTTGGAACTTTACATTGGCTAGAAAGGGTCTCAGAGAACACTGCGGCAATATATTAAGAGTTTGCTATGGTTTGCAGGTAAAAATCATTAAAGGGCTGAGGTAATATGATGACTGACAGGTGACACAAGGTACAGGCATGGTGTTGGCTTGGGATGAACTGGCAATGCACTTACAGTGAGTCTTTCCCAGCTGCTACAATCTCTAGGGGTGATTATAACCAGTGCTATGAAGATGAAAATTGATTTGAAATGGTCAAATGGCCTCTTTTATGAGAACTATTTTCTGCCACAGACCTTTGTTGTATACAAAAGTATGTATACAATAGGCTGTAACATAAAGCATATTTTCTTTTTTGTTATTTATTTATTTATTTATTTATTTATTTATTTTTATAAAACATATTTTCATAGTTACTGTTGAGAAAGTCTGAAACAAATAAAAAGAAAACCTGGGTATTCTGAAAGAACTAGTAGAGTGCTTTATAAGAAACAGCCACTCAACCTGACATCCTACAGAGGGAGCAGGGAGACAGACCATCTTACACACACAGGTAGAGCTCCTTGTCTAGAATTTTGGGAGCTCATATGTATTTAATATTTAAATATATAGAAAATTATTACAGGTATTTGTTAATATACATGCACCACTCAGCCTGAAAACACAAAGTGTAGCTTGGCGGTGGTGGTGTATGTCTTTAATCCCAGCACTCAGGAGGCAGAGGCAGGTGGATCTCTGTGAGTTCGAGGCCAGCTTGGTCTACAAAGGGAATACAGGACAGCCAAGGCCACACAGAGAAACTTTGTCTCAAAAACACCAAAAACCAAAAATCAAAACCAAAACAAACACACACACAACAAAACAAAACACCAAACAACAACAACAACAACAACAAAACAAAAACCCAAAAAACTACAACACAAAGCATTCATTAGGCCCCTTCAGCTAGACAACCATTCATTCCTAAGCATCCTTGAAGCCTGTCTGTGCTCTGGCCTGACTCTCAGTGTGAGATGCTGACAAGTGCCAGCCACTGAGAGAACACACTCCTTCAGGAGTTAATACTCCCATCCCTTTTCCTTCACTACTTTCTTCCAATTAAGGCTGAAGGTGTACTTTGGAACTAGGCACTCCCTGCTATCATTTCAAATAGCGGCAATAATAAACAAACATGTTAACTCCCGGAGATTTTCTCTACACCTTAGGCTCCAGGCTGAGTCAGGCAGAGTAGGTTTCTGTTTGGGCCCTTTCACCTTACTGCTGTAATTCAGATCAGCAATTTTGGGATCTAGAATAAGATCAGCACACAAGCTCTCTGGTTGCGTAGGTTGATCCCAGCTGCCTGTCCTTCCTGTCGCTTTGTAGCCAAGACCCTAGGTGGATCAGATCTTCTGAGCTGTAGCCGTCTTTTAGCTCTGCCTCTATACTCTGTAGAAGTGTCAAGCCTCTCCCAGGAATTTGGGAGACACTAGTCCAAGGGGCACGTCCCATGAAAAACTTTACTTACCAGAAAAGTGGGTCAGAGGAGAGGACATCCTATTGAGACTTTAGGTGAGAGAAGCCTGGGAGAATGAGGAAATAGAAGGATCCAGAGGGTCCTGGAAAACTACAGGCGGGTCTGGGCCCTGGGGTCCTCTTCAAACTATGGCACCAGCCAAGGAAAATATAGGCAGTAAACTTCGAACCCCTACCCAGACTAGCCAATGGACAGGACATTCTTCACCATTGAGTGGAGAAGGAGATCTGACTTTCACACAAACTCTGGTGCCTCATATGTGACCACATCCCCTGGATGGGGAGGCCTGGTGGCACTCAGAAGAAGGATAGCAAGTTACCAAGAAGAGACTCGATACCCTAAGAGCATATATGGGGGGGAGGTCCCCCTCAGTCACAGACATAGGGGAGGTGAGTAGGGGGGGAAGTGGGAGGGAGGGAGGAATGGGAGGATACAAGGGATGGGCTAACAATTGAGATGTAATATGAATAAATTAATAAAAATTTTAAAAAATGCAAAACAATCCCAAACATGTTAACTACAACTTTGTGCTTAATTACAAGTAGAAAGTATTACTGGGTGGAATGGACAGTAAATAAGCCCATCATCTAACACACTCTAAGCACTCACTGCCTAGACAAAGCATTTACGTTCCAAAGGAAGTCATTAATACTAAACTGGGTACAGAGCAGATGGTGACAACAGAATGGGTTTTCCGTCTCATTCTACTGTGTACACAGATTCTCAGACTGGCAGCACAAAAGAGCATCATTCTTACCCAAACTCACCTGTCAGCACTTATAATTTCATGGGCCTGGAACTTCTGCTTGGCAGAAACGGGCAACTGAAATTGCTTTGTTACCCAAGTGCTTCTCAATGCATTCTGGGAGCCAAATATAGACTTCCAATAAGGACAGAGAATGGGACAAAGCACCCTAAGCAGGTGTTAATTTGTAATTCAGGATATTCTAAACATAACACTGGTGTCCATCTCTGTCTGCCTGTCTGCCTCTCTCTCTCTGTCTCCCTCCTTCTCCCCCCCCCCCCCCCCCCGCCCTCAATGATAAGTGATGTAGTCCTTAGGGTGCAAAATGTGAAAGGAAGAATAAGTCTGGTTGCTTGTGGGCCATAAGTTATGAGTTTGCAGTGTGTGCTAGTAGCAGTTTAATATAAAAATGAGATGGTGCCTCTGCCAAATTTTTAAAGGTGTCATTATTATTAGCACTGCTCAGGAGTGAAGAGGGTCTATCTGCCCTTTAGACACATTTATTCTACAAACATCAAGAATAGAATATAAGGATGAATTAGGGCAGGGAATGTTCAATGTCAATAAAATAAAGATATCTCTATTTTGAAAAAAGCAAATTATTGACATATAAAGATTTCCTTCTGGGCTTGTTGTGGTGGCACAAGCCTTTAATCCTAGCACTAAGGAGGGAGCAACAGGGAGAACGCTGTGGTTTCTTAAATAGCCTGGTCTACATAGGGAGTTCTAGACCGTCCAGCACTACGCAGTGAGAGCATTGCAGGAATAAACATTCCTTTTCCTTTTGGTTACTGTGACGGGCTGGACATTATTGCCCTCTGCCCTGCATCTTCTGCAGAAGACCACATCAGAAATGGGATGGCATAGGCGTTGACAAGCATCAGATCGTGAAGGTGAAGCCCTGAGGGAAACAATGAGTGTCTTTATAAGGCCAGGCAGGAGACAGCTTGCTTGTTCTCTGAGCTCCCTGCATGGAAGGCGACTGTCTACAAACCACACTGGGTCAGCTCGCACCACCATGGGCTTCTAGCCTCAGGAATAACAAAGATATCAATATTTGCTGTTTTAAACCAACCCTGGAAATTGTTAGGGTAATCTAAGCCCAGGCAGATGTTAAATAGTTATTTGTTAAAATGTTACGTAATAAATTAACTCTGAATGTGGTGAAGCAACTATAATATGAGTTCAGGGTACAAAGTATAGAGAGAAGAGATCTTGACAGTTGTAAACTTGTGTCATCATAGGGTAGTGTTAAATAACAGGGTATGGTTAATAATTAAACTTTATAATTGTATCCTTTAATACTATTTGACTAAATATCTAATACTCAGCCAAGGACAGTAGCATATCTGTGGTGCCAACTACTTAGCAGCACAAGGCAGAAGAATGATTTAGTCCACTGAGTTCCAGGTCAGTCTTGGTAACATAGTGGGATTCCAACTTATTGGAGAAGAACATGCAATCCTTTCCCTGCCTTCAGTATTAAGTCTCCACAGCCCATTCTCTTCATTTATGTGTTTGGCAGAACAGTAAGGTTGGGTTTTGTTGTTGCTTTTGTTTATATATATATACATACACACATATATATGTATGTATATATTTTTGTTTTGTTTTGTTTTGTTCTGTTTTGTTTTGTAAGTCAGAACCCTCCTTCCTGATCTGTCTTGGTTTCCCCACAAGGAGTGTGCTTGTCTATTCAGACATACACTCATAGTATAAAGGCCAATTAACTTCCATCTGATCAACATATCCAAGGTCAATGCCAAACAGGGTGGCTTCAGAGAGAGACAACTGCCTGCCAGCCCTTTCTTTGGAAACCTATTTATCATTGGAAGAGACCTTCTCAAACTTGCATAAGCCCACATTGCTTGTATTTAAGGTGGTTTGTGGCATTTACTTGAAGAAAAATTTTTTTATTTATATCCCGGGTGGGGAATTATTATAAATGCTGTAAAGCCTATAATTAGCAATCCAGATGGACTAGAAAGTGCTCATTTTCTCACAATTGGTAACTGCTGAGGAACCCAGCTACAACAGGGAAAAGGTGAGCTGACGTAGGATGGACCACACTGCTGATGAGTTTCACTAACTCTACAGAGACTTTTCAAAGTCTACACTGTGTTCCTAGGATCCAGCTTTTCCTTCCTTTTCCTATTTTAGTAAATTGCTGCTCATCTGAAATCAGTTCAAGTCAGGTCTGTCTTGGGAAGCAGTCCTTCTGGTTTCGGATTCAGTGCGATTCAGAATATGATATGGTAAGATAAGGAAATATACCCTGCCAGAACAGCAGAGTCATGTGGGAAATGAGAAAGTAGACATCCTCCCAGAACCTTGCAGAGTTTTAATTTGATGCCATTGAAATGCCATGATAACCATTGAAATCACATAACACAATAAGTACAAATGGAGTGATATGAAATTGGCAATGAGATGTGAAAGGGAGACTGACTCTATTACCCCCCGGGGCTGGGAACTGGAGTTTACATTGATGACTGGCTTATTTTCTCAGCGTAATCTTTACTTGCACTGCTGTCTCAGTCCATGAAGGCCATTGGGGAGTTTATACACATTCTCTCTCCACAGCAGACTCCCTAGACCTCTTTAGGCTGGTAACCAAAGCTGTGTTCAGCTGTTGGATCAACCACAGAGAAAAACAAGATTTCAGAAAGCAAGGGGTGCTGGGAGCTGGGGATCACAATGGAAGAAGGGCTTTCCCCCAACACCCATCACCTCCTTGCACATCTCCAGAGTGAGGAGAAGCGCAACTTTAAGAAGGAAGGGTTTGCTTAGCTTATTGTTCCAGCAGGATGAGTCCATCATGTTAGAGAAGCCATAGCAACAGGCAGAGAAGGCTCAGAGACAGAGGCATGAGCTGGCTGACCACACTTTCATCCACTCACAGGTAGCAGAGCGAACAGGGAGTAGCGCAAGCTATGAACACTCAAAGCCTACCCCCATCAGCAGACTTTCTCCAGTAACGTTATACCTCCTAAGATTCCATAATCTCCTTACACAGGCCACCCAAGTGTTCAAATACATGAGCCTGTGAGGAATATTTCTCCTTCAGATGCCCACAGACCCAAATGTATCAGGTCCAGTGTCACACTAGAGCCATGGGGGTTTAGACCCTGTATCTGGCTCTCACACTGGTACCTACCACTCGAGAAGGCAGCTACAGTGACTCTACTGGGCACTGGCTCACAAAGCCTGTTGCTGGGCCCTCAGTCAGCTGTGCTGCAGCTTGCTAACTGACACACTCCCTTCTTATAGGGAGGAGAGAGGCTTGAAGGACTCAAGAGGTAAACAAAACTTTCAAGTCTCTGAGATCTAGAGCCTACAATATTGTACCTCAGTAAACAGTTGCTGGGGGAAAGATGCTTCTACTGGCCAAGATGGCATTGAGTCACTTAAGGAGTCCGAGACATACGATTCATGCCCCATTTTGGGGGTCCATGGCACCACTGTCTGGGAGTGACTCATGTTCCTGTAAGTAGCCCAAAGGCTCATTGGCTCACTGAGCTACACTTGAGCAAAACGGTTTCTTAGGCTGGTCATTAGCATCCCATCTGGGGTAAATTCATGTCCCTAGGGAAATCTCAATGCAGTGCGACACCCAGGAGTGCAATTTACTTATTCAGCATTCTTCATCACATAGGGCAACTACTATGTTCTTGAAAAGATGTTTCACTGTCCCACAGCAGGCATAAGAATCGGGGCTCTCAAATGGCCTGCTCAAAACTGACAGACAGAGAAGAACAGTACTAGGAAGAATGGGTTCTGTTAGGTGCAAGATAAGCCAGAGACAAATCTATCTCCCTTTTATCTTTGATCACAATGCTGTCAATCCTATACTTCCTTTCATCCTTTTCCTTCAGTCATTAAGTGTATGGCTTCCCTTGCAGTATTAAGACCTTGCTTACAAAGAAGCATCCTCAAATGCCTTCCTTTAAGTACGTTTACATATGAACCAGAACCAAGAGCCATTCTTATACTCTGCCCCATCAATATGGCAGCCAGACATGTGACTCAAACATGCAGAAGGCCTCTGAAGATGCTTCAGATCCAGGGTAATGGTTAAACATCTAGTGTTCTGTTACTGCATTGATCTTAACATTTCCTCGGCATTCTAAGAGAACAGAGGTAAATCAAGCACTGTCTTTGGGGTGAAACCTTTCCCACTTGCCAGCACTTACAGGACTATGGGGTCACTTACTAGTTTAAATCATTTGTGGTTGATCAAGAAGACTCAATCACTAGCTAGGCAGGGGACAAACTTGTAAGAGGAGCACCCTGAAAGGCTTCTTGGGTAGTGGGCAGTACATAAACAGTACACAATCATTTCCCTGCCTGGGTCAGGGAGACAGGCATAAGTCATGAGGTGATCCATTAGCTTAGCTCGTGATGCCCTGGAGAATTAATCAACTTCAATGGAGATTACATCAGCCTTTCTCCACTTTCTCCCATGGCCATAAAAAGTCCTTAGACAATGGTACTACGGCTTCTTTCCTCCTTGGGAGCCTCTCTCATCCTCAGACATTTCTCTCACTTTTCTTCACTCTTCCTCAACTGTGGCAATGCAAAATTATAAAAATACTTCTTACATTCTAAGAGACTGAAATTTTTGCTGGACCGTGCAGTGAAATTAACAAGGCATCTTGAAATCATGTAAGATTTAAGACCAATCTGTTGTGTGCTCAAATTTAATTTTATTTAAAAAATAAATGTGTATATGCAAATACATTGATAAACACTCAGTTTTATGCAAACATGAAATAATACGATTCCTGGATTTTATTCATTATTGCCCTCCCTCAAACCTCCAGTTAAAGTCCTCCCAGATTCTTCCAATTTCTCACTTGATGGTACCTATGTTCTGCTATTTACTTTCCTATGGTTCCCACAAATAGCTCCTTTTTACTTCCCCAGTTTCTACAGTTACTATGGATTATATACTCACATCTGAAGATTCTGAGCTAGGAACAACAAATAATCGAGAATATTTGTTTTTCTGGGGCTTCGTTACCATACTCAGAATATGGTTTTACTCACTTACCTGCAAATTTCATAACTTCACATTTCTTTGCACCTGAATAATATTCTATTGTGTGTATGGGCCAAGTTTTATTAGCTATTCTTCAGTTAGGAGGACATTAGCTACAGTGGATAGAGCAGCAATGAGCCTGGCTGAGTAATGCTCTTACTGGAAAAAAGATGCCAAGTCCTGTGGGCATATGCTAAGCAGTGGTACAGCTGGATAATATTGTAGATATATTTTTGAGAATTTTCCACACAACTTTCCATAGTGGCTGCACCAGTCTGCTATCCCACCAAGGGTAAATAAAGGTTCCCTTTTCCCATATCCTTACCAGCATTTGCTGCCAGGTATTTCTTGATCACCCCAGCCAATCCAACTGGAATGAGATGAAATTTCAATGGTGTTTTAATTTGTAATTTCTTAATTGCTAAGAAGTTTTAAGACTTTCTGAAGATAATTTTGGACATTTTTATTTTTTCTTTTGAGAACCTTTGCTCAGATCC
This sequence comes from Acomys percivali, assembly GCA_907169655.1. NCBI lineage: Eukaryota > Metazoa > Chordata > Mammalia > Rodentia > Muridae > Acomys > Acomys percivali. The sequence continues at coordinate 142,280,415 of OU015744.1, forward strand.
ATAGCCTATCGGGAGTGAGTGAAGTGATGATCTAATGAAGTTCTGACTAAGTGTGTGCTGCTTGACATGAGCTGGTCATGTCAAGGACCCCATAATTGAACCCATGGGAAGTTGGCAAACCTTTCCTGCAAGTCAGGTTCAGAAAGTCAAGGACATACCCTACCCAAGTATGAGTTTTAACAAACTGTTGACCAGTGTGTACAAAACTAGCAACTGCAGCTTCCTCCTCCAGGATGACTACAGCCTGATATGCTCACTCACAGAGACCTCCTACCAAAGCCGGCAAGCCTCTCCTCTTGCACTGTACATAATAAATGCACTAAGGTTATGAGCTGCAGAGTTCATACAGCCCACTGACCTTGGCTTTTCCAATCATGAGTCTGTCCTTTCCTCACTCCCTCACCAGCCTACTTTAGGCTACCAGATTCAAGCCTCATGGGTGGCAGAAATAGCTCACTTTTCAATTATGTAATTTGTTTAATTGATTCTTCATGTTTGGGGTTCTTTACCACATACTCTGACTGTTAACTCACTGTCAGCTACATGACTGGCAAAGGTTCAATCCCACTCTGGCCTTCTTCACTCAACTGATGTTTCCTTTGCTGTACCATTTGCTACACCGAAGCACTTTAGTTTCCATGAGGCTCTGCTTGTCATTTGTTAGCGTTACATCCTTCACAAATGGAGTCCTATTCCGAAAATCCTTTACTACATGTAAATCCTGTAGTATACTGCCTGTGTTTTCTTCCAGCACTTGCAGAGTTTCAGGATTAACACTGGGGTCTTTGATCCACTTGGAGTTGATGTCTGTGTAAGGTTGACAGTCATTGGTCTAATTTGTCCACATGTGACCATCCAGTTTCCCCAGCATCATTTGTTGAAGACATCAACCTGAGATTTCCCTATGCAATAATGCAGTCCTACTAAAAACGAAAACAAAAAAACAAAAAACAAAAGAAAACAAAACAAAAAAACCAAACTACTCCCTGAGAAATGACTGACCACAGCCACGCCAGCAGGGAAGCACAGTACTTACATATAGTATGTGGGGTAGAGTCCTTCAAAATACCAGCAGTGTTTTTTGGCCTCTGTGCACTGGAAATAAAAGCAGAAAAAAAATCATAAAACAACCTTTGTCACTGAGTAACTTGCACACTACTGAAAAAGGGGCAAGCAGTTAACAAGAAAAGCGAAGCAATGGAGGAAAGCTCAAAACCTAGCAGATGAAGCGAGCAACCAGTGGAGGGGCGGATTCCATCTCCTCTCTTTCTTATAGCCGTTTTATATCTTCAAAACATTTTAAAGGGAGGAAAACAAAAGCAACTATTCTCCTAGTTTTCTATACCTCTAAATACTCTATGTACAAACATTTTCTTAAAAGAGGAAATGAAAGGCCACTCTCAGGGAGAGAGATCAAACCCAGAGCCCTGTGCATGTTAGGAAAGTATTATAGATACTGTGCTACACCCCAAACTCATTTTTAAAATGGATGATACGAAACTGTGGTACATTTACACTATGGAGTACTACTCAGTCAGCTATTAAAAACAAGGAATTCCCGAAATTTGTGGACAAATGGATTGATCTAGAAATTATCATAATGAGTGAGTTCACCCAGAAGCAAAAGGAGACAAACGGTATATACTCACTTATATCAAAACACTAGTCCAAGGGATATGTACCATGAAAAACTTTACTTTCCAAGAAAGTGGGTCAGAGGAGAGGACAGCCTATTGAGACTTTAGGTGAGAGTAGTATGGAAGAATGGGGAAATAGTAGGACCCACAGGGTCCCGGAAACCTACAAGAAGAACTTTATGACAGGTAGATCTGGGTCCTGGGGTCCTCCTCAAACTAACGCACCAGCCAAGGAGAATATAGGCAGTAAACTTCGAACCCCTACCAAGACCTAGCCGACGAACATGATACTCTCCACCGTTGAGTGGAGAGTGAGATCTGACTCTCACATGAACTCTGGTGCCCCTTTTCTGACCATGTCCCCTGGATGGGGAGGCCTGACGGCACTCAGAGGAGGGATAGCAAGTTACCAAGAAGAGACTCGATATCCTAAGAGCATATATAGGGGGAGGAGGTCTCCCTCAATCACAGACATAGGGGAGGGGAGAAGGGGGGAAGTGGGAGGGAGGGAAGAATGGGAGGAAAAGGGGAAGGGCCAACAATCGAGATGTAATATGAATAAATTAATAAACTGACAAAAATAAAATAAAATAAAATGGATGATACTTCAGAATAGTAAATAATGGATAAAACAAAACACTAGGAACTCCATTTCCCCAACACTTTTGTTTTCAATAAAAACTGCCCCACAGCATCACTATTTCTAGATCTTTATGTTTCACAATGTCAAAAGAGCCACATTCAAACTACTCTCTCCACAGTAGCGGACCCTGGTCTATTGGACAGTGCAAGTGAAGTTTTCTTGGCAGCAGCAGACAGGAGTTTGAGACCAGGTGTTCTCGTAGATGCAAGAAAGGGGAGAGCTGCCACCACTGCCTGCATCAGCCCATCCTGGTACCCAATCCCATATCCCTGGGGCTGCGCCACAGAATGGTACCGACACAGAGTCCTCCTAGTTCTTCCTTGATGCTCTGCTCAGCCATGCCTCCCAAGCCATCTGCATTCCTTTGTGACCCCCCCTCCCCAACGACCTTACAGGGACTCCACAAGCTCCAGGCCACATTTAGCTGGAAACCAGGTAGGCTCTCCGTGCCTTCGCTCCCCTTCTCCATTCCAGTCTTTCCTGGGTACACCTAATGTGAGCCCACTCTCCCAGCCATTTCCCATTCCCTTGGGACTCACCCCCATCTGTGGCCAGATCCAGGGTACCTCTAGCTGTGTCTCTGCTGCCCTCCATTGAGTGAGAACCTGTGTACTACTCTAGACTCAGTGTTCTTTCTCCTACCTTGCGTGTTAGACAGTGCCAAATCTCTAATCATTGCTAACAGTTTTTTTCTATAACACGGTGAAGGATTCTAAGCATCATACTTTCTTTTTTTCCTCATTTAAAAAAAATATCGCTTGTAAGAAGCCTCATTCTCTATCCTTTAAAAATAGAGAAGAGGTGCTACTGAAAAGGAGAGCATCCTTAAAACCAAGACTGAGTAGTGAGCACTTAGGGAATTGATGGAAATTCTAAGGGGAGTTTAAGCATGCTGTTTCCCATCACTAATTGCACTTCAGAGACCTGGATGACTTCTTACAAGAAGTATGTCTTAAAGTCAACCACTCTCTTAAAGACTTTGGGAAAATACATATTGTAAGGTCCAAGTTAGTCCCAACTACGTATCCCTGGAAAAGTTCTGTGAGTGCTCATAACTTTATGAGTACAGTTTCTTTGCCAGCTTTTGGGTTCTAATTAAAGAGATGGACAACAGAAAATGTTGTAACCTGAACTCAACTAAATAAAAGTCCTTATGTCCTGCACAGAATGTATTCAATAACCAAAATTAAAAGTCAAAAAAAAAAAAAAAAGGAAAGAAAGAAAGAAAACATCTATATAGGAAAGAAAGAGTAATATCATTAAACAGTTGGAAGATTGGCAGAAGAAAAGACAAAGAAACAAGCAACTTCTACAACAGAACAGGGTCAGAGAAAACCTAGGAAGTGGAGGACTCGAGGTCTGGAAATGAGAGCAACCGCTGCCTTTGGCTAGACTACAGATAGTTGTGGGGGGAAGGAGAAGGGTTACAAACCAAAAAAGCGTCTCTTGCTGGCCCAAGAATGTCCATTGCTATGAGTAACTGAAGAGTGGTGAGAGGTAACTCACAAATGCCCCTTATGGCCAGTCATTATTAGGTGTCTGCAGAGGTACCATCAGGCAGCTAGGAAAACAAATTACTCCAGTCTTGCAATGCTGATTACTGTGATTTGGTGAAAGTATCACCATTTAGGAAATTTTCAAAATGGCTTGGCTATGATTAAGAATAATGAAGTGCTTATATAATTCATTAAGAAAAGATAAGCACTTTAATAAAGAAAAAATAGAAAAGGAAGTCCTGATATACCCTGCGAAAAAGAGTATAAAGAAAAAGATAAGACACATATTACTGCTAGGAGAATAAACGTGTCTAAGGACTGTAATTTTTCAAGACATATCAATAATTTTAATTTTAAAATATATTTCTTTATTTTTCTGTGGTAGAATTGAACCTTAAGCACTGTCTGTGCTATGTGTGTGCTTCAGCTGCACATCCCCTCCCAGCCTCTCCCATGTTTTATTTTGTTTTCATTCTGAGAAAGATCATTAAGTTGCCTACATGGGCCCTGAATACACTCTGTGCCCCATTCAGGCAATCAAACTGCTATCCTCCTGCCTCAGCCTCTCACATATAAAAAATGAGTTTAAGTGGAATTACCCAATAATGGGGCAATAATGTTTTTTACTAGAGACATCACAGGCTATTGAATATAAAGCCCACTGACAGGAAAGGAGTTGTAAGCCAGTGGGACCCTATGTTTACCCCAAGATTACAGTCGATTATCACTACTCTTTAGCTTTCCTTCTGAATGTGATGGTAAGACCCGGATGCTGAAGACTCCACATACTTGAGTGATGGAACATGGAGAGATCAAGGTGTAGATGTGGGAGCTACTGGCTAACTTTCACAGTGCCAGAAGGTGCTACCCGTGCCCTACCATCAATCTGACCCAGCTATAAACTCTGAGAGGTCCAGGAGAACAAGACATGCCCACTGGGACAACAGTAGGTATGTATGAATGTCATGATAGTACCCAACCCCTTTCTGACTGGATTATGGCCCACTCCACATCTTGAAGCCCCTATCTGGCATCACTATCAGGGCCCAAAACCTGCGGCAAGACAAGTCATAAGCCCTAAGGGAGAATCTATTATGTAGCGGTAGTAAAACCACTCCTAATGACTTACTGCTATGCCCATAGATCAGTGCCTCTCTTAACCCTCATTTTGGTGATGAAAATAGAAACCCACAATGGCCAATGTACAGATAATAAGAGTCTGAAGAGTACTCAGTGCTAAAGGGAGCATCTTTATCTCAGCCCCTTCTTCCCTCAGGGATCACTACAGAAAAAGGAGCTAGAAAGATTGTAAGAGTCATAAGCAAAATAAATAGATACATAAGATAGACAGGCAGACAGACCAGCATGGTGACACACGCCTTTAACCCCATCACTCTGGGAGGCAAAGGCAGACAAATCTCTGAGTTCGAGGCCAGACTGGTCTAAAGACAAAGTTTCAGGACAGCAAGTGCTACACAGAGAAACAACAGAAGGATCCAGAGGCAATGACTAACTAACTATAAGGAAATAGTATCCTACAGACACAGCAGGGCAATTGTACAAATGAACTCACAGAAGAGAGGGCACAAAGTGCCAACTGTAGCTAATAATCTACTGGTAACTGCTAGCTCCTCTCCTGGGAGAAGGAAAATTACTCTTCTTAAAGGTGTAGGTCAACTTGGTCCAGTGGAAGGCTATGTGCCCAAGAGTATATAGGCAACACAAACTATACTTGATGGGCTTTACAAAAATGAGTTCTCCAGCCAGGCATGGTGGTGCATGCCTTCAATCCCAGCACTCAGGGAGACAGAGGCAGGTGATCTCTGCGGGTTCAAGGCCAGCCTGGTCTACAAAGCGAATCCAGGATAGCTAGGGCTTCACAGAGAAACCCTGTCTCTAAAAACCAAAACCAAAAAAAAGTTCTCAAACTTAGAAAAAAATGGGAGGATTTGGGGAAGGGGTGAATAGGGGTGAATATGATAAAAGTCCATGGTACAAATTATCAAAGAACTAATAACATGTTTTTTTTTAAAACAAGAAACCAAAATTTCCAAAATAAAACTCATAAAATTATAATTTAAGACATAAAATTTCACATTATATTTCCAATATAATTTAGCTAACAAAGTTATCACAACCCCAAAAGAAAATAGTAATAGGCATTCACTTTCTTCAAAAAACAGAATAACATAGGAATATTCTGCTGAGAAAGCCAACAAAATACTATCTCTAGAACTGCATACCTTTCTTACACATTAAAAAAAAGAAACAAATAACATGGAAAGTGTGAACAAGAAGACACAATTCTTACCTGAAATGGTATTAGAAATAGTTTATTCTGGAGTCAGATATGAGTAACCATGGTCTAGGAACATGGATTCAGATTACCACAAATTCTAAGTTTCAATTAGTAAAGGGTTCATGAACTTTTTATGAACACGGAGACAAGAAAGTCGTAAGTCAAGACTTAAAAAAGGCCATCTCAACCACTGACCTCAGAAGCTATTTGACTGCATTCTTCACCCGGGGGTTGCTGGGAGCTAGTGGTCTATTAATGCATTTCAAGGGCTTTACCTGCTAGTCCTGAGGATGGTGGGTCAGACACACAAGTAAATAGAGGATGCCTATGGAAGGGCTAAAGACAACCCAAGATAAACCGATTGGAGGATAAACCTGCCCCAAAATGAAGATGGGCAAAGATTATGGAAAAGAATACACAACAGTGGACGGCTGTCCTGAAACAATACTCATACTGAGCAACTGAGGTTGCACTAAGAAAAAGGTTAACATGGAAAAGGTCACTAGTCAACTTAAAATATTGCATGTTTCCTTCAAATTAAGTAAAAATACACATTCATACATGTGGAGAGTTTAGGGTTACTAGAAAAAAAAACTCTTGGGAACTGGGGTTTGGGGTGGGATACGCTAAAGAGTCTACAAGGGTGGCTGACTGGTTTGCAGCCATACTCTCTCTTTTTTTTTTTTTATTACTTTATTCATATTACATCTCAATTGTTAGCCCATCTCTTGTATCCTCCCTTTCTTTCCTCCCTCTCGCTTCCCCCTCTACTCCCTTCCCCTATGTCTGTGACTGAGGGGGACCTCCTCCCCCTGTTTATGCTCCTAGGGTATCAAGTCTCTTCTTGGTGAATTATTATCTTTCCTCTGAGTGCCACCAGGCCTCCCCATCCAAGGGACATGGTCCGATATGGGGCACCAGAGTTTGTGTGAAAGTCAGATCCCCTTCTCCACTTAACGGTGGAGAATGTCCTGTCCATCGGCTAGACTGGGTAGGGGTTCGAAGTTTACTGCCTATATTTTCCTTTGCAGCCATACTCTTACTTTACACTAAGTCCTTTTAACACTAGCAGACGGTCTTAAAAGACAAGAGGAGCCGAAGAATGTGAGTCGGCGGCGCACAAGGGCAGGAACCACTGAGGAGCCCAAATTACACTGTGACCCTGGGAAGAACTGCTCATGCCTTGTGAGCAGAGCTCGCAAAATCTTTTAACAATGTTTAAAACACGGTTTTATGACAACGTTCAGGAGAGAGTAGGGTGGACCCAGTTCCACCTCAGTTTGCTGAGGTTTGGTTTACATACCTGCCATGCCAACACATTTCTAATATAGTTTGGTGAACTTCAGGGAATGGGTGCAGCTGCCTGCTCTTCTAGCTTTCTGTCCCCAGAGTTCTACAATCACCTCTATCTCCTATCTCAGGTCCTTTCTATTCTACAGTCTTTGTTTTTTTTTTTTCCTACAAGATTCAATAACATAAAATATTTTTTCCTTTTTCCTTTCTTTCTTTTAAGACAGGGACTCTCTACATCTGTTCTGGAACTCACTATGTAGATCAGGCTGACCTGTAACTCACAGAGCTCAGCCTGTTCCCCCTTTTTTTAAAGTTATATTTTCTGTCTGGATCCTGTCTGTGTTATTGTACACTATTCATTTTTTTGTGCTTGTGTCTCACTGAACGGAAACACCAATCACTAGCTGGTAAACACTTGTGTTGTCCTATGTTTGGGCTAATATGTATGCTGCTGCTACCGATGGGGCGGGCAGTTGGGAGACAGAGCACTAATTTTTTTCTTTTCCATTTATTATTATTCTTTTTCTTTTTTTACATATACATTTATATCACATATGTATACACTACATACAGCAAGAAGAACCATGAACCAATCAGGAATTATATAAATGTTACACTCAGTGTTCTGGCTATTTGTATTTGGTACACTTGAAGAAAATATCTTTCCTATCTTGGTGAGCGCTGATTCTTGTCCTTCGACAGGAATGGGAAATGTCACAGGTTGACACTGGCAGGAGGCCAGAAATGCCAAAAGTGCTTTGGGGCTCTACTCCTTGCTCTGACTCCTAAATGGCTTTAGGGTTACTTCTCCAAAAGAGAGAATATTACAGCAGCTTGGCCCCTGAGTCCCATTTCCCTGGTAGCAGTACAAAAGTAAACACCAGATTTGCTAATCCATAGAAGTTAAATCACCATGTAAAAAAGTGGCCTTTTCAGTACGGCAAAGTCAAAAGAATAGAATCCAAGTTAGGCCTCCTGCCCTTGGTGTAGAACAAAACTCACATACTGCTGTCTACTTTTAACCAGTCCCATGGCTAGAGAGATGAGTCAGTGGTTAAGAACACCAGCTGCTCTTCCAGAGGACAAGGTTTAGTTCCCAGCACCCACATGGCAGCTCACAACTGTTAGCTCTGTTCCTAGGGAGTTAGCACCCTCCTGGCCTCCTTTGGGCACTACTCACATGCAGTGCATACATACAAGGAAGCCAAGGCACCCATACATATGTGTGGTGGCACATGTCTTTAATCTCAGGCGCAGGCAGATCTCTGGGAGTTTGAGGTCAGCCTGTTCTACATAGTGAGTTCCAGGACTGCAGGGCCATGTAGAGAACCCTTCGCACGCAAGCATGCACGCATGCACGCACGCACGCACACACACTAACCCAACTTGGCCTGTCATTCACCTAGTTAAGAATGTACCCACCCCAACACCCTATCCTTCAGGACATCTGAGTCAACTGCAGATATGCTCAGGAGAGGAAATGATCAACTACCCTCACATGTGAGAACATACTTGTCCTTTCCAGAAGACCCCTCTTGATGTAGCTGTGTACAGAGTTTCCACCATATCATACTGTGGAGGCTCTGCCATGTGGCCCACCCACTTTCCTGCATCCTGACTTAGAGAAGTATAACTTTTCCTTTTTTTTTTTTTTTTTTAAATCTCTTTTTGGATACTGATCAAAGGCTGAGTATGTCTTCTGTGACATTTCCTGAGCTATCTCACTCATTCCATGAAGCTCTGAGACCTCACTCCCCATCTCCCCTCCCCTCCACAATGCAGTGCCAAGCTGCACTACGAAAGTCATGGCCTCCTCCCTCCCTCTGCCCCCGTCTGCCTATTCTAAAGGAGCCATCAAGGTTTGCAGCTCACCTTCTCTGTTGTTTGCTCTCAGATTCAAATGAAATTGTCCTTGAGCCACCTCCTGAGTCCATTTTTGAATTATTTTCTTATTAAGACTAAGAACCCAAAAAAAGAAACCTCAAGTTTCCCTGGTAACTCGACAATCATTTGCATGCATGTCCTTATATCTTGGGTTGATGCCTAGGAATAGATTCCTAGGCAACAGAACACACCATATGTAACTTTTTCAGTCATTTATTTATTTTTTAAAGAAACAAGGTCTTGAGCTTTCTGGGCCGAGGTGACCCTACCACTCCACGGCCCCCTGGATATCTGAGAAAACAAGAACTCATCATTGCACACAGTTTTCTGAGAAGCCGTTGCTCTCTTACGAAGTACTTACAGTACTTTGTACTCATACTAAAAATATAAAGGAGCTCACGTTTCTCCATGTCCAACTTTTATCATCTTTCCTTTTAGTATTATGAACCATCTTGCACTCTATGGTGGTATCTCAGGGTGGGTTAACTGCCATTCTCATAATGCCCAATAATGTATGCTTCTTACTCCAGCTAAATTAAATGGGGGAAAATAGTAATATTACATATGAAAATGTGTGTGTGCGCGCGCGCGTGTGTGTGTGTTTTATCTGCAGATGATTATCATATGAAACCTCTTTTAACATCATGGCCACTGTGAGAATTAGGTAGAATATCCATTTATATATAAGCAAAGGCCAGATAAGGGTGAATTACAAATGTAATGCAAAAAGCAACTACAAATTTGGAACAAGTCATGCTAGTTTCAAATGTCTATGTTCTCTCTACAAACTGTATGCATGTTATAATTTCTTATGCTAGCAACAACCAATCATCCTGCCTTTTAGAATACCTGTCACACTTCCTGCATAGGAACTGGTATGAGATTTATTGGAGATATTATTTCACTAACAAAAGATGAAACTGATATCTGAATCCAAATGAAAGAGCCTCAACTCCAATGTCCTTTGTGACTCATTAAGGGTGATCTTTCAGCACCCCTATGGTGGTCTGAATGGAGAATGGCCCCCTTAGGTTCATATATTTGAACACTTGGTTCAAAGTTGGTAGAACTGTTTAGGAAGGATTGGGGGTGTGGCTTTCTTGGAGGAGGTGTGTAACTGGAGGTGGTGGGGGCAGTCTTTGAGGTCTCCAAATCCCAGGCCATTCCCAGTCAGTTCTCTCAGCCTCACACTTGTGGATCAAGATAGAAGTTCTCAGCTACTGCTCCAGCACCATGTCTGCCTGACTGCTGCCATCCTTGCTGCTCTGATGTCATATAGACTCTAGCACTCTAGAACCATGAGCCCCAAATCAAACTCTTTTATAAATTGCCTTGGTCAAAGGGTTTTATCACAGCAATTGAAAAGTAACTAGACAGAACTTTGCACCAGGAGGTGGGTGTTGTTGTGACAGGCCTGATCATGCTGATTTGGGGACAAATGTGGAAAACTACAGACTAGAAAAATAGCTGAATGCTGTGAGCAGGGCTAAACAGGCCATCCTAGTAGAGCTTGGAAAAGAACAGTTCTGAGAATAAGGTAGACTATGGAGACCCAGTTGAAGAGGTTTCAGGAGGGAACAATATGAGCAACTGGTCTAGAGACCGTTTCTATTATATTTTGGCAAAGAATGTGGCTGCCTTCTGCCCTTGTTATAAAGTTTTGATGGAGGAAAAACTGAAAAGCTTTGGACTAATTTCATTAGCAGAAGGGATTTCAAGAGAGCATAATATTATCTCAATAATATGATTAGTAATTACTCTTATACATGTCTACAACAACAACAACAACAAAAAGCAAGCAAGGCAAAAAGTAATACAAAATAAACAAATTGAAGCAAAAAAAAAAAAAAAAAAAAAAAAAAAAAGAGCACTCAGCACTTTAACACTGGCATCAAGATTTGTGCCGAAAAAGATAAGGGGAGGCATCTGGAAGAAAGGGCATGATGCCCACAGGGCAAGGCCACACCCTATGAAGCTTCCAACTTGTTAAAAGGAAATGCCTAAGGAATTTTCTGCTGCTCCGATAAAGTAAAGCTTATGGAACAAAGAAAAGTTTATGAAAATGTAATTCAAAAAGGGAGCCAAGCTCCATCCTGAGCAGGCAGCTGAACCTGGCAACATCAGCCATGTGTTCTGACTTTAGAATTATAAAGAAATATAGGAGTAAGGGTTTGTGGAATCTTCCTCCACAGCTAAGGGAATCTGCTGAAACCAGGTGTGTGCTTGCAGGCCCTGCGAGGCCATTGCATAAAGCTGTGAAAGTCAAGCCTGGATTGAATTAGAAACACCAGGATGTTGGAAGCACCAGAGCAGGATACCTGCCAGAGAAAACTGTACAGGGAGTGGAACCAGGTTCAAGAGAGCAAAGCGTACTGCTGGCAACAAAGCAAAACGGGTAGAGTTGGCTAAGCCCTTTGACATCAGACATGGAGTTACAGGGTATGGAGTTTGCACTGCTGGGTTTCAGCATTGCTTTCGTTCAGTATGTCCTCACTATGCCCCCTCTCCTCCCTATTGGGATAGTAACGTATAGTCTGTGCCACTGTATTTCTGAAATAATGTGATTTCCTTTTTGCTTTTACAGAAGGTTACAATTAAGATACTGCTTTGAATTTCAAAAAAAAGAAAAAAAAAAAAAGATTTTGGACTTTTAAACCATGTTGGAAGTGTGAAGGGTTTGGGGACTTTTTAAAGTAGTATAAATACATTTTGCACTGCAATAGGGCCACAACCTTAGGGGAATCATGGATTGGAATATTGTGGTTTGACTGATAATATACCACACAGGCTCATATGTTTGAATTCTTGGTCCACAGTGGAACTGTTTGGGAAGGATTGGGAACTGTAGCCTTAATAGAGGAAATGTGATGCCAGTGAGTTCTCGCTGCCTCGTGCTTCTGAATCAAGATGTAAGCTCAGGGCTGGAGAGATGGCTCAGTGGTTAAGAGCACTGTCTGCTCTTCCAAAGGTCCTGAGTTCAATTCCCAGCAACCACATGGTGGGTCACAACCATCTATAACGTAACCTGATGCCCTCTTCTGGCCTACAAGCAGACAACACTGTATACATAATAAATAAATCTTTAAAAATATATATATTTTTTTAAAAAGATGTAAGCTCCAGCTAGCTACTGCTGCAATGCCTGCCTGCCTGCTCCCATGCTAACTGCCATGATGCCCATAGGTCCTAACTCTGTAGAACCAGCCCTGTATTAAACTCTTTCTTCTATAAGTTGCAAAGTCATGGTGCTTTGTCATAGCAATTGACAAGTCACTATGACATCATTTACCACATCTCCAGGAACAAAAACAAGGCATCAGACAGATGGATAACAACTTTGACAAGAAGACCACATTTCTGTGCTTAGAAAGGCCAACTCTTCACAAACAAACCAAGAGAAAAGGAACCTAAGGCCTACACAGAGGGCAACTAATGAAAAATTCCTTCATCATTCTCAAAAGAGATGTTTTTAACGTTAAAAAAGTTAGTAATTTAAAGCACAAAAATACTTATTTTATGTGTATTTTTGTGTCCTTGCATGTATGCATGTACCCCATGGGCATGCAGAAGTCAGGAGAGGGCCAGAACTAAACCCAGGTTCTCTTCAAGAGCCGTAAGTGTTCCTACCTGCTGAGCCATCTCTCCAGTCCCCACTATGGATATAACTTTAGGCCACCAACTTATATAAAATTAATGTATGGGCTTCAGCTAAAAAAGTTTAATTATTCACACACAAAAAAAGAGAAAAACTGAAGGAACACTCCCAAACTGCTTCTTCAAAGCCAGTATTATTCTAATACCAAACACAACAAAACCCAAAAACTATAGGTCAAAATCCCTGATGAACAATTGCAAAAATCCTCAATAAAATACATGTAAACCCAATACAGGCATATATCAAAATATTACCCACTACGATCAAGTTAGCTTTATCCCGAAATTTTTGAAATGATTCACTCTACATTAAGTTAATAAATAAGTAATATAAATAGACTTAAAGAAAATAATCACATGATCATTTCAATAGATTTAGAAAGTCTTTCACAAAAATCCAACATGCTGTCACTATAAAAGTCCTAAAGAGAATAGGACTGAGGAAAACATGCCTCCGCATGATAAAGGCTATAAATGGCAAGACTGCCGCTATCATTACCCTAAATGGAATAAAACCCGAAGTAATCCCATTAAAATCAGGAACAGGACATGGCTGCCCACTATTCACAACTGTTTTCAGAACAGTGCTACTGGAAGCTCTATCTGGAGCAATAAGACAAGAGATGGAAATTAAAAGTTATAAATAGGAAACGAATAAATCAAATTATCCCTATTTGCAAACATATGATATAATAAACAAGAGAAAACAAAGACTCAACCAGAAAACATATATAAATGATCAATAATTTCACCGAAGACAAAAGATTCAAAATAACTACAAAAACCAATAGCTTTCCTATCCAACCACCAAAACAGACATTCTCATTCACAAAAAGCCTCAAAGGAAATACAATATCTAGGAAGAAAGGTGGTGAAAAGGAGGTGAAAGACTATACAATGAAAACTTTAAATCTCTGAAAAAGGCACTGAAGAAGGTGCCAGAATGTGGAAAGACTCCCATACCCATGAATTTCAGACTCAAAACAACACCAAGCAAAATCCCCACAACAGTCTTTGCAGAAATAGAGAGGACCATTCTAAAATTCATATGAGACTACAAAGGACTCCAGGTGGAAAAAGTAATCATAAGCAAAAAAACCAAACAAACAAAAAACAAAAAACAAAAACCAACAAACAACAAACAACAACAACAAAAAACAATGCTGAAGCAATTACCAGACCTACAGAACTACATTAATAAAAACAGTGCAGTACTGGGACAGAAACACATTTATCGACCAATATAACAAAGCAGAAGACCCAAACAGAAGTACACACAACTACAACCATCTGAGATCTAACAACGGTGAGGAAGGGGAGGAAACATCTTGCCCAAGGCATTCCATGGGCAGGCAAAAGCATTCCACCGAAGGGAGTAAATAAAGCTCTGCACCAACATGGTACACACAATAGGAAAATAAAGAAAAGTCTATTATATACAGGCTACAAACAAATGACGCTTAGGAAACTGTGTATCCACATGTAGAAGAACTAAATCCGATCGATACCTAGCACCCCGAAGAAAAATGAACTCCAAATGGATCAAAGACAGCAATTTGAAATCTGAAATGTTGAAACTTCTAGGGGAAAAAAGTGTAGGCAGAACCATACAAAATAACTTCTGGATTGGAACTTCCACGTGCCCAGGAATTAGGCCACCAAGTGACAAGTGGGCCCTCAGAAAACTAAAAAGCTGTGCACAGCAAAGGAAACTGTCTAAAGAATCTAAAGGTGAAAGATGGGGAGGGGGACAAAATCCCTGCCAGATATCTATACATCTGACAGAGGGTTAATATACAAAGTATATAAGCAACTCGAAAATGGTCAAGAAAACAATGATTGGGTTTTATTTATTTTTCTTTTCCTTCTTTCTTTCTTTCTTTCTTTCTTTCTTTCTTTCTTTCTTTCTTTCTTTTCTCCCCCTCCCCCAAGACAGGGTTTCTCTGTGTTATCTTGGCAGGCCTAGGCTCACTTTGTAGACCAGGCTGTCCTCGAACTCATAGCAATCCACCTGCCTCTGCCTCCCAAGATAATTGGGTTTTAAAATGGGCTAGGGATCTGAACAAAGTTCTGAAAAGAAAAAATGACTGGGAAATATTTCAAAAACTGATTATCATGCTTAGCAATTAGGGAAATGCAAATTGAAACTTAGCAATTTCATCTCACCCCAGTCAGAATGGCTAAGAAAAAGATTCTTTGAGCCAAAGCTTGGGGAATACTGAGGCCAAAAGTGTCTTTCATTCATAATAGGGTACACTTATGGATGGGCGGCAGCTGTGACACCTACATAACACGTGCACAAGACGGTCAAAACGCTTAGAGGGTAGAAAGCCATTCATGAACCTCACCTCCAAGTTCTCTAAAGTAGGGGCTATGGACAATGGTGCCTGGAGGCGGGGTTGGGGGAGGGAGTCAGCTTTCTTTAACAGTGGACACTGCTAGGCCACCAATAGCCAATGGATGGTACCACACCCAGGACTACGTGGGTAGCACAAACTGGACTTGATTTTTGTTGTTGTTTTTTTTTGTTGTAAGACTGAGAGAACAAAGAAGCTGGGAGAGAATGTAGAAAAGTGGATGTAGACCTTGAGTGGGGGAAGACTGAGAAGTGAACATGACGAAAGGTACATTGTATAAAATTCTCAGAGATTAAAGAAATTTTAAGTGAAATTCTGGCATTCTACAAAGCTCAAGAGTTAAAGAATTTAAAAACACAAAACTCAGAATAATATGGATTTAATAAAATATTGATATATGTACATAAAATAATACATAGATATACAGACATACAAATATAATATGTATTAGAGTATATACAGTACTTTATTGTATTTGTACTGAAAGGCATAACAAAATATACTGAGAGGATAGACAAAGACAGTCTAAATAATGCAAACATTGCTAAATCAAGACTTGTAAACACACACATGTATACTATTTTAAAACGTGCATGTAAGTATTTTAAGAACCAATTAAAAGAAGT
This sequence comes from Acomys percivali, assembly GCA_907169655.1. Lineage (NCBI taxonomy): Eukaryota > Metazoa > Chordata > Mammalia > Rodentia > Muridae > Acomys > Acomys percivali. The sequence continues at coordinate 142,296,304 of OU015744.1, forward strand.
GAAAGTATTTTCCTCTAAAAAGTGGATCCCAACAGCAAGGCACAAAAGTTCCTAGCACTAATGTGATGGCTCACAGCAGGCTGTATCTATAGCTCCAGGAGATCCAATGGCCTTTTCTGACATGCATATGGTTCGTAGACCTACATGCAGGCAAAGCACCTTAGCTAACTACTCAGTGCTACTTACAGCAGAGTGATTGGAGGACAATGTGCAACCACTAATTTACTATGGCAGCATAGTCTCTTACAACAATCTGTAAACATGTGCCCTTATGCCCACAGATAAGTACAGTCTTTGCCCTCCATCAAAAAACAAACAACAAACCAACCAAACAATCAAAACAAACAAAAAAACCCTCTTTTTGCCACAGATGGAAACCACTACAGAAAACCACAACCAATCAAACTACAGAGTTGTGGAGCCCAGTCCCAATTACACAGCATCCACACAACATTCCCTGTACCTACGGCTTGGGAAACACTGCAGCAGAGGGGTTGAAAAGACAGTAAAGATCGGGGAGTTTGCCTTGAGATTGTGTCTCTTACTATAATCAGAAGCTACACAAATAAAATCTCACCAACATGGCTGTCCACACATGAGCTGAACAAAGATGACACCAACATGAACAGGGGAAACCCCACAAGATCTCAACCCTAACAAAGAACTATAAATGAGATATGCAAATGAGAGACGTTGGAAGCAGGAGGCATGTCTCCTCTGGGGAGGGCATACCAGTGGTTGTCCAGTGCCAAATACTCAGCCCTAAAAATATCCATACAAGTAACTATATGGACTGAACAGGTTATATTTAGGAATACACATGCACATACACCTATAAATGCATATATGCATGCAATAGCAATCAGTGGAAAACGAAGCCACACATTTGAAGGAGAGCAGGGAGGGTTTTGATCCATAAGTGGATCCTGAAATAGAATATGGGCTATTAGTGTAGGGGGGTACGGCCGGGGCTGGGGGTACGGCCGGGGCTGGGGGTACAGCCGGGGCTGGGCGGGCAGGAGTAAAACAAAACAAAAACTACAACTACTTCACGGTCCCACGCCAATGTTGAGTTTTATTGTTGTTGTTGTTCAGACAAACAATACCATAGCAGTACAAAATGTTCGCAGACAGGAAATTAGGTACTAGCTGCACAGGAACTCTGTATAAGTTTTACGACTTTTTCAAATCTAAAAGTTATTCTAAAATTAAAAATTAATGTGAAAAACATGCAAGTACTTCGTATATCTCTCTGTATAGCCAAAACCCAAAAGCTAACAAAAATCTAAATAAAGGTCTCTTGCTTGGAAATGGAGTAACGGAGCTGAGAGCAAAAAGGCTGAGGCGTGAGGCCATTGGCAGCTCCTAGGGACTACAGGATTCCTCACTCTGCCTGCGGGACACAGGAGAAGGACAGTCTTTGACTTGCAAATGAATGAAGCAGCATCACACTTGACCCACATCTCACTAAGTGTCCTACCTGGCAGAAGGCCAGACCTAGCATACTCGAGCTGACCTGGATTTTAGCAGCCCCAGGTGAGCTGTAAAACCTCAGCAGAGTCGAAAGCTCTCGGGGAAGTGATAGAGAATTGAGTTTTGATTCCACTGTTCTCACCTGCTCACATCCGGGCTTAATCCTGCCTTGGCATCCACTGAGTCTGAGGATCTAAGATAGAGACTTGAAGGATGCCACATACAGAACCTTGGTGAGACTAAGGGTGCCTCTCCTCACAAAACAGGATAGCCGTGAGAAGCATGAAGCTGGCTCCAGGGACCTCTGAGGCTTTCTAACAACACACAGCAAGGCGCAGAAGTACCTAGCCTTCTTAGGTTCCCTCCATCACACTTTGTAATGAAACCACACACTTCTCTAACATTAAAGTATAGTACTCTTCAAGTTTAACCTTTTATGAACCAATATATCTTCCGAACTTCCTGAAAATTACAGAATCTCTAATGTCTTAGTTAGGATTTCTATTACTACTATGAAACACCATGACCAAAAAGCGAGTTAGGGAGAAAGGGGTTTATTTGGCTCACACTTCCATATTGCTGTTCATTATTGAAGGAAGTTAGGACAGAAACGCAAACGGAGCAGGAACCTGGAGACAGGAGCTGATGCAGAAGCCGTGGAAGGACGCTGTTTACTGGCCTGCTTCATCTGGCTTGTTTAGCCTGTCTTACAGAACCCTGGACCACAAGCCCAGGGGGCCACCAGCCACAATGGGCTGAGCCCGTTCCATCAATCACTAACTAATAAAATGCCTTACAGCTCAATCTCATAGAAGGATTTCCTCAACTGAGGCTCCTTCCTCTCTGACAACTCTAGCTTGTGTCAAGTTGACACAGAGAATCAGCCAGAACATCACAAAAACAGCAGGAAAACACCTTTCTGGAGACCTCTGCACACACAGAACTAAGCATATACATTATTCAATCCATATGGCATTCACAGTCCTTACTGGAAATTGAGTTGGAATGCTGGCCTCCAACTACCCACCTGCGCATGTGGTTTACTTATCCCACAGTAGT
>OU015744.1:142298845-142353370 GCA_907169655.1 Acomys percivali
CACACACACACACACACACACACACACACACACACACACACACACATTGAAGCTCATTCCTTTATAGTCAACACAGAATGAGAATACTCAATAAGAAATCTCCATTGTAAGAAAAGCCCCACATATTACCCTGCAGTTACAGAAGTTTGCTAGACCACGCAAACCATCTATGGGCCGTCCACATCCGGAGCACAGTCACTGTGGATGACAGGGCAGGAAGACCGACCGGGAAGCCATGCCCCAAGCCTTATTTCCCAGAAAAAGACAGGACACAGAAAATGCCTATGCTTGTGGAAGAACCCAGGCACTCCTTTACTACATAATAAGGACAAGAGCTTCTGGAAAAAAAAATCACACCCTGACATAACACAACTGAGTCACAGAACCAAAGGTGCCAAACCAGCTCAAGAGAGCCAATCTCCTAAACTGCAGTTTAGTAATATGTGGGTGGGGTCAAATCACTGAAAATGGGGTGAAAATCTCACTGTTGTAAAAAAATTTCAGAAGGTGCAATAACCAAAAAAAATCAGTTCAAAATGAGTTACATGGAGAATGCCAGGTGTTTCTAGGAGCACTCCTCCTCGTATCACATTACTCCATTACAGCCTTAGCTCTGATCATACAAGATGCCCAGTTTACGCAGTGCTCACCCTCAAAATGCCAAGAAAAGAAACCACACACACCCTACTCAAATTCAACAGTATGTTATAAACTGCAACAAACTTACTGTATATGCAAACATTTCTGTTCTTATAAAAACAACTGCATTAAAAAACAAACAAACAAACAAAGGTCTTTAAATTATTTTCCTATTGTCATTCCTTGGCATACAAAGATAGCTTTAGATTATAATGTGTTGGCATGCTTGATTTTTTAAAACTACTGTAGAGTTGCTTTCTTAGGTTTCCATTGTTAAGAGACCATGACCAAGGCAACTTAGAGAAGATAGAGTTTATTTGGGGCTTACAGCTGCAGAGGTTTAGAGTCCATGACCATCATGGCAGGGAGCAGGCAGCAGGCAGGCAGGCATGGAGCCAGAGCAGCTTTCACAGGCTCAACACAGTTTAAAAGTCCAAAGTCGAAGTCTTTCCTGAGACTCAAGGCAATCTCTTAGTTGTAACCCCCTGTGAAATCAGAATCAAAAGCAAATTACATACTTCCAACATATGCAGCACACGGAACCGAACATTTACCATTCCAGAAGGGAGGAATGGGGACATCCTGAGCAAATACCAGACCACAAAGCAAGACTGAAAGTCAGCAAGGCAAACTCTAAATCCTGTCGATCCATGTCGGGTACCAGAGGGCTTAGATGGCTCCGCCCTTCCAGCTTTGCTGACTGCATCAAAAATCTCTCTCTCTTGGGATGCTTCCACTCTAAGTAAGTAGTTAATTCTCTGTAGCAGATGTCTCAAAGCTCTGGGGTTTCCAATGCAATGCAGGCTTCATTTTCACACAGTGGTACCTCAGGGCCTTCATCCAGGTAATGCCTGCAAGCATCTGGCCTGGATGGCTCTCCTTAACCACAGAGAAGGATTCCACCACTCACTTATACATCCTTCATGACACTAAAGCTAGAACCACTCGGCCGACATTGCCAAGTTCACCTGCCTGCTTGGGATGCAGTCTGACCCCTTCTTGGATTATATTTGTATAAACTTTCTCCTGTTGCTTTCTTTTGTTGTAGAACAGAAAATTCTTCAGGTATTTCCTTTTTTATAAATTGGAAGCTTTGCCCCAGTGGGGTTTTGCTCTGAGGGCACCACTCCCTTAATTCCATCTCACATCTGTCCTCTCATTTCTCTTTCACCACAAGCCTTGACTCAAGTATTACATTTTCTAGTGTTGTTTTGCACTTCAAATTGTATGTTTTGTATTTATTTTTGCCCTGCTTGCTCTTTGTCATTATACAGCAACATAAGAGTGACTGCTAGTAACTACAGAACTGAGTCAACATTAGGCTGTCTTGAAACCTCCTCTGTCAAAAGAATTAGTCCAAAACTTTTCAATTCAGTTCAGGCAGACTTGTAGGACAGGGGTAAAAAGCAACCACATTATTTGCTAAGATATCACAAGTATGATCTCCGGCTTAGTTGCTAGTATTTTCTCCCCTCTGAAACATCTTGAGCTGGGCCTCCGTAGTCCACATTGCTCTCAGCATTACTGTCTTCCAAGCTCCAATTAAGATGGCCCTACAAGCCCATTTAAAACCGCTTTCCCAATCCAAAATCCAAAAGTATTCTACATTCTTTCAAAGGAAAATAACAAAACAAAACAGAATGTTCAAGGCTGTCAAAGCAATAGTCTCCTATAACCAACTTCTTTCTGTCTTAGTTACTTTTCAAAGGTAACATAAGGAAAAACATTTATTTGGGGCTTATTTAGAGTGTGACTCCATGATTATCATGGAAGGTGGCACAGCCTTATCTAATGGAAACAGTGAAAGTCATAAAGTTAGCACTGCTGCTTGACAAAGATCTAGCAAAACTGAGCCGTACAACGCAACCGCCATTGTGCTGTGCTTCACTTTTGGTCTTGATCTCCATGTGTTGCTTGCTTGGGGGCTTTTAATATTTGTACCAACTCCAGGATACTGAATTGATGGAAAATTTCTTAGGAGTCATTCGCCTCCTTCCAGGAGTACTGATTCTACGCTTCTAGAGGAAAGTCCTTAACATAATACCCCTCCTGCTTTTAGGGGAGAGACAGTCTTATCTGGTCCTACCTGAGGTCTTCCTTACACCCTAGAGATTGTGACTTAAATAAAGATGCCAGAGACCTCCATATGAGGCTCTGACTCCAAGATAATCTTGGCACATCTGCCCCTGCACTTACTCAGGACCAAGATAATCAGAACAGAGTAAACTTAAAAAAGGTAAACAAGATTGAGTGGGCTAGAGGAGTTGGGCAGCAGATCAGGTTAAAAGCCTCTTCCTACTAAACACTCAGGTGATTACGTGCCATTTTGGGGGCCACTGGGGGCCGCATATGGTATGCTCCTCTATGAAAAGATACAGCAACAAAGTTAGATTGGCTGGAGTTATTTCAGCCCTACACTGGGACTTACGCTGATGAACGAAGAATGGTGTGAATAAATGATAAAAAAAAATGAAGTATTATGCCCTCCCTTTCTTCGAAAAGTTAGCTTGTGCAGAACCACTCTGTTATATGATCAAGGAACAAAAGAACACCAAGATTGGACATATAAATAAATTCTACAAAGACATAAACATTATATTATGGCAGAAATTGAATAGTAACAGCAGCAGCTTTGGCCTGAAGATTTTTCTTGGGCCAAATGACAATTAACGCACTGACCATTAAGAGTTAATAACATGGGGCTGGAGAAGTGGCTCTGTGGTTGAGAGTACTAGCTGCTCTTCCAGAAGACCAGAGTTCAATTTCCAGCACCCACACGGTGGCTCACAATTGTTTGTAACTCTAGTTCCAGGGGACACAAACACAGACATACATACAGGTAAAACACAATGTAGATAAAGTAAAAATAAGTTCTTTTTTTAAAAAAAAAGTTAATAATATATTGCTCAGGACATGACAATCTCCCTGAGCTGGAGATTTTCTTTCTAGTGCCCCTGAAACCAAAGAACCACAAGCCTGAGGGCTACCATGCTTTGGCAAAATATGCCTCTAGATTCTCAAAAGTTGGGTTGTGGGATTGATGAGGAAAATGACTATAAAAGATACCTCTGTTCTGTCATGGTTTATCAATGATGACTAAACTTATGACCAAGAGGAAGTTAAGATGCATATACGGGAACAATAACGATATGATCTATGTTTTGGAACATCATGGATCTACCCATTGCCTACTGAGTTCTGTATAAATAAAGCACTCTGAGTGCCAGGCAGTCCCGATGCAAGAGTCCCCAACCCCCATGCCTGACTCACTCCTCCCCTGCTGACCTCTTATCTCCTCTGCAGGACCTGGCTATTACCAGGGCTGGTAGGTGTGTCCTTACTAGAAAGTATGTCTCTGGTGCTGAGCTTTGAGGTTTCAAAACCCCACGCTAGGCCCAACAGCTCTCTGCCTGACACATGTAGATCAGGATGTGGCTCTCAGATACTACTCCGGCACCATGCCTACCTGAGGCCACTCTTCCCACCATGATGATATGAACTAATCCTCTGAAATGTAAGTCAGCCCCCTTCAAGATGCTTTATTCTAAGAGTTTCCTTGGTCAAGGCCTCACTTCACAGCAACAAATAATAATTAAGATAGGAAGAAAGCAGAGCAGGCAAGCCATGGAGTACCAGACAGAAAGCAGCACTCCTCCACGGCTTCTGCTTTAGTTCCTGCCTCCAGGCTTCTGCCTTGAGACCCTGCCTTGACTTTCCCAGGTGAAGGATGTAAATGAAATAAACTCCTGGTTAGTTCACAGGCAATTCTACTAGACAGACTTTCCCGGACCTAGCAACCTGTGACATCACCTTCTGCGGCCACCGCCAGGTGTGTGCCGGATAAAAAGGAGCCTATTCACTCAGTTTCCCCCCGCCCCTCTCCATTTCTCTCCCTCTGTCTGTCTGTCTGTCTGTCTGTCTGTCTCTCTCTCTCTCTCTCTCTCTCTCTCTCTGTCTCTCTCTCTCTCCCCCTCCCTCCATTTCTCTCCCTCTGTCTGTCTCTCTCTCGCTCTGTCATCAGTGCCTCCCTTTTCTACTCTCTTCCCCCTTCTCCACAATAAATCTCGTTTCAAACCAGATCTGTTGCTTGGCACATTTATCTTAAGTTATAACACCCTTCTCTCTCTCTCTCCAAGTTGCTTTTGACTGTGGTCTTTATCACAACAATAGAAATCCTAAGACATTCAAAGAGCAAAACGAATGGCCATAAAAATAATATATACGTTTCATAGTTGCTGCAAATTTCAAGTATAAATACATATTTGTTACAATAAAATTCTTTAGGAAATGTAGCTCAAAGACTTAAGGGGATGTGATTAGATTTCCATCTGGTATAAAAGATATTTATGTATGCTCAAAGGAATAATAATCAGTATCAAATTACGTATAGTAGTTAGACTCCACTGAATACATTAGAAGATTAATGTTATAATTTTACTTCATATTTTATGATACATGAGAAATAAAAACCATTGTAATTCTTTAAAACCAACAATAAACGGTTGCATATTCATTCTAAAATAATGTTAAAGTAGTACAGATTTTGGAAAATTCTTAAGAGAATATAACAAATGTGGATATCTTCTATGTCAAAGAAGAGGGTTCCAGAGAAAATGGAAACATAAGGAGAGAGAGAATAGAAAGGAAATTAGGGCTGTTTGCATGAGCATGGATGTGGAGTTATTCTTTTGGATCATGGGCAACTTACCAGAAGCAAAACTTTTAAATAAAGAATTACCTGGAACATTCTTTTGTAGGTAGACAGCTGATCTTGGTAAGGACAGGGGCATAACACCCTTGCTTGGGAATTGCTGTAACATTCACAATCTCATTTTTTTTTTTTACATTTTATTTTTATCTTTAATCGTGTGTATATAGAGGGGATCACATGAAAATAGCAGATTCCCTGGAGCTGGAGTTAAAAGCAACCATAATCCACCCAGGTGGGTACTGGGAATCAAACTCTCTGGTTGGCTCCCTTAACTGAGTTGTGTCTCTCTGGCTCCCTTTCAGAATCTCTTAATCCAACCTGTGAAACCAGCTAAATTCCAGGTGGGGGATGTTCCAAAGAACTCTGTCAATGCCAGGCACTTCTCTTTTTACAGATGAATCAACTGAGTTAGTGAGTGAGTATGAGCTTAAATCCATAACTTATCCATAGATTCTCAGCTAGCCCACGAAGAGCCAACAGCCTATATAACATAGTCACAATGCCATCCAGACATGGGAGGCAAATACCAAACAGACATTTCCTGTGTGACAAGTAAGTAATTTCAATTACAAAATAATAGCCCACTTCTCACTAACATTTAGTTTCATAACCAAACTGACCACAGGGTCCCAAGAAATGAACAGAAAAGTAAGCTTACAGATATCCTAAGATGCAACACTACATTGTAGTTAGTGAAGAGACAAGAAGAATCTGGTAGCTAAGTTCTGCAAAGGTCCAATAGGTACCCATGGAGCATGATATTTAAATAAAGACTAAAGAAGTTGAAAGGGGGATGGGATTGATGACTAGAACAAATAATTGGGGAGCAAATGCTTCAGGAATTGCAGGCACACTGCACAGGCACCTCTCTTCAGAGCCTTCTTACTTGCCTCCGTCCTATCACAGCCTTGCCCATCTCCTGTCCCATGATTACTTAGACATTTATCTATTTTCTCATTCAAATATTTGCTAAGTCTCTATTATGTGCCAAGTACTGTATATATTTTTGATGGCACTGAGAATAAACCTCTAGGCTGTACCTCTAGGCTACATCCCCAGTCTCCTAGGACATTTCAGCCAATAAAAGGCTTATATATGGTGGAATATAAATTCCAACATATTTTGAAGCTGATATGTAACAGGAGGGAAAGGAGTTGATTGAAAAGGCAATGGTAGCCGGGAGGCCAGCTGGGATGGAGGGTTTTGGGTGGTAAAGACAGCCACACTGACAAGGGGACGTGTGGGAGACTTCCCAGAGAGAACACAAAGTGCTAGGAATTATACGCACCATGAATCTAATTAAGTGGCTAGCCATGACTATAACCCTCTTCTTGCTGTATATGTCACGCTCATCTATACTCCCAGGTAGCCTTCATCACCTGTACAAACTAAAGGAAATCAAAGGCCAAGTAGACGCCCCACCCCTGACCCCCGACCCTAACCCCACTCCCTGCTCTGGCCAATGTTCCTGACTCCCAGGCCACAGTCCTTCTGTATTTCAAAGCAATGCCTTTACTACATGTGTCATTGGCTCATCCATCTTTGCCATTTGTTTTCTCACCTACGGCCACCCAGCCTTCCCAGGAGCTTCCAGAGATAAACCTGGTGGCTTTTCCCTTTGGATAGGCTTGTTGCTAGGATTTTAAATATTTGTTGAAGTAGGACACTTGAAAATGTTATTTTTAGGAAATTCACAGGTTCCAATTCCAGGGCATGAAACATTTGACGAACAACAACAAAAATGACTCACTCAGAAACAACTAGGTTCTTATTTTGAGATTTCCAAGCATGAAAATAGATAGAACTACAGAAAAGCACTCAATAATCTTTCATTTTCTTAACTTCAAAAGACAACACTCACTTCCTCACCCCCTTTCTCTCAGGGATGACCACCCTTTCTTCCTGGCCAAGAATAGCTGTTCTGGGAGGAAAGGATCAGAAAGATGGTGAAGCTGGTCCCACCTAAGAAGTGAGTTCATGGTGCTGTCAACAAACATGGATGAACTTAGAGACTTGCACTGGTGAATCATATTAAACCGTATTCTATTGGACTGGGAGTGTACAGCTCAGAGATACAGCATATGCCAGGCATGCACAAGGCCATTCCCAAGGCAAAATACTGGGAAAAATAAATAGACACATAAATAAAAGTTTAAAAGTATATATTTCAGGGAGGACAGAATCCTTCTAGCAAAGATTAAATGCATTCGTAGAGTGTCACCAACTTAACTCCTATAAAGAGAATGCAGTGAAACAATGTGCCAAGAGGAAAAGTCCCAGGGAGATGCAATCATCTTTTTAGTTTGTTTCTGCAGTTTACTGTGGCCCAGGGAAGGCCACTGGAAAGTATCCCACCAGCACTAGCAGGAGCTTGAATCTGGTTCTCTTCTCCTACAAGGAGGTCTTGGGAGCCAGACAGGAAAACTAAAGCCTTAGTATCTGAGGATTCAAAAGAGGCTTTTAGCTTCTTCCATTAGCAGGAACCAGTGTGTGACCGACATATACAGCATGCTACATCTCTGATACACATTTCTCCTTGTAATTAACCAGGTGGTAGCCGGTGACTATGAGGTCTGGGGAGCATAAGATAAGGACTCCCACTAGCGGATGACATTAATTCACAGGAAACTAAACTGGGGGGAAGAGCGGTTCCAGGAAATGAGCTTCAAGATGCATCCGTGAGGTAGGGCAGTGTTGTCAGCTGACTCTTCCTGCTTTAAATCCTGAAATCCAGTTGAACAACCAGCTTTCCTGAGATGTTCCTGCTGATGCCTGCTATCCAGTCCACAACCAGCTTTCCTCTCTGAAATGTCACACTGCAGTGCTAAATTGGATTATCCCTCTAAGGAGGGCTGACTTAGTTTTCTGGAGTTCTGGTGGTTTGCCTGCATGTTGGAAATGCACACCTCTCCAAAGCTCTCTGGGCTAACGCAAGGGGTATATTGCCTCCAAGTTCCCACGCAAGCTGACTTTGGAAGCAGTGGAAGACCATGGCAGTGGAACAAAGAACCAGGTGCCTGACTTTATACCTCGACTCCCTCTCACTTAACAACGGACAGGCCTGAGACAAATTACACAATATCTCGCGCTTGAAATAACCATGAGCTCGAGGATAATTGCTAAGATGAATCACGAGTTAGCATTTGTAAAGTGCTCAGAGCAGGACTTGGTGACAGAGTAAATTATTCTATAAAAAGAAGTCAGAGCGGGACAGAAAAGCCCTCCTCAAGCTGTCAGGATTCTCTCTCTCTATTCAAGGATATTTCACTAATAAAACTCCTAAGCATGATCTTCGACAGCATTCACTGATGAAAGGTGGCCAGCGGGCAGAAATGTGACATCCACGGCCACACGGGTCATTACAGATGTTCAAGGCCAATTAGAAAACAAACTCACACACTGAAACCATCTCAAGCAACACAATGAAACAGAAGCAGATGCCCCAAGTGTCAGTCATCAGAAACTGGAGCCATGAGAGGCCTCCCCCAGCTGTTTTCATGTCCTCAGAAGGGACCCTGTGCCCCCACATATGCTCTGTAACTGTCACTGCACATTTAAGCACTTGACACGGACCATCAAAAGCACCAAAGTACAAGTATGCACAAAGCAGACAGTTAAAGATGAAACGGCCTCATAAAACCTCACATTAAACTTGCATATGATAAATTGTTAAGAAATTCTTTTGTTGTTGTTGTTTTTGTTGTTGTTGAGAGAGGGGGGCGGGGGTGGCTTCTCTTTATAGCCCTAGCTGTCCTGGAACTCTCTGGATCACAACTCTCTACCAGAAGTCAGGACGAAGACAGTTGGCATGTATAAATGGGCTACCTAGAAAACAAATGTTAGCAGTCTCCACATAGGGAAATATGTGGAGGGCCTTTCAACCCCTTCAAGAAGTTTTAACTTTCCTGTTAAGGTAAAACATCCCAACCAGACATGGCGACCCTCGCTGTAATCACAGCATGTGGGAAACTGAGTCCTGGGCTACATAGGAAGATGCTGTCTTAAAAATGCAATCAGGGACTAGACAGAGTACCTGCCTAGCATGTGTAAGAAGCCCTAGGTTCAAACTCCAGCAGCTAAGAAAAATAAAATTAATTACAACAAATGCAGGAATGCAGCTCAAGGTCCAGTGCCTTGTTTGATATGATGTTCAAGACACTGGGGTCCTGAGTTCCATTCCTGACCCTTGAGAAAAGTTCCTATGCAACGAAACAGATTACAAGATAGAACAAAGCCTTCTACAGACAGATCCCTAGCAGGCTGGCAGACAAGGAAAAGAGGATTAATAAGTATTTTTACTTGAACATGTGACTTCCTGGTCCTTCTCCCTCACCAAGACTAGTGAACTTTTTCCTCCCACAAAGGGGTGGATAGGTGGGAGGGGGGATGTTTCCTATAGTAAGAACCAATCAGCTTCCCTTTCTTTGTCTGTATTGTCCAATCTCCTGTAGGAGCCAAATCAGCCAATTAAGAGGGAAAGTGGGAAGTTATCCCAGTCCCCAAACATAAAAGTTTTAACCTGCCTCTCTCTCTCTCTCTCTCTCTCTCTCTCTCTCTCTCTCTCTCTCTCTCTCTCCCTCTCCTCCTCCCCCTCCCTCCCTCTCCTCTCTCTCTCCCCCTCCATTCTTCTCTTCCCCTCTCCTTTCCCTGTGTGTATTTTTTTCTTGCAATAACACCAGGATGGTGCTGAGACCTTGTTTTTGCTAACTCCTTATTCTTTAAATCAGCAGAGAAAAAGAGTCCGTTCTCACAACTCTAGACAACCTCACCATGACGGCATCAAACCAACAAAGCAGTAAATTAGAAGCTGAAAATAAATACAAACTGATGGCAAGCAACAATCATAGCTTATCATATTTGAAGTTACTTTTGGTTCCCCCCCCACAAAGCTAATTCAGTTGATTCAGTTTGAAGGCTTGTCCACTTCCAGCCCTAGAGTGTTGGCATGTCTGGCAGGTCTCTCCTGTTCACTTCCTCGATAAAAATCATTGGAATACAAAAAAGATAGAAGAGAAAAAGAAACACAAACAGCAAAACAACACCGTTTTAAAAGTGCTTTGAATCAGCCTTTAAGCTGATTCACACAAAGCTAGGTAGAAGACAGGCACAAACATAGAAACAAGAGAACACTAGATAGTCTTATCAAGTGTTACACACACACACACACACACACACACACACACACACACGAGATTATCAGATTACAAAAACTGGCAGAGATGTGTTAAAGTAAACGCACGTTTGTTTTTGTAAACAGTGGTCCCTGGTCCCCTTTTCCCACAGCACTCAATGTAGAATCATGACCCACAGGGTCGGGGTCCTAAGCTTTTGAAAATATGAACAAGTGGGAAGAAAGCCAGATATGGCACTTCCTCAAAAAACCCTAAGTGTTCAATAAATGCGAAATTTCGAAGAAAGGCCAGTAATCTTTGCTCCGTTTCTGAACTTGGAGCATGGAGAAACTGGTCCACTAACCTTCCTTTCAAAAGACTTTGCCTCCAGCATCCTTGAGTATGTCCTTCCCAGCACTGCTACCTCCCCAGGCAAGGAAGTTTACAGGTCTCTAAGGCAGGGAGGTGACAGTCAGGGGGTGTCATTACCCACGAACACTGACTTTATTAATGCAAAATTCTTTCAAAATACTGAGACTGTGGAGTGTGAACAAACCCTCAAACCCGAATCCAGATCTTACACACCAGTCCACTATTTTGTCTTTGAATGAACCCGCTCAAGCAGAAAAGGGCGGCTCGCGTCACAGGATGTCGCAGCTCAGCATACCACAGCCCAGGTCTAACCCTGTCTGTCCACCCACCGTCAAGTTCCCGCGGCTTCACTGCAGTCCACCCACTACTCAAGCTCCCCGTATAATTTTTCTCCTCCCCTCCAAAAGCCTGCTCTTTGCCTCTAAAAGCAGAACCATCCTCTCCCTCCTACCAGCGGCAGGAGGCGCCGCCCCAGGCCCTGTGAGACGGGGAGCGCGTGTGGACACGCACAAAGGTCCCTCCCCAGAGCGGCAAAGCCCACACACACACAAAAAGCGGGGCGCAGACAGGAGAGGGCTGCGCGCCAGCAGTGCTGGGGGTCCCTGCACTAGGCCCCTCGCCGCCCCCCACCGCAGATTCGCGAGCGCCACCACTGCCCTTCCTGCGTCCCGGCTCCTGGAGGCGCCGGGAGCCGGCGGCCCTACCTCCACCAGCAGCCCGAGCAGCAGCGCCGCCACCCTGCCGAGACAGCGGCTCATGGTTCCCGCGGCGCCCGTCCGAAGCCCAGCTGTAGGGCGGGCTCAGGGTCGGTCCACCCCGGGGCGAACGTGCGGACCCCGGGGAAGTCAGCGGACGCCCGCGGAAGGACGCTCAGCGAGCCAGCAGAGCTGGAGGACGTGCCGGGCCGCCCTCGCCGCGCGCCCCCGACCCAGCGCACGGGCGCGCGCTCGCGGGCGGTCTGTAGAGCGCGCTGCGGGACGCGGAGACAGCAGGCTGGCTTGCGAAGACTGCTAGGTGTCTCTTCTCCCTGAGGAGACCATCTTGTCTCATCTCCATAGTTCTGGGAAGGTTTTTAAAGGTCACTGGGTTTGTGGGGCGGGGGGTGATGGATAAGGATGAGCCCAGGGATGGGCCTTCCTGAAGTTTCTACCCTTCCAGAGACATTCTCACTGTGGTGCTTGCAGGTAGGTGGATGGTGCACCCCGTACCAGCATGATGAGATGGACGGTTAAACCGCAAGGAAATGACAGCTGACTGCAAAAGATTGCTGTAGGTTTATGCCAACCCACATCTTTCTGCCAGGCTCTGCTAGGACCACACCTTTGAAGTAGGTAGGCGCTTTAACCATGGAGAATTGATGCTGACTGTAGTGTCCGCTCTTACTTCCTCTCAGACACTGTGTAGACCTCCACCCCACACCCGTCCTCCCCCTCCCCTTCCGCCTTCCACAACAAGGTTCAGATGCCACCTTATTCATGAAATGACTGAAACATTGGTTGAAATTGTAAGATATGGCAGACCTGCGCTGGAGGCCAGATGTGTAAAAGTGGACAAGAAAACATGTTATGAAGAGTCTTGAGAACGATCTAATTTAAACAACTATGATACGGGATGCTAAGTGTAGAGATTAGAAAATAGAATTGCTTAGGTTCAGGGAGATCCCTAAGCAGGCAGCAGTGCTTGCCAGGTAAGCCTACAGTTGAGAGTTCCTCTCTGGGAAGTGAAGACAGAAACAGAATCATCTCGTTGTACCACATGGCCACATGACATACAGTGCATGCCTTCACACAAACACACCTCACACACACACACACACACATACACTCACAATAGTGAATTAAATACTTTTTTTTTAATTTATTTATTCTTGTTACATTTCTATGGTTATCCCATCCCTTGTATCCTCCCATTCTCCCCTCCCTCCCATTTTCCCCTTATTCCCCTCCCCTATGACTGTTCCTCAGAGGGATTACCTCCCTCTGTATATGCTCATAGGGTATCAAGTCTCTTCTCAGTGACCTGCTGTCCTTCCTCTGAGTGCCACTAGGTCTCCCCCGCCAGGGGACATAGTCAGATGTGAGGCACCAGAGTACTTGAGAAAGTCAAATCCCTCTCTCCACTCAAGTGTGGAGACTGTCTTGTCCATGGGCTAGATCAGGGTAGGGGTTTAAATTATTCGGCCTGTATTGTCCTTGGCTAGGGCCTTAGTTTGAGCGGGACCCCATGACCCAAATCTGCCTATCATAATGTTCTACTTGTAGGTTTCTAGAACCCACTGGATCCTTCTACATTGCTATTCACCCATTGTTCTCTCATCTAGAGTCCCAATAGGATGTCCTCCCCTTGGTCCCAGTTTCCTGGTAAGGGAAGGCTTTCATGGGACATGTCCATTGGGCTAGTATGCAGATATAAGTGAGTATATACCATTTGAGTCTTTCTGCTTCTGGGTTAACTCACTCATTATGATCATCTCTAGCTCAATCCATTTGTCCACAAATTTCGGGAATTCCTTGTTTTTAATAGCTGAGTAGTATTCCATAGTGTATATGTACCACAGTTTCTTTAACCATTCTTCTACTGAGGGACATTTAGGCTGTTTCCATGATCTGGCTATTATGAATAAGGCTGCTATGAACATGGTTGAGCAAATTTTCTTGCTGTGTGCTGGTGTATCTTCTGGGTATATTCCAAGGAGTGGAATAGCTGGGTCTTGAGGAAGCCCTATTCCCAGTTTTCTGAGATAGCACCAGATAGATTTCCAAAGTGGTTGTACTAGTTTGCATTCCCACCAGCAATGAAGGAGTGTTCCTCTCTCCCCACATCCTCTCCAGCATGTGGTGTCGCTTGAGTTTTTGATCTTAGCCATTCTGATGGGTGTAAGATGGAATCTCAGAGTCGTTTTGATTTGCATTTCCCTGATGACTAAGGAGGTTGAGCATTTCTTTAAGTGTTTCTCAGCCATTTGATATTCTTCTGTTGAGAATTCTCTGTTTAGTTCCAAGCCCCATTTCTCAATTGGGTTATTTGGTTTGGTGGTGTTTAATTTCTTGAGTTCTTTATATATTTTGGATATTAGACCTTTGTCAGATGTAGGGTTGGTGAAGATCTTTTCCCAGTCTGTAGGCTGTCGCTTTGTTCTCTTGACCGTGTCTCTAGCCTTACAGAAGCTTCTCAGCCTCATGAGGTCCCATTTATTAATTGTTGACATTAAGGCCTGGGCTGTTGGTGTTCTGTTCAGGAAGTTGTCTCCTGTGCCAATATGTTCCAGGCTCTTCCCCACTTTTTCTTCTAACTGACTTAGTGTCTCTGGTTTTATTTTGAGGTCTTTAATCCACTTGGATTTGAGTTTTGTGCAAGGTGACAAATATGGGACCAGTTGCATTTTTTTACACATAGACATCCAGTTAGACAAGCACCATTTGTTGAAGATGCTATCCTTTTTCCATTGAATGGATTTGGCTTCTTTATCAAAAATCAAGTGACCATATGTGTGTGGATTCATATCTGGGTCTTCAATTCGATTCCACTGATCAACCAGCCTGTTGCTGTGCCAGTACCATGCTGTTTTAATTACAATTGCTTTATAGTACAATTTGAAATCAGGTATGGAGATTCCTCCACAGCACCTTTTATTGTACAAGATCGTTTTTGCTATTCTGGGTTTTTTGTTTTTCCATATGAAGTTCAGAATTGAACTTTCAATGTCTTTAAAAAATTGTGTAGGTATTTGGATAGGGATTGCATTGATTCTGTAGATTGCTTTTGGTAGGATGGCCATTTTTACTATGTTAATTCTCCCTATCCATGAGCAAGGAAGATCCTTCCATCTTCTCATGTCACCTTCAATCTCCTTCTTCAGAGTTTTGAAATTTTTTTCAAACAAGTCCTTCACTTGCTTAGTTAAAGTAACTCCTAGATATTTTATATTGCTTGTGGCTAATGTGAAGGGTGTGGATTTCCTAATTTCTTCCTCGGCAAGCTTGTCATTTGTGTATAGGAAGGCTACAGACTTTTTGGAGTTAATTTTGTATCCAGCCAAATTGCTGAAAGTATTTATCAGCTGTAGGAGTTCTCTGGTGGAATTTTGAGGGTCACTTATGTACACAATCATATCATCTGCAAATAGGGATAGTTTGACTTCCTCCTTTCCCATTTGGATACCCTTGATCTCCTTTTGTTGTCTTATTGCTCTGGCTAGAACTTCGAGTACTATATTGAAGAGATATGGAGAGAGTGGGCAGCCTTGCCTTGTTCCCGATTTTAGAGGAATTTCCTTGAGTATCTCCCCATTTACTTTAATTTTGGCTATTGGCTTGCTGTAGATAGCCTTTATTATGTTGAGGAAAGTGCCTTGTATCCCCGATCTCTCTAAAACTTTAAACATGAATGGGTGTTGGATTTTATCAAATGCTTTCTCTGCATCTAAAGAGATGATCATGTGGTTTTTTTATTTTCAGTTTGTTTATATGGTGGATTACATTGATGGATTTCCGTATATTAAACCATCCCTGCATGCCTGGAATGAAGCCTACTTGGTCATGATGAATGATATCCTTTATGTGTTCTTGTATTCGTTTTGCAAGAATTTTATTTAGTATTTTTGCATCGATGTTCATAAGAGAAATTGGTCTGAAATTCTCTTTCTTTGTTGAGTCTTTGTGAGGCTTAGGTATCAACGTGACTATGGCCTCATAGAATGAATTTGGTAATGTTCCATCCAATTCTATGTTTTGGAGTAGCTTGAAGAGTATCGGTATTAGCTCGCCTTTGAAGGTCTGGTAGAATTCTGCACTGAAACCATCTGGCCCTGGGCTTTTTTTGCTTGGGAGACTATCAATGATTGCTTCTATTTCTGTAGGGGAAATGGGACTATTTAGCTTGTTTATCTGTTCTTCACTCAACTTAGGCAAGTGAAATTGATCAAGAAAGTCATCCATTTCCCTTAGGTTTTCAAATTTTGTGGCATATATGCCTTCAAAGTAGGATCTTATGATTCTTTGTATTTCTTCAGTGTCTGTTGTTATGTCTCCCTTTTCATTTCTGATTCTGTTGATTTCAATACTGTCTCTCTGCCTTTTAGTTAGTTTGGCTAACGGTCTGTCTATCTTATTGATTTTCTCAAAGAACCAGCTCTTGGTTTTGTTGATTCTTTGGACTGTTTTCTTAGTTTCTAATTTGTTAATTTCAGCCCTGAGTTTGATTATTTCCAGACGTCTATTCCTTTTGGGTGTTTCTGCTTCCTTTTTTTCTAGGGCTTCCAGCTGTTTTGTTAAGTTGCTTATGTGCGATATTTCCAATTTCTTTTTAAAGGCACTTAGTGCTATGAGTTTTCCTCTTAACACTGCTTTCAATGTATCCCACAAATTTGGGTATGTTGTTCCCTCATTATCATTGAATTTCAGAAACTCCTTGATTTCTTTCTTTATTTCTTCCCTGACCCATGTGTCATTTAGCAGAGAGTTGTTTAGTTTCCACATACGTGTAGGCTTTTTGTTGTTTCTGTTGTTGTTGAATTGCAGCCTAAGAGCATGGTGATCTGATAGGATACAAGGTATTATTTCAATCCTCTTGTATCTGTTGAGGCCTGCTTTGTGACCTACGATGTGATCAATTTTGGAGAAGGTTCCATGGGGTGCAGAGAAGAAGGTATATTCTTTCTTGTTTGGGTGAAAGGTTCTATAGATATCTGTTAGATCCATTTGACCCATGGCATTGGTTAATGATGTTATTTCACGGCTAAGTTTCTGTTTCAATGACTTATCCTTCAGTGAGAGTGGGGTGTTGAAGTCTCCCACTATTATTGTGTGGTGATCGATGTGTGGTTTAAGTTTTTTTAGCAGATCTTTTACAAATGTGGGTGCCCTTGTATTGGGAGCATAGATGTTCAGAATTGTGATGTCATCTTGGTTGGCTTTACCTTTGATGAGTATGAAGTGTCCTTCTGCATCCCTTTTGATTAATTTTGGTTGAAAGTCTATCTTGTTTGATATTAAAATGGCTACGCCTGCTTGCTTCTTGTGACCATTTGCTTGGAATATTTTTTTCCAACCTTTTACCCTGAGGTAATGCCTATCATTATAGGTGAGATGTGTTTCTTGAATGCAGAAGAATGTTGGATCTTGTTTATGCATCCATTCAGATAGTCTATGTCTTTTTATTGGAGAATTAAGACCATTGATGTTGAGAGATATTAACGACCAGTGACTGTTAAGAGTCTTAATTTTGATGTTGTTTCCAATCGAGAGTTTGTGTAGTTGTGTTTTTGCCATGGTATAATTACCTATTTCCTGAGTAGTTTTGGTTGTAGCTTGACCCTTTGGGATGGAGTTTTCCTTCTAGTACCTTCTGTAAAGCTGGATTTGTGGATAGGTACTGTTTGAATTTGTTTTTGTCATGGAATATTTTGTTTTCTCCATCAATGTTTATTGATAGTTTTGCTGGGTAAAGTAGTCTGGCCTGGCATCTGTGGTCTCTTAGGGTTTGCAGGATCTCTGTCCAGGCTCTTCTGGCTTTTATGGTCTCTGCTGAGAAGTCTGGTGTAATTCTGATAGGTTTGCCATTGAATGTTATTTGGCCCTTTTCCCTTGCAGCTTTTAATATTTTTTCTTTGTTCTGTATGTTTTGTGTTTTGATTATTATGTGACGGGCAGTTTTCCTTTTCTGGTCAATTCTATTTGGTGTTCTGTAGGCCTCTTGTATGTTTATAGGTATCTCTTTCTTTAGGTTGGGGAAATTTTCTTCAATAATTTTTTTGAGAATAGTTTCTGGGCCTTGGAGTCTGATATCTTCTCTTTCTTCAATGCCTATTATCCTCAGATTTTTTCTTTTCATGGTGTCCTGAATTTCTTGGATGTTTTGTGTCAGGAGTTTTCCAGATTTGGCATTATCTTTAATGGTTGCTTCAAGATCTGTGATTGTATCTTCTAGACCTGAAATTCGTTCTTCCGTCTCTTGGATTCTGTTAGAAAGGCTCACCTCTGTGTTGCTCGCCTTCTTCTCTGAGGTTTCACGTTCTCGTTTTTCTTCTGTCTGTGTGTTTATCATTGAATCCATTTTCGTCTTCAGATCTTGAACTGATTTTTTTTATTTCTTTCACCTCATTTTTTGTATATTCCTGAGTTTCTTCCATTGCCTCTTTATAGGTCTTCAGAGCTTGAACCGTTTTAATTATTTCTTCCATCTGGTTATTTGCATTTTCCTTAAATTTTTCCAGTTCCACTCTATGTGCTTCTTTTATGTCTCTCACCTGTTTTGCTGCATCTTCCTGTATTTGATTACGAATTTTATTTGTTTCCTCCATTAATATGCTCCTTATTAAGGATTTGAGGTCATTTTCTTGTATTTCCGTTGTATTTGAGCTCTCTGGGTTGTTTTCTTTGGGATAGCTGGAAACTGGAGACGCCATGTTGTTTTGAGGTTTTTTGCGTATGCTTTTACGCTGTCCTTTAGACATCTTGCCGGCTTTGTTTTCCTTGGGTAGATTCCCGAGTTGGATGGAGGGAGTCTGATGATAGATTCACTTGTTTTCTCACGATTTCCGTAGGTTGGAAGCTCTTATGTTTCACTGTTGTGGATGGCAGGAGGTTAGCCCTGGCGTTTTGGGCTCTCACAGCCAGTGATCCTCAGCTCTCCTGTGCTGTGGGTCCTGTAATCGCTCTGGGTCTCTGGATGAGCGTTGGGTCAGGCCAAGTTATCCACAGCCTTCTGGGTTCCCTGCCAGGTCCAGCCAGGGAAACTAGTCCCAAACCACCGTCCGAGCTCAGCTAGTATCTCAGGGCCGGAACCGTCTGCCGAGCTTAGCTAGGAATTCTGGGCTCAAAATGCACACAGGGTCCAGCCAGAATTTTCGGGCTAGGACTGCGCACCAAGCTCAGCTAGGGGTGTTTGGCCAAACTGCTTGCTGTGGTCAGTTATTGACTCATGCCCGAAACATCCGCGCAGCTCAGCCAGGAATTCTGGATTCAAACTGCACACTGTGTCCAACCAGAGTCTTAGAGCCGGGACTGTGCTAAAGGCTCTACTAGAGACTCTGGGCCCAATCTGTCTGCCAAGCACGGTTAGGGATTGTGGCCCTAAGCTGCACGCCGAGCTCTACCCGAGTCTCTGGGGCAGAATTGTGCTCCGAGCTCAGCCAGACACTATGGACCCACACTGCACGCTGAATTCAGCCCGGGCCTCCAGGCCTATACTGCGTGCATAGTCCAGCCAGAGTCTTGGGGCCGCCGAGCCCGTGTGCACAGCTCAGGAAGAATCCCTGGGCCTAATCCGCCCGGCAAGTCCAGCTAGGGCCTCTGGGCTGAATCTGCGTGCTGACCTCAGCCTGCGTCAGCGCCCTAAAACTGCCCTCTGAGGAGAGCTAATGTCTTGAGCAGAACTGCTCGTTGATGTGTGCTAGCGCCTCCGGTGGGACTGAGCGCTCCGCCCAGCCTGCGTCACAGCCAGTGAACTGGCTGCACTGAGGTGGTCCTTCGCGCCCAGCCTGCGTCACAGCCGGTGAACTGGCTGCACTGAGGTGGTCCTTCGGTGGACCTGAGCGCTACCGCCCAGCCTGCGTCACAGCAGGTGAACTGTGCCTGTGCAGAGACGGGCCTGGGGTGGAACTGAGTGCTCCGCCCAGCCTGTGTCACAGCCGGTGAACTGCTGCTGTGCAGAGACGGGCCTGGGGTGGAACTGAGTGCTCCGCCCAGCCTGCGTCACAGCCGGTGAACTGCTGCTGTGCAGAGACGGGCCTGGGGCAGAACTGAGTGCTCCGCCTAGCCTGTGTCACAGCAGGGGAGCCGTGGCTCCGCTAAGCTATTGTCTTGGGCAGAATTGCCCGCTTTGCTGAATCAGTGTCTCCACAGCACTGCGCCCTGAGCTGTACCCGGGACTCTGGGGCTGAACTGTCCGCCGTGTCCAGCTTGGGTCACAAAGCACCACGCGACCCAAATCCTGTCCAGTGTCCCCTCTCCCGCAGCAACTCCCACCGGCCACCACACTAACTGCCTCCACTGGATGGCTCTGAGCTGCAAACCTCAGTCGCTGCTGCTGGTGTTGCTGATGCCGCCTGTGCCGCCGCTGCTCTGATCCGAGAAAATCCGCACTCCTCCCGTGTGTCGAATTAAATACTTTTTAATAACTACAGTTGGGTAAATGACAGAACCACCTCTAACCGGACATGGAAAGACGTTTAGGAAAACAGATCTCTCATTAGGCAAGTCTTAAATACTTGGCCAACTTTCAGTCCATGGACTTATTTGATTAATATAGCGCATGCACCATGAAACTACACCTGTTACAACTGGCAAGCAAAGCAGGAAAAAAATGGACTCATGGTTACCCCAAATTCCATGTTCCAACACAACAATAGTTTCATAAAGTTGTATAAATAACAGAATAAAAATTTAAAAACCAAGATCTTTGGTGGATTCATTAAAAAGGTAGGTTACAGGAAAGCACTGAAATC
Source organism: Acomys percivali (assembly GCA_907169655.1). Lineage (NCBI taxonomy): Eukaryota > Metazoa > Chordata > Mammalia > Rodentia > Muridae > Acomys > Acomys percivali. Next base: position 142,319,124 of record OU015744.1, read on the forward strand.
TCTGCTTTGGCCCTGATTATGTTCTTAGCTTTTCTGTCACTCGAAGCAGTTTCTTTTTGGAGGATTTTTGTGTGGACACAGGACTGACTCAAAGCCTGCAAAGGACCGTTGGGCTGTGGTAACTTTGACTTCTTTGCAAATATGTTTGGTAATTAATTAAAAAAATTTAATCCCCCTCCAATTGCCCCCCTATTCCCTCTCAAATATATAATCTCGTCTTCACTTAGTATTGTTATGGTTTATGCATACACCCATATTTAGTGCGATATGTTATATAGCATATTGAGTCCACTTAGCGTTTGCTCATATGAACACATTTAGGGGTCACTCACTACCCGGGACTGGATAACCTAAACGGGCTTGTTCCTGGAGAAAACTCATATTCTCTCTCTCTCTCTCTCTCTCTCTCTCTCTCTCTCTCTCTCTCTCTCTCTCCTAGCAACCATTAATTGCCTGTTTGTAGCTCTTCATCTGAGAGAGCTGCCTTGTGACACACCTCCTTCCTGTTGTCATGGCTTCTAGTTCTTATTTTTGGGCAACCTACTGTTGAGGTACAGCAATGCCCCTTATTTCCCATGTCACCATTCAGATCATGTATACCCTCCGTTTGCCTCACTATTGCTCTTCCACCCCCACCTTAGCAATGGCCCCTTTCAACTAACCTGGTTTCTGCCTTTACTCCAGGTTACATGCTCACATCTGAAGAATTGGAGCTAGAGTCTCAAATGAGAGAGAAATTGCAATGTTTTTGCTACTTGGTCTAGGTAACCTTATTCAATGTGATCTTTTCTAGGCCTATATTATTTTTTAGTTCATTCTTTTTTGTTGAAATATTTTCTTTTTTTTACATGTATATTTCTATTATTACACCTGTATACAGTAAACTACCTACAGCAAGAAGAGCCATGAAATAATCAGGAATTATATTAATGTTACATTCATAGTGTTTTTGGCTATTTGTATTTGGCAACCTTGAAGAGAATATCTGTACCATCTTGGTGGATCTAAATTCCTGAATGTAAAGCAATATCTACCATAACTCATCTCTATCAATTTAAATCTATCTAGACATAAAAACATCTTAACCCCTAAACAACTAAGCTTAATTGTAAAACCAAACTATTTGGTCTTCAACCCCATCAGAGATTTGAGAAGGAAATAAAACTATTCACCTGAATAAACAAGAACTGATTTATTTTCCTCATAGGCATCTATTATTTTTATCATCTGAGATTTAAAGTCTTCTTCTTGCACTTTGTGGTGGTTCATATCTCCAGGACTTGCTGTGGTAGGATCACTGGTTTCCGGCTCTGCATTTTGTTGCGTGTCATCTTGCGCTGGCCTCTAGGTATTTGGTTGTCTCTGGTGTTAGCAGGCCTAGAGGTTCCTCCAATGGGGTTGCTGTCTCTATCCCATGTGGGCCAGGCATGTTGGAAGCAAGCAATGAGAGCTCCAAGACAAAGATTGTTTGCTGGGGCTCCCCAAAGCCCTCCTCAGGATGGTGTAGAGTGGGTCTTGTAGCCTGCACCCAGATCAGCTCTGTTGTGTTCCCTGTCTATATCCCACTTATGTCAGGCAGGAGAGGAGGAGGCTGATAGAGTTCCAAGGCCAAAGCTGCTCAGGTAGCCTACAGTCCTTTTCAAGATGGCACAGCTCTGCCTATCTGCTCTGTGTTTCAGATGGGCCAGGCCACTAAGCCACTGGGGGAGTTGCAAGAGATCTGAGCCCAAAGCTGGTCAGGTGTCCCACAGATCTTCTCAAGATGGCAGCAAGTGTGAATTTTGGCCCACACCCGACTCAACTCTGCCTATCTGCTCTGTGTCCCAGATGAGCCAGGCTGGTAAACAGCTGGGGGTGTCAGAGAGATTGGAGCCCAAAGAAGCTGAGGTGCTCCACAGTCTTTCTCCAGATGGCATCTAATGTGGATTGTTGCCCACACAAGACTCAGTTCTGCCTATCTGCTCTGTGTCTTAGATGTGCCAGGCTGGTAAGCTGCAGGCAGGCAGAGAGAGATCTGAGCCTAAAGCTGCTCTTGGGGTGGCAGCTAATGTGGATTGTGGGTAGCACCGGGATTCAGCTCTGACTGTCTGCCGTGTGTGTCCCAGATCAGGTAAGCAGCTGGGGGTGGGAGTGCTGAGAGAGATCGGAGCCTAAAGCTGCTTAGGTGCTCCAAAGGCCTTCTGGAGATGGCAGGGTTCTGTCTGTCTGATTTGTAACCCAGATGGACTAGGGCGGTACACAGCTAGTGGGTAGAGAGAGATTGGAACCCAAAGCTGCGTGAGTGTCTCACAGTTGTCTCATCGCTCTCATGATGGCAGCTAAAGTGAGGTTTCCCCCAGTACTTTTCTGTGAGTTGGCGGGGTGGCCAACCATCAGACCCACCCGTGCTCCACACAGTATAGACCTCTCACCAGCAGCACTGGTGTTTTTGTAGCTCTCAGTTTGGTCTTTAGGTCGCTGCATAGTCGTGACTGTCCTCCTGATCAGAGCGGTATGTGATGAGTGTCTCCATCTTGGATCTGTCCCCTAGTCTTTTACCTACAAAATATGATTTATTTATTTATTTATTTATTTATTTATTTATTTATTTATTTATTTATGTGTGTGTGTTTAACAGTTGAGTAGCACACCTTCAGTTGAAGGAAATTGAGGTTGCTTTTATTTCCTAGCTATTGTGAAAAGAGTAGCAGTGCTTGTGCTTGGGTGAGCATCTGTACAGTAGTATGTCAAGTCCTGGCAGCATATGCAAAAAAAGTGGTAAGTCTGGGTTCTATGTCAAATGTATTTTTAGCATTTTGAGAATTCACAGCGATTTATATTGTGGCTGCTCCACTTTTGAAATTCCACCAAATGAATGAGGGTCCTGTTTTCCCTCTCTAGCATTTTTTGTCCGTTGTTTTCTTGATCTTTGCTGTTACTTAAGCATGAAGAAACCTCATTTGGCTTCCAGTTCCCTAGTTGCTAGGGATGATGATGGTTTTTTTTTTTTTGAGATATTTCTTAGCTGCTGTTTGTCTTCCTTTGAGAACTCTCTGTTCAGTTCCCCAGCTTGTTTTTGGAATAGGTTGTTTTTGTTTATTGGGTTTTTTGTTTTGGAGTGTTTTTTGTTTGTTTTATTTTCTATTTTGTTCTGTTGGCTTTTTGTTTTGTTTGCTTCTTTGTTTTTTTTGGGGGGGTTGTTTTTGTTTTTTGTTTGTTTGCTTTTTGTTTTAGCTTAGAGGCTATTAATCCTTTATCACAGGTATAGCTGGCAAAGATTCACTCCCATTCTCTGTGTTTCCTCATCTTGAGGCTGATTGTTTTATTAGTGGTATAGAAGCTTTTTAGTTTTATAAAGTCCCAGCTGGTGCTTATGGGCCCTAACTCTTGGGGAAATGGAGCCCTTTTCATAAAGCCTGTTCTTACACTAACATCATATAAGCTAATACCTGTTTTCTTCTAGCATTTTCAGATTTAGGTCTTTGATCATCCATTTGGGTTTAGTTCTTGTGAAAGGTGATAGATACATTCATTCTTTTGTGTGTGAGCATCAAGCTTTCCCAACAGCATTAGTTGAAGATATTTTTTTCTGCTACACATATTTTTGTCATACTTTTATCAAATATTAAGTGGCTGAATGTGTGTAGTCATGTTTGGGTTTTTTACTTTGCTCTTTTGGTCATGTGTTTTTGCATTGGTGCCACATTGTTTTTATTACTTTTTCTCAGAAATGGTAATCCACCAGCATGAAGAACATTCTTGCTCAGGGGTATTTGTAGCTCCATATGAATTTAAGGATAGTTTTGTCTATGTAAACACTGAGATGAGGATACTGACAGGGATTACATTGACTCTGCAAAACCTTTCGAAAAAATGTTTATTTTCATATTAATTCTACCAATGTATGAACATGGGATGCTTTTCCATTCTCTAGTGTTTTTCTCTATCTTATTCCTTGGAGTTTTAAAGTTTTGATTATAGAGGTTACTTACTTCCTTGGTTAGGTTTATTCCTAGATAATTTTGAGAGTCTTGTGAATGGGAGTGTGTCCATGATATGCCTCTGTGTTGCTGGTGTAAAGAAGAACTACTGATTTGTGCAAATTCATTCTATATGCTGCCAAATTGTTGGATTTCTATATTATTTCTAAAACTCTTTGAGAGTTTGGGGATTTTTAATGTATAATATCTGCAAATAAGAATAATTGGGCTGCTTTTCCTATTTATAACCCTTTAATTTCTGGCCCTTTTCTTAATGATCCAGCTAGTTCTTGGAGCAAAGTAATGAAAAGGAGTGGGGTCAGGGGCCATTCCAGTCATATTCCTGACTTCAGTGATATTTCCTTAATCTTTTCTCCGTTTAGAATCATGTTGGATCTGGGTTTCTTGTATATTGCTATCTTAGTTACTATTCTCTTGATATGAAAAGACACCAAGGCAATTCTTATAAAACAAAGCATTTAATTGAAGACTTGCTTATCATTTTAGAGGGTTAATCCATGATCGTCATGGCAGGAAGCAGACAGAAATGGTGCTGGAGCAGTATATTATCCACAAAAATACATGCAGAAAAAGAGAGGAGGGGAAAGAATGGGAGAGGAGAGGAGAGAAGAGGAGAGGAGGGGAGGGGAGGGGAGGGGAGGGGAGGAGAGGAGAGGACTACATGATGTGGACTTTTGAAACCTTAAAGCCCAGTGACACATCTCCTCCAACAAGGCCACACCTCCTAATCTTTCTCAAAGAGTTCTACTAACTGGGGACCATATGTTTAAATGCAAGAGCCTTTGGTGGCATTCTCATTTAAACCACCTCAATAACTTTTTTTTTAATATTGCGTTATATTTCCTCTAGCCCTACATTTTCTAGGACTTTCATCATAAATTCATGTTGGATTTTGTCAAAGGTTTTTTTCTACACATATTTAGATGATCATGTGATTTTTGTTTTTAAGTCCACTTATCTTATTTATTACATTTAGTGAGTTGTGGTTGTTGACCCAACCCTGCATTTCAGATACAAATCCAGGTTGGCTATGGTTTATAATCTTTAACTATGTTTAGACACTCATTGCAAGTATTTTATTGAGCAATTTTCAGTCTTTGTTCATCAGATCTATGGGACTGTGGTTTCTTTCTTTCTTTCTTTCTTTCTTTCTTTCTTTCTTTCTTTCTTTCTTTGTCTTTAACTGGTTTTCTTATTAGAATGATATGGGCTTTATTGAGGGAGTTTTGTGGTACACTTTCTGTTTCCCTCCCTCGCTCCATTTCTTCCTTCCTTCTTTTCTTTAATAGTTTGAGAAGAACTGGTTCTAGATCTTCTTTGAAAGTCTTTTCTAATTCTGCTGAGAATCCATCAGGCCCTGGACTTATTCTTCAGCTGGACGGCTTTTTATTACTATTTCAGTATTATTTGTTATGGTTTCTTTAGGCTATTGACTTCTTGGTTTAATTTTTGTGGTTTGGCTGAAGGTAGAAATTTATCTATTTCTTTGAGGTTTTAAAGATTAATGGGCCACAGGTTTTAAAAGCATCCTCTTACAATATTCTACATTTCTTTTGTTAGTAGTAGTGTTTCCCTGCTCACTTCTGATTCTTTTAACTTGGGTCTTCCTTATCTATTAGTTAATTGGACTAAGGGTCTGTCAGTCTTGTTTATCTTTTTAAAGAAGCAGCTGTTATATTTGTTTATTCTCTGTATTATTTTCTTTTTTTTCCTATTTCATTGATTTCTACTCTGATCTTTATTATTTGTGACTGTCTACTAGATTTGGTTTTGATTTGTTCTTTTTTCCCCAAAAATTTTTAGTTGTACCATTAACTCATTTATTTGTGATCTTTTTGATTTTTTAAATATAGATACTTAGGGATATAAATCTCTTTCATATAACTGTTTTTAATGTGTCCATGCAGTTTTGTTGTATTGTATTTTCATTTTAATTTATTTCCAAGAATTTTTTATTTTCTGATTTCTTCTTTGACCCAGTCATCATTCAGTAATGAGTTATTTAATTAATCTCTGTGAGTTTGTGTATTTATTAGAGATTTATGTGCTGTCCATTTTAAGTTTTATCACATTGTGGTCAGGTAGGATTCAAGAAGTGATTTCAATCTTTTTGAATTTGTAAAGATTTGTTTTGTATTTCAGGATATGGTCTATATCAGCAAAAATATGTGCTGTGCTGCTGAGTACAATGCATATTCTTTGGTGTTTGGGTAGAATATTCTATAGTATCTGTTAAATCCTTTTGATATATGATGTCAATTAATTCTGTTTCTCTGCTTATTTTTTGTCCAGATGACCTATCTATTGGAGAAAGTTGGGTATTGATGTCATCTATTATTAATGAATTGGTGTTAATCTGTGTCTTTTAATCTAGTAGTAGAGAAAAAAAAAAGGAAATTGGTAACCCTGAGTTTGATGCATATATGTTTAAGATAGTAACATCTTCTTGGTTAACTGTTCCCTCAAATGGAAATAAGTGCTCCTCTTTATCTCTTTTGATTAGATTTATTTTGAAGTTTGTTTTGGCAGATATTATGATAGTGACACCTACTTGTTTTCTGGTCTCATTTAATTGGGGTATTTCTGTTCATGACTCAAAAGTCAGACCTGTCTTTAAAGTGAAGATGTGGGTTTTTTAAAAGCACAGATGGGTCAGTATTGTTTCTTGATCTATTTGCTTAGCCTAGTGTATACTAAAAACAAGTATCTAAACCCAGTGCATTTAGTGACCAAAGCCATGTAGCCTCTGCTTGGGAGAAGTACCTCTGCTCAGTGAACAGAGTTTGCAATGTATGTATATGGTGGATCTAAGTGGATCTGAAGATTACTGTGGTGCCTGTCAGTCAAATAGACTGAAGAAGCATAGAATACAAGGTAGAGGAACTTTGGAGATGAAGGTGTTGGAGGGCCTTCTCTAAAGGCAACTGAATACTCCTTAAATTATTCACCAAATTTGAAACAGAAGGAACATTGCTCAATTTTTTTTGCAAGGACCAGTTATCTGATACATAAGCCACATAGAGAACTAACAAAGAATAAATTATGAATTTAGATGCAAAACCAATAAAATGCTTGCAAACCAAATCCAAGAACACATCAAAAGATCACCCACCATGATCAAGAAGGCTTCATCCCAGTGATGTAGGGATGGTTCCAGATACATAGATTGATATATGTGTATATATATCCACCATATAAACAAACTGGAAAGCAAAAACTCCATGATCATCTCATTAGATGTATAAAAGGCCTTGTCAATATCCAAAACCTTTTCATGATAAAAGCCCTGGAGAGCTAGGGCTAAAAAGGACATAGCTTAACATAATAAAGGCACTTTACAGTGAGCCCATAGCCAACATTAACTTAACTGGAGAGAAACTTAGGGCACTTTCACTAAAATCAAGAAGAAGACAAGGGTGACCACTCATTTCATAGCTATTCAATATAGTACTTGGAGTCATAACTAGAACAGTAAGTTAACTGAAAGACACTGAGGAGATGCAAACAGGAAAGATGTCATAGTTTACACAAATGACTCTAAAACCCCCACTAGGTAACTCCTACAATTAATAAAAACTTTCAACAATGTAGCAGCATATAAAATTAACACATGAAAATTAGTGACTTTATTTTATACAAATGTCAATTAGGGAAAGAAATTAGGGAAACAGCAACATTTACAAGAGCCTCAAAAATATAAAATATTTTAGAGTAACTCTACTCAAGCCAGTGAGAGATTCAAACTATAAAAATCTTTATGACATTGAAGAAAGAAATTGAAGGAGATATCAGAAGATGGAAAGTTGTCCCATGGATCATGGATCAACAGGATTACTGGAGTAAAATTGGCCAATCCTACTAAAAGCAATCTACAGATCCACTGCAATCCCCATCAAAATTCCAACAGTCTCCACAGGGCTTTATAATTTTCAGCTTCGTATGGAAAAACAAAACCTCAGGATGGCTAAAATACTTCTAAATAATAAAAGAACTGCTAGAGGTATCATCATCTCTGACCTCAACTTGTGCTACAGAGCTATAGGGGGGAAAAAAACCACCACAACAAAGCAAAGCAAAAACCCAAAACTACCGCAGTATGGTGTTTCTCCCCCCCCCCCAAAAAAAAGCAAACATGTTGACAAATTGAATCAAATTGTAGTCCCATACACGTGTGTGTTAGGGGCACAGAGGTTTTGGGGTCATAGATAAGTACTAGAGGAACCAGAAATGTTAAACACACCAGGTGCTCTCTTCAAAGGGAGAGATGTATAACCTATTTTCTTCCCAGAAGGCTGGGAGTGGACATGGGAAATAGTCTAGTGACCATTTTGATAACTCCATGGCAGAGAGCACACCAGATCCTCCCCAATACTCTTGTTTTGAGCTTCTTTGTCTCAGTGAACCTATAGACACTATCGTTATGGAGGATGTTAATTTTATTTTGAAAGAGTTTCAATGTAGTAATATCCTAAGTTTTGTTGTGCACATGATATTGAGTTGATCATCAACATAATAAAAAATCCACCAAGTTGTGCTGTGTCTATATATGCCTAAAATAAACTACTTAGGGTCAGACTCTTGAAGATTGAATCAGCATGGGCTACTGAGCTTTACCTGGATCACTACTGTGATGATTGTGGTGGTCACAGAGACCCCCACACATAAAGACACCTTTTATAAAGATACCTGAAATGCACAGTGGGAAAAAGACAGCGGTTGCAACAAATGGTGCTGGTTAAATTGGGCTACTGTATATAGAAGAATGCAAATGATTCATCCTTTTCCCACTACACAAGACTCAATTTTAAATGTATCTAAGACCCCAACTAGGGTCAAATACACAAAATTTGATAGAATAGAGTGTGATGGAATAGCCTTGAACTCATTGTCCCAGGAAAAGACTTTTAAACAGAAGACTGTAAGCAAAAGCACTACAATCCACAATTAATAAGTGGAACCTATTGAAACAAAAGAAACCATCATTCATTCAGAGCCTCATCCTACAAATGGGAAAAAAATTGTATTAACTATACCTCCAATAGATTACTAATATTCAAAATATATAAAGAACTTAAAACACTAGAAGTCAAGAAAACAAATAGCCCAACTAAAAAATGGGGTACACATCGAAACAGAGAGGTCTCAAAAACAAAAAAAGAACCCAAAAAGCTGAGGAGCATTTAATGAACTATTCAACATCCAAAGTTATCATGGAAATGCAAATTAAAGCTACTTTGAGAAATCATCTTACACCAGTCAGAAAAAGTAATAACTCATCCTGGTGATATGTGCAGTAAGGGGAACATTTATTCATTGCTGGTGGTAGTGTAAATTTGTACATCTGCTGTTCCCTCAGACCAGCTCCAGGAACTGTGAAGAGGAGAGAAGAGGAAGTCTTGATGGATCCAAGTTAGGGAGAATTGAACAGGCAGTGAATAGCTGGTTAAGGAAAACCAACAATTGAGATACAGCTGGCTATAATAGGAACCAGCTGTTGAGGAGAGGTTGAGGAATGGATGAAAAATAAATACTAGAGACCCATTCATATGTGGTACAAACTGAAGGTCTTAAAGGCCAGGAGAACTTTATTTTTCTGTGTCTCTCAGATGCTTACTGTCTGTCTGTCTATCTCACTTGCTCTTAATCCTTGGGCCAACCCCAGTACTTTTAGAGTGAAGTTCAGTTTTTAAATTACAGATTACATCATGATTTTTCTCAGCTCTTACAAATAATAGAACAGCAAAGCAAGAGAACAGTCTAACAAGGAAATACAAACAGTTCTGTATAACCCACAATAAAGTATACAGCAAAAATCAATCAATTTCCAAGCACTGACCAGCAGAACCTGATCATTATTTATTAAACAATATTTGGGAAAGTTTAATCATAAATTTCCCTGGGCTAAAACCCATTGTGTTTACATGATTGTCATAGCAACATAGTTTGAGCTTAATGTTCTCTAATAAAGAAAAAAACTTGACTTATTCCCAGTCCCAAACCAACAGGTCTGCTATCTAAGCCTAGAAAAACTTCCAAGGGGTCCTCTCATGTAAAATATCTGCAAAGCGTGATGTTCCAAGCCCACCTTCTATTGCTCTCAAACCATATTCTAAAAAAACTTTCCTATAGCTAACAGCATATAACCAGGTACTGTTATTTCAGGATCCTAATTTTCTTTCATGTAGTTTCTTCTTAGGTGTTCACAGTCAGATCAATAAACTCTATCATTGTCTCAAGTCTTTGGCCAGATGGCTTCCTTTAAAATTTTCTGTGGGAAAAAGTTTTCCCTGTGTGAATTTCATTAGGGCTGAGAAATAAAGAGAAAAAGACAGTTTTAGGAGAAAGGGCAGATATTTTTGGACAAAGTTACACCTGGACCATACATAATATTTAAAGGCAGTGGTGATCATTGGAACTTTGTCAAGCAAGGCCTCAACAGCTGTTCTGGATGTTTAGAGATCATGCTGGACGGTTGGAGGTCTCTGAAACTTTGCTAAGCAAAGCCTCTCCAACTTTTCCTCATGTCTGTGACATAAATCCACTATGGAAATCACTATGGAAAGCCTCGAGAAGCTGGGGAACAATCTACCTCAAAACATACCACTCTTGGCATATACCCAAAGTATGTTTCATCCTATTACAGAGACACTTGTTCAACCATGTTTATTACTGTTCTCTTCTTAATGACCAGAAACTGGTAATGTCCTAAGTGTTCATTAACAAATGAATGAATAAATAAAATTTTGTATGTTTACACAAAATTATATTACTCAGCCATTAAAAATAATGAAATCATGAAATTCACAGGTAAATAGCATTAAACAACAACAACAAAAAAATCACCTGGACCAAGATAACCCAGACCCAGGAAGACAAACATAGTAAATATTTGCTTATATGTAGATGTATTTTTTAAGTCGTTGATTAAAAAAAAACTACAATAACCACATAGTTAGGTAAAGAGTAAGGAACTAGGACTTAGGGATGATCTCCTTAGAAAGAGGAAATAGAACAGATAGTTTTGGATGGACACAGGTGGGGACATGGGTAGATTAAACAGGGACAGGAAGGGAAGAGAGGGGCAAGAAAGGGAATGCATAGAGGGACATCTAAAACTAAGAAACATTTTTGGGCATCTGTACAGAACCTAATGCAGTAGAAGCTTCCTACAATATATACATTTATAAAAGCAATCTAAATGAAATAGCCAAGTAACAGGGGAGACATAACTCCAGCTTAATATCTGTTATAACCAAATGAAGCTTCCACTATGGGAAATGGAACATTAGACAACATGTAATTGAGTTGTTGGCTAAAGAAGCCCTATGGGAACCCACAAACATCACTGGCTATTGCCCTGGCTATTGGTTACTCACCACAAACTGACAGTAATGTCTTATTCTTAAAGACAAAACCTACACAACTCATTGACTTTGGAGAATTCAAGCTGGTGCCTATATAGAGACTTCACCCTTATGGACTAGGGTCCATGGTACTGCAAAGTACTCTACATGCTACCAAAGGAGAAAGGTAAACACCATTACAACTATGTTGTATGATTATTAATATTCAATATTGAATAATTATTTTAGTGAAATCAGTGGTTACTCCTTAACCAATTTTATACCTAAATAATCACACATAGAGACCAGTATCTATTTAGCCTATAGCATAATACAGCACAATAACTACTCCATCCTAAACCTCCATGCTAGTATTGTTTCCTCCCATTCTGTTTCCCACCTTATACTTGCTTTTAAATCATCTCCTCGGTTGGGTTTATTTCTCCTGATGTTTCCTCATCTCTTCATGGCTCCATCTTTCCTTTACTTCTCTTTCTTCTCCCCTCACTGGATCAGGATGTCCCACCCTATTCTTCGTTATTGCTCAGCATTTTTATTGACAACTCACAGAACAAATGGTGACATGGTTACAGAAACTTGAAACTGGAGATACTTAGAATAAACATCACAATGGGACTGGTCCAGAGAGTTGGGTGGAGAAATCAACATTTGAATGAACAATGGTAAATTGTACACAATCCACAAGAACAGTACACCAAAACAACAACAAACGATAAAATCTACAATGGTAACCTGCCTCCAAGATAGACTAATGCAATAGTTGTACAAATCTTGTGAGAATAACCAGCCAATGATTGACTTAATTTACAGCATGTGCTTTAGGAGATGGAACCCATACCCAATGATGGTTAGATAGTCAAGAAGCTGGGATTAGGCAGGCCAGGGACCAAGGGGGAAATCCAAATACCATCATTCTGCTAAATGAGATTAGCAATAAAATGGCTCCAAACGACATTTGCTATCATCATCGATCTGTGTCTTGCTTAGCTGTCATCAGAGAAGCTTCCTCCAGCAGCATATGGGAACAGATAAAGAGAACCACAGCCAGAAAATATGCAGAGAGTAAGATATCTTGAAACACTCAGCCCTATGTGGGATGTCTCCATCAAATCTCTCCCCTCAGGATTCAAGGAACTCTATGGAAGAGGAGATGGAAAGAGTGTAAAAGCCAGAGTGGATGGAGGACACCAAGGAAATAAGGCCTCTATATACAGAACTACAAAGACATGTGAACTCATAGTGAAGCAGGATGCACAGGACCTACAGGGGTCTGTACAAGACAGTATCCTAGAGCAGAAAGAAGTAGATACACAACCCATCTCTAACCCAGATGCTGTCTCCAACTGATAGCCACTTGCAAATGAAAACTTAGTTTTCTCCAAGGCAGTCTCACTAGGTAAACAAACCACCTTTACGGGTAGGTCCCATGCCCTGCAGAATATGGCCAATAAAAAAGCAATGCAATGGCACCTTTGGAAGTTCTTTGTTTCTCTAGCCCCCTCTCTCTTTCTCTCCCTCCCCTCCCTCCCCCTCTACAGACCTTACAAGTACTTTGCATATATTATGGCTTCTGGTTTGGGGCTTTCTTGAGATGTCTACGTGTGAGAACTTATGTATCTCTATGTCTGTGTGTTTCTGGTGTTTTTCTTTAGCTCTTTTATGTTTGTTTCTTTTTTCCTATTCTGATTGATTTGATTTTGTTTTGTTTTACTCTTGTTTATTTTATGATTATCACTTAGATGCTTATTTGTTTCCCAAGACATGACAAAAAAGAGTGTGGATCCAGGTGAGAGAGGAGGTGGAGAGAAACTGGGAGCAATAGGGAAGGGAAAGCACTAATCAAAATATATTATATGAAAAAATCTATTTTCAATAAAATAAAATTTTAATTGAGGTATAGTGATACAAATTATAATTTCATTGTTGGAGAGGCAGAGACAGAGGAATGTTTGGCAAGCTCCAGGCCACAATGAGGAATGCTCACTCAAAATGCAGCGTAATAGCATATGAAGACAAGCCAAGCTTGACTCCAGGCCTCCATTTGCACATACACATACATCCTTTATCTCTACATACACACACACACACACACACACACACACACACACACACATACATACTTGCACATACCCAAAAAAACACCTGATGCAACATGTATGCATATATGAACAAATTTTATTTACCAATAGTTTTCAATAACTGTAGATAAAATGAAGTGAAAATAAATAGGTACATGATATTTTGATATAAGACTCATTAAGTAAACCATTAAATTAAAAAAGTAAATGTACATACATATTATTTTTATGATCTAGAGAAATCATGATTAGGACACAGAATTAAAGCAACATTTGGATACATAAACTATCTTGAAGCTTCTTTGGGTAGTGATTTGTATTATGGTTATCTTATACCATATGACTAATATCTGCTTATAAGTGAGTGCATGTCATATGTGTCTTTCTGGGTCTGGGTTACCTTGCTCAGGATGGTCCTCTCTAGTTCCATTCATTTGCCTACAAATTTCAAGATTTCCTTGTTTTTAATAGCTGAGTAGTATTCTACTGTGTAAATATACCATATTTTCTTTATTCATTCTTCAATTGATGGACATGTAAGTTGTTTTCACTGTCTAGCTATTATGAATAAAGCTCTTATAAACATAATTGAGCAAATGTCCTCATTGTATGATAGAGCATCTTTTGAGTATATATCCAAGAATGGTATAGCTGGGACTAGTATTATTTCCAATTTTCTTTTTTTTTTTTAACCACTAACAGGGACTTTATTTGCTTATTTAGTGAAATTTAGGAATACAGTACCTAGTGTCAAAAAAACTCAGTTTATGCTTACTGAAAAGATATTGAGTCTTTGACAATACTTTTAAAAATTTTATTAATTTATTCATATTACATCTCAATGGTTATCCCCTCCCTTGTATCCTCCCATTCCTCCCTCCCTCCCATTTTCCCCTTACTCCACTCCCCTATGACTGTGACTGAGGGGACTTCCTCCCCCTGTATATGCTCATAGGGTATCAAGTCTCTTCTTGGTAGCCTGCTATCCTTCCTCTGAGTGCCACCAGGTCTCCCCATTCAGGGGACTTGATCAAATATGAGGCAACAGAGTACGTGTGAAAGTCAGACCCCACTCTCCACTCAACTGTGGAGAATGTCCTGTCCATTTCCAATTTTCTGAGAAAGCATCAGATTGAGTTCCAAAGTGGTTGTACAAGTTTGCACTTCCACCAGTAATGGAGGAGTGTTCTTTTTGCAGACATCCAGTTGACCAGAACCATTTGTTGAAGATGCTATCTTTTTTCCATTGTATGTTTTTTATTCCTTTGTTATAAATCAAGTGTCAATAGGTCTGTGGAGTTATTTCTGGGTCTTCAACTCAATTCCACTGATCAGCTAGTCTATAACAAGGAGGGCCCATGGGAGGATACAGGGAGGATATTAGGATGTGTCTAGCTGAGTTTTTTAGCAGCGGGGGACACAAAACTAAGGAGTCAAGGTAGCACCTCTATGATCAGAGGGGAACACCAATCCACCTACAAAACCTTTGAACCAAAATTTACCCTGCCTACAAGATATGCAGAAATAGAGTAGAGACTGACATAATGACCAAGCAGTTCCTAGCCCAGCCTGAGACCCTCCTCATGGGAGAGAGCTAACATCTGACACCATTAACAATACTTTGCAATGTTTTTGTACAGGAGCCTAACTTAACCATTTTCTGTGAGGCCCAACCCCACAGCTGATTGAATCAGATGTTGAGACTCAAAGCCAAGCATTAGGCAGAGCTATGGGTTTCCTGTGGAAGAGTGGGAGGGAAGAATATAAGCACCCAGAGAGGACAAGAACTTTGCAAGTATACTAACAGAGTCAACTAACATAAACCAATGGTGGCTTGTAGAGGTGGAAGCACCAACCAAAGAGCATACATGGACTGGATCTATGCCTCATACATATATGTAACTGATGGGCAGTTTGATCTTCATGTTGGTCCCCTAGAAACTTGAGAGAATGCTGTCTATGACAAGGACTTTGTTGCCTGCTTTCACTTTGCCCTAACCAGGCTACCTTGCCTGGCCTCAGTTGATGAGAAGGAGCTCAGTCCTTATGAGACTTGATGTGTTGTGGCAGGTTTGTCTTCGGTGGAGGTTTTCTGAGGACAATGGATGGAGGGATAGGGTGGAGAGGGTAGGAGGGAGGGACCAGGAGGAGAGGACAAAGAGGGCTACAAATCAGGATGCAAAGTGAATATATAAATTAAAAATACTTTTAAAAACTGTTATTGAAGAGTTATAGTAAATTAAAATATTAAAAAATTATTAAAAAATTACTATCAGCAAGGACCTTCTTTTGAGTAACCTTAACATCAAGAAAACATTTATGATATGAAGCAAAAAGGAGAGTTAAGAGAATTCCTGTGGAAATATCAATTTATTGTGTAGAGTGAACTTAGAGAACTCTATACTCCTTAGAAGCAGAAATGTCAAAACTATGTATATGTGTGATACCACAAATTTTACTTAAATAATATGAAGAATCTTTCTTTGCTACTTGAACAATTAAAGTTTAAGAATAATCTTTTAAAGCATGGAGCCTTACAACCACCTATACCTCCAGTTCTAGGGGATTCCATGACATCTTCTGACTTCTCTGGACACCAGGAATGCACACATACATACATGATGGCCCAAAACTCTTATGTATAAATGAAAACAAATAAATGTATTTTTAAAAAGAAGAGAAAATTGCCCTTTTAAAAAAATCACATGCATTTTGACCTCAAGTTTTTCATCACATTGATTATTCTCTTATCAGAACTGATTTGTACCAAAGGAGTAATTGTGGGATAGGTATTGATCACAATCTTCTGAACAGTCAGGATAACTGGGTCATACATCCATAAAAAGACTGAGGTACATGACATGATGAAGTCCACCCAGTACATGACCACAAAGAAAACCACCAAGAACAAGATGGTCTGGGTGGCCTTTTTCTCAGGAGATCCTCTTAAGTGGCTGATGCTATGAAGATGCTTGCATTGCTTCTGATGTCTGAACAAGAGAATTACCATGTATGTGCTTGTGGTCAGCATGACTCCTACAAGAAACACGTCTCTGGAGGTTGTCACTGTTAAAATCAATCCCCTGATGATGTAGTTCATGGGGTAGAGTGCACAGGATTTTGTGACCTTCATCTGGTTGGTCTCACTCATGTTGGTAAAACCACCAACATAGAAGATCCACCTACTGCTGAAGGACAAATTGAAAGACCAAATAGAGAAGAGAGCATTGATCATGTATTTTTTTAGTTTATGTTTAAATTTTGCCAACAAAGAGGTACTGGGACTGATAGTGACAGCCTGGAACACACTCAGGAGGCAGGTGGTGCAGATGGAGAGGCCTCTCATCACCCTGTTTATGTAAAATGTTGTTTTACATTTGAAGTCATTTTTAATGTTCAGTGATGCAAATATGTCTGTAAGCCAAATGTCCCCTCCAGTGAGGACCATCATTATGTGGATGAGGGTCAATTGACAAGAGATCAGGTCCATGGGCTTAGGTCTATGACCTAGGATTATGGAAGTGTAGAAAAGAAGAAGAAATATATTGGCTAAGACTCCGAGTCCAGCTTGTAAATAAAGGAAATTATTTAATGATGACATAAGTGAAAAGAGTATTTATCTTAATAGCAAAGAGGGAACATATTTCATATATCTGGAAAAAATAATAGAGTACTCATTTAGCTTGTGATTTGCTAGTTAGTAAATACATCCTCATTCAATTTCCCCTACTAAGTTTTGGTTAATCTGTCTTTATAACTTTTGATGTTCTAGACTGTACATCATAGCTTACATTTCTATGTACCTCTTCATGTTTCTACCTGTAAACACAGCATATTATAGATAATGAACACATTTATAGTTGTAGTCTATACACAATGCACATTTTGTGTGCCTGTATTGCACCTGAGTCTCATGTTTTAGAAATCCACTCCTATTGACTTAAAAAAATTGCCTCACTTTATAGTTAACACCCAAATCAGTAGTGATGAATACAGAAAATTAATTACAATTATATAACTGAATAAAAATTGTGTCAATCTGGGATTCAATCTCATGCTCCATAATTTTGCAACTATCCATGTTTTTACTCATAATTCTAATAGAATCACAGTGATAATTCATGGAAATTCTGCTTTTCATCAGCAAATTGTCTATCTCAATTCAGCTGTTTTTAATTTTCTTTTCTATAAAATCTTGTGTCCTTGGAATTTAGAAATGAAGACATAAAATACTTGGAGACCATTAGTGTACTTTTCTCATTCTACTAATTTTACACCCATTAATTATGGTTATACATGGTGCTATGTGGATCCCAGTTCAGTTCCTGTTCCACTTAAATCTTTTGTGAACTCTACTTTAGGTTTAAAGAAGTAACTCCTATATATCAAGATAAAAGCTATTTTTCTTTCCTTTTTGTGGGGAAGAGAAATATTAATAGTATGACTCCTTACAGCTTTTTCAGCCATACATTTTCTTATTTTGTCTACTTACCATTTTATTCTGAATTTATCTCCTTTCCTTTCTCCTAAGGAAACCACCCCCATCTATTTTTCCTATTTTCTTATCAGATCAATTATATTTTGTGATTCTCCTTTGCTGTCCTCCTACCTTCTTTTGAATTTACCTCTCTCTGCTCCCTAAGGAGCACCCTGCTGCTGGTTTCCCATATACCTGATGAGGTCACTGTATTCTGCTGTTCTCCTCCCTAATGCTTCCCACCCCCAGCCCTAACCTGGCAAAGGTCCTGTTTTGCTTTCTTGGTTTTTGTTGTCAGTACAGGCTACATAGTTACATCAAAAATGTGTTACTAAGAGCCTCCAATAAGAAAAAACCTGTGATGGCAAGACAAACACTATTTCAACACATTAGGACCATCATGAACTTGCCGAAGATGACCGTATAGTAATCCGGTTTTAAAATTTCTGTTTTAAAGATATTTCTTCCATGCAGTGAAAAATCAAGGTCCCCAGTGTTATTATATATCACCACCACCCAGACATTTTACAGTTTCACTCAACAGTCTTACTTTTGCTGCTTATGTAAGTTGTTTGTCCAGTTACTAGGATCAATTTATTATTGAATCAATGTGATTCCGTACCTTAAAATCAGCTCTGTGACTCAATTCTTTCACTCATATATTTCACATATACAGGTGCATGCATGCATATATGCAGAAGTTAGTGGAAGAGACCATTCTTCAACATTCCTGTTAATATGACACCATAAATCACACATTTTATATTTACATGACTTTTGGGCCTAAAAAGCTTAATCTAGTAAAGGAATGGATTCACCCCAATTATGAGAGCCAAACATCTGATTCTTTCACCAACATACATTTTGGTAGCTGCACAGGGATGTTCTGTTTTTTGAAAGCTCCAGGATATGGCCTGGAGAAATGTATTTCTGGTTAAGAGCACTTTTAACTCTTGTAGATGACATAGATTAGATTCCCAGCAATGACATGGTGGCTCATAACACAGCTGTAACCCTAGTGTCACAGGATACACTGCCCTATCTAACTAAAGCATGTAATTGGCAGACAGTCAACATGCAGCAAAACACACAAATTTACAAAAGAAAATAAATATTATAAACAAGTAAATAAATATGTACATAAATATTCCAAGGTAATACTTAATTCAAGCCTTAGTCTCCAAACTGAAAGAACCATAGCACAATTCTAATTTTAAAATTACAAATTGATAAATCATATAAATCATATATGTAGAGTCATTTTTATTAAGTATGCATCAACAGCTTACTACAGTTATAGTATAGCACATATTTTATAAGTTATACATAAATGATAATATAAGGTAAAAGATAAGATTTTTTTCTTTTTCCAAAGGTATGCATGTCAACCTTTCTACTTCATATCCATTGTTTGTTTATTTTTATCACATACAGAAAATGACATCTTTTAATTGAGCAAGTGGCATCTTTCTCTGAGGTTCATTAAAGCTGAAATTGGACCAGAAAAGACCATAGCTTTAACAGCTACAGAGTTGCTAACATATGCATACACTGAGAAAAGTAATTTGTTTTATGTGACAATTTTTTGTTGCTGCAATTCTGGGGTTAATCTAAATGTTCTCTATATTCTAGGAAAGCACTCTAAAACTAAGACATACATGCTCCCCAAGCTCTGTGTTTTTGTTGTTTGTTTGTTTCTTATGTCTGCTTTTAAGACATGACTTCATGATGCAGGTGAGCTGGCCTTGACCATGATATGTAGCCCAGGATGTTCTCAAACGTATGTTCCTTCTGCTTCTGCCTCCTGAGTGCTGGAGTGCACATCAATCTGAGATGTTTATTTTAGTTTAAAATTTAAGTATGTCAAGAAATGTAGGGATAAAGGTGGAACAAAGGTAGAGGGAATGGCAAACCAATGACTGGCACAACTTAAGACCGACTCCATGGGAGAAAGCCAACCCCTGATACTATTAATGATACTCTGCTATGATTGCAGACAGGAGCCTAGGATAACTCTCCTGAGAGGCAGCTTCCATCCTGCAGCTGATGGAAACAGATGCGGAGACCCACAGCCAAACAGTAGGCAGAGCTCGGGAACTTTTATGGAGGAGTGGGAGGAAGGATTGAGGGAGCCGGAAGGGTCAAGGACACCACTGGAAGACCTACAGAGTCATCTAACCTGGGCCCGTGGGGGCTCACAGAGACTGAACGGCCAAGCACAGAGTATGCGTGCATTGGTTGCAACACATATGTTGCAGATATGCAGCTTAGTCATCACTTGGGTCCGCTAACAACAGGAGTAGGGGCTGTCTCTGACCTTGGTGCCGCCTGCCTTTGGATCCCTTTCCCCTAGCTGGGTTGCCTTGTCTGGCACTCAGTCCTGCAGCAACTCAATGTGCCACGGGGAGCCTCGGGAGAACGGGGAGCGGGGAGCGGGTATGAGTGTGGGACTGGGAGAGAGGAGCAAGGGGGCTGCGATCAGGCTGTAAAGTAATTAAATAAAAAACAGCTATGAGAACTTTGAGCAATTTGAGAAATGGCCCTTAACGTACTTGTTCCATCTTATACTATGTATTTATTTGTGCAGAGTGATAGTGTTCAGAATTATGAAAACCATAATATCACTCACTTCTAAAAGGTGTTGAAGATGCACTTTGTCCTGCAGTATAAATTATTTAACTAAGATTTAGTACTTTATGTAACATTAAAAAACACACCTATCTCACTAATATTCATAAATATACAAATATATTCAATCGGAGGTATAATTTTCATTTTAAGATTTCCAGTATTAATTGAGTAATTACGTATAAGTAGTATAACTGCTCAGAGACAACACAGAGTATGTGACTTTCATGTGACTTATGGTGTTGCCTGTTGTGCTGTCCATGGTCAGCAACATTAATAAGTGTTCAGAAATCTCAGGAAATAAAGCCCGTAGTCATTCAAGTCAGTTCCATGGAACCTTTATGACATAGATAATGACAATAGAACTAAATATTTACCACTTATTAATAAGATTTTAATTCATACCTTATACTCTTAAATAATTTAAATTCATGGATTGTTCATTGAGAGTTGAGTTTAGTGCAGGTGTAACTGGAAGCAAACAAATGCTGACTAGAATATTACAATCTCAGCATCCCGAGTCAGTTCCCCTAAGATGAAGCAGCAGGAACGTCACCGTGAGACGTTGAGGGAGAAATTACACCCAGAGCTTCATCACAAGATGCATGGTGTGAGTTAGGGAGAAATATAAAAATGTTCACTGGAGGTGTGTGTGTGTGTGTGTGTGTGTGCGCGCGCGCGCGTGCGCGCGCATGCATGTGTGTATGCCTATGTGCATGCATTCGAATGTGAAATTATTAGACTGTTGGGTCTAAGAATAGATCAACAGTATCATGTATGTTAGGGCTAAAATTATGAATATCTGTGCATCACCTGAGTGAAAACTGAGTTACGTCATTATATGTTCATGAAATAAAATGAACTTTAAAGAAAATGCAGAAAGTTTTATCTGTTTTTAGCTTGACTCGATCAGATCCATGGGCCCTGACTAGTGTACCAGTGAAGAATTTTTAATTTGAATTACAAAAAACAAAAAACTGAAATTTAGTAATTCTTGCAAATATAAACTCATGATTCTATCATTTTTTTCTGGGATAATTACTTTATGGCCAGTTATTTAATGACATTACATTTGTTACATATTTTATAATTTGTTACCTTTTTTACACAATTATTTCATAATATTACAATATCCATTTCTATTTTAATTTTTCTGTATATTTGCATATGTGTGTACATGTTAGGTAGAGTCTCACTCTGGAGTTCAGACTGACTTCAATCACACAATGCTCCTGCCTTAGCCTCAAAAATTCTGGGATCATAGGTGTGTGCTGCCACACCTGCCTTCACTTTAATCCTATATACATTAGCAAATGATATTACAGCAAATAAAAATAGATTTGTGATGTGCAGCAGCTAAATTTAAATTGATTTGACATTTCTTTTTTGGGAAAGTATATTTTAGTAAGCAAGTGTATTTTGTAACTACTAAAGGAAAACTTGGAGATTGTGATATTTAATAATTTTATGTTTTTGGAGAACTGAAAATATTTTTCTCACTGCTGATAAAGAGCTTATTCATTGTTACATCATATAAATGTTACCATGTTTAATTTAGAA
The DNA here is from genome assembly GCA_907169655.1 of Acomys percivali. Taxonomy (NCBI): domain Eukaryota; kingdom Metazoa; phylum Chordata; class Mammalia; order Rodentia; family Muridae; genus Acomys; species Acomys percivali. Next base: position 142,341,211 of record OU015744.1, read on the forward strand.
AACTTGAAGTATTAAAAATGAATGTATTTTATTTAAAACACTCAAACACCTACTGAAAATTTCCAGTCTATATTTTTGTAAGGATAAATTTACAAAGATTTTATAAATACATGAGCTGAAGTATCCAGATACTTCTGAAGTCTCCAGAAAAGATCAATTTTATTAGAAATAAATGCAATTGAAGAAACAAGTCTGTGGGAAAAAAATTTAACTTACTATACAATGTTAAAAACATCTTATATTTTTACTAGACTGTGAGTTGAAACTTTTCTAAGAATTCATAAATATATTGCATACTTAGCAGATTTGAAATTACTGGAAACACAAAGTAAGTTAATATTTGTTGTATATTCCTAGCTAAAATTTCATGTAAATAAATGGTCAGTTATCGTGAGAAATGTAGTAAGATGAGATAATACAAATACAATTCAAATGTATCTTAATGTTATGAATGTACTCCTGCAAGGTAATAAATGTGTGTTCTCTACTTTTTACCCTCTAAGTTATTTAGGTGTTTTATGACAGGGATGGAAAACAAACACAGTTGCCATTACCTAGGTGAACCATGAGTTATTAGAGTGCACACTCAGGAATACCCATAGTCTGATATACTGGCTAAAATAGTCCATTTGGGGTTGCTTTTTGCATAACAATTATTGCACATCCATTGTAAGAATGATGAGCTTCATGACATTATTGTTCAATATATAACACCCACTGATCATCTTCACCCTACAGCCTTCCCTGTCTCTATCCAACCCTATGCTAGGCTCTGTCCTCTTCCCAGTAGCCCCCTTCTACTGTCACATACATTGTAATCAGAGATAATATTTATTGAACTCTATGCTCTTTTATTAATCGTTACACTGATATTTCTGTGTCTAGAAGCATCTCGTGTTTGTGTCTGATACAGTATGGCTCAAACATAAAATTCTAAGCAGAGAATTCTTTATTAATTTATTACAGATAATCCCGCTTCATTCTATCACCTACTTACAGCTCTCTTATTAATGAAGAGAAAAAGAAACACTCACCTGACTGGGCCTTTGACACACATCCGTGTAAAATGAAGACCTACAAAGCACTTATAAAGAAGAAATGTCATCAGCTCATCTCCCTCTGGACCCACAATTATGTCATCTGGAGAAGGCAGTTCTGACTTTGAGGTTGTTACAAAGTGGTAGCATCAAATGGAAAAGTGAACTTCCCTAATTCCAAGAAAACAGTGTAGTAGGAACAGCTGAGTCTGGGTTATCCATCTGTGAGCGCTCCTCCCCAGGCCACAACTGTCTGTGTGAAGTAACTGATCCTTGTGAACATAACAAAAGTAACAATAACAATATCACATTTAAAAGAAGTTAAAAAACATTTCAGATTCCTCAGTCCCCTTCCTGCTCCTAAAACATTTTTGGTGGCCTCCATACTCAGCTGACAGTGGCTTCAGAGTCTTAACTAGAAATTAACTGCACTTTTGCTAAAACTTAGAAAAATGTCACCTTCTCCAAACATACTTAGGAGATCCTTATGAGGACACAGTCATGAGCTACTGTAACTATATTATCAGCAGAAATCTGACTGTGTTGCTGGAACGTAGCTCAGTTCATAGCCTGAATTCCTAGGAAGCATTCTGTATGTGAGACACCATGAAAACTATCAGACATTCAAATTACAGGCACAGGTTAAGGGAGAAGAATACCAAGTCAATGGCAAAGACCAACTCTTCAATAAAAAAGACATACACACAGAAATATAGGAATTATGCTGAAAAACCAACAACCAACCAACCAAACAAAAAACAGAAAAAAATTTCCATGGCTTTTCAAGATTAAACTGAGTGTACAGAACAGCAACAGCAACCACAACAACAACAACAACAGTATATTGAAAGCTGCAAGAGACAATCAACAAGTCATAAATAGATAAAAACCCACCAAAAGAACAGCTGGTTTTTCAAGGGAAAATTTCAAAGCTAGAAGATCCTCGAACAAAAAATCCCAAGACCTAAATGACAGACAATCTAAAATAATATACATAGCAACAATAGTGCTGTGGCTGAAGAACAAAGAAAAATGTCCTACAACATTAACTGGCTAAAATATTTAAATTCAACAAACCAAATATAAGGAAAATATAAGAAGCATTATTTTGGGCTTAAAGAAAGGAATAATAAAAGCAGAGAGACTGTGGGAAAATATGAAGCCATAATTATTAAAACACATAGTACCACTGAGAAAACAAGACCAAAAAAAAAAAAAAAAACCACAATGAACAGAAATAAAACACACATTTCAATAATAACTTAAACATGAATGGCCTCAATTTTCCACTCAAAATTAACAGGCTGACTGAATGGATCAAGAAACAGCACTTATCTGCTGCTTACAAGAAACACATCTTAGTTTTAAATATAGGCACCACCTTAGAGTAAAAGGATGGGCCAAGTATTTCAATCAAATGGAACTAGGAAGAAATTAGAAATCACTATCCAAACATCTGACAAGATAGACTTTGAACTAAAATTAATTAGATGAGATAAATAGGGACACTCCATTCTAATCAAGGAAATAGTTAAGCAAAAAAGAAATTGCTACCCTAAACATATATACAGCAACCTCAGGGACATCCAATTTTATAAAAAAAATTTACCTCTGGATTAGAAGACACAGATTAACATCAGTCCATTAATCAGTGATTTCAATTCCCAACATTCTCCAATAAACAGGTCATCAGGACAAATATAACCAGAAACATTAGATAAACAGATAGCATTATACATCAAATGGACTTAAGAGAACCAGGAAAATATTCTCATCAAACACCAAATTATACACAATTTATGCTGCAGCATACAAAAACATTTCTAAAATAGACCATAACCTGAAATACAAAACAAATTATTACAAATCAAAAAGTTTGAACTCACTCCTTCTATCCAATTTGACCGCACACTGTAACAAAACCTAAAATTGACAACCCCCCCCTAAATTTCCAGTAAATAAAAAAAAATCATGGAGGTTGAACAGGTCATTACAGAATGATGATGAAGACAAAGAAGAAACCAACAGAGAAATAAAAACTTCCTGCCACTATTTGAAAATGAAAATAATAAGTCAAAACCTCTAGGATAAATGGAAGGAAATTTATGGGTTTAAGTGCCTACATTACAAAATCAGAAACAACAGAGATAAATGACATAATTTTATAACTAAAAAAGTTGTAACAAATTAAATACAACCAAGTTGATCAGAAGAAATAATAATAAAAGCACAAATCAACAAAAGAAAAAAAAAACAATACAAAGAATCAACAAATGTAGTTGATAGGCATTTGGGTCAGCTAAACAGAAGAAATAAAGACGAGACATAAATGAACATAATCACATATACCAGCAAAATATGACAAGAGACACCAAACAAATTCAGACTATTATAAAAGAACAATTAAAAAAATACGTGCTCCAATAAGTAGGAAAATCTAAAAGACCTCTATGATTTTGTAGATTCTGCCAAATCACAAAATTAATCCAAGAAGTCAACAACCTAATCAGACCAATAACAAATGAAGAGACTGAAATAAAAAGAAAAGGCCTTCCAGCCAAGAAAAGTCTATAACTTGATGGATTTACATCAGAATTCTACCAGGCATTCAAAGAAAGTCTAGAGCCCCATGCCCTGAAGAAGAGGCTAACACAAAAGGAACTCAATGCAATCTGTGTACATGTAATGACTTCTGGTTGAATTTGTGTGTTTCCTCTGTCTGTAGGTGTTTATGGTTCTTTTTCTTTGACTCTTTTTCTTGTTTCTTTACTATTCTGATTTGATTATGTTTGTTTTATCTTACTGTTATTTATTTTATTATTATTGCTTGTAGGCCTGTGTGTTTCCTAAGGAGAGATAGAAAGGGTGTGGGCCTGGACAGGAGAGAAGATGAGGATGAACTGGGAGGACTAGTGGAATATATTGTATAAAAAAATCTTTTTCAACACTAGAAAACCATAATTTATAAATGGTGGGGTATAGTGGTGAACACTTGTAATCCCAGAGCTAGAGAGGCAGAGACAAGAGAATCCATGGGTGACCATCTTGGCTCACTTGTCAAGTCCCAGGTACAATGAGAGACACTTTGTCAAAGCATGAGGTAAAGGACTTCTGAAAAACAACAGCCGAGGTTGTGTCCTGCCATCCACATATACACGAACACATATTCTTCATGTGTACACATACATACACGCATACACACACTCACAATAAACACATTGCACATCATGTATGTGATATGAACAATTTTATTTACCAATAATATTTCAATAAATGTAGATGAAGTAAAGTGCAGATAAACAAGCATGCAAATTTTTCATATAAAATTCATTAAGTAAGATAGCTCAGAGTTTAAGAGCCCTTTCAGACTGCAGTTCCAGAGGTCATGAGTTCAATTTCTAGCAACCACATGGTGGCTCACAACCATCTATATAATGTGATCTGATGGCCCTCTTCTGGCCTGAAGGTGTACATGAAGGTAGAATACTGTATAATAAATAAATAAATAAATCTTTAAATGTCAACAATGGAAAATTTTGGTAGATACAATATGGCAGAGCCAAACACTCACCTTGTTTGTTCTGCAGGTCAGTAGTGACTGTCTTGTTTTGTTTTTATAATAAACTGACACATGTTAAATGCCATATTCAGCAGATCTCTGACAAGCTTGAGGGTGAGTATCTTTGAGTTAAGCAACCTTTGCCTGTATCTAGTTATCTGTTCTAAACTACATCTTACAAACATAGCGAGTGTTATGCTCTTATCTTATGTTTGACCTTGAAAACATGTCACATTGGTTCTTACCATGACTAAATATATATTCTTTAACATGTTAAAGGATTTGATCATTTATAAGATCTTAATAATGAATGACTGGACTTTAGGTTTTATCCCTGTTAAGTTGAAGTCTTAAAACTCATAAACGTAGGCCAGAAACAGAGAACATAACAGTTTCTTATATTATTTAGTTGATAAAAATTCCATAGCTTATAAAAGTCTAAAGCTATATTATATATTAGAAAAAACAAGGGTAAGCATATTTATAAGGCAATGATTTGGTAGAGCATAATAATAAAGTTTTAACATTGTAAGCAAATTAATGTTTCTAGAATTATTATATTTCAAAGTAGTAATATAGCAGAACATTAAAGAACAATTTAAAATCCATATTGAAATTACTATATCAAACCCACTAGCCAGGAAGTCGGTACCTATTGAATAGTCTAACCAAGCACCAAAGAATATACATTTTCCAATGTGGCATAGAGAGTTTTTTCCAAAATAGACCATACCCTGAAATGCAAAACAAATCAAAATAATCATTCACTGTATCCAGTTTGACCACAATTCAATAAAACCTGGAACAGACAAGAAACAAACTCTAGTAAAACAAAAATTCATGGAGATTAAACAGCTCATCACAGAATGACAGAATGATGATAGGGTCAAAGAAGAAACAAATAAAGAAATAAAAACTTCCTGGAGCTATTTGAAAATTAAAGTAATAAGACAAAACCTCTGGGATACATTGAAAACAAACCTATGTAGAATATTTATAGCTCTAAGCTCCTACATTAAATATCAGAAATGAATAGCACAAATAATTGTCATAATCATACAACTCAAAGAGTTGAACAAACAAAATACAACACAGTTGACAGTTTGAAATAATAATAAAAGGAGAACTCAACAGAACAAAAATGAAGAAAATAATAGGAAGAATCATCAAAGCTAATTGACAAGCACTTGGCCCAATGAACCAAAAGAAATAAAGACAGGATCCAAATTAACAGACTCAGAAATGAACAGGGAAACACAACAATAGACACTACGTGAATTAAAAATATTATGAGGATATTTTAAAAACAGGTACTCCATTAAGCAGGTTTATCTAAAGACCTGTATGATGTCCCAGGTGCTGTCAAATCACAAAATTAAACCAAGAAGTCAACAACCTAAACAGACCAATAACAAATGAGGAAACTGAAATAATAAAACACCTTCCAGCCAAGAAAAATCTAGGACCTGATGAATTTACACCAGAATTCTACCAGACATTCAAAGAAGAACTAGAGCTGGTTCTTCTCACAATATTTTTAAAATGTATTTCTTATTATTTTATTTTTTACATACACATTTATATTATTCCACATATATACAATAGATTACCTATAGCAAGAAGAAGCATGCCAGAATAAGGAACTATAGAAATGTTACATAATTAGTATTTGGCTATTTGTATTTGGCAGGCTGAAGAAGACATTTTTCCTATCTTGGTGCATCTAAATTTATGAATGTAAGTCAATTTTCATCACATATTGTCATTATGAACTTAAAACACCTGTCTAGTCCTAAAATCATCTTAACCCCTAAACAACTACAGCTTTATTGTAAAACTAAGCTACCTGGTCTTCACCTCCATCAGAGACTTGAGAAGGAATAAACTTGATTACTTGAGTATGCCGGGAGTACAGGTTAGTAGCTTTACATAAGTAATGATTCAACAAAAAAAAGGAGTATTACAGGCCAATATCCCTTATGAGAACCAACTCAAAAATAATAAAATACTTGCAAAGAGAATACAGGCATACATTAAAAAAAAAGTCTACTCCATGAACAATTTGGATTTATCCCTAAAATGTAGGGATGGTTTAACATACACAAGTCAATAAATGTAATACTTCACACAAATGGACTTAAAGACAAAAACCACATGATCATCTCAATGAATGTGGAAAAGGCCTTTGAAAAATATAATACACATTCATGATAAAAGTCCTATAAAATCTTTATCCCTGCACATCTTGTAGGCAGGGTCAGTTTTGGATCAAAGTTTTGTGGGTGGGTTGGTGTTCCCCTCCCTCCACTAGGAGTAATGTATAGTTAGAGGTTGTCCTCTTCAGCCTCCATGGCTCTGGCTACTAGGAGTCTCAGCTAGAGTCCCTTTCATATCTCCCCAGAAGCCTAGCCTGCCTACAAGATGTGCAAGGATAAAGACAGAACAGATAGGACAGATTTGGAAGGGATGTCCAACAATGCTTGGCCCAACCCAAGACCTACCCCATGGAAGAGAGCCAACCCCTAATGTTATTAATGGTATTCTGCTATGCTTGTAGACAGGAGCCTATCAGAGTTGTCCTGTTCAGTTGGAAACATGCTGAGACTCATTGTCAAACATTGGGCCAAGCATAGGGTGTCTAGAAGAAAAGTGGGAGAGAAGCATAAAAGGATGTAGAGGTGACACCAACAGAGCCAATTAACCAGGGCCCAGAGTGGCCTTTGGAGTCTGAAGCACCATCCAAGGACCATGCATGAATTGGACCTAGGTCGTCTACATAGATGTAGTGGATGGACAGCTTAGGCTTCATATAGGTCCACTAGTATGAGGAATGAGGGATGTCTCTGACAAGGACTCTGTTGCCTGATTTTTTATTACTTCCCCATTGTCTTGCCAGGTCATAGGAGAGGAGAATGGACTCAATCCTGGTGTGACTTGATGAGCTGGGGTGAGTGGGTGGGGTGGCTTCCCTTTTCTGAGGAATAGAGAAAGGGAGTGGGGGAGGAAGGGTGGCACTGAAAGAAGAGGGAGGAGGAAACTATGTCCAGGATGTAAAGTGAATAAGTAAATAAATTAATAAAAATCCTAGATATATAGAACTCAAGACAGCATGCTTCAGCATAATAAAAGGTATATACAAGAAACTTACAGCAAACAATATCCTAAATGCAAAATATCTGATGTCGGGAATGATATAGGAATCCTTACCATCCCCATTCCTTTTCAACATGGTGCTCAAATACTGGCTGAAACAACAAGGCAAGAGAAGAAAATTAAAATGAACAAAATAGGGAAAGAAGTAAAAATACTCTTATTACAGATGACATTGATTATACATTAAAAGTTTGCAAAATCTCACATTTAGAAATGATAACCAAATTCAGCACTAAGGGAGTGTACAGAATCAACTTGGACAAATCAACAGCTTTTTTATACACCATCAATACGATATCCAGAGGAGATCCTAGACACAATCCTATTCAAATAGTTGCATAGAAAAGAAAATATCTAGGAATAAACCTAACCTAAGAAGCAAATGATCTCTACAACAAAAGCTTTACACACACACACACACACACACACACACACACACAGAGAGAGAGAGAGAGACAGAGACAGAGACAGAGACAGAGACAGAGAAAGAGAGAGAGACACACACACACACACACACAGAGAGAGAGAGAGAGAGAGAGAGAGAGAGAGAGAGAGAGAGAGAGAGCATAATTGGGTTCCTTAAGAAAATTTAAAAAAAATTGACATACACTCTTTTTTTAATTTATTTTTTTATTAATTATGCCAAAAACAGGAGAGGAGGCGTTTTGGTTGGACTTGGGTTTTGGCTGTTCATCCTGCACTTCAAGAGGCTCCTAAGGAGAACTGCCCCAGGGAAAGCTTCAAGGCTTTGGACTCCAGCTGAGGCTTCAGGTTCCAGCTGCTGCTCCCAGTTCCAGCAGCAAACTTGGTGGAATTGCTGGTCTGCTGAAATCCTGCTGACTACACCAGGAAAATCATTCCTCAGGACTAATATCCTTAAGGTTTCATTATAGTGTTCATTAATATCCTTTTCTGATTGTTTGGGTTAGTCAGTTTGTTAGGAATATAATTGATAAGAAAATTGAGACTACATGCTTACCCTGTCTTGGCAGAGTTTGGCTGTTGACTCTGCCTGAATCCAAGCTTTCCTTTTTTTATGCAGAATTCTGTGGTAGAAAGGAGGACATTTTTCCCAGTGGCTTCCTTGCCACATTTGAAGCCATCTCTATAAGGAGCTTCTTTGATGCTCATTATCCTCTTTGAGGAAGGCTGGGTGTTTCCAGGAGTTAATCTGTCTCACTGTCAGTGAATCTTTAAATTAATCAAAAAATTTAAATGCCATATTCTTCATGTCTCCGAGGTTTTTGAAGACCTTATCTAACCATCCTACCTTGTCTTTCTATAAAATCATATCTATCTGCACACATAAGATGTATATTCTTGTGATAAAAGTAGACTATGTACTATCTTTCCTATATATTTCTATATCCTTCCTTCTTTCTTTTCAACCTCTATATCCAAATCTATGAATATAATGGAAAAGAGGGACATCACTGAGTCCAACCTGATATTCTTTCTAAATAAGACCAATACTAAACTGTAACCAACTTCCATTGATAATAACCCTCTATAGCCCAAGAAAGCAACCAGAAACATACCCGACCACCCTTAAAGGAAATGGGGCATCATTTTCTTAAGGTTTCTTCTGGCTGATTTGGGATGAATAATACCTAGTAGTGGCCCAAATAAAATTGCGGAAATGTATAAATAAGCTAAGAATTCCATTTTTGTCCTGTTTCTAAATGTTGAGAAATTCCAGACTTAATTAGAGTCCTGTGTGGGACAGTCTGAAATGTTAGACAAGTTGGGATTCGAACCTTTCTTTGAAAGTGTCCTGGGGGCTGTCTTGTTCTGATGAGGAACAGCAATTTAAGCACTTTGTGCTGTAACATGAAGGATGCAGGATGTCAGTGTCCAGCATGCTAAGAGGAATGCATCCTGTCAGGTCTGATCCAATGTCAGTGTCTGATTCTTTTGTTCTGAAATCACATAATTTCTCACAAGCATTATACAGTTCTAAATTATAAGTGTATAAGGCATGCATGATGAATGGAACAATTAAGGCTGGTTTTTTTCTCGTTGTATGAGCAGAAAAAAAATGACATCTGTAAATCTTCATTCATGCCATATAAAGAATGCATCTCATAGTAAGTAATTCATAGGGGTTCTGTACCCTACAAGAAGCATTGTCTATGCCTAGACATTCATGTTTCAGCCAGTCTCAGTGCTATTCCCACATAGTTGGATTAGCAATATAAGTTACCTGCTTATTCTGAAGTTTAAATTCTTCACATCCTGATTGTATCTCCCTCCTTTATTCCCTCGTGATCTCCCCTCCCTCCCTCATCCCCTTTCCTCTCTAGTACTCAGAAAGCGGAACTCTCTTCCATAGCATCTGACCTCAGCCTATCATGTCTCATCTGTACTACCTGTAACCTCTTCCTCTGTAGCCTGACAAGGCCATCTTGGCAGGGGGAAGCGATCTAAGTTTGGTGGCCAGTGTGCATGTCAGAAGTATTCCATATTCTTCACATTGTGGGACCCACAAGGAGACTGTGCTATTTATCTATTTCATCTGGGAAGCAGGTCTACTTCCACATTGTACCTGCTCCTTGGTGCATCAGTCTCTATTGTAGTGTGGTTATCCTGTATTATGTGGCTAAAGTCCACCATGAGTAAGTATATACCATGCGTGTCTTTCTGGGTCTGGGTTACACTACCAACTAGTGTTAATGGTACTAGTAGGTACTTTGCATGCTACCAAAGGAGAAAAGTAAGGACCAACCTAGATACTAACCCTTCAGTCAACAATGCTAACCTGCCTGCAAGATATGTTGGTGCAATAGTGGCACGAAGCTTGTGGGAGTAACCAACAAATATCAGATTTGATTTAAGGGCCACTCCATGATGGAACCAATAACTTTGTGCTGCTTAGGTGGCCAAGAATCTGAGACTAGATAGGCCAGTGACCTAGGGTAAAATTAAATACTTCTGTTCTGCTAAAGGAACATAGCGATAAGATGGCTCATATTCATAGACATGTCATTGCTCAGCCATCTTAAAAGACGCTTCCTCCAGCAGCAAATGGGAACTAGCATAGAGACACACAGACAGACAGTATGTAGAGTACAAGACCTTGAAACACTCAGGCCTAAGTGGAATGTCTACACCAAATTCCTTTATTCATGGATCAGAAAACTCTGAGGAAAAGGAGGATGAAAGAATGTAAAACCCAGAGGGGATGGAGGATACCAAGAAAACAAGGCCTTCATTATGCATCATTACTCATACACTTGTAGACTTGTAGACAGAGACAGCAGCATAGGGGCTACACAGGTTTGTACCAGATAGGGTCGTAAAGCTGAAAGGAGAAATGAACATGGAACACATTCCCAAGCCAGAAACTATCTCAGATGATAGCCACTTGCAAGTGAAAAATTAGTTTTCCCCCAGGGAGTCTCAATGGAGAGACAAACCACTTTTAAGGGAAGGTCCCCACACAAAACTAACTCAGTGAAATATATGAAGGTTATTTGACTGATAATGTTGATTCAGTGCATTCTGTTTTGAGTTGTTTTGTTTTGTTTTGTTTTGTTTTGTTTTTGTCTTACAGGTCCTTTGTGTATATATTTTGGCTTTCACTTTTGTGTTTTATGAGATTCCTTTGTATGTAAACTCATGTGTCTCTACAAATCTATTTCTTGTGCTGGTGGGGGAAGGACTTCTTAGAAAGGGTTTTCAATGATACAGTCCTTTCAGTGACACAGCTCTTCTTTATTGTGGGATATAAGGGTTATATAAACCCTGGGCAAATGGGAAGGAATATTTTCATTTGAGTGTATATCATTGACTGAGACTGAGGTGCTGGAAATGCTTCTTTTACATGGAGAGGAATTCCAGATGCTAACTGGACATGTCCTTATGAGAAAACCTGAAACCTGGTCACCAGACTACATGACTTCTTCAAAGGTGGTGGAGGTGGGGGTTGCAAGGCTATTTGCACTAGGATATGTAGGCCCAGAAAGAGAGAGAGTAATATTTACTCCTGTCAGTCCTAAGATGAGATTTTCAGGTTTTGGATACATTTAGACTCCCACTCTTGCTCCAGTCCAGTTCCCCTGGTTGCACTATTCATATGTCCCACACTTGAGCAATAGGAAAACTAAAGGAGATCAAGAGGCTACAGATTGGAAAGGAAAAAGTTCAAATATCTATATTTGCAGACGATGTGACAGTATACATAAGTGACACCAAATATTCTACCAGGGAACTCCTACATCTCATAAACACCTTCAGTGAAGTGGCTAGAGACAAGATTAACTCACAAAAGTCAGTAGCCTTCTAAACACAATGACGAATAGGCTGAGAAAAAAAAATCAGGACAATAAGACCCTTCACAATCTCCAGAAATAATATCAAAGATCTTTGGGTAACTCTAGCCAGGCAAGTAAAAGGCTTTATGGCAAAAAAA
>OU015744.1:142363293-142381987 GCA_907169655.1 Acomys percivali
ATATATATATATATATATATATATATATATATATATATAAAATCTGCCTGACAGAGAAAAACAGTTATATCAGAGCACAGGTAATGAAATGAAGATATTTTATGCCATATAATGCCATTTTACATACATACATACATACATACATACATACATACACACATGTGTGTGTATATGTGTGTTGGGTAGAATCTTGCAGAATCAATATGAGGATGAGTTTATAATTCCTGATAATGATTCCTAATTTAATTCAAATGGTGTTTTAGCTCCTCCTGCACAGCAACAAAATGTGCTAGGAATTCTGTGATTTTTTTTTTTGCTTGTCACAGACACATAAACTTCACTAGGAAGAAAAACAGACTAGACAGATTTAGCTTCAGATATGATTTCACTCTAGCTCTAGAGATTAAAGTCAAAGTCTCTGTGTACTCAGATATTAGAAAGTTAACTAATTGTGCAATGAAGTACAGATAGGTATATCACCCTGAACTTACTATACACTAAGAGATGGCTGGAAAATGTGTAGCCTGGTCAGTCTTAACGTAAACTACATAAAAGTACTGCCTTGCTGTAACCCCTAGGATCCTGTTAACCTTTAGATTTTGTCAACCTTTGTCATTCTGAACTCACAATGAGCCCGTGTAATAGAGACATAGATGAGAAATGTTTAGTTTTATTGAAACAACCTATAACGTATTATCCTGATGTATTTTTGAATTCATCTGTTTTTGTGATTAAATGCCTTTATAGATATGAGATAATTCTTTTTCTGACAAAGACACCTTTGTTTCAGAAGTATAAAAACCCATTACCAGGAATAAATGGGAGTTGAAGTCATTAATTTCATCCACTTTCCTCTTGAGTGTCTGTGAGTGGTCCTTAATTCCTTTCTCTCTTTTTTATTTTCTCTGATTGACTTATGCATAAGTTAGTAAACTCAGAGCTTTTCCATCATCCTTCCAATATAAGTGGCCCAGAGTGAACTTTAGCTTGCAAACCTTTCCACAGTACTGAAATTCCAGTCTGTCCACAGTGTCTGTAAACACAGACTTCTTACAAGGAGTTTTTGTTCACAGTCAGACACAGCCTCATTTAAGGAATTGTAATTCACAGCATCATCCCCACATTTGTTCCATCATTTGTTGTGTGAGGGCTCCTATGGTTGGAAAGAACAAATGGAAGCCATTTGAGTAGCTCTTACCAGGAAAAATAACAGGCCATAAACAACATCACATTTCTATAAGAATTACAGAAATCAATGTCATGATTAAGGGTTAAAAAGATGCATTGCTAATGGTTCCCACCACATCCCACAATATACTATTCAAACTGTAGAAACAGTAGGTAAAGATTTCCATGATAGAGCATTCCTTCATGAAATATGACTGTTAAGGAAGTGACTCCAATTTTGCTTGTTCCATGAGATGTGGTTTCTTTACTTGAGCAGATTAGAGTACCTCCTGATATGTGTAAGTACATAGGATTTCATAAATGCTTTAAAATATATATTAATAAAACCATCAATCTGCTTTCATCTGACAATGCCAGCCATACAATTTTATATTTATTATATAACATATATACATATTACATCTTTATATTTCTACATCAAAGCATACTAATTCTCCAGCCCTGTGTCATAAATTAGTTTGAAAAGATCTTGATCTCCTGCCTTTTTCTCAAGAAATCATGCTGGTCCACTATATTGATGACATGATGACACTTGGACCAAGTTACCAGGAAGTAGCAGCCTTTTGCGACTTGTTTATAAAACACATGCACATTAAAAAATGAGAAAAATTCAACCAAAATTCAAGGACATTCTCCTCACTGAACTTTCTAGGAGTCCAGTGGTGTTGGACATGTATAAATATTCTTTCTAAGGTGGAAGGTAAGTTGTTGCACCTGGTCCTTCCCACTTACCAGAAAGAAACAGAATGCTCAGTGTCCCGATATAGATTCTGTGGTAGCACATTCCTTACTTGGATGCTTATCTCAGCCTATATACAAAGGCAATTGGACAAATGCCAAATTTGAATAGTGTTGTAATATCATAAGACTCGTCAACAGGTTCATAGTATGGTACAGGCTGCTTTGCCACTTGGGCCAAAAAAATCTAACAGACCCAATTTGCCTGAGGTTTCAGTAGCAGAAAGGGATCCTGTTTGGTGCTTTAGTAGGCCCTTATATGTGAATCACAATGGAAACCCTTGGGATTAAGGACTAAAGCTCTACCATCATCTGCAGACAGACAGTCTCCCTTAGAGAGACAGGTCTTGGTCTATTGTTGAACTGTAGAAAAAAATCAAAAATTTGTTAGTGGGCCACCAAGTCACCATTTGATTCTAAGTGGCCATATTATCTTGGTGAAATCTGACTCACCAAGTTATGAAGTTGGACTTGCATAGTAGCCATCCATCATCAAAATAAGCAGTATACATGTGATAAGGCCTTAGCAGTTTCTGAGGGCACAGCATGTAATGAAGGATGGGTATAGTTCTACTCCTATTGCAATGTCTTCTGTCACCAAGCATCCACTGGTGACATTATGGTGTGTAACCTATGGTCAGATGACTGAAAAAACATGATGTTGGGGCCTTGTTTAAGGAGGATTCTGGACATTATGCAGACACCACCCAGAAGTGGACAGCTGCAGTATTTCAACCTCTTTCTGTGACAACCATGGAAGATGTAAGTGAAGGCATTTATATAGAACTTCAGACATTGCATATGGCTGTATTATTAGCATGAATGAGAAATGGCCAGATGTGCAGTTGTTTCCTGGTTCATGGGCTGTAGCCAGTTGATTGCCTGGAAACTGCAGTTAGAACATGTTGAAAATATTATTCTTGTACACTCTTCTTTTCTAGTGACTAGCACTCTTATTGACACAGGTCAGGTGTTCATGGAGGTTCTATTTGGTTTGAGAGTAGATTATTTCTTCAGTGCCAAGCATACAGATGATTTGACATGTTGGAATGAGTATGTTTTATAGCCTACTTTTCTAGCATTCACAAATGAATACACCACATAATTATTCAACTAAAATATAGTATCATAGATCTATGATAATGGTGTAAACAGAATCTTGTAGAATTAAACAAATGATAAGATCTACATATTAGATTTCTTCATATGGGCAGTAGCACCACTATTTCATTAGATAAATGAGAAGCGCAATAAATTCTTATTTATTTATTTATTTATTTTGAAAATTAAATCATTCATACTCCATCTCAGTTGCTATCCCATCCCATGCATCTTCCCATTCCTCCCTCCCACCTGCTTTCACCCCATTCCCCTTCCCTATGACCGTGACTGAGGGGGACTCCCTCCCCTTGAATATGATGCTAGGGTATCAAGTTTCCTATTGTTAGTTTGCTATCCTTCCTCCAAGTGTCATCAGGCCTCCCCAGCAAGGGGACATGGCCAAATATGGGGCACCAGAGCTCATGTGAAAGTCAGTCCCCAGTCTCCACGTAATTGTGGAGAATGTACTGTCCCTTGGCTAGATCTGGGTAGGGGTTTGATGATGACTGCACATATTGTCCTTGGTTGGTGCCATAGATTGAGCAGAACCCCTGGGCCCAGATCCACCCATCATAGTGTTCTTCTTGTAGGTTTCTAGGACCCTCTGGATCCACTATTTCCCTATCTCCTATATTTCTCTGACCTTAGGATGTCCTCACCTCTATCCCACTTTCCTGGTAAGTGAAGACTTTCATGAGACATGGCCCTTGGGCTAGTGTCCAGTTATAAGTGAGTATATACTATTTGAGTCTTTCTGCTTCTGGGTTAGCTCACTCATTATGATCATTTCTAGTTCAATCAATTTGTCCACAAATTATGGAGATTCCTTGTTTTTTAATAACTGAGTAGTATTCCATAGTGTAAATGTACCACAGTTTCTTTATCCATTCTTCTACTGAGGGACACTTAGGCTGTTTCCATGTTCTGGCTATTATGAATTCTTGTTAGTAGAGAAGTGGAAAGTGGTACAGATTGAGTCTGTATAATATTCAAATTACTTAAACCCGTTTTATATTGCTAAAAATATAATAAATAAACTTAGAATGTAGCATATACATATCCTGAAACATAATACCAAACAACTGTGCATAGATAATAACAACTTTATAAATATATGTGAAATTTAATTTGTGAAATTAAATAATTACATGTTGGAATAACCATTGTCCTAGAGATTTTTAATGGTTATTACTGGCAGGTGGCTTATTTCACAATACAGTTAGTTTGACTTCAATTTTGTGGAAAGAATTTTGAGACTTATAGCACAAAGGAATGATAGTTTGGATCTGTTTCTGCCCTTGGAGTATCTACATAGATGTAGCAGATGGGCATCTCAGGCTTCATGTGGATCCACTAGTTAGGAAAACAGGGACTATCTCTGACCTGAACTCTGTTGCCTGCCTTTCCATCACTTTCTCATGACAGGATTGCACTGTCTGGCTATAGAGGAAGAGGAAAAGCTCAGTCCTGAGGTGACTTGATTAGCCAGGGAGGGTGGGCAGTGGGGATACCTTTTCTGAGGAATAGGGGATGGGGATAGGGATGGGGATAGTAGGGGGAAACTGGGAGGAGTGAGGGGGCTACCACTGGGATATAAAGTGAATAATACATAACTAATTGATTAAAATATCTGCAAACCTAATCCAGGAACACATCTAAGAAATCATCCACCATTATTAAGTCGGCTTCATCCAGGAGATGCAGGGGTGCTTCATAATGCACAAACTGATATTATAATGCACTATATGATAGATTGAAATATGAAAAACATATGATAATTTTATTGGATGCAGAAAAATCCTTTGTCAAAATAAAAAGCATCTTTATAAGGAAAGTCCTAGAAAGATTAGGGATACATGGGACACAGCTAAACATAATAAATGCAATTTACAGCAGGCCCATAGCCAAGGTCAGCTTAATTGAAAAGAAACATAATAATTACACTAAAATAAAAAAAGACAAGGATGTCCACTCTCTCTGTACCTATCTATATACTACTTGAAGCTTAGTAGAGAAAAAACAGAGGAGAGTGAGAAGATATAAATTCAGATAAAAGTATCTATATTTGCAGATGCTGGGATAGTGTGATAGCTCTTCTTGGTTGACAACTTGACTACATCTGGAATGAACCAAATCTCAAATGGCTAGAAACACATGTGCAAGACTTTTCCTCAGTCAAATCATTTGGAATAAGAAGTCCCACTTGTAATCTAGATCTTTGACATAGGAAGATTCACCTTTATTTTGTCTGGACCATACCTTCTACTGGCAGCTTATTTAAAGAACATGGAAAAAAAAAGGAAGTTTGCTCTTTTTGCCTTCTTGCTCTTGTTCTTGCTAGTAACTTCATTCTTTCACTGGCATTAGAGCCTTATTCTTCAGAAACCCAGAATACACTGAAGGCTAGCTGAGACATTTAGCCTCATGAGCTGAATAACTCCTGGACTCTTGGACTTTTGGTTGGAAGGCAGCCATTATTGGTTTAGGGTATCATGTGAGACACTGCATCAGAGTCTTCATGTTCCAGGCACAGGCTTGGAAACAGGCAATGCTCAGTCAAAACTTGATCCTCAGTCACTCTTCGGTAGCATATTATGAATTTTTTCCACATTGGGTCTGCCTCAAGATTTTGAATACTAAACACATTTGTTCTGTGGCCTGGGTTCAATAACTATCCTAAATAGCCACCCACTCTTTCCACATGGAGACCAAAGGACCACAAAACAAACAAATAAACAAACAAAGCTCCCCAAAGCAACAAAACAAAACAAAACAACCCTCCAAACAAAAACATTTCTTATGACCAATACAAAAATGAAATATTTTCATTTCACTGCTTTGAAATCTTGAAATTGTATGTCTAAAAACCCATTGAAAAAGGCAGGACCTCACCATGACATCCTCCCAAAAACCACTGCTTTCCTAGATGCTCCTTAAATAAGAGCCTAGCTCACAGGTCATCTGAAGCCATGGGAGGGAGAGATGGGCCAGATGACTACGTGGGGAGGAAAAGAAATAGAAACAAGTTCCAGGAAGAAGTTTTTGGCCATCTCAATGTTGTTGTGAGTGATGACCTAAGCTTTCTGAATTTAACAGTTTGAATACCTTGTCTCATAAGGTGACCAATCTCAATTGAGAATTGTGATGAGGGGGCAATGGCAGCAGGCTCATCAATGGCACCTCTACCTTGCTGATAGATTTTTCACTCAGAGTTGATTCTTTGAAGAAGTGGTTTCTATTTTTTTTTCTTGGACTCCATTTCTTCTGTTTGTTTTGTCCTATGTTGATTTGACTATTTTTGTTTTATATTATTGTCGTTTATTTTATTACTATTGTTTGGAGGGCAGTGTGTTTCCTAAGGAGAGATATAAAGGGTGTGGATCTGGATGGGAGAAGAGATGAAGATGAACTGAGAGGACTAGGGGAAGGGGAAACTCAAATCAAAATATATTGTATGAGAAAACTTGTTTTCAATAAAAAAAAAACCAACAACATAATTTGTAAATAGTGGGGTATGGTGGTGAACACTGTACCCCCAAATCTGGAGAGGCAGAGACAAGGAAACCTATGGAGTGACCATCTTGGCCTATTTGCCAAGTCTTAGGTACAGTGAGAAATACTGTATCAAAGCATGAGGTGAATTGCTTCTGAAGAACAACAGCCAAGGTTGTCTCCTGTCCTCCATGTGTACATGCTTACACATTCTTCATGTGTGCACATACATACATGTGTACATACACTCACATAAAACACATGGCATATCATGAATGTGTACAGATATTATTTTTATTTATCAAATATTTCAATAAATATAAATAAAACGAAGTGCAAATAAATAGGCATATGAAGTTTACATTAACTGTTGTAAAAAATGGAAATTTTAAATTCACATTATTTTTATGATACAGAGAAATTTTAATCAGTAAAAAGAATTAAAGCTACAATTTAAATTATGATGACTGAGAGTAGGTTAAATTGTTTTCAAAAGAAAGGTTTAAAAAGTAATTATCGGCAATGAGCTTTTTTTTTTTTTTGAGTTATCTCAACATCAAGAACACTTTTACGATAGCAGCAGAAGTGTCAAAAGGATGAATATATGTAATAGAGAACTTTTTAAAAATCATGTGATGCATTTTGCTTTGCTATTTGAACAACTGAAATTTAAGAAAAATATTTAATTTAGAAAAAAAAAAAAAAAAACAATGACTGGCGCTACACCAGCATGGCACTTACACTCATCTCAAACTTTGGTGCCAGGGAATTCCATGATGTTTCTGACTGCTGTGAGTACCAGGAATGCACACATGCATACACATGGCACAACACTTGTACATGTAATGAATCTTTTTTTTAATGGAGAGGAAAATAATCTTAAAAAAAAAAATCTAGTAGCATTTTGACTGCAAGATTTTCAGCACATTGATTATTCTCTTGTCAGAACTGATCTGTACCAAAGGAGTAATTGTGGGATAGGCAGTCATCACAAACTTCTGAACCATCAGGAGGACTGGGTTGTACATCCATAGCAGGACTGAAGTAGTTGAGATGATGAAGTCTACCCAGTACAGGGCCACAAAGAGAAGCACAAGCAGCAAGATTGTCTGGGTGGCCCTTTTCTCAGGGGATACTCTAAGGTGGCTGATGCTATAAAGATGCTTGCATTGCCTCTGATGTCTGAACAAGATAATCACCATGTATGTGCTTGTGGTCAGCATGACTCCTACAAGAAACACATCTCTGGATGTTGTCACTGCTAAAATCAATCCATTGGTGATGTAGTTCATGGGGAAGAGTGAGCAGGATTTAGTGACCTTCATCTGATTGGCTTCACTCATGTTGGTGAAACCACCAACATAGAAGATCAGGTTACTACTGAATGACAAATTGAAAGACCAAATATAGAAAAAAGCATTGAACATATATTTTTTAAGTTTATGTTTAAATTTTGCCAACACAGAGGTACTGGGACTGATAGTGACAGCCTGGAACACACTCAGTAGGCACGTGGTGCAGATGGAGAGGCCTCTCATCACCCTGTGTATGTAACATGTTGCCTTACATTTGAAGTCATTCTCAACATTCAGTGACTCAAATATGTCTGCAAGCCAAATGTCTCCTGCAGTGAGGATCATCATTATGTGAACAAAGGACAGTTGACAAGAGATCATGTCCATGGGCTTAGGTCTCTGACCTAGGATTATGAAGGTATAGGAAAAAAGGAGAAACATATTGGCTAAGAGTCCAAGTCCAGCTTGGAAATAAAGGACATTCTCAAATGAGAACATATGTGGAAAATGTATTCATCTTAAGAGCATAGTGGAAGCATATTTCTCATATCTGAAAAAATAGATTATATATCAAACTTGTAATTAACTGGACAGTGTGTCTGCATCATTATTCTATTGTCTCTACTAACCTGTCTCTTGGACTTTTGATACTTTAGACTGTAGATCATAGATTATATTTCTATATACCATCCATGTATCTTCTGTATATGTAAAGCATATTATAGATGATAAATGCATTCACAGTCATATGTATACAGAATGTATACTTTGTGTGCCTGTATTGCACTTGAGTCTCATGCCTTAGAAATTCAATCCTATGGATTTAAGTTCCCTCATTTTAACTTAACACCTAAAACAGTGATAAGGAGCACATAATGTTTATTACATTTGTACAACCGAACAAAACTATGTCACTCTGGGAAAAATCACAAAAGAAATGAAAAAATTCAGGTAAGTCAGCTTCATATTTCATAATTTTACTGTGCTCTACTTTGCAACCCTCTGTGTTTTGACTCACAATTCTAAAGGAATCACAGTGATAATTCATGATAATCTCACTCAACAATTTGTCTACCTCACTGCATCTTTTTTAAAGTTTCCTTTCCCATGAAATCTTACACACTCAGAAACCAGAATTGAAGAAATAGATACAGTTGGAGACCATTATTTTGCACTCTGCATCCTAAATTGAATACCCACTATGGTTACAAATTGACCTAGATGGCATCCAGTTCAGTTCTTATCCCATAAAATCCTTTGTGAACTCCAATTCAGGATTTCAGAATTAACTCCTAGCTGTCAAGAAAAACGCACCCTCTTTTTCTTTTCTTTTTCTTTTTTCTTTTTTTGTGGAGGCAGGAAGTAAATCCTTAACAGTATGATTCCTTAACACTTTTCTAGCCACCCACATTTTTATTTCAGCTAACCACATCCTTACTCTGTATTTATCTCTCAATCTTGCCTAAGAACTCACCCACTTTTGTGTTTTCCTTATCTGATCAATTGTATCCTGCTACTCACCTTTATTTTCCTCCTACCTTCTTCTGTATTTACCTCTCTCCTCCCCTCCTGATGAGCCCTGTCTTTTCCATTTACCCGATCAGATACTTATACTATGCTATTCTGCCCTTTACTGATCCCACCACTAACGCTGTCTGACAATGGCCCCATTTTGCTTTCCTGATTTCCATAGTTACTATGGCTACATCATAATATCTGAAGATGTGGAGCTAGGAGCCTCCAACAAGAGAGAATAGAAGTATATATAAAAGATGATAAGATAAACGATATTAATGTATTTTTCTCTTTCAAAAAGTATGTTATTCAACCTCTCTACTTCATATCCATTGCTTTGTAAATGTTTATCTCATACAGAAAATGATAGGTATTCTCATTGATGAAATGGAATTTTTCTCCGGGATTTCCTGAAGCTGAGGCTGGACCAGAAAAGACAATAGCTGACAGGGCTACAGAGGTGTTAACATATGCATGCGCTGAGAAAAGCCATTTGTTTTATTTGAAAAATTGCAGTGCTGGGGGTGTTTTACATTAGATTAAATTATAATTTTAGTTGTAAGTATTAAAACTCAAAGTACATCCATAGACATAAATAACAGTGAAGAAGCCATCAATATTGAATTGACCCAAAAAAAAAAAGGCTAAGCAGTGTGCATGCAGCTGTCTGAAGAGAGCTGCGGCACAAGAGACCAAGAGCTGTTTTGTGCAGAGTTCTACATTCTTCTAAGAAAATGAATTTACCTCTTTATTATCTCAGCATTTGATTTTAGAGCAGTTTGCTTTATGATTTATGGTGACCTCTCTCCCTTCTGCTTTGTGGGGATTTAGTAACCTGAGGAGCATACAAATATACTAGATCAAAAGTAGCATTTCCATTATAAGATTTACCATAGTTAGTGAGTAGTGACCTAAAAGCAGTATTACTGCTCTGAGAACATAAAGTATTTAAGTGGCTTTCAGGTGACAAGGTACACAGTGCTGGCTGATATACTGTCCACTGTCAGCAACTTTAATAAGGTTTCAAGAAGAGATGCTTCAGCAGTTAAGAGCACTGCCTGCTCTTCCAAAGGACCCAGGTTCAATTCCCAGCACCCACATGGCAGCTCACAACTGTCTGTAACTCCAAGATCTGACACCCTCACACCAATGCACATAAATTAAAATTAAATAAAAAATATTAAGAAAAGAAGAATTTGAGGAGATGAAGACTTTAGCCTCACAAGATAGACATATAGAACCTTTATGATATAGATAATGACAGCAGGAATAAATACTAATAAGTTATTAATAAGGTATCATTTTGTAGTTATTACCTGACACTCTTAAATAATTTAAATGCATTGATTAATATTTGGACATTGAGTTTAGTGCAGATGTAATTGGAAGCATACATGTCACAGACATGAGGATAAGTTGTAGAGGCTTTGCTTGACAAAGTTCCAGAGACCTCTGACTGTCTAGAATAGTCTTTAGACACCCAGAACAGCTGTTGAGGTTTTGTTGGACAAGGGTCCAAACATCTCTGGTTGATCACCACTGCCCTTAAATATTATGTGTGGTCCAGGTGTAATTTTGTCTAAAAATCTGCCTTTTTCTTCTAAAAGTGTCCTTTTCTCTTCATTTCTCAGCCATAACAAAATTCATTCAGGGAAAATTGTTTTTCACATGGAGAATGTTGAAAGAGGGAATGTGGATGAGGGCTTGAGACATTGATAAGATTGTTGTTGTATGTTTTTTTCCTCTGACTGTGAGCACCCAAACAGAAACAAGTGCATGAAAGTTAAGACCTATAGAAAAGTTTCTTTAGAATCTGCTTTGAGAACAACATGAAGTGGGCTTGGAATGTCATGGTTTACAGAGACTTTACAATAAAGGGCCCCTTGGCAGTTAGACTAGGTTTGGATTGCACACCTGTTGGTTTGGGACTGGCAGTAAGTCAAAGTTTTTCTTTAATAGAGAACATTTTAGCTCAAACTATGTTGCTACCACAATCTTGTAAACATAATGGCTTTAGCCCAGGGAAATTTATGATTAACCTTTCCCAAGTATTGTTTATGACATAATAATCAGGTTATGCTGACCATTGCTTGTCAATTGATTGGTTTTTGTTGTATGCTTTATTGTAGGTTATACAGAACTTTTTATATTTTCTTGTTATACTGTTCTCTTGCTTGGTTGATTTTTGAGTGCCCTATTGATTGCAAAAGATGAGAAAAATCATGATGTAATCTGTAATGTAAAAACTAAACTTCTTTTTAAATAAAATACTGGGGTTTGCCCAAGGAGAACAGCAAGGAGTCAGACAGACAGCAAGCTCGGCAGACACAGAGACAGAAAGACAGGAAATAAAGTTCTCCTGGGCTTTTAGACCTTCAGTTTTGTACTGCATATGGCTGCGTCTCCAAATGTTTCTTTTTCCTCCATTCCTCAAGCACTGTAACTAGTTGTTCTCCAATGGTTGGTTTCCCTTAACCAGTTGTTCATTGCCTGCTCAATTCTCCCTACAGCGGATCCACCTTTCTTTTCTCCTCTTCACTATTCTTGGAGCTGGTCTGTGGGAGCTGCACACACAGACACTGACTAGAATATTCCAATCTCACAGGAGCCAGCTCCCCAGAGATGAAGCAACAGCAGGAGGAGTGTCACTGAGAGACTGTGAGGAAGAGACCAAACCCACGGATCCATCACATGTTGCATGGCATGAGTTTGGGGGAAATATGAAAATGTTCACTGTCAAAGTGTTTGTGTGTGTGTGTGTGTGTGTGTGTGTGTGTGTGAGAGAGAGAGAGAGAGAGAGAGAGAGAGAGAGAGAGAGAGAGAGAGATTTATGAACTACTGAGACTAAGAATAGAGCCATAGAGTAGTGTGTGCCAGGGCTGCTAACATGAATACCTGCATATACTTGAGTAAGAAACTGAGAATTATAAAAAATATGATTTTGTAATAAAAAACCATTAAGGAAAATGGAGAATGTTTCCTTTGTTTTCCAGTTAACTTGATCAGATTCATGGTCCATACATAGTGTGCTAGTGCAGATTTTAATGTGAATTATTCAAATTCTGAAATTTCTGTAATACTTGCAAGCATAAACTCATATTTCTGTCATTGCTTTTTGTAATACTGATACTCCACAGCTAGTAACTTAATGACCTTAACTGGCATAATTTTTTCCCATTTTTAAAAACGATTGATAAGTCTATATCACCTGTTTACTGGAGACTGTGTGTCTCTCTCTCTCTCTCTCTCTGTGTGTGTGTGTGTGTGTGTGTGTGTGTGTGCACTTAAGAGAAAGAGGAATGGGCATTTCAATCTGTAGTTCAGACTGACTTCTTTCAAATCCATGAAGCTCCTCCCTTACATAGGATTGAAACTGCTGGTCTCATAAATGTGTGACACCACCCCTGGCATCTTTTCCCATTTGAATCTTTATACATTATTAAATGATAATCCAGGAAAGTGTATTTCTGATATTTTATCACCTACATTTAAATTTACTTGGCATTTCTTTGTCAATGCATAGTTTAATGAGAATTTGCGTTTTTTTTTAACTCTTGAAGGAAACCTTTGGGACTTTGACTTTAAATAATTTCATACTACTTGAGAATTGAAAATATTTTTATCACTGCTAATGAGACACTTTCTTAATATTATATTGGTGGAAATGTTATAAGGTTCAATTTAGAAAGCTTAAAATATTAAAAATTGAATTATTTAATTGAAACATTCAAATACCTACTGAAATTATCCAGCTTACATTTTTTGTAAAGATAAATTTACATGGATTTATTAAGTATGTGAGGTGAGATTTCCAGATACTTCTAAAATATCCAGAAATTATCTACTTTATTAGAAATCATTGCAGTAGAATAAACAAATCTATCTACAAGTTTAAAACTTATTATATAATGTTAACAAAGTCTTATGTTTACCTATGCCATGATTTGAAACTTTCCTAAGGATTTCTAAGTACATGCAAACTTAACAGACTACAAAATTATTTATAAACGCTAATTTGGTTAATATTATTTGTATAAAGTTTCATATGGTTAAACACATACAGCCAGTTAATCTGAGAAAAGTAGTAAAAAGATAACATACAAAATACAATTTAAATGTACCTTAATACTAAAAATGTACTCCTGCAAACCAATAAGTGTCTGTTGTTTGTTTTTCACCCTATGTTTTAGGTATTTTAGGTGTTTTGTTACAGAGATGGAAAAGTAAATCAGTTGACAATATGTAGCTGGAATCATGTTCTTAGAATTAGAGTATATGATCATGAGAATCCTATTTCAGACTTCCTTTTTAAAATATTCCATCTGCAGCCACTTTACATATATAGGAATGTTCATTCATTGTAAAAAGCGATGGATTTTGTGGCACTTTCGTTCAATAGATAACACCCATTGATCATCCTCATCCTACTAACCAGTCCTGTTTCTATTTACCCTTCTGCTTGGTCCTCTCTACCTCTCAATAGCCCCTTTCTATTTTACTTATATTTTCAGAGATAACATTAAATGAAATCTACGTTCATTTATAAATTGTTGCACTGAGATCTTCATATGTCGAAGCACCTGTTGTGTTTGCTTATTATACAGTTAGGTTCAAAAGTAAAATTCTAAGCAGATAATTTTCTAATAACTTATAGAAAATCTTGATTCATTCTAACACCTACTTTCAGTTTTCACTATTAGTTAAGAGAAAATGAAACACTCACCAGAATGGGCCTGTTACAAATATCTGTGTAGAATGAGGTCCTAAAAAGTAGTTATAAGGAAGAAATGTCATCAGCTCATCTCTCTCTAGACCCATAATTATGATGTCATCTGGAGCAGGCAGTTCCACCATTGATGTTGTTACAAAGTGGTCCCATCAAATGGAAAAGTGAACTTCCCTAATTCCAGGAGAACAGTGGAGTAGGAACAGCTGAGGTCTGTGTTTCCTGTGTATGAGATCTCCTCCCCTGGCCATATCTGTCTGTCTGGATTAACTTGTCTGAATCCTTGTGTACAAAACAAAAGAAATAATAATAACATCCCATTTAAAAGGGTAGAAAAACATTTCATATTCCCCAGGGTAACCTTCCTGCTTTCAAAATGTTTTTGGTGGCCTCTATACTTACTTGACAGTGGATTCAGGGTCTCACCTAGAAATTACCAGCTCTTTTACTAAAATTAAGAAACTGTCATCTCCTCTAAACACACTTGGGGAAGTAGTCTTTCTTACAGAGCACATTAGAAATGGGGTCATGTCAATGTACTATCAGAAGAAATCATGCTGTGACGTTGGGAATGTGCTCAGTTGTTAAAGTAAATATCTAGAAAGGATTATATCTGTGGGACACCATGAAAAGAATCATACTTTCAAATTATAGGCACAAATTAGGGAGATGAATCAAGTCAATGAAAGCACAAGACCTTCAATATGACCATAGGAGGAAACAGCCTCAAAGACATACCCATATAACAGACAAATTTTACATGATTTTTTTAGGTAAAACACTAAGGATATAGAACAAAAAAGTGGATTTAATAGCATTTGTGGTCCAGTTTCTAAATGTTGAGTAATTCCAGGCTTAATAGAAGTTCTGCTATTCCTAGCTTATTTAACCATTTTCTCTAATTTTATGCGGTCCTCTACAAAGGTATGATTTATCCCAAAACAGCCAGGAGGAACCTTAAGAGAATGATGCCCCATTTCCCTTAAGGAGGGTTCGGTAGGTTTTTGGTTGCTTTCTTGGTGTATAGGTATTTATTTTCATAGGTATTTGGTTACAAGTTACTATTGGTCATATTCAGAGAACAAACTAGGGAACTCAGCGATGTTTCTCTTCTCCTTTACCTTTCTTTCTTAGTTTTTGAGATAGTGTTTGATATATATATGGTTTTTACAATTAAGCTTATTTGTTTTGGAGTTAAGATGTTTTAGGTCTAGAAAGATGTTTTAAGTTGACAGAGATGAGATATAATAGATATTGATTTATATTCAGAATTGTAGACTCACTGAGATAGGAAAGATATTTTCTTCAAGATTGTCAAATTCAAATAGCCAAAACACTGTGATTGTAACATTTATATAATTCCTGATTGTTTTGTGGTTCTTCTTACTATATAAAGTTTATTTTGTTTATATGTAATAATACAAGTGATGGGATAACAATTGAGTTGTAATCTGAAAAAATTAATTAAATAATAAAAATAATAAATGTATATGTAAAAAATTTTTAAATTAAAATAAAAAAGTGGATTGAAAACTCTAAGAGAAAAACTACAAGTCTTAGGCTGCACTTCAACAACAACAGAAATAACAAAAAGACTATACACACATGGAAACTAAACAACTCTCTACATAATGATACCTGGGTCAGGGAAGTAACAAAGAAAGAAATTGAAGACTTCCTGAAATTCAATGAAAATGAAGGAACTACATACCTGGATTTGTGGGATACATTGAAAGCAGTGCTAAGAGGAAAATTCATAGCACTAAGTGCCTTTATAAAGAAATTGAAAACATCCCACATAAACAATTTAACAACACAGCTGGAAGCCCTAGAAAAAAAGTAGCAGAAATACCTAAGAGGAATAGACGTCTGGAAATAATCAAACTCAGGCCTGAAATTAATAAATTAGAAACAAAGAGAACAGTCCAAAGAATCAACAAAACCAAGAGCTAGTTCTTTGAGAAAATCAACAAGATAGACAGACCGTTACCCAAACTAACTAAAACGCAGAGAGACAGTATCCAAATCAACAAAATCAGAACTGAAAAGGGAGACATAACAACAGACACTGAAGAAATACAAAGAATCATAAGATCCTACTTCGAAGGTATATTGGCCACAAAATTTGAAAATCTAAGGGAAATGGATGATTTTCTTGTTCAATTCCACTTGCCAAAATTGAGTGAAGAACAGATAAACAAGCTAAATAGTCCCATTTCCCCTATAGAAATAGAAGCAATCATTGATAGTCTCCAAAACAAAAAAAGCCCAGGGCCAGATGGTTTCAGTGTAGAATTCTACCAGACCTTCAAGGATAAGCTAATACCGATACTCTTCAAGCTGCTCCAAAAGATAGAAATGGATGGAACATTACCAAGTTAATTCTTTGAGGCCACAGTCACATTGATACCTAAACCTCACAAAGACCCAACAAAAAAGAGAATTTCAGACCAATTTCTCTTATGAATATTGATGCAAAAATACTCAATAAAATACTCACAAAACGAATACAAGAACACAACAAAGACATCATTCACCATGACCAGGTAGGCATCATTCCAGGCATGCAGGGATGGTTTAACATATGGAAATCCATCAATGTAATACACCATATAAACAAACTGAAAATAAAAAACCCACATGATTATCTTCTTAGATGCAGAGAAAGCATTTGATAAAATCCAACACCCATTCATGTTTAAAGTTTTGGAGAGATCAAGGATACAAGGCACATACTTCAACTTAATAAATGCTATATATACAGCAAGTCAATAGCCAAAATCAAATTAAATGGAGAGATACTCAAGAAAATTTCTCTAAAATTGGGAACTAGGCAAGGCTGCCCACTCTCCCCATATCTTTTCAATATAGTACTGGAAGTTCTAGACAGAGCAAGAAGACAACAAAAAGATATCAAAGGGATCCAAATGGGAAAGGAGGAAACATTTTATAGATAAAACACTAAGTAAACAGAACAAAAAGTAGACAGAAAGCTGTAAGAGAAAGCCTGCAAGTAACAACAAAATCCCCATAAAAGGGAAGTGTCAACATCCAGAATTCCAGGAAAACAGTAAACTAAAAATAGTTATGTAGGCTTTGACCTTTTCAAATCTATTTATGTAGGGTTCTTTAATGCTTATAACTCCATTTCTATCCACCTACTCTATGTAAGAGAGAAAAGAGGCTAATGGTAACAGGAGAAGTAGACTTTTTAGACTCAGTTGCTTGGTGCAATCATAGTCAGGATTGCATCAGACCCATCCATTAAAAAGGAAACCAGCAATTCAGCAAACGCGCTGTAACCACACCTGGAATCTGGAGCAGCAGTTGAAACCAGGAAACTCAAAGCATTCTCTAGAGCATTTCCCTCTAGGAGCACCTTAAAGCAAAATGATGAATAGCCACGCAATAGGGAAAGGTGACAAGACCAAAAATCCAAGGCTCTTGTTTTGGGTATCATACACACACACACACACACATACACACACACACACACACATATATATATATATACACACACATACACACATAACTCTCAGAGTCTATACAAAGATGTTTATCATTTGGCAAAGACCATGCCCCCACAAAAGGCAGTACCTCTTCTAGTGGACAAACATCACATGTTCTCTCACAAATCTGTTTCCAGTGGACAAACACTGCACACACTCACACAAGTCTGTTTCCTATCCTACACTTGGGATCAAAACAAAAACATGTTTATATCCATTACATAGTTATTTCTCAAAGTAAACTTTCAAATCCAGAAGAAACTGAAGCAGTACATCTCAAGTCCTAAAGGATATCCAATCCAAAATAATATACCCAGCAAAACCACTGCCATGATTGAAGGAAGAGGAGCAATTTTCCACATCACAGTCAGCCTCAAAAATTATATTCAACAAACCAAACCTAAGATAATAAAAAACAATTATTTTTTTTGTCTGTGAAAGGAATGAGTATAGCAGAGAGACTGTGGAAAAATACGAAGTCAAAATTATTAAAACACTAGGAAATTCAACACCCAAAATCAATAACATCATGTCCAGAACTAAAATACACAGTTCAATAATACTTTAAAGATTAATGCCTTATTTCTACATCAAATGTCACAGACTGACTGAATGGATCAAGAAACAAATCATTTTCTGATGCCTTCAAAAGCCACATTTAATTCTAAAGGTAGTGACTACCTTAGACTATAATGCTAGACAAAAGTACTATAATCATATGGAACCAGAAAAAAGCTGGTCTCATTATTCTGACTTCTGACAAAACAGATTTGAATTAAAATTAATCAGAAGGAACAAAAGGATAAAAAGATAAAGAAAGGAACTTCTAATCAGGGTATCAGTTGACCATGAAGACATTATCATCTTAAACAACTATGTGCCAAACTCAAGGGTGCCCAGTTTATTAAAAAATAAATTTTAGTTCTGAATTAAAATATACAAATTAACATCAAGCCACTAACAATAGGTGGTTTTAATACACAACATATGGTATGTCCTAGGCATGTAGACTTGGGAAGGAAGTGAGAATTAGTATACTTGTCTTTCTCCTGAAACTTGAGTTTTTGGAAATTCTTGGAAGAGTCTCTCTCTCTCTCTCTCTCTCTCTCTCTCTCTCTCTCTCTCTCTCT
>OU015744.1:142381997-142395180 GCA_907169655.1 Acomys percivali
CTCTCTCTCTCTCTCTCTCTCTCTCTCTCTCTCTCTCTCTCTCTCTCCTTTTCTCTCTTCTTCTATTCCTTTCTCTTTTCTATCTTTTCTTCTGCCTCTCTATCTCTTTCTTTTTACAGCAGTGATGCCATATTCAACTGTAAGTATGGAAATAAAGAGTGCTATAGATGGGAGTAAAAGAAAGCATCTGGTCTTGGCTCTGACATTTATTTTCTGGAGTCTAGATAACTGGAGAGCATCTTAGATATTTTCAGGGTCATAGAAATGCTCTCAGTAGATGACTTACCATTTCATTTACAGTAAACATGGAAAAGAGAAAGCAACAAGTAAGGCATGGCCCAATGAGCCCTTATCTCCTAAACTAATATAGATTATCTACTCAAACCACGAAACTAGATAATACAAGGTTTACTTCCAATACTTTGGAAGTGCTATTGCAGGCTGTTTAGGATAAATAAGTTATACCGGTTAATTGTTAGTTGATCAAATCATGATGATGTCAATCACTAGTCTGCTTTTATGACAAGAATACACATCTTAGGTGTGGCATATAGACATGATTCTATAGAAAGATAAGGTAGGATAGTTAGATAAGGTATTCAAAATCCAAGAAACATATAGAATATGGCATTTAAAATATTTTTATTATTTTAAAGGTTCACTGACAATGAGACAGGTTAACTTCTGGCAACATGCAGCTTACCTCAAAGAGGATGATGAGGATCAAAGAACCTCTTTGTGGAGATAGCGTCAAATGTGGCAAACAAGACACAGGGAAAAATGTTCTCGTTTCTACCACAGACAGAATTCTGCCCCAAAAAATGGGCAAGCTTGGAGGTAGGCAGAGTCGATGGCCAAACTCTGTCAAGACAGGGTAAACAAGTCCTCTATAGTTCCTAACTTACAAATACGTCTGTCAGACATATTGGGCCAGAAGGCTGAAGAATATGTTCCAACATAAGAGTATTGGGTGACTCTTCAGTTAGCAAACTGTGTCTGTCATTTTCTCATTCAGAAAGCTACCAATCTGCACACCCAGCACACTCAGGTAATCAAGGTTATTCCTTCGCAAGTCTCTGATGGAGCTGAAGACCAGGTAGCTTAGTTTTCAATGAAGCTTAGTTGTTTAGGGGTTAAGATGTTTTTAGGTCTAGATAGATGTTTTAAGTTGAAAATGACAAGATGTGATGGAGGTAGATTTATATTTAGAATTTAAGAAGTACCAAGAGAGGAAAGATGTTTTCTTCAAGGCTGTCAAATACAAATAACCAAAACACTAAGCATGTATCATTTATATAATTCCTGATTGTGTCATGATTCTTCTTGCTATAGATAGTTTATTGTATATATGAGTAATAATATAAATGTATATGTAAATAAATAAACAAATACATAAAAATTTGGACCTCATGAAACTGAAAAACTTCTTTAAGGCAAAGGATACTGTCAAAAGAAAAAATCAACAGCCTACAGACTGGGAGATCTTCACCAACCTTCCATTTGCCAAAGGACTAATATCCAAAATATATAAAGAACTCTAGAAATTATGCTAACTTGTATTGTAATCTAAAAACAAATTCTTAAGCCTAAAACATCTTCTTTAATTGTAAACAAGTTAAGCTTAATTGTGAGACTATAACTATGTAGTCTTCAACCCCAGCAGTAATATCAATTTGTAAGAAATACAAAGTAAGCAGCTTCCAAAAATATAGAAATGACAGAGGGAACTGGCTACCTAGACAGTTAGTCATCTAAGTGTAGGCATGAGATTATTATGAAATTCAAATTCTGAATACTGTACCCCATATCTGGTGGCAATCCTTGTTCTGAGAATATCCTGTTTCAGTGTTGTGTAAACACTGCTGTCCAATTGTACCCTGACATACCAATAAAGCTGCTTCCAGCCAATCACTAAGCAGAGGAGAGAATAGGGCTGGACTTCCTCCCAGCCCTAGTAGATCTAGTGAGAAGAAGAAATAAGGGATTCATTCACCAATAGATGTCCAAGAGACATCAGGAGAGAAGAGCTGGAGTAGGACAGCAATAAAATGCAAGTAATCTCAGGTATTTACTCTAGGGTAAGCCAGATTTCCTTATGTGTTAAGAACAGAGTAATAACTGCTCAGTTGATTTGATGGGAATATTGTTAAAATAATATAAGAGTCTTCATTATTGGTGTCAGAAACTGATAGGCAAACAGAATTATATAACAATAACTTTAACGTTTTGACATACCAAGTGGAGTCAGACTTAAATAGAAAGTAAAACTACAGAGCAGTTTTTTTGTTGTTCTGTTCATTAAGAGAGCAACAATAGTTTTTGAGGCAGGAGCTCACAGCTCCCTGATTAGACAGATGATACATGCCCCCATATCCACCAGAGCAGCAAAACTTCCAGTCAGCTACAGAAAAACAAAAACTGATAGAACTCCAGAAAGGCAAACAGAAGTACTGCTTTAAGAAGCCCTTGCTGAGGAAAAAACAGTTGCCCTTTAACACAAGAAAGCTTCTCAAAGCCATAGTTTCATAGCCAAGCCAAGAAGCTAAATTCCTTGGACAAGGGGCTCTTGCTGGGCTAGAAGGAAACACTTGTGGAGTCCATAACTTTCCAGAATGAGAGAATGGTCAGGATCAATTAAAGGAGGCAAAAAAAAAACCCTCTCACTGGAAATCAGATCTAGAGACATATGGAGAAGCCTCAAGCATCCAAACTTGCTAGATCTAGAAAGGAAGCTGGATCTAAGAAAGTAAAGTATGTAAGGAGAGGTTTTGCTACTAAAAAATACTATTTTCTATGTTGAAAAAGATGGAAGACACAATGACACAATTAATCTAGATTCCATTTGAGTTTGTCTCACTTAGCATAAAAATAATGTTTTCAGTGGTAATTACAGCTTTGTATATCCTCTTTGAGTGAGATCAGAATAAGACAGACTTGGAAAAAGAAAAGCCTGAGAAATTAGATGCTAAATTAAAGGCCATATAATAGAGGTTGGATAAATTTCTGAATAAAATTATGGAACCTTCAGAGTTCAAACTTGAACTTATGATAACAACAAAAAGTTAATTTCAAAAGAAATTTCTGAATGTAGCACATTTACACTCTAGGTAGAAAGGCTTCAGTTGTAGACCAACATGAATATTGTATGTATATTGTCAAGGTTCAGTTACTGATTGAAGGTCTATATGCTAAATTAGAAATGCAGATCCTATTTGGTGTTGCCTTAAAACATGGTCATATGGTTGATTCTGTGCTCCATTTTGCAGAGTTGGAGAAATGAAATATGAGCACCACGCCATAGGTTCGTATCCAGAATTCCAATGGGCATTGTCTTCAATTCTGGACAGCATGATTCTAAGGCTACACATTTGTTAGGGATGGTAACTATCTTAGAGATGCCTTTGCAAATTGGAGTTGATAGTGCTTCAGCATGTATTTCAATTGGAACACAACCTTTTGTTAGACATTATGACATAAAATATGTTAGAGATATAATATAACCCTTTAGGTCACAATCCTTGTTCTGAGAATTTCCTGTCTCAATGTTGTGTAAGCACTGCTCCCTAATTGTCCACTGACCCTTATCGCCAATAAAGCAGCATATAGGCAATTACCAAGCAGGGGATAGAATAGGTCTTGACTTCCTGCCAGCCAGGGCTGGAGAATTAAGCAGAGGAATCAGGGGGTTCATTCACTGGCAGAGATTGAGGAGACATCAGGAGAGAAGAGCTGGAACAGGAAATTAATAAAGTGCAAATAATCTGGAGGAAGCCTAGCTCGATTAGGAGTTAAGAAAAAAGTAATAGCTGCTCAGTTAATATGTTGTGAAGCTTGTTAAAACAATAAGAGTCTTAATTATGTGTGTGATAGAGAATTAAGAGAGCAGCAACTGTTGGAACATCATCTTCAGCCTTCTGGCCCAAAATATTTGACAGACATTTTGTGAAGCAGGAATTATGAAGTATTGCCTACTGTGCCTTGGAAAAGTTCAGCAGTGATTTCCTTATGTTTAGTTTTTCCCTTTTAGACAGCACACTGTCAGTGTTTGAAGCAAGGGCAGTTTTTTCTTGCCCATTGGCTATCTTGCCACATTTGAAGCCAACTCCATAATGAGATTCTTTGATGCTCAAAATCTTCTTTGAAGTAGAAAGAAGGTGCTTCCAGCAGCAGACCTGTCTCATTGTAAAAAACAAACAAGCAAACAAACAAGCAAAACTCAAAAATGACAACAAAAAACAAAAACTAAAAATGCTTTAAAGTAATAAAATATCTTTAAATGTCATGTTTGGTAGGTCTCTGAGGTTTTAGAAGAGAATCTATCTGTCTATGGTATATCTGAATAGGCAAATGTTGCTTGTTTTCTATCTTCTTACTGTCTTTTCAACCTAGGGAGCATATCTCTGTAATAAACTAGACTAGAATCTGACAGGGCCATGAGTTTGATTGACTAACATTAATTTGAACTTCTTAATTATCCTAAATAGTTTGTAATAGTCTTTTCAAGGGAGTAGAACTTAAGAATCACCTAGGCACAATACTTCAATAAGAGTTAATGAATGGTATGTTGTAATAGAAATATAACCTTAATTGTGTATCTGTATACAAAGATCTATCTATACAAATGTTATCAAATATAAATACAACCTTATTTCTGTATCAATATACAAAGATTTATACCAATGTAAGATTTTTGGCTTATTAATGCCTTGAGTTTAAGAGAAGATTCAATAATCTACTCCTTTGTCCTATTATTTATATATTATTTCTATATCCCCCTTGTTTCCTTTCAACCCTTCTCAGCCTACATAAGAAATAAAGAAGGACAGAAAAATGATGAAGAAAGAGAAAAATCCCTGAGTTTAACTTCCTATACCCTGTTTCCTCCCTGATCAGGACTATTTAACAACTTTCAACTAACTACCACAAATGACAACAAATATCCATAGCCCACCAATTGACCAAAAACCTGACCAACCCACCAAAGTTCCTCTGCCTATATCTTACCATCCTGATTTACCTGGAGCACAGCAAGCAAAGGTGAGCTGTGTGTATATGGTCCCCGATTGTCATCTCCTGCAATTCAGAAGATGCCTGTGGGAGTCCTCAGAAACACTCACTGCAGAGCATCCTCTGTGTCTTTCTTATATGTCTGATCCACCTGAGACCCAGGCAGCAGAACATAGGCCTCAGGATCCCAAGAACATGCAGGAGGCACTGAGCCTAAGGTACCAGAGGTGAGAAGGGGGTTCTTCCCTAATCTCCATTTTCAGGCCCAATTCACTGACTGACTCCCTGAGGTGTCTTGCATTGGGAAATTTAGAGAACACCAAGGACCTACATATGTATAAAGGGCAGCATAATAGCACAGTCAGCATCAGCAAAGACAATATGGCACCATCAGAGCCCAGCTGTCCAACTACAGCAAGCTTTTGATATCCCAACACAACCAAAGCACAAGAAGACGAGCTTAAACCAAACTTTATAAAGGTGGTAGAGGAATTTAAAGAGAAAATATAAAGAAGTATGAGAAAATATACTCAAAAGGATAGAGGCTTTTAAAGAGCAAATGAACAATCCCCTTAATGAACAAGAAGAAAACAAAATTAAACAGTTGAAGGAAATGAATAAAACCATTAGAGACTTGAAAATAGAAATAGAAAACAAATGAGAAAGTACTGTAAATGGAAAACATAGGGAAGAGAACAGGGACAGCAGACACAAGCATAACT
The DNA here is from genome assembly GCA_907169655.1 of Acomys percivali. Taxonomy (NCBI): domain Eukaryota; kingdom Metazoa; phylum Chordata; class Mammalia; order Rodentia; family Muridae; genus Acomys; species Acomys percivali. The sequence goes on from OU015744.1 coordinate 142,387,727, forward strand.
AACAGAATACAAGAGATGGAAGAGAGAATCTCAGGCACAGAAGATACAATAGAAGAAATCAATACAACAGTCAAAGAAAATATTAAATCTCAAAAATTCCTGACTCAAAGGTTCCAAGAAATCTGGTATGCCGTGAAAAAGGCCCAATCTATGAATAATAGGAATAGAAGAAAGTGAAGAGCCTCAAGTCCAAGGACCAGAGAATATTTTCATCAAAATCATAGAAAAAAATCCTCAACATAAAGAAAGAGATGCCTATAAACATACAAGAAGCATGTAGAACAGCAAATTGATTGGACCAGAAAAGAAAATCCTCCAGGCACATAATCTTCAAAACAGTAACTACATTGAACAAAGAAAGAATAATAAAAAGTTGCAAGGGAAAATGGCCAAGTAACTTACAAAGGAAGACCCATCAGAATTACACCTGACTTCTCAACAGAGACTCTGAAAGCTAGAAGGGCCTGGAAAGATGTCCTGAAGCCTTTAAGAGACCATAGTTGGAAACCTAGCAAAAATCTCAATCACCATAGATTGAAAAACAATATATTCCAAGAAAAAAAAACATTTAAGCAATATCTATCTACAACGCCAGCCCTACAGAAAATACGGGAAGGAAAACTCTAATCCAAGGAGGTCTACTATACCCAAGAAAACACAGAAAATAAACAATTCCACACCAGGGAGAAAAGGAAAGCACAGAAACACTAACACCACCATCAAAACAACAGGAACTAACAATCATTGGTCATTAATATCTCTCAACATCAATGGACTCACTTTCCCAATAAAAAGACACAGGCTAACAGAATGGATGTGAAAGTGGCATCTATCATTCTCCTGCTTACAGGAAACACACCTTGGGAACAGAGATAGACATTTCATCAGAATAGAGGTCTATGAAAAGGGTTTCCAAGCAAACAAGGCCAAGAAGAAAGCTGGAGTAGCCATTATAATATCTAATAAAATAGACTTTCGACTGAAATAATTCAAAAGAGAAAAGGAAGACCATTTCATATTCATCAAAGAAAATTTCGACCGAGATGAGGTCTTAATTCTGAACAGCTATGTTCCAAAAGCTAGGGCACCCACATTCATAAATAAAACATTACTAAAACTCAAATTACACAATAACTGCCTTGTATTAATAGAACAAGACTCACCAATGGACAGGTCATTGAGACAGAAACTAAACAGACACATAACAAAATTAACCAACAATATGAATCAAATGGACCTACAAATATCTACAGAACATTCCATCCAAACACAAAATAATATACTTTCTTCTTATCACCTCATGACAAATTTTCCAAAATTGACCACATATTCAGTCAGAGAGGAGATGAGCATGAACTCAGAGGACTAGGATAAGTGGAAATTCTGATCACAATATGCTGTATGAAAAAATATTTAAATAAAAGAACAACATATTTTATTTTTTCTTTATTTGTTTATTATTAATTTATTCATATTAAACCTCAATGGTTATCCCATCCCTTGTATCCTCCTATCCCTCCCTCACTCCCATTTTCTCCTTACTCCCCTACCCTATGACTGTAACTGAGGGGGACCTCCTCCCCCTGTATATGCTCATAAGGTATCAAGTCTTTTTTTTGGTAACCCTAACAACATATCTTTTAAATAGAGAGGTATATTGGCAAACACTTTAATCCCAGAGCTGGAGAGGCAAAGACAAAAGAATCCATGGAGCAATCATCTTGGTCTACTTGGCAAGCCCTAGGTACAGTGAGAAAAAGTCTATTGAAGCACGAGGTGAATGGCTTCGGAAGGACAACAGCCAAGCTTGTCTCCGGGTCTCCACATGTGCTTGAACATACATCCTTCATGTATGCACAAACATACATGCATACACACATTCACATAAAACACACTGCACATCATGTATGTGTATATAAACAAGTTTTATTTACAAATAGTATTTTAATAAATGTAGGTTAATTAAATTGCAAATAAACCAGCATAATGAATTTTTGTCAAAAAACCATTGAGTAACTGGTAATATAATGGGAAGTTTCAATTCACAATACTTTTATGATCCAGAAACAATTTAATTAGTAAACAGAATTAAAGCTACAATTGAAACTACTGTTGAGGACTGAGGGAAGATGACCATCTTTTCAAAAGAAAAGCTTAAAAAGTCACTATCTACAATGAGCTTCTTTTGAGTAACTTAAGCATCAACAAAACATTTATGATAGAGAGCAAAAAGAAGAAAGAAAACTCATGTAGAAATATCAAATGATGATGTATACTGAAGTTAAGAACTATATAGTATTAGACACCAGAAATGCCAAAAGAATATATATGTGTAATACCAAAGACATATAGAATCTTTCTTTGCTACTTGAAGTATTAAACTTTAAGAAAAATGTATTTTAGGAAAAATAATTCTGGTTACACCAGAATGACTCCTTAAGATTATCAGTACCTCCAGTTCCAGGGGATCCCATGACCTCTTCTGACCTCTGTGAGCAATATGAATGCATGGATACATAATGTACCCATACATATAAATAAAAAACGAATTGATATTTTTGAAGAAGATGAAAAAATTATCTTTTTTTAAAAAAAGTAATGTGGTGGTGCTTTGACTACATGTTTTTCAGCATAATGATTATTCTGCTATCAGAACTGATTTGTATCAAAGGAGTTATTGTGGGATAAACATTCAACACAAACTTCTGAACAGCCGTGAAGACTGGGTCGTACATCCATAACAGGGCTGTGGTGGATGTAATGATGAAATCCACCCAGTACATGACCACAAAGAAAACCACCAGCACCAAGATGGTCTGGGTGGCCCTTTTCTCAGGGGATGCTCTCAGGTGGCTGATGCTATGAAGATGCTTGCATTGCCTCTGATGTCTGAACAAGAGGATCACCATGTATGTGCTTGTGGTTAGCATGACTCCTACAAGAAACACATCTGTGAAGGTTGTCACTGTTAAAAGCAATCCTCTGATGATGTAGTTCATGGGGAAGAATGCACAGGATTTCGTGATCTTCATCTGGGTGGTCCCACTCATGTTAATATAAGCACCAACATAGAAGATCGTTCTACTATTAAGGAACAAATTAAAACACCAAATACACAATAAAGCATTGATCATGTATTTTTTTAGTTTCTGTCTAAATTTTGTCAACAAAGAGGTACTGGGACTGATAGTGACAGCCTGGAACACACCCAGGAGGCAGGTGGTGCAGATGGAGAGGCCTCTCATCACCCTGTGTATGTAGAAAGTTGTCTTACATTTGAAGTCATTCTCAATGTTCAGTGACTCAAATATTTCTGTAAGCAAAATAACCCACCCAGTGAGGACCATCATTATGTGAATGAAGGTCAGTTGACAGAAGATCAGATCGGTGGGCTTATGTCTGTGAGCTAGGATTATGGTAATGTAGAAAAAAAGGAGGAACATATTGGCTATGACTCCAAGGCCAGTTTGGAAAAAAAGGACATTCTTTAATGAAGACATCTGAGGAAAGTGAATTTTTCTTAGGAGCAGAGAGGAAGGATATTTCATATATCTGAAAAAATAATAGAGTGCACAATAAAATTGTGATCCACTAGTCATTATGTCTATATCAGTATAACATTTTACCTATTTACTTATGATTAATCTGTCTCTTTAACTTTTGATGTTCCATACTAGACCTCATAGTCTACATTTTTAAATATACTACATGTTTCTAATTGAAAAAAACAGCATACTATGCATAATAAATGCAATACAGATTGCACACTTGTGTTTTTCTTGCAACTGATTCTCATGACTTAGAATTTCAACCGTGTTGATATAAATTCTTTTAAATAGTAGTGATGAGTACAGAATATTAATCATATTTATACCACTAAATAAAACATACATTGATCTGGAAAATATTCACAAAAGAAACATTTTAAATGTTGTGTCTCATATTTTCTATTTTTCTATGCTCTATCTTTCAACTATTCATGTTTTTTACTCACAATTATAATGGAACCATAGTATGATTAATTTAATCACCAAAAGGTCTCTTTCAATTCTTCTGTTTCTATGTTCCTTTTCCCATGAATCTTACATCCCCAGGACCTGGAATAAAAGACATAGACTTATTTGGAAACTGTTAGTGTACTTTCCACATCCTATTAATTGTACAATCATTATTTATAGTTGTAAATGGTCCCAGATATCTCCCAGTTTATTTCACATACAATAGCTTTTGTGATACTCTACCTCAGGTTAAGAATTAACTCCCATCTATAAAGACAAACATTATTTTGCTTTTCTTTTTGGAGTAGTAATGTAAAATTTAAATAATATTAGTATAATAATTACTAATAATGTTTAGTTATGTTTTTCAACTATCTATGTTGTTATTTTATCTCCACACCTGTTTCTTTATCTCTCTATAGTATTCTCTAAGAAGTTCAACTTTTCTCATTTCCCCGATTAGATAATTGTGCTCTGTTATTCTGCCCCCTCTGCTCCCAGCATCACCCTATCTTGGCCACAGTCTTGTTTTTCTTTCCTAGAGTCCACAGTCACTACAAGTTGCATAATTGTAGTTAAAGATGTGGAGCTAAGATCTGCCCATAAGAGAACAAATGGCTCTAAGACAAACACGATTTTCAACAGGTTTTAATGAACATGAAGTTGCTGAAAATGAACATATAGTGAACTCATTTGGGAATTTCTGTTTCAAATGAGATGCTTCCCATGCAGTGAAAATCAAGTCACCAATGTTAAGTGTCATCAGCACCCGTACACTTTTTACAGTTTCACTCAAGAATCTTTCCTTTTGTGCCTATGGCAGTTATATGTCCAGGTACTGGTGTCCTTATTCTATCAAATTAATTTAACTCAGTACTTTAAAATGAGATATGTAATATAGGAATAGAAAACAATGACCCTGACTCAAATTCTTCTACAAAATGTGTGCCAGATTATGTTTCTATGCTCATTCACATATTCTACAAATATAGGTGCAATCATGCATGTCTGTACAGAAATGATGCCGAGGTTACTCTAAAATCTTGCTATGAAAATGAGACACAAACCATGTAATTTATATTTGCATGATTTTTGTTCATAAAAAGCTTAAATTAATAAAAGAATAGATTCATTTCAATTTCTATAGCCAAACATCTAACTTCATCATCAACGTACATTTAAACTAGTTTCACAGTGTTTTCTTTTAAAAGTTTCAGGATATGGGCTGCAGATATACCTCTGTGGTTTAGAATATTTTTGCTCTTTTAAAGACCAGGGTTTGATTTTCAGTAATGACATGGTGGTTCATGACCATCTATAACTCAGGTTCAAGGGAGTCCATTACTCTCTTTGATGAGGCATACAAGTGGTGCATACATAATATATGTAGACAAAACACACATATATGTAAAATAAAATGAACAAATCTTAAAATAAATAAATAAAGCTTCAGGATAATAGTTAATTAAAGAGTCAGTCTCCAAAGTGTAAGAACTGTAGCGAATTCTACTTTGAAACTTGGAAATGTATAAATTATATATATAGAATAATTTATTAGTAATATACATTGACAGCTTATTAATATAGTGCATGAAAGTCATTATAAGTGCATTATAAGTCATGAAAGATTCAATAAGGTAAAAGATAGTAATCTAAAATGTTTTCTTCTTTTCACAAGAATATGCACTTTAACCATTCTACTTCATATTGATTGCTTTGTACATATTTATCTCATACAGAAAATGACTCATTTTCTGATTCATCAACTGATATCTTTCTCCCGCCCATGTTCACTGAAGCTGACCGTAAACCAGAAAAGTCCATAGATACTATGGCTTTATAGTTGTTACCACATATATGCACTGTAATGAATCATGTTGTATTTGAAAAGAACATTGCAGTGTTGCAGTTTAAGTTACAATATATAGTTGTAACTACTAAAATCCAAAGTGTATTAATAGACATTCATAGTAGTGGCGAGGCCATCACTATTACATTGACAGAGACCAAGAAACTAAGCAGTGTTCAGGCAGCTGTCTGAGGAGATCCGCAACAAGAGAAACCATGAGCTGCTTTGTGAAAAGCTCTAGGTTCTTTGAGAAATATCACTTTATCCTTCATTATCACAGTATTTGATTTTAGGCCAGTTTGGTTTTATGAAATTAATGGTGATCGTTGCCTTCTGCTTTGTGGAGATTTTATAATATAAGGAACATGCAAATTCATTTGATTGGTTGTAATTTTCATTTTAACTTTTACCACATTTAGAGAGTTATGACGTAAAGGTAGTATGACTGTTCAGAAAGAACACATAGTGATTATGTGACATTCAGGTGACAAGATACATTGTGTTGCCTGGTAGTCTGTCCACCATCAGCAACGTGAATAAGTCTTCAGGAATCCAGAATTATCAAGAACTTAGTCACTCAACTTAGTTTCATGCAACACCCAGCCTACCTCAAAGAGGATGGTGAGCATCAAATAACCTCCTTATGGAGACGGTTTCAAACATCACAAACAAACCACTGGGCAAAGTGTCTTTGTTTCTACAACAGACATAATTCTGCCTAAAAAAGGGCAAGCTTGGATGCAGGCAGAGTTGATAGCCAACCTCTGCGAAGACAGGATAAGCAAATCCTCAATAGTTCCTGGTTCACAAATATGTCTGTCAGATATATTGGGCCAGAAGGCTGAAGATGATACTCCAACATTATAGAGAGTTTTGAGTGACTGCTCAGGTAGGAAACTGTCTCTGTCATCTTCCTACTTGTGATGCAGCTAACCTTCCCCTCCTGTATACTCAGGTAATTAATTTTATTCCTTCTCACATCCCTGATGGGGTTTAAGAAAAGATTTTTTAGTTTTATACATAAACTTAGTTGTTTATGGGTTAAGATGTGTTTTGGTCGAGATAGATGCACTAAGATACGAAAGATGTTTTTACCAACTGTTGAAGACAAATAGACAAAACACTAAGAATATTACATTTATGTAATTCCTGATTGTTTTGTGGTTCTTCTTGCTGTAGGTAGTTTATTGTATATATGTGTAATAATATAAATATTATTTATATGTTAAATAAAAAATAAATATTTATGAAATAAATAATGGCAACAGGAATAAATAGTCATTGCTTTTTAATAAGGCATTAATTCATAGATATTACATGATATTCCCAAATAGTTTAAATGAATGGATTGTTGTTTGGAAATTGAGTTTAATGCAGGTGTAACTGAAAGCACACAGACTCTAACTAGAATATTCCAGTCCCACAATTGTTATCCAGTTCCCCTGAGATGAAGCAGCAGCTAGAGTATCACTGTGAGACTGTGAGGAAGCAACCATACCCAGAACTTCATGAACACTTCCATGAGTTTGGAAAGATATGAAGAGGTTTGATAAAAGTGTGTGTGTGTGTGTGTGTGTGTGTGTGTGTGTGTGTGTGTGTGTGTGTGT
>OU015744.1:142396384-142416942 GCA_907169655.1 Acomys percivali
AGAGAGAGAGAGAGAGAGAGAGAGAGAGAGAGAGAGAGAGAGAGAGGTAGATACATACACAAACACAGACACAAATGTACATTAATGTAAAGGAATGATGAGTTTCATGGCATTTTTATTCAATAAATAATACTCCTGGATGATTATTGTCACCCTAATAGCTTTTCTGTTCTCTGTAGCCACTCTTCTGCTAGGCCACATCCTCTTTCTGATGGTCCCTCTTATACTATCAGATATATTATAACCAAAGATCACATTAAGTGAAACCTATGTTATTTTATTAATTGCTACACTGGTATATTTATGTTTACCAGCATCTGTTGTATGCTTTTATACAGTACAGCCCAAAAGTAATATTCTAAGCAGAGAATTCTCTAAACATTTATTACATAAAACCCTGCTCCTCTCTACCAGATACCTATGGCTCTCACTATGAATAAAAAAAATAGAAAGAAAGAAAGAAAAGAAACACTCACCAGGGCGTTTGACAAACATTCATGTAGAGTGAGGCCCAAAGAACTACTTATAAGGAAGAAATGTAATCAGCTCATCTCCCTCTAGACACATAATTATCACGTCATGTGGAGAGGAGCAGGCAGTTCTGATCTTAAGGTTGTTACAAAGTGATACCATCAAATGGAAAAGTGAACTCCCTAATTCCAGGAGAACAGTGTTGTAGGAACAGCTGAAGTCTGGCTTTCCCATGTGTGCTATTCTCCCCAAGCCATATCTTTCTGTGTAGATGAATTGATCACAGTTCTTGTGAACAAAACACAAGCAAGAATAATAATATCCCATTTAAAGGAAGTGTAAAAACACTTTGGATTCTCCCCAAATCCTTCCTTTTTTCTCAAGCATTGCTTGTGGTCTCCATGCTGACTTGAAAGTAGCTTCAGGGTTTCTAGAAATTAGCAACTATTTTGGCAAAAATAAGAAAATATCACCTCTTGCAAACACAGTAGGGAATTAAACTTTCTTACAGACTACAGAGAAGTTAATTGTATTATAAGCTTAATTTGGGCTACGGAGCTGGGAATGTAGTGGGTAGAGTACATGCCTAGAAAGTACTGTGCATATGGGTCATGAAAGAAATAGAACCTTCAAATCATAGGCACAAGGTAGGGAGAAGAATCACATGTCAATCACAAATACAAAATCTTCAATATAAGATTAGAAAAATAGAAAAACTTACCCCAAAACACATCTCTATAATCAAGAAATACGCAAAACCAAAAATGACAAGAGAAAAAAAAAGTCCATGCATGTTATAGTAAAAGAAAAAAAACTAGGTATACAAAACAAAACAAAACAAACAAAACAAAAACAAATTAAAAAGTGGACTGAACACTCTAAGAGAATAACTGCAAGTCATAAATGAAGAAAACGCTTCAAATGGAAAAGTGAACTTCCCTGATTCCAGGAAAGCAATGGAATAGGAATAGTTGATTTCTCAAGGTAAGCTTCCAAAGCCAGACAAGATTATGGTAATACATCCTAAGTCTGAAGTGACAGCCAATCTAAAGTAATTTACACAGCAATACTACTGCTATGATTGAAGGAAGATGAAATTTTTTCACAACGTAGCCTAAAAGTTTTTATAATCAACAAACTAAATCTAACATGATACAGGAAGAATTATTTTGGGATGAAGATAGGAATGAGCAAAGCAGAGCAACTGTGGGAATATGAAGCCACAAGTAATAAAAAATTAAGTACCACTGAAAATGCCATACCAAAAAGTAACAACATGATGGCCACAACTAACCAACATGTTTCAATAATAATAACTTAAGCATGAATGGCTTCAATTCTCCATTCAAAAAAACGAAATGTGTATCAATGGGTCAAGAAACAAAAAGCATCTTTATGCTGCCTACAAGAAGCATATTTCAGTTGTAAAGGATAGACTAAAGTACTTTAATCAAATGGGATTACAAAGAAAGATGAATCCAAACATCTGACAAAAACCTTTGAATTAAAATTAATTAATGAGATAAAAATGGATACCTCATTCTAATCAAAGGAACAGTTAACCAAGAAAACATTGTTACCTTAAACTTGTATACACCAAACTCTAGGACACATAATTTCATAAAATATTCACTTCTCCTTTAAAGACATGCATGAATATTGTCCATAGTTAGTAGCTGATTTCAATATCCAACATTCCCCAACAGACAGGTCATCTTGACAAAAATAAACAGAAACATCAGATGAACAGGTAACACCATACATCAAGTGGGGTTAACAGATATCTAAAGAATATTCTAACCAAACACCAAAGAATACACATTTTACTCTGCACCACACAGAAACTTTTGTAAAATATACCATCTCATGAAATGCAAAATAAACCATTGCAAATCAAAAAATTTGAAATTACTCCCTGTATCCAATTTGACCACAATGCAAGAAAACATGAAACTGAATACAAACAAAACAAAAATCCTTAGTAAGTACAAAAGATCATAGAGATTAAACCCCTCATTACATAATGATTTCAGAATCACAAAATAAGCCAATAGAGAAATAAAAACTTCCTGGAACTAAATAAATATAAAAGCCAAACATTGGGATATATTGAATGCAATTTTATAAGGAATATTCATAGCATCTACACTTGAAAATCAGGAGGAAAAAAACCAGCACAAATAAATGTGAAACATATACAACTTGAAAAGTTGGAACAAATGAAATACAACAATTTGTCAAGAAGAAATAATAATGAAAGCAGAAATCAACAAAACATAAACAAAGAAAACAATACAAAGAATCAAGAGAAAATATATTTTTTCATAGACTTTATATTTTATTAATCACAGAAGTTACATAATTTGAAAAGAGAAGTATATGAATCTTGACATATTTATTATTTAGTCTACTTTTTCACTCGCTCCTTCAATGCAAGACATGAGATTAAAACAGCAGCCAGCCTAACCGATATCTGCGTAGTCCAGCCCTGAGGCATCATCATCCGGACAGAGATGGGTTTGGCATCACTGAGCTTCTCATGCACTGTGGGAGTGAGTCATAAACACATGATTATTTTTGTTTTGTTCTGTTTTTATACTTTTATTTTATTACACATGTATAAAACAAACTACATGCATCAGGGAGAACCATGTGACAATCATGAGAATAATGAGTTCTATATATGTTACACACATAGTGACTTGGCCATCTGCATTCGTCTTGTTTGAAGTGTTTTTCCTGCCTTGTTGGGTCTAGATTTCCGAATGAGATTCAATATCTATCTTATTTCAACTCTAAAAGCTCAACTTCTTTATCTTGACCTAAAACGATCTTGTCCCCTAAACAACTAAACTTGGTTATAGAACTATATTATCTTGTCTTCAATGCCCCTCAGAGACTTGGGAAGGAATAAAATTTAAAATATATTCTTACATAAAATGTGTATATGAGAAATCCACAAGAAACAATATCTAAAATGCATTTCCTCTGAAGGAATGAATGATGCAATGATGCCCACTCCTTTTCAACACTGTGCTCAATGGAGCATATGGAACAATAAGGCAAAAGCAGGAAATTAAAGGGATACGTGTATGGAAAAAGGTCAAAATATCCTTATTTGCAGATGACATGAGCTAATAATTTAAAGATCCCTAAATTCTCAGCACATTTCTATAAATAATAACCCAGTTCACCACTGTGGCAGCATACAGAATCAACTTGTAAAAATCAATACAAAGGAGATCATGGACACACTGTCATTCACAGTATCTTCACAGAAAAGAATTTTTTATGAATAAACTTAAACAAAAAGCTTACAGGCTTCATTTGCCTTCAGTCACCACAGACTCAAGAAATCCACTAGACCTAGTGCTATATTGGCCCTACTGACAATTAACCAGTTTACATTTTGTAAACTGATTTAATTTAATTTGATTTAAACTGTAACATGATTTAATAAATGATAAGGATTTCCAAATGTTCTTTGAAGCCCTCAATCTACTTTATTTAAAAACTTCTAAAAATCTCAAATATTTTACATTTTTATGCATTTTATATTGATTTATGTTGATTTATATTGATTTTTATATTGATATCCTATGACCATATAGTGGGGGAGGAGGTCCCCCTCAGTCATAGACATTGAGAGGGGAATAGTGTGAGAGTGGGAAGGAGGGAGGATAGGGAGGATACAAATGATGGGATAACAATTGAGATGTAATTTGAATAAATTAATTAAATTTAAATATCACTGCAATAGAATAACCAAACCTATCTAATTTTTTTTTAACTTACAATACATATTAACAAAAATACAGTTGTATTTTCATCAGAAATTAGGGGCATTAGTATGTATCTCAATGGCAGAGTTATTGCCTAGAAAGTATTTTATATGTAGGACTCCATGGAAGAAAAACAACCAAACCTTCAAATTGTAGGCACAGATCGGGGAGAAGAATCCCAAATCAATGATAAACATTACACTTTCAATAAGCTCATAGAAGAAAATTGCCCCAAATTAAAGAAAGACACACCAATATAAATAAGAGACACACACAGAACATCAAATAGACAAGAGCAGAAACAAAAGTTTTCTAAGTGTATGGAACAAAAAGTAGATTGAAACGTGTAAGAGAAAAACTGAAAACCACAAAAAATCCCATCAGATGAAAAAGTGAACTTCATTAGTTACACAAAAACAGTGGAATAGAAACAATTGATTTCTCAAGGAAAACTTTCAAAGCTGGAAGGGACTTCATTAATAGATTCCAGTCATAAAGGACATTAAATCTAAAATAATATACCCAGTAAAACTACTGTGAATGAAGGGGATGGATACATTTCACATCATATACAGCCTAAAAAATAGATATTCAACAAACAAAACCTAAGGTAATACAGGAACCATTGTTTTTGGGATAGCAGAGAGACTGTAGAAAAATACGAAGCCATAATTATTAAAATACATATTTCCACTAAGAATGCAACACCATAAATCAACAAAATGATGGTCAGAACTTAAATAGACATTTCTGTAATATTTTAAACATGAATGGCCCTAATTCTCCACTCAGATTTCAAAGGCTGAACGAATTAATCAAGAAACAAATTTCATTTGCCTGTCTACAAAAGACACTTCTTAGATTTAAAGATAGGTACAAGCTTATAGTAAAAGAATAGACAAAATTACTCCAATCACTATTCTAACATCTGACAAAATAGACTGTGAGCTAATACTAATCAAAAGAGATTAAGAGAGAATCTTCATTCCAATCAAGGGAACAGTTGACCAATAAGACATTACCACTGTAAAAAAAAATGTACAAAATCAGGGACACTCATTTTCATATAAAGAAATTTTTACAACAGGACTAAAAGGCACAGATTAATATCAAACCATTAGCAGTAGGTGATTTCAATACCCAGAAGAATTTGTGTCTTAGGTTTCTAAACCTCGGGGAGGTAATGAGAATTAGGATACTCGCCTTTCCTCTGAAACTTAAGCTCTTGGAAAGCCTTTGAAGGCTCTCTCTCTCTCTCTCTCTCTCTCTCTCTCTCTGTCTCTCTGTCTCTGTCTCTGTCCCTGTCTCTGTCTCTGTCTCTCTCTGTCTCTGTCTCTGTCTGTCTCTGTCTCTGTCTCTGTCCCTGTCTCTGTCTCTGTCTCTTTCTGTCTCTGTCTCTGTCTGTCTCTGTCCCTGTCTCTGTCTCTGTCTCTCTCTGTGTCTCTGTCTGTCTCTGTCCCTGTCCCTGTCTCTCTCTCTGTCTCTCTGTCTCTGTCTATCTCTGTCCCTGTCTCTGTCCCTGTCCCTGTCTCTCTCTCTCTGTCTCTCTGTCTCTGTCTCTGTCTGTCTCTGTCCCTGTCTCTGTCCCTGTCCCTGTCTCTGTCTCTGTCTCTCTCTCTCTCCCTCCCTCTTTTCCCACCTATTTCTTTCTCACTTTTCCCCTGTCTCTCTTTCCACCTCTGCCTGTTTGCAATGGTGAACCACAATCAACTACAAGAATAGAAACAGAGAGTGCTATAGATGGATGTGAAAGAGTAGCATTTGATATTGTCTCTAACATTTACTTTCTTGTCTCTAGATGACTGGGGAGCATGCTAGAGAGTTAGTCATAGACATGTTATCAGTTGACACTTCCTATTTCCTTTAGAGTAAACTTGGGAAAGAGGAAGTTACAGGTAGGCAATGCCTGATTAGCCCCTACTTCAAAGACTAATATAGTTATTAGGTATATACTCAATGAAACTACTTTCTGTGCTGGATCATTTTATGTCAACTTGACACAAGCTAAAAGTCATCTGAGAGGAGGAAATCTCAATTAAGAAAATGTCTCCATATGATCTAACTATAGGAAAGCCTGTAGGGCATCCTCTTATTAGTGATTGAAAGGGCATGGCCCAACTCATTGTTGTTGGTGCTATCAATGTGCTGATAGTCCTGGGTTCTAAAAGAAAATAAAGGCTAAAAGAAGGCTGAGCAAGACAGTAGGCAGCACCCTTCCATGGCCTCTGCATTAGTTCCCGCCTCCACCCTGTTTGAGTTTCTGTCCTGAACTTTTTCACTCATGGACTAAACTGTGGATATGTAAGTAAAATAAATCCTTCCCTCTCCAACTTTCTTTTTCATGGTGTTCATCACAGCAATAGTAACCCTAACTAAGTCAAGGTGGTACCAGCATAATTGATTATTCCTTGGTGAGACTGGACCATGGCCTTTTGGGGAGGATTGTGGAAGCACTTTGGACCTTGGGATTAGAAAAACCAATGAGTGTTACCATCTCATTGGAGTGTTCTGTAGGAGCTTAGAAGCTAAAAATGTTGGAACTAATGCAGATAATGCATGGTTCTAAGAGTTTGTTGAACTATTTGTGAAAAGATGGCCTATTGAGAAAGAGATTGGGATGCCTGAGATCCCTTGCTTAGTGTTGATGAAAAGCTCTTTAACGTCAGGGTAATTTGATATTTCAGTGAATTCACTGTTTAAAATCTAATTTTTGAGTTCGAAGATGGTGGCACCGAGTGTGCACCATATCTCAACAGCAGGAGAACATTGACAACAAAGCAACTGACAGGCCTGAGGTGGGCCCCCAAATCCAAAATGTATAATCTTCCCCAGGAGAAAGAAAAGCCACAGTGTGGGAAATTAGCAGGTCTGACCCCAGATCACCAAGCTAAACCCTGGAAAAACTTCCAGGTTCACAATAGGGTGGCTTCAGCTTAGGCTTTCTGGTACGTGAGCAGGACAGCTACATGAACAGGCACTCACTCTCACTGAGACTTACTTACCCAATACTGTAGCTTGGGGCCCCAACTTTTCCATGGAGTGGATACCTTCTGATACCCCTGCAGGCAGCTCCAACCTTGGGCTCCCTAATCTAGTGAGCACAGTGTCTGAGCACAGGTACTGAACACAGTGACCATGCAGTGAGACCTCAGTAACCTTGGAGGAAGCAAGCCAGAATCAGGACAGTCAACTCATGCATGTCCCTTCATGAAAGGAGGGTACCTGGACTCCTGAGGATCCAACTTGGTCCCCAGCATGATACAGATAAGAAGAGCCCCCTGAAAGTCCCTGAGAACCACCCTCCAGTCCAAGACCATTCTCAGCAATCTCAAGGGGGCACCTACAGGGGCATCCAAGTTCTTGCCCAAGGCTCTTCCTTCATTGCTCCCCAACTCCAGTGGACAACAGGATATACCAACCAATACAATAGACACGCAGATGGCTAAAGGCCAGCTTATAAGAACAACCAACAAAATGAGAGCATTATAGCCTCTTCAGAACCCAGTTATCATGCGGCAAGCATCCCTGGATCCCTTAACATAACCGAAACTCAAGAAAATGACATTCAATCTATATTTATGAATATGATAGTGGAAGAAACAAAGAAAATCCGTAAAAATATTTAAGAAGTTACAAGCAAAACGTTTGAGGCAATTAGAGAGGAAATGAATAAATCACTGATAAAATTACAGGAAAATACAAACAGATGAAGAAATTGAATAAATCATATAAAGAAATAGAGGAAAATACAAACATATGAAGGAAATCAATAGACTAGTTCAAGATCTAAAGATGGAAATTGAAATAATAAATAAAGGACAAACTGAAGAAATCCTGGAGAGGGGAACTTAGGGATAAAAACAGGAAAGCATAGCCAAAAAATTACAAGAGATGAAGGAAATAATCTCAGGTATAGAAGACATAATGGAAGACATAGTTGCATCTGTCAAAATGTTAAAATCCCTGACATAAAACATCCAAGAAACCAAGGACACCATGAAAAGATGGAACCTAAGAATTACAGGAATTGAAGACAGAAAAGATTCCTGGCTTCTAGGTCCACAAAAATATTTTCAGCAAAATCATAAAAGAAAGTTTTGCAATCTTAAGAAATAGATGCCTATAAGCATACAAAAGACCTACAGAAGACCAAATACATTAGCCCAGAAAAGATAATCCTTCCACTACATAATAATCAAAACACTAAATATACCAGCAAACCACACAGAGTGCCTGCACAAGGCACAATATTTTCCCATATATGTATAGTATCCCAGCTCCTAGCCGACATGTCATCACTCCTCACCTATCCTTTATAAAGCACCCTTGCTTTAGCCCTGGTGTGGGACTTCACTGACTTGTGAAAAGATCAGTGAATCCACTGGAGAGTTGCCTCCTGATAAGCCTGCCTTTATCTACATTTAATCTGGTTTAATCTTGCCTATAACTGCATCACCAAGGGAGAGAAAAAGCCTATTATGTTGGTGCTAAAACCTGGAGGAAGGTGAGCGCCCGAGCTGGGTGGGGTAGGACCCCAGTCACAGGGGAACTTCTCTCCCTCTTTGGTTCTGCACCTGACCCCATTGTCTTTAACTTGGGTACGCCTCCATTTCCCAGCCACAGCTGAAGAGGTAGCTTATGTGCGTCCTAGATCTGGGATCCACTGGTTTCCGGGACAGGCCAGGCCTGAGAAGCCCATTCATTAAGTAACAAATACAGGCTTTGCTCCAGGGATACTTGGGGTTCCGAGATGTTCACTCCAATGCTACCAAACACTCTAAAATTTGAGGCCAGGAAGGCTGCATTACGGTCTTCGTGTTTCCAGCATAGGCATGGAAATGGGCAACACTGGATCTAAACTTGATCCTCAGTCACTCTGGAGCGGCTGTTATGAAATTCTCACAAATTGGACTGCCACAAACTTTGAGACAGAAATGCCTTTGTTCAGTAACTAGTCTAAATGGCCACTAGAGGGCTCTCTTAACTTTAATGTCCTCCGTGATCTTAAACATTCTTCTGGCGTATGGTCAAGTGGTCTGAATTCCCTTCTCTCCAGGTTTTTTGGGGACCCCACTATCATCCCTCCCTCTGTAGCCAACGCTCTACAGATCAGATCCTACTAACAAGGGTAGTGACTCTCACAGACACCATTGCCTCCAAGGACTTGGACAACAAACCGAGTCTTCCTCCCTTGACTGAGCCTGGTCTGCTCCAACCCCCTTCTTCACCACAACACACTCATCTGTTCTAGCTGCAATGGCTGCTCTGAAGCAAGTTACTAATCTAACCCTCCTGAAGTATGAATACATCATTTGTAGGGGTTTGATTCCATATCCAAGAGTCAGATTCTCCAGCCTGCTATTTCCTCCACATGGCTCTGGCATTTGCCATTCCTAGATTCACACACAACAGGATAATCTTATAATGACAGGACCCACAGACACACATACCTTCAAGAGAAAAGGCTTAAAACCTTAGCTGTGACTACAACACAGTACTTTGACTGCTCTCTGT
The DNA here is from genome assembly GCA_907169655.1 of Acomys percivali. Lineage (NCBI taxonomy): Eukaryota > Metazoa > Chordata > Mammalia > Rodentia > Muridae > Acomys > Acomys percivali. Next base: position 142,406,152 of record OU015744.1, read on the forward strand.
GCAGTGTATGTGACCATTTAATAAAACTCCATTCTCTTCTAATGGATACTGAAGGAATGCAAAAGTACTTTTATGACCAATGCAAGAATGAAACACACTAGCTGTTCTATTTTCATTCCACTGCTTTGAAATCTTTTTTAAAATTTTTTATTAATTTATTCTTGTTATATCTCAATGGTTATTCCATTCCTTGTATCCTCCCATTCTTCCCTCCCTCTCATTTTCCCCTTATTCCCCTCTCCTATGACTGTTCCTGAGGTGGGACTTCCTCCCGCTGTATATGCTCATAGGGTATCAAGTCTCTTCTTGGTAACCTGCTATCCTTCCTCTGAGTGCCACCAGGTCTCCCCATCCAGGGGACATGGTCAAATGTGAGGCACCAGAGTAAGTGAGAAAGTCATATCCCACTCTCCACTCAACTGTGGAGAATGTTCTGTCCATTGGCTCGATATTGGTAGGGGTTTAAAGTTTACGGCCTGATTGTCCTTGGCTGGTGTCTTAGTTTGAGTGGGACCCCTTGGCCCAAATCTGCCTTTCATAATGTTCTACTTGTAGGTTTCTAGGACCCACTGGATCCTTCTACTTTGCTATTATCCCATGCTTCTCTCATCTAGAGTCCCAATAGGATGTCCTCCCCTCTGTCCCAGTTTCCTGGTAAGTGAAGGCTTTCGTGGGACATGCCCCTTGGGCTAGTATGCAGATATAAGTGAGTATATACCATTTGAGTCTTTCTGCTTCTGGGTTAACTCACTCATTATGATCATTTCTAGCTCAATCCATTTGTCCACAAATTTCGGGAATTCCTTGTTTTTAATAGCTGAGTAGTATTCCATAGTGTATACGTACCACAGTTTCTTTATCCATTCTTCTACTGACGGACACTTAGACTGTTTCCAGGTTCTGGTTATTATGAATAAGGCTGCTATGAACATGGTTGAGCAAATGTTCTTGTTGTGTGCTGGAGCATCTTCTGGGTATATTCCAAAGAGTGGAATAGCTGGGTCTTGAGAAAGCCCTATTCCCAGTTTTCTGAGATAGCACCAGATAGCTTTCCAAAGTGGCTGTACTAGTTTGCATTCCCACCAGCAATGAAAGAGTGTTCCTCTCTCCCCGCATCCTCGCCAGCATGTGGTGTCCCTTGAATTTTTGATCTTAGCCATTAAAATTATATGGGTCAATACCCCTCCCCCTAAAGCAGGACCTCATTGGGACATAACCTAAAAAGGTACTGTTTTCCTAGATGCTCTTTAAATAAGAGCTTGGCTCATGGCTTCTCTGAAGCAATGGAAGGGACAGAGGTGCTAGATGGCTACATGAGAAGGTGAGGAAATAGAAACGAATTCCTGGAAGGTGATTTTGGCCATCTCAGTGTGGTTGCGGACTATGACCAAAGCTTTCTGAATGTTCCAGTTTGAATATCCCAGATTCATGAGGCAATCAATCTCACTTGAGAGCTTTGATAAGGTGACAATGGCAACAGATTCAGCAATGGCACCTCCACCTTCTTGATAGCTACTTGATTTTCATTCAGAGTTAATTCTTCAAGTCAACATTAAGGCAGAGGTTGCACTCAAGAACTTGGGAACCTTCACTGAAGTTTATGGGATCACCATCCAGAGACAAACAGCCAACAGAGGAGCTAAAATCAGAGATACTGGACAGGTCAGGCAGGTGAGTGCAGACAGCACAAGGCACAGGTGGCTAAGGTACAACATACCTATGGTCCTCATTTTCTGATTCCTCAGGGTCAATACTAGTGTGGGCTGTAGCTAGGTTCCTTTCCCAAAAGATGGTGTTTTCCATTACAAATACTGCTTAGAACTAAATGTTACACGTTGTACAGCATTCAAGCTGCTGGTCATAATCACTTGCTTGTAAACACTAGGCTGTCTCTAAAGGCAGCTTGAGCTCCGGCTTCTGAAATCCTACAAGCCTAGATGTGATAGTCATATACTCCATGTTGACCTCATTTTCTCTTTGTTCCCCAACTAGCAATTTAGGAAAAGGCCTGACAGCAAGAGATGAATGATAATGGTAGACTTTAAAAGCCTTACCTTTGATTGCTCATTCATTAGACCTGCTGTTGGACTACTCATGTTCATGAGCGTATCCAGACTAAATGTGCTTCCAAACTTAGGATCATCTAATCTGGCTTCCTGGGAGATCAATGAAAAGAAAATAAGATCAAACTGCAAACAATGTTGATGATAACATGTCTAAAACTTATCTCTTTTGTAGACTTCAAAAAAAAAAAAGTCTTGTTTCAGGAAATCGATCAAATGGACTCCAGATAACTGCCTCTGACAATCAACGGCCTAAGGCTCCCCACCAATTGCCTATGTCAGAGGGAGGGATCCTCCTTTTCCCTGGTTTTTGGAACTTTCCTCTCCCAACTACAAGACATGAGCCTGAACATTTCAAATGTACATCAAGAAAAAAGTTTTTTCCCCTAACATACTTTATCTTCTGTAGACACAGTGCAAACTCAAATGGATGAGAAACATTTAAAGAACTGTTTAACATCCCTAATCATCAGTACAATGTAAATTACAGCTTCTTTGAGATTTAACTTTATACCAGACCAAATGGCTAAGATGAATAATGCAAATGAAACTTCATGATGGCAAGGATGTGGAATAAAAAGGGTCATGCATTGCAGTTAGGAGCACAAACGTGTATCCACTATGGAAATCAGTGTGGTGGTTTCTCAGGATGTTGGGAATAGATCTATTTCAAGATGCAGTTATACCACTATTGGACCAATATCCAGAGGATAATTCATCCTACTATGGAGACACTGCTTATTCTTAATATCTAGAAATTGGAAACAAGTTAGATATCCATCAACAGATGAATGAGTGGAGAAAATGTGGTACATTTACACAATAGAACATTACTCAGTATTAAAACAATGAAATCAGCACTTAAAAGGGTCAAATTAGAAAAAGTCATTCTGAGTGAGGTAACATAAATCCAGAAAGACATGCATGATATACAATTCTTTATGTGTGAACTTTATGTACTAAGTCATTGATAAGCATACCATAATCCAAATAACCATACAGGTTAGGTATAGAGTAAGGGATGAAGGGGGAAGAATGGATGTCCTTAGGAAGGGAAATTAGAATAGATAGCTATAGATGGATGAGTGAGGCCAAAAGGGGAGTATCAAATATGAAGAATGGGATCAAGAAAGTGATTGCTGTGAAGGACAGCTAAAAATAAAGAGCATTTAAGAGATTATGCAGAAACAATATAGGAAGACCTTCCTAAATATCTACATACATATAGGCAATCTAAAATAAATCACCAAATACAGGGGAGACAGACGTTTCATCACCAAATAAAGCTTCCAGTACCAGGAACTGGTTACATCCGATTAAGTTCTTGGCCAAAGAGGCTCTGTAGGAAACTCTAAACATCCCAACGTATTTTTAAGGCTATTGTTTATTGTTCACAAACTGCATTCACCCCTATATATTGGAGTTTATGGTACTGGGTGATACCATACACAGTACCTAAGCAGAAAGTTAAACACCAACACAGATAAAAGACCTTCAATCTACAATGGTGATCATCTACAAGATGTGCTCATGCAATAGTGGCACAAAGCTTCTGGGAGTAACCAACCAATATCTCATATGCTTTAAAGCATTCACTTTTGTGATGGAAGCCGTACTCAACACCGCTTGGTTGTTCAAGAACCTGAGACTGAATAGGCTAAGGACCACAGGGGCAACCAAATACTAGTGTTCTGCTAAAAAGAATATAGCAATAAAATATCTCCTAATAACATTATGATGGACTTATAGATCTAAGTCTTGCTCAGCCTGCATCAGAGAAACTTCCTGAAGCCGCAGGTAGGAACAGTTACAGAGATGCAGAGCTAGAAAATATGCAGAGTGTGAGAGACCTTGAAACACTCAGCCCTATATGGGAAGTCTTCATCAAACTCTTCCCCTCAGGATGCAGGGAATTCTGTCCACAGAGGTGGTAGGAAGATCAGAAGAGCCAGAGTGGATCAATGACAGCAGGGAAACAAGGTCTTCTAAATACAGCACAGTGAACACTCATATAAACTCAGAGACTGGGGCAGCAGGCACAAGGCTTGCACAGCTCTGCACCAGATGGAGTCCTAGAGCAGAAGTGGATACATGCCCCATCCCTAAGCCAAAAGCTATCTTCATTTGATAGCTACTTGCAAATAAAAAAAATTAGTTTTCTCCAAGGGAGTCTCATTGGGGAAAAACATCAGCTAGTTTTAATTGAATACCCCCAGATCATTCTATTTTACCAATAAATACCCAGGAGCCAGATGCTGAGGGCGAAAAATCTACAGAGAAAGCACCCAGCTGACCTTCCTACTCATGTCCTGATGGAAAAGGCCCAAAGGGCTCACTAGCTCAGCTGACCTCCCAGGAATAAAATGCCAAAATACCCAAGGCCAAAAGCTTCCTCGCTCAAATTCCAAGAAGCCAAATGCCAAGGAGCTCAGGAGCTAGAGAGCCAAAGAGCTAAAAGCTAAATAGCTAAAGAAAGCTAAAGAGCCAAACAGCTAAGGAGACCTACAGAGCTAAAAAGCCCTCCTTCCTCTACATGCTGTGTAAAATACCCCTCAACTCAAAGTCCCTCTGACTATTCAATCCCTGTCAGCTGGTTTCTTGCTCCACATCTTGACCTAGGGATAAATTTATGAAATCCTGTATATAGATAGCTCTTGTGTTAAAGGTGTGTGTTAAGGCTCAACCAAACAAAAGACAAGATTTTACAGTTCAGAATCTCAAAGAAAAAATGGGATCAAAGACAGGTTTTTATAGTTCACAATCTCAGATATCATATTGGTATCAAATATCCTGCAACAACATCACTCTTAAGTGTAGGCCCCATGCTCTAGAGAATAGGCCAACACAAAAGGAGCTCGATGCAGTATTTGCAGATCATTTGCATATATTACAACTTCTGGTTTTGTGTTTCTATGAGATCCCTGTGTTGAACTTGTGTGCTTCTATATCTGTATGTGTTTATTGTGCTTTTTTAAAAACTCTTTTTCTTTTGTTTGTTTTGTCCTATTCTATTTATTTTTATTTATACTTATTGTTGTTTATGTTATTATTATTATTGCTTAGAAGCTTGTTTGTTTCCTGCAGAGAGACTGAAAGAGTATGGATCTGGATGGGAGAGGAGATAAGGATGAACTGGGAGGACTAGAGGAAGGGAAAACCTAAATCAAAATATACTGTATGAAAAACATTTTTTTCAATACAAACAAACTAAATTATTAATGGTGGGGTATGTTGATGAAAACTGTAATCCCAAAGCTAGAGAAGCAGAGATAAGAGAATCCATGGGGCGACTGTGTTGGCCCACTTGATAACTCCAAGGTTCAGTAAGAGATACTCTATGAAATCCAAGATGAATGGGTTCTGAAGAACAACAGACAAGCTTGTCTTCTGGCGTCCATGGGTGCATGAACACACATTCTTTATGTGAGCACGCACATACATGCATACACACATTCACATAAAGCACAATGCACATCATGTATGTGTTTGTAAATGATTCATATTTTCCAACATTAATCCAATAAGTATAGATAACCTAAAGTGAAAATATAGATATATGAAATTTTCATATAAAACTCATTGAGTAATTATGATAAAAATAGAAAATTTAAATTCACATTATTTTTATGATCCAGAGGATTTAAATTAATAAACAGAATTATAGCTACAATTTAACAACAGACACTACATTAAAATATTGTCAAATCAAATCTTGAAAAGTCACTATTAGAAAGGAGCTTCTTTTGAGTAACATTAACATAAAGAACACTTTTATGATATAGAGAAAAAAGGAGGAAGCTAATTCATGCAGAAATAACAGCTTATAATGTACTTAAGAACTGTATAGTACATGGCATCAGAAATGTCAAAAGAATGTATAAATACAATGCCATAATTTAAAAAATTTATATGAAAATCTTGTTTTATACTTGAACCATTGAAATTCTTAAGAGAATCTGTAATTTAGAGAAAAAATAACCAGTGACTGGAGCTACACCAGCATGGCACTCACACCTACGAAACTTCATTTCCATGGGATTACATGACCTCTTCTGACCTCTGTGAGCAAAAGATGTGCACACATGCAAACATGTGGCACAACATTTATAATTATAAATAAAATAAATGAATTATTTTTTAAGAAAAGAGAAAAATCACCTTTCAAAAAAACTAGTGGAACTTTGACCGGAAGATTTTCAGCACATTGATTATTCTCTTATCAGAACTGATTTGTACCAAAGGAGTAATTGTTGGATAAACATTCATCACAAATTTCTGAACAGTCACGATGACTGGGTCATACATCCATAAGAGGAATGAGTTGCACGAGATGATGAAGTCTACCCAGTACATGGCCACATAGAAAACCACGAGCAGCAAGATGGTCTGGGTGGCCCTTTTCTCAGGAGATGCTCTAAGGTGGCTGATGCTATGAAGATGCTTGCATTGCCTCTGATGTCTGAGCAAGAGAATTACCATGTATGTGCTTGTGGTCAGCATGACGCCTACAAGAAACACATCTCTAGAGATTGTCACTATTAAAGTTAATCCTTTGATGATGTAGTTCATGGGGAAGAGTGAGCAAGATTTAGTGACCTTTATCTGGTTGGTCTCACTCACATTGGTATAACCGCCAACATAGAAGATCAGGTTAGTACTGAAGGACAAATTGAAAGACCAAATATAGAAGAAAGCATTGATCACATATTTTTTTTAGTTTATGTTTAAATTTTGCCAACAGATAAGTACTGGGACTGATAGTGACAGCCTGGAACACACTTAGGAGGCAGGTGGTGCAGATGGAGAGGCCTCTCATCACCCTGCTTACATAAAAAGTTGCCTTACATTTTAAGTCATTCTCAATGTTCAGTGGTGCAAATATGCCTGTAAGCCAAGTGTCTCCTCCAGTGAGGATCAATACTATATGAATGAAGTTCAATTGACAGGAGATCAGGTCCATGGGCTTTGCTCTGTGACCTACGATTATGACTGTATAGAAAAAAAGGAGAAACATGTTGGCTAAGACTCCAAGTCCAGCTTGGAGATAAAGAACATTCTCTAATGAGGACATAAGTGAGAAGCATTCTTCTTAAGAGCATTGTGGAAGAACATTTTTCATATCTGAAAAAAATAAAAAAATAGAGTATACATCAAAGCTGTAATTCATATCAGTAAGTATCATCATTTGATTTTCTCTACTAGTTCTTGTTTAACCTGTCTTTACAACTTTTGATGTTTCATACTGTAGGTCTGTATACTCTCCTTCATCTCTTGTATAGATAGACTATTATACATAATTAATGAATCCACAGTGTGTATATATATATATATATATATACATATATATATATATATCACTTAGTTTGCCTGTATTTCACCTGAGTTTTTTCCTTACAAATAAAATCCTATTTATTTAGATTGCCTCATTTTGTAGTTAACACCTAAGGCAGTAGTATTATTAATATTAATCGCATTTGTACAACTGACTAGACTTCCAGTCTAGGAAAAATCATAAAAGAAACCCAAAAGTCAGGTGAGTCAGTCTCATATTATATAATTTTATTATGCTCTGCTTTTTAATTATCCACGTTTTGACTCATGATTCTAATGGAATCACAGTGATAGTTCATGATAATAAATTTTAATCATCAAAAAGGTCTATCTCAATTCATACTTTTTATGTTCCTTTTTCCATGAAATCTGACATCTTCAGAATCTAGCATTGAAAACACAGATACAATTGGGGACCATTAGTGTACTTTCTACATACTATAAATTATATAATCATTATGGTTATAAATGCTCCTTGATGGTTTTCAGTTCAGTTCCTATCCTCTGTAAACCCTTTGTGAACTCCAGTTCAGGGTTAAAGAACTAACTCCTAGCTATCAAGACAAACACTATTTTTTTTTTTTTTTTTTTTTACTTTTTGGTGGTGAAGGGAAGTAAATCATTAACAGCATGGTTCCTTGCGGTTTTTTTTTAGACCTCCATATTGTTATTTTACCTAACTTCCTCCTACTTCTGTATTTATCTTCCTTACCTTTACCTAAGAACCTACCCATTTCCCCATTTTTTCTACCTTATTAATTGTATCCTGCTAATCATCCTTTACCCTTCTTCTTCTTCTTTTTTTCCTCCTTCTTTTTCCTCTCCTAAGGAGCCCCATCTTTCTTATTTCTCAGATAAGATATGTGTATGCTGTTATTTTACCCACTATTGCTCCCTCTACCACCCCTATCCTGGCAATGGACATATTTTGCTTTCCTGGTTTCTGTAGTTTCTACAGGCTGCATAATCACATCTGACAATTTGGAGCTAGGAGCCTCCAACAAGAGAGAACATGTGACATTAAGACAAATACTATTTTCCACACATTATGATAAACATGAACTTGCTGAAGATGATCACATAGTGATGTTATTTGGGAACTTCTGTTTAAAAGAGATTTCTTCCCTGGCATTTAAAAACAAGTTCTCGGGTCTTTTCATATATCACCAGCACCAAACATTTTCTTAAGTTTTATTCAAAAGAATTAACGTTGATGCATATCTCAGCTTTTTGGCCCAGTTACCAAGCTAAATTTGTTATCAATTACTTTATTTCAGTACTTTAAAATCAGCTTGTGATCGAGAAGTAGAAAATCGCTATACTGATTCAGATTCTTTTGAGGAAAAAAGTGCCTAAATGTATTTTGAAGTTCACTTGTATAATCCACATATATAGATACACACATGCATGTATGCATAGAAATAGTGCAGAAGCTAGTGAAAAAGACCATCCTATAACATCCCTGTGAATATGTGAATAAATTTACATTTTATATCTATACCATTTTGTGCCTAAAGAACTTAATCTGGGAGAGGAATGGATTCATCCCAATTTACAAAGGCAAACATTTGATTCTCTCATCAAGATATATTGACATAGCTGCAAAGTAATGTTCTGGATTTTTTTTTAAGTTTCAGGATATGGGATGGTGAAATGAATTGGTGTTTTTTCCCAATCCTGATTCATCTGTTCTAAAAAAGAGAAGTTTTTACTTTTGCAAAGGATTGTGTTTAGATTCCCAGCAATGATATGGGGGCTCATAACCATCTGTAAATCTAAATCTGGAGGATCCATTGTCCTCTCTGACATGTCACACTAGTTGTACAGAGACATATGTGGAAGTAAAAGAGTTATATATGTAAAATAAAATAAATAAATCTTAAATAAAAGCTCCTCAATAATACTTAATTCAGTCCTTGGTCTCCAAAGTAGAACAGTAGCCTTATTTTGATTTTAAAATTGCAAATATGTATAACAATTGTTATTAATTACACCTCTACAAGTTATTAATATAGCAATCTAATATAAGTAATATAAAAAGATAATATAAGTTAAAAGATCGTAATGTAAAATGTTTTCCCCCAAATGATATGCTCTTCAATCTCTCTAACTCATATTCATTGCTTTGTAAATATTTATCTCATACAGAATATGACACACAATCTAATTGATCAAGTGATATCTCTCTCTGGGGTTCACTGAAGCTGAGACTAACACGGCTACAGAGTTGTTAACATTGCATTCACTGAGAATACGAATGTACTGTTTTATTTGAAAAAATGCAATGCTGGGAGCTTTCACACTATTTTTAAATATGTATTTTATTAATTTATTCATATTACATCTCCATTGTTATCCCATCCCTTGTATCCTCCCATTCTTCCCTCCCTCCCTTTTCCCCCTTATTCCCTTCCCCTATGACTGTGACTGAGGGGGACTTCCTCCCCCTGTATATGCTCATAGGGTATCAAGTCTCTTCTTGGTAGCCTGCTATCCTTCCTCTGAGTGCCACCAGGTCTCCCCATCCAGGGTACAATAAACTTCAAACCCCTACTCAGATCTAGGCAATGGACAGGCTTTCACACTATTTTAGTTGTAGTTTTCCTTATAAGTACTGAAACCCGAAGTGAATCAATAAACATTAATAACAGTGGAGAGGCCATCACTATTAAGTTGACCCAGACCAAAAGACTGTGCAAGCTGAAGAGACCTACAGCAAAAGGGACCAAGAGTTGCTTGTGTAGCTCTACCTTCCTCCAAGAAAAATCACTTTTCTCCTTCATTGTCATACTTTTTGATATTAGAACAGTCTTGTTTCATGAGGTATTGTTTTCTTTCCCTTCTGGTTTGTGGGAATTTAGTAATCTAAATAATATACAAACATACTAGATCAAAAGTATCATTTTGATTTTAAGCTTTACAATATTTAGCTAGTAGTGATCTAAAAGCAGTATGATTGCTCAGAGAAGTTAAGGTGAGTATGTGACTTACAGGTGACAAGATACACAGTGTTGCCTGATATACTGTCCACTGTCAGGAGCAAGAGTAAATCTTCAGAAATCTTGTGTAGATGAAGATGTTAGCCACACAAGCCAGTACCATGGAACCTTTATGAAATAGATAATGACAGGCAGGACTAAATACTGATCACTACTAATAAGGTATTAATTTATAACTATTATGTGACACTTTAAATAACTTAAATGCATGAACTGTTCTTTGGAGAATGATTTAGCAGAAGCATAACTGAAAGCACACAGGTGCTGACTAGAATACTCAGACCTGACACTTATGAGCTGAGATGAAGCAGCAGCAGCAGCAGGATGTCACAGCGAGACTGTGGTGGAGTGACCAAACGAGAGAGAGAGAGAGAGAGAGAGAGAGAGAGAGAGAGAGA
>OU015744.1:142431738-142478991 GCA_907169655.1 Acomys percivali
GGAAGCCATACCTAACACTTCTTGGGTGTTCTATCTTAAGTGTAGGTCCTATGTCCTGCAGAAGAGTCCCAAAAAATGGAAGTTAATGCAATATGTTCTTTAATATATTATGAATTCTGATTTTGCATTTGTATGAGATGTCTTTGTTGAACTTGTATGTTTCTATATCTGTGTGTTTAATGTGCTTTTTCTTTGATCTTTCTTCTGCTTTGTTCTATTTTGATTTGTTTATTTTTGTATTAACTTATTGTTGTTTATTATATTATTGCTTAGAGGCCTGTCTGTTTCCTATATGGAGACAGAAAGGGTGTGGATCTTGATGAGAAAGAAGATGCTGATGAATTGGGTGGATCAGACGAAAGAGAAATCTTAATCAAAATATATTGTGTGAAAAATATTTTCTTGCTGGGTCGTGGTGGTGCATGCTTTTAATCCCAGCATGCAGAAGACAGAAGCAGTTGGATCTCTGTGAGTTCAAGGCCAGCCTGGTCTACAAAACGAGTCCAGGACAGTCAAGGCTACACAGAGAAATCCTGTCTCAAAAAACAAAAACAAAAAGGGAAACAAAAATATTTTCTCAATAAAATAAAAAACAACTTTAAATTGTGGGATTAAACTGTAATCCCAGAGCTCAAGAGACATAGATAGGAGAATCTCTGGGGCGAACATCTTGGCCTACTTGTCAAGCCCCAGGTACAGTGAGAGACACGCTTTCAAAGCACGAGGTGAATGGCTTCTGAAGAACAACAGCCAAGGTTGTCTTCTAGTCTCACCTGTCCATGAACACACATGCTTCATGTGTGCACATACATATATGCATACACACATTCACACAAAACACATTGTACAATATGTATGTATATACAAATAATTTTTATTCACCAATAATTTTTCAATAAATATAGATGGAATGAAGTAAAAATAAACAGGTGTATGAAATTTTTATGTAACGCTCACTGAGTAATTGTGGTAAAAATGGAAATTTTAAATGCACATTATTTTTATGATCTAGAGAAGTTTAAATTAGTAAACTAATTAAAGCAACTATTTTTTCCATCGAGTGGTTTTTATTTACCTATTTATTTTTAATAGTTTATTCAGATTACAACTCTATTGTTTTCCTATCACTTGTATCCTCCCATTCCATTGTCATTGTCCCTCCCGCTTTCACCTTATAAAGCAGCTATTTAAACTATAATAACTGAGATTAGATTAAAATGTTTTCAAAAGAAAGGCTGACAAAGCCAGTAAGGACCTTTTTTGAGTAACCGCAGCTTCAATTAAACTTTTAGGCTATAAAGTAAAAATGAGGAACGAGAACTCATATGGAAACATCAACTTATGATGTACAATGGGTTCAATAAATTTATAGTACTTGGCAGCAGAAATGTCAAAAGAATGTATATATATATATATATATATATATATATATATATATATAACCACATTTAAAAGAATCTTTCTTTGCTATTTGAACAATTGAAGTTTAGGAAGAAACTGTAATTTGGAAAAATGAACAAACAAATGATTACTGGAGGTATAGCAGCATGGTACCTACACTCACCAGAAACTGCAGTTTCAGGGGATGTCATGACTTCTTCAGACTTCCGTGATCACCAGGAATGCACACATGTATACATCCTGGCACAACATTTGTACAGGTAAAAATAAATGAATCATTTTTAAAAAATCTTTCAAAACAATGTAGTGACGCTCTGACTACAAGATTTTCAGCACATTGATTAGTCTCTTATCAGAACTTATTTGTACAAAAGGAGTAATTGTGGGATAAACATTCCTCACAAACTTCTGAATAGTCAGGTTGACTGGGTCATACATCCACAATAAGAATGAGGTCGTTGAAATGATGAAGTCCACCCAGTACAGGACCACAAATAAAACCACCAGCAGCAAGATGGTCTGGGTGGCCCTTTTCTCAGGGGATGCCCTCAGGTGACTGATGCAATGAAGATGCTTGCATTGCCTCTGATGTCTGAACAAGATGATCACCATGTATGTGCTTGTGGTCAGCATTACCCCTACAAGAAACACATCTCTGGAGGTAGTCACTGTTAAACTCAATCCCTTGCTGATGTAGTTCATGGGGAAGACTGAGCAGAATTTAGTGACCTTCATTTGGCTGGTCTCACTCATGTTGGTATAAGCACCAACATAGAAGATCAGGCTACTACTGAAGGACAAATTGAAAGACCAAATAAAGAAGGAAGCTTTGATCATGTATTTTTTTAGTTTCTGTTTAAATTTTGCCAACAAGGAGGTGCTAGGACAGATAGTGACAGCCTGGAACACACTCAGGAGGCAGGTGAAGCAGATAGAGAGGCCTCTCATCACCCTGTGTATGTAGAAAGTTGCTTTACATTTGAAGTCAGTCTCCATGTTCAGTGACTCAAATATGTCTATAAACCAAATATCCCCTCCAGTGAGAACCAGCATCATGTGAATTAAAGTCAGTTGACAAGACATCAGGTCTATAGGCTTAAGTCTGTGATCTAGGATAATTAAAGTATAGAATAAAAAGAGAAACATATTGGCTACGACTCCAATCCCGGCTTGGAAATAAATGACATTCCTGAATGAAGTCATAAGTGTTGAGTATATTCATCTTAAGAGCATGGTTGAAGAATATTTCTTATATCTGAAAAAATAGAATATACATCAAACTAGTAATTCACTACACAGTATATCTATATCACTATTTTATTTTTCCAACTAAATTTTGATTAATCTGTATCTTTACCTTTTGATATTCTGGACTGGACATCACAGGTTACATTTCTATATACACTCCATGTAATTCCTGTATATATAATATTTTATAGATAATACATAAATTCACAGCCATATCTATATACAATGCACACTTTGGGTGCCTGTATTGCACCTGTCTTCTGTCTTAGCATTCCAGTCCCATTTATTTAAGTTGCCTTATTCTATAGCTAACATCTATGACATTAGAGATGAGCCCAGAATATTAATCATATTTGTACAACTGAACAAAACTACATCAGTATGGGGAGAAATCACTAAAGGAATCCAAAATATAAGGTGAGTCAGTCTAATGTTCTATAATTTACTATGTTCTATTTTGCAATTATCTATGTTTTGACTCATAATTCTAATGGTACCACAGTGATTATTCATGATAAGCTCCTTATTTCAATCAGCAAAGTGTCTATCTCAGGTCATCTTTTTATGTTTCTTTTTCTAGGAAATCTCACATGCTCAGAATTAAAGACATAGGTACAGTTGGAGACCATTAATGTACATTCCAAACCTATTAATTATATATTCATTAATTATGGTTATAATAGGACCTAGATGGTTTCCAGTTCAGTTCCTATTCTCTTAAAACTCTTTGTGAACTCCAAGACAGAAATAACGAACTAGGTCCTAGTTATAAAGACAAACACTATTTTTCTTTAGTCTTTCTTGAGAATAATGATAGAAAATAAATCATTAACAATATGATTCCTTATTTATTTTTCAGGCATCCATATGTTATCTGTATTTATCTCTTGCAATCTTACCTAAGAACTCACCCATTTTCCATATCTGATCAATTGTATCCTGCTACTCACCTTTACTTTCCTCTCAACTTTTTTCTGTATTTACCTCCCTTCTCCTCACCTGAGCAGCCCTGTCATTCCCATTTCCCTGATCGTATATTTGTACCCTGGTACTCTGCTCCTTATTGCACCCATCACCCTGGCCCCTCGCCAACCTCACAATGGTCCCTTTTAGATTTCTTTGTTTCCATAGTTACTATGGCTACATAATTGTATCTGAAGACGTGGATCTAGGAGCCTCCAACAATGTGGAACATGTGACAGTAAGACATGTACTATTTTCCAACCATTATGACAAACAAACTTGCTGAAGATGACCATATAGTGCTGCTGTTTGGAAATTACGGTTTAAAAGAGATTCTGTCCCATGCAGTGGAAAACAAGGTCCCCAATATTATCATACGTCACCATCACCCAGATATTGTTACAGTTTCACTCAACCTTTTGTGCTTGTGTACATTATTTGGCCCAGTTGCCAGGATCAATTCGGTACCCTAAAATCAGTTTTGTGATACAAAATAAAAATGACTATACTGAGTCAGACTCTTGTGAGAAAAGAGTGCCCGATTATATTTTCAAATTTACATGTATATTCCACATATATAGAAGCACCCATGAATGTATGTATAGAAATAATGTAGAAATTAGCAGAAGAGACCATCCTATAACATTACTATGAATATGACATGATAAGTTACATATATTATGCTTATATGATTTGGGCTCCTAAAAATCTTAACCTAATGAAATAATGGATTCATCCCAATTGCCAGAGATAAACATCTGGTTCTTACATCAAAAAATATTTACATAGCTTCACAGTGATGCTTTGTCTTTTTAAAACCTCCAATATGTGGTCTGTAGAGATGGATTGGTGTCTTTCCCTATCTGGATTCATCTGCCCCAAATGAGAACACTTTTAAATCTTGCAAAAGACCTGGGTTAGATTCCCACCAACAATATGGTAGCTCCTAACCATCTGTAAGCCTAATTCTGGAGGATCTATCACTCTTTCTGACATGGCACAAAGTGAAACAGATGTACATGCAAACAAAACACTCAAATATGTAAAATAAAATAAATAAGCCTTAAATAAATAAGTAAAAGCTCTGTAATAATAATCAATTCAAGTCTTAGTCTCCAAACTGAAAGAATAGCAACCTTATTCTACTTTTAAAATTGAAAATGTACAAACTATATGTTTATAGTTATTTTTATGAATTGTACATCTATAATTTATTAATATGGCACATGAAATATTATTAATGTAAAGAGATGACAACATAAGGTAAAAGTACTCTAAAATATTTTTTTCTCTTCCCAAAGGTATATCCTTTATTTTCATTACTTCATATCTGTTGCTTCACAAATGTTTGCCAGGTATGGAAAATCATACATCTTCTAATTAGTCAAACGGCATCTCTCCCTGGGGTTCACTGAAGAGAGACTAGACCAGAAAAGACCATAGCAACCATGGCAAAGTTGTTAACATATGCATTCACTGAGAAAAGCTATTTATTTATTTGAAAAACTAAGTGCTGGAGGGTTCCACATTAATTAAAAGTGTAATTTTAATTGTAATTATTAAAACCCAAAGTGCAGCCATTAACTTCATAATAGTGGAGAAGTCATCACTATTAAATTGACCCAGAACAAAGACTAAGCAGAGTGCAGGCAATTGTCTGAAGAGACCTGCAACACAAAAGACCAAGAGCTGCTTTGTGCATAACTCATACATTCTTCCAAGAAAAATCACTTTACTCCTTCATTATCACTGTATTTGATTTTAAAACAGTCTTTTTTTGAGTTTATGTTATTCTTTGCCTTCTGGTTTGCAGATATTTAGTAATCTAAGGAGTATACAATCATAATAGATGAAAAGTGTCATTTTTGTTTTAAGATTTACCATAATAAGTGAGAGTGAGTGATGACCTAAAAGTAATATGACTGCTCAGAGAGACCATAAAGTGAGTATGTGACTTTCAGGTGATAAGACACATGGTGTTGCCTGATGTGCTGTCCACTGTCGGCAACATTAGTAAGTCTTCAGGAATCTCTGGAGATGAATACATTAGCCACTCCAGACAGATCCGTGACACCTTTATGAAATACATAATGACAACAGGCCTAAATACTGATCACTATTAATAAGGTATTAATTCATAGCTATTACCTGATACTCTTAAATAACTTAAATGTGTGGAATGTTCTTTGGTTTAGCTCAGGTGTAACTGGAATCACACAGGCGCTGACTAGACTATCCCAATCTCACGCTTAGGAGCCAGTTCCCCTGAAAGGAAGCAGCAGCAGGAATGTCACTGTGAGACTGTGTGGAAGTGACCATACCCAGAGTTTGTCACAGGTTGCTTGGTATGAATTTTCAGGAGATATGAAAATGTTCCTTGGAAAACTGGTGTGTGTGTGTGCGTGTGCATGTGTGTGTGCGTGTACATGTGTGTGTGTGTATGTGTGTGTGTGACATTATTGGACTACTAAGACTAAGAATAGAGCATTATCATAGTGTGCCAGGCTATTAATATTAATACCTTTACATCATTTGAGTTAACAACTACGAGTTATATAAAATGTTATTATTTAATAAAATGAACCTTAAGGAAAATGCAGAACATGTATTCTGTTAACCTGATCAGATATGTATGTACCAGTGCAGATATTTAATGTTATTTACTCAAAATAAACGGGAAATTCTGTAATGCTTGAAAGCATGAATCAAGTTTCTAACATTTGTTTTCTGTGGTGTTGATGCTGTGTAGCTAGTAACTTAATAACAATACTGGCATCAAATTGTTCTATTTGTATAAGAACCACAAGTCTATAACTCTACATTATGTTTATTAGTTTAATTTTGTTATATTTGTATATGTGTGTGTATGCATGTGTGTGAGTGTTTTGTGCATGTGTGTGTGTGTGTGTCTGTGTGTGTAAGAGAGAGACTGACATCAATCAAGTTCAAGATGCTCACGTCTTAGCTTTGAAAGTGCTGGGATCACAGGTGTGTGCCACCACACCTGCCTTCATTTTACATTTTAACTTTATACACTTTAGTAAATGATATTTGAGAAAAATTAAAAAGGACTTGTGATATTCATCACCCCAGTTCAAATTTACTTGGCATTTATTTGTAAATGCATATTTTAATAAGCAATTGTATTTTGTAACTATTGGAGGAAATTGTCAGGATTTTGACCTCAAATAATATCTACTATTCAAAAACTGAAAATATTTTTCTCATAGCTAATGAAATGCTTACTCAATGTTATATTGTAGAAATGTTATAAGGTTTGATTAATAAAACTTGAAATATTGAAACTGATTTTATTTTATTGTAAACCCTCAAGTACCCACTGAAAGATATATAGGTTTTATTTTGTAAGAATATTTTTGAAAGTATTTAACAAATAATAAGGATTTCCAAGTGCTTTTGAAATTCCTCCAAAAATCTACTTTATTAGAAATTATTGCAATAGAATTAGCAAATCTAAAAGGTTTTCAAAACTTATTATATAATGTTGAGAATGTCTTATGTTTTACTAAGCCATGAGTTACATTTTCCAAAGATTTGGTAATATATGCAAAGTTAACAAAATAGAAAATTACTGAGAAAGTATAAATTATTTAATACTTGTATATTCTGAGCTTAAATTTCATATAGTTAAAGGCATATAGCCAGTTAACTTGAGAAATGGAGTAAAATGATTGAATGCAAAATACAATTCAAAAGTGCCTTAATATTATAAATGCACTCCTACAAACCAATAAATATCTATTCTTTGTTTTTCACTCTCTAAGCCATTTCAGGTGTTTTGCTGCAGGGATATAAAACGAAGAGAGTTGGAAATGCCTAGATGGAATCATGTTCTTAGAATTATTAGAGTACACATACAGGAGAATCGTGTTTCAGATATTCTCTTTAAAATATTGCATCTAAAGCTACTCTTTACATATATATGAATGTACATTCATTGTAAAAGGTGATGGTTTCATCAATTTTCCTTCAATAGATAGCATGCCACTGATCATCTTCATCCTATTAGCCCATTCTGTCTCTCTATCCACACTTCTGCTAGGCTCCTCTTTCCAATAAGGCCCCTTCTAGATCATATTAAGTGAAATCTATATTTTTTAGCAATTGATACACTGAAATACTTATGTCTACATGTATCTCTTGTATGCTTAGTGTACAGTACAGTAATATTCTAAGAATACAATTCTCTAATCATTTATTACAGAAAATCTGTTCATTCTATGACCTGCTTACAGCTCTCACTGTTAATGAAGAGAAAAAGAAACACTCACCATGCTGGGCCTTTCACAAACATCCATGTAGAGTGAGGGCCTAAAAAGTAGTTATAAGGAAGAAATATCATCAGCTTATCTCCCTCTAGACCTATAATTTTCCTGTCATCTGGATAAGGCAGTTCAGACTTTGAGATTGTTACAAAGTGATAACCTCAAATGGAAAAGAAAACTTCACAAATTCCAGGAGAACAGTGGAGTAGGAACAGCTGAGCTCTCCATTTCCCATGAGTTATTCTCCCCAGGCCACACCTGTTCATGTGGACCAACTGATCCCTAGTCTTGTGAACAAAAGTAACAATAATATTATCCCACTTAAAAGAAGTAGAGAAATATTTTAGATACCCAAAGGTATCCTCCCTGCTTCCAAAATACTTGTAATGGTTTCCATGCTTACTTGATAGTCGTTCAAGGACTTTTGTATAAATTAACAACTCTTTGGCTAAAATTAAGAAAATGTCACCTCCTACAAGCACACCTGAGGAAAGTAATCTGTCTTACAGAGCACACAGGAGTGGGGTAAGGTAACTTTATTGTCAGTAGAAATCAGGCTGTGATGATGGGATTGTAGTTCACTTGAGTGCATGCCTAGAAATTATTGTGTATGGGGGACACCATGAGAAAATTCAAAATGTCAAATTATAGGCTTGTGTGAGAGAGAAAAATCACAAGTCAATTGCAAGTACATCACTTTCAATAAGATCAGAAAAGAAAAATGCCCCATACTAAAGAAAGACATACCTACTCAAATACAAAAATCTCACAAACACAAAAATAAAAGAGAAGAAATGAATTTTTCCATGCATCTTATAGTTCAAACATTAATATACAGAGCAACAAGAAAATATTAATGGAATGCTCTAAGAGAAAAATCAAATCATAAATAAATAATACCAATTATATGGAAAAGTGAACTTCCCTGATTCCAGGTAAACAATAGAGTATAAAAAGCTGAATTCTCATGGTCAACTTTCAAAGCCAAAACAGCCCAAAGCAACACAAGACAAATCTAAATGACATTATTCTAAAATAATTTACCCAGTAACATCACTGCAATGATTCAAGAAAGAATAATTTTCCAGAACATAGACAGCCTAAAAAATGTATGTATTCAACAAACTGAACCTAAGGCAATACAGAAGGAATTACTTTATGTCAAAGAGAGGGATAAGCATAGCAGTGAGACTGTGGAAAAAAATTTGAAGCCATCTTATTAAGACAGAAAATATCACTGCGAACAGAGCACCAAAAATCAGTAACATGATGGCCTGAACTAAAACATATATTTCAATGATAATTTAAACATGAATGGCTCTAATTCTTCACTCAAAATATAGAGAATAGATGAATGGATCAAGAAATAAAACACATCTCTCTGTTGCGTACAAGGAACATATTGTAGTTTTAAAGATAGTCTGTACCTTAGAGTAAAAGGATGGACAAGAAGTATTTCAGTCAAATGGAAGCAAGAAGAAAGCAGGAGTCACTAGTCAAACATCTGACAAAATATGCTTTGAACTAAAACCAATTATATGTGATGAAGAAGGACACATCTTGTAATAAAAGAAACACATAACCAAGAAAACATTACCTTCCTAAATTTGTAGTTACAAAATTCTGGGACCCCAATTTCATAAAAACATCTACTCCTTGATAAAAAAAGGCACGTATTAACATCAATCTATAATTGGTAGGTTATTTCAATACTCAACATTTTCCAATAGATAGGTCATCTGAACAAAAATGAATAGAAACCTCAGATAAACAGAAACATCATACATCAAATGTATGGACTTAACAGATAGCTACAGAATATTCAAACAAAACACCAAAAGATATATGTTTTACACTGCACAACACAAATCTTTTCTAAAATAGAGCATATCTTGAAATGCAAAACAAATCATTACAAATCAAAAAGTTTGAAATCACTCCTTGTATACAATTTTACCACACTGCAATATAACCTGATATTAATAACAAACAAATCTCTAGTAAATAAAAAAACTCATAGAAATTAAAAAACCCATTACAGAATGATTAGAGGGGTCAAAGAAGATTCCAATAAAGATATAAAAACTTTCTGGAATTATTTGCAAATGAAAACAATAAAAAAATTCCTCTGGGGATATTTTCAAAGCAATCGTATAAGGGAAATTTATAGCTTTAAGCCCCTACGTAAAATATCAGGAACAAACTACAAATAAATATCATAATTATATGGTTCAAAAGGTTGGAACAAACCAAATACAACCCAGTTGACAGAAATGATAATAAAATCAGAAACCAACAAAGACAATACAATAAAGAATTAGCAAATATAATTGACAAGCACTTGGCCCAAGGAACAAAAAGGAACGATGAGAGAACAGAAATTAATAGAGTTGGAAATGAAAAGGGATATATTCCAAGAGACACCAAATAAATTCAAAATATTAGAAGAGGTTATTTTTTTAAAGTACGTACTCCATTAGCTAGGAAAATCTAAAGACCTGTATGCTTTTCTAGAATCTGCCAAATCACAAAATTAACCTAAGAAGTCAACAATATAAAGAGACCAATAACAAATGAGGAGACTGAAATAATAATAAAAAGCCTTTTAACCTAGAAAAATCTAGGACCTAATTTGTTCACAGCAGAATTCTACCAGACTTTCAGAGAAATTCTAGAGTCAATCCTTGTCACACTGTTTGTTTCAGTCTTTTTAATTTTTTCCTTTCTATTTTTAAATTTTTTTCACAATCCACTTAACAGCCTAATTGCAGCTCCCTACCTCCTCTCCTTGCAAGCCCCCTCTGTAATTGTTAGGGTACCCACATGAAGAACAAGCTTTTTTGGTAAGTGGTATCTATTGAGAAAATTGTCCATTTATTTTAGATTTTCCATGTGGACTACATATTTTTAAAGTATGTCTTGTTCATTTTTCCATTAATTTATTTGTCTAATCACTTTGTTGCCTGATCACAACAGTCTCTTCCTTCTCTCCATTAACTCACTCTTACACCCCTCCTCAATTACTCTATCCCCTTTGCTGCAGAAAAGAAGAGGCCTCCCTTGAGTACCAACCCACACTGGCACTTCTAGTCCTAGCAGGACTAAATATATGATTGCCCACTGAGGCCAGGTAAGGAGCTCAGCTAGGGAAAAGGAATCCAAAGGCAGGCATGAGAATCAAAGACAGCCCCTATTCCAATTGTTAGGACCCAAAAGAAGACCAAGGTGCACATATGCTACATATGTGTAGAGGGCTAGGTCCAGCCCATTTATTCTCTTTGGTGGCTCAGTTTCTGTGAGCTTCCATGAGCCCAGGTTAATTTATTCTGTACATTTTCTTGTAGTGTCCTTGACCCTTCCAGCTCCTTCTATCCTCCCTCCCACTCCTCCACAAGATTCCCCAATCTCAGCCTATCATTTGGCTTTGGGTCTCTTCATCTGTTTCCACCAGTTTTAGAACGTAGCTTTTCAGAAGGCAGATATTCTAGGTTCCTATCTGCAATCATATCAATGTATTATTAATAGTGTCAAGGGTTGGGCATTCACTATGGGGTTGGCCTAAAAGTGAGTCAGTAATTGGTTGGCCATTCCTTCAATCTGTGTTCCACCTTTATCGCTACACTTCCTGTAGGCAGGACAAATTTTGGGCCCATGGTTTTGTGAGTGGGTTGGTGCTCTCTTCTTCCACTGGATGCTCCATCTGGCTGTAAGTGGTGGCAAATTCAGGCTCTGTATTCCCACCTGCTAGGAGTCTCAGCTAGGGTGATTCCCATAGAGTCCTGAGAGCTTCACTTGTCCCAGAAATCCACACACACACACTCACACACACACACACACACACCAATTTCTATTCTCTTTCATCAACCTTCCCCTTCCCCACACCTTGTACCTATCTGCTCTCCTCCTCACCCCCAGTCCCACCTAGTTCCTTCCTTCAGTCCACCTCATATGTCTAGTTTATTTGCCCTTCTGAGAGAGACACAAGCATCCTCCCTTGGACCTTCCTTGTTACTTGGCATCCTGTGGTCTGTGAAATGTGGTTCTTCTTTACTTTAAGGTAATATCCACTTATAAGTGAATACATGTCATGCCTGTCTTTCTAGGTCTGTGTTACCACACTTGGTTTTTCTAGTTCCATCCATGTGTCTAAAAGTTGCATGATGTCCTTGGTTTTAATAGATGAGTTTTTCATTGTGTAAAATACATTTTTAATCATTATTGGTTTGAGGGATATCTATGTTGATTCTTGCTTTTACTTCAGTGGAGTATTCTGTGAGTATGGGCTACTTATAAACCTGATGATTCTTTTAATTTCCTCGATTTCTGTCGTTATGTCTCCCCTTTCCTTTATAAATTTCTTTTTTTAATTTTTAAAAATTTATTCTTGTTACATCTCAATGGTTATCCCATCCCTTGTATTCTCCCATTCTTTCCTCCCTCTCATTTTCCCCTTATTCCCCTCCCCTATGACTGTTCCTGAGGGGGATTTCCTCCCCCTGTATATGCTCATAGGGTATCAAGTCTCTTCTTGGCAGCCTGCTATCCTTCCTCTGTGTACCACCAGGTCTCCCCATCCAGGGGACATGGTCAAATATCAGTCACCAGAGTTAGTGTGATAGTCATACCCCACTCTCCACTCAACTGTGGAGAACGTTCTGTCCATTGGCTAGATCTAAATTTGTTAACTTGGATATTTTCTGTATTTATAGTTAGTTTCAATAAGGATCTATCTATTTTAGTGATTTTACCAAAGAACCAACCCTTTGTTTCATTGACGCTTTGTATTGTTCACTTTGTTTTTATTTCATTGATTTTAGACACCAGTTTGACTATTTCCTGCTGTCTACTCCTCTTGGGTGCATTGCTTCTTTTTGTTTCAGAGCTTTCATGTGTGCTGTTAAGTGTGCTGGTATGAAAATATCTCCATTTTTTTTTAATGTAGGCACTTAGTGCTATGAACTTTCCTATCATTGCTTTCATTGTGTCCCGTGAGTTTGGATATGTTATACATTCATTTTCATTGAATTCTTTCTATGAAGTCATTACTTTCCTTTTATCTATTTCTGTCCTGACCCAGTACTCGTTCAGTTGAGAGTTGTTCAATCTCCTGGAGTTTATAGGCTTTCTGTTATTGCTGGTGTTGTTGCTCTCCAAATTTAATCCATGGCAGTCTGATACGATGCAGGGGCTTATTCATTTATTTTTTGTATCTGTTGAGACATGCTTCGTGACTGAGTATGTGGTCAATTTTTCCCAGATTTCCTTGAGGTGCTAAGAAGAAGCTATATTCTTTTGTTTGGAGGTGAATTATTCTGTAAATACCTACTAAGAACATTTGGTTCATAACATCGGTTAGTTCTCTGTATTTCTCCATTCAATGTATTGTATTGTATTGTTTTGTTTTGTTTTTGATGATCTGTATATCGGTGAGAGTGGTATATTCCTTATATCAATGTGTGAGGGTCAATATGTGATTTATGCTTTTGTAGTGTTTCCATGACTAACATCTGTGCACTTGTATTTGGAACATAGGGATTAAAAATTGAAAGACCAAGGTATGTAAAAAATTGGGTTGTAGAATAAAAACATGGAGGAGCAATCCGAGATGACTGCATGGATCACACAGAGCATCTGATCAGCAGGTCAGCCAGGACAGCACCGCAACCTAAACACCAGACTGAGAACTACAAAACACCAGCACTGCCAATTCTCAAGTGAAAGCAGCACACACTGTGTGGATAATAGGTGGGTCTGACCCCTTGCAACACAGCTAACCCACAGAAAAGTTTCTGGGACACCTCACATTAGCTTCCATCTCGAGGAGGACTGTGAGACACCTGTGTAGCATTGGGCTTGGGTCTTTCTTTGCCCACTGGCTGCTTATCAGTGTAGCCTATCTGGGTCACAGAGCTGTTAGGCAGAGCCCTGCCATCTTGAGAAGGCCTGTAGAGCACCTAAGGAGCTTGGGGCTCTTATTTTTCTCATCCCCCACTCTCCAGCTGCTTACTGGGTCTGGGACACAGAGTAGACAGGCAGAGTTGAATCCTGGCACCTGCCACCACCCACATTAGCTGCCATCCTGACAACGACTGTGGGGCATGCAAGCAGCTTTGGGCTTAGATCTCTCTCTGCCCTCCAGGTTCTTACCAGCCTAGCCCATCTGGGTCGCAGAACAGACAGGCAGATCCCTGGCATCTCTAGAAGGCTTGTGGAGCACCCTAGCAGCCTTGGGCACCAATCCCCCTCAGCCCACCAGCTGCTAACCAGCCTGGCCCATCTGGGACACAGAGCAGATGGACAGAGCTGAGTCTAGGTGGCAGCCACAATCCACATTAGCTGCTATCCTCAGAGCAGCTCTGGGTTCCAATTACTCTCAGCCCCCTTCCTGCCTCCACAGCTGTTTACCAGCCTGGTCCATCTACAACACAGAGTGGACAGGAAGAGCTAAATCTTATCAGGGCCACAATCCACATTTGCTGCCATCTTGATAAGGTCTGTGGGGCACTCGAGCAGCTTTGGGCTTGGATCTCTCACATCTCCCCAGCTACTTACTAGTCCAGGGCATCTGGACCACAGAGCAGATAGGCAGAGCCCTGTCTTCTCAAAAAAGACCATAGGGCACCTGAGAAGCTTTGGCTTGGAACTTTCTCACCTTGCACCTCTTTTGCCTGACCCAATGGGGATACAGACAAGAAACCCAGCAGAGGTGAGCTTGTAGCAGCCTCCAACAATCATTGCCCACTATCTTGAGGAGGCCTCTTGTGAGTTCTAGCAAATGACCTTCAGCTTGGAGCTATCCTTGTTTGCTCCCAACCTGCCTGGCCTACATGGGATGCAGATCGTGAACCAGCTGGAGGAACCTCTAAGCCTGCTAAGGCCAAAGATAATCCTATGTCTATAGGTCAGCATAAGAAGACAAGCAACAAAACTCAGAGCTATATAATACCAAAGGAAACCAGAGATCCTACCACAGCAAGCTCTGGAGGTATGAACACCCACAAAGAACAAGAAGAAGACTTTAAACCTTAGGTGATGAAAATGATAGAGGCCTTGAAGGAGTAAAATAACTCTGGTGCCTCACATTTGACCATGTCCCCTGGAGGGGGAGACCTAATGGCTCTCAGAGGAAGGATAGCAGGTTACCAAGAAGAGACTTGATACCCTATGAGCATATACA
Source organism: Acomys percivali (assembly GCA_907169655.1). Classification (NCBI taxonomy): domain Eukaryota; kingdom Metazoa; phylum Chordata; class Mammalia; order Rodentia; family Muridae; genus Acomys; species Acomys percivali. Next base: position 142,446,814 of record OU015744.1, read on the forward strand.
TGGGGAGGTAATCCCCCTCAGGAACAGTCATAGGGGAGGGGAATAAGGGGAAAATTGGAGGGAGGGAAGAATGGGAGGATACAAGGGATGGGATAACCATTGAGATGTAACAAGAATAAATTAATAAAAAAATTATCCAAAAAAAGAGCAAAATAAATCACTCAAAGAAATATAGCAGAATATATTCAAACAGATGAAGGAGTTGAATAAATACTATAAAGAATTATAGGAAAATTCAATTAAACAGGAGAAAGAAATGAAAGAAATTAGTAAAACTATGGAAGACCTAAAGAGGGGATTAGAAACAACAAAGAAAATGCAATCTGAGGCAACGTTAGAGTTGGAAAACCTAAGGAAGAGAACAGGAACTGCAGGCGCAAGCAATGCCAATTGAACACAAGAGATGGAAGAGAGAACCTCAAGTGTGGAAGATACAATCATAGTTATCAATACATCGATCAAAGAAAATGTTAAAACTAAAAAGTTCCTGACACACAACACCCAAGAAATCTGGAACACTATAAAAAGATCAAATCAAAGAATAATAGGAATAGAAAAAGATGAAAACTCCAAGTTCCTAGGCCCAGAAAACATTTTCAACAAAATCATAGAAGAAAATTTCCCCAATCTAAAAAAAGAAATGCTCATAAACATACAAGAAACCTACAGAACTCCAAATAGAGGGAACCAAAAAATAATATCTTCCTGCCACACAATCAAAACATGAAATGTACAGAACAAAGAGAGAATATTAAAGCTGCAAGAGAAAAAGGTCAAGTCACATATAGAAGCAAACACATCAGAATTACACCTAACTTCTCAACAGAGACTGTGGAAGATAGAAGGGCCTGGACAGCAGTCATGGAAACATTAAGAGACCACAGATGCCAACCCAGACTACTATACCCAGTTAAACCCCAGACATTAATAGTGGGAGACTTCAACACCCCACTTTCCCCAATAGAAAACTCTTCAAGGAAGAAACTAAATGGAGAAACAATGAAACTAGTAGACTTCATGAAGTTAGTGGTCATAATTGATATCTACAGAACATTTCACCCAAACACAAAAGAATATACCTTTTTCTTAGCACCTCATGGAACTGTCTCCAAAATTGACCATATACTTATTCACAATGCAAACCTCAACAGATACAAGAGAGTTGAAATAATCCCTTGCGTCTTAACAGACCACCATGGGTTAAAGCTGGAACTCAAAAACAACAGAACAACAGAAAGCATAAAAATTGATGAAAAATGAACAACTCCCTACTCAATGACCTCTGGGTAAGGGAAGAAATAAAAAAATAGACATTAAAAACTTCCTAGAATTCAATGAAACTGAAGGCAAAGCATACCCACACTTATGGGACACAATGAAAGCCAGTGTAAGAAGCAAGTTTGTAGCACTAAGTTCCTTAAAAGAACTGGAGGGATCCAATACTAGCAACTTAACTGCACTCCTTAAGGCTCAGGGATAAAAAGAAGATGAGACATCCAAGAGGAGTATACATCTGGAAATCAAAGAGGGAAATTATGTTTTCTTTCTTTTTTTTTCTTTACAGTATATGTTTTTATTTTTTAATTAATTTATTCATATTACATCTCAGTTGTTAGCCCATCCCTTGTATCCTCCCATTCATCCCTCCTCCCTCGCCCCCCTACTCCCCTGCCCTATGTCTCTGACTGAGGGGGACCTCCTCCCCCTGTATATGCTCATAGGGTATCAAGTCTCTTCTTGGCGACCTATTATCCTTCCTCTGAGTGCTACCAGGCCTCCCCATCCAAGGATCCTGGTCCAATATGGAGCACCAGAGTTTGCGTGAAAATTAGATCCCCTTCTCCACTTAACGGTGGAGAATGTCCTGTCCATCGGCTAGTCTGGGTAGGGGTTCGAAGTTTACTGCCTATATTTTCCTTGGCTGGTGCCATAGTTTGTGGAGGACCCCAGGGCCCAGGCCCGCCTATAGTTTTCCAGGACCCACTGGATCCTTCTATTTCCTCATTCTCCCAGGCTTCTCACACCTAAAGTCTCAATATGATGTCCTCCCATCTGACCCACTTTCCTGGTAGGTAAAGTTTTTCATGGGGACGTACCCCTTGGACTAATGTCTCGATATAAGTGAGTATATACCATTTAATTCTGTTTGCTTCTGTATGAACTCACTTATTATGATAATTTCTAGTTCAATCCATTTGTCCACAAATTTCGGAAATTCCTTGTTTTTAATAGCTGAGTAAGAAATTGAAGAATACAAAAGATGAAAAGAACTCCCATACTAGTGGATTGGGAGAATCAACATAGCACGAATGGCCATCTTACCAAAAGCAATCTACAGATTCAATGAAATTCCTATAAAAATTCTAAGACAATTATTTATAGACCTTGAAAGATCGATTCTCAACTTTATCTAGAAAAACAGAAAACCAAGAATAGCGAAAACAATCCTGTATAATAAAAAAATCTTCTGGACAAATCTCCATCCCAGATCTCAAGCTTGACTATAGAGCAAAAATAATAAAAAACAGCATGTTATTGGCATACAAATAGGCTGGGTGATCAATGGAACAGAATCAGAGACCCAGACATAAACCCACACACCTAAGGACATTTTTTTTACAAAGAAGCCAAATCCATGCAATGGAAAAAATATCATCTTTAACAAATGATGCTGGTCTAACTGGATGGCTACAAGAAGAGAAATGTAAATAGATTTATATTTACCACCTGAACAAAACTAAAGTCCAAATGTATTCAAGACCTCAACATAAAACCAGACACAATACATCTGTTAGAAGAAAAAAATGGGAAAGATCCTTGTGCTCATTGGCACAGGAGACAACTTCCTGAACCCATCACCAAAAGACAGTGCTCTGAATGTCTTTGAAACTACGTTTTCTTGGTGTCTGTATATGGCTCTTAGTTTATGTTTGTAGTTTCATTTAATTGCGTGATTGTTGCTATGGTTTTCATATTCTGGGAGAAAGGCCAAACTTCATTTTCTGGGCATTTACCCATTGACTTAGTTTTAACTCATTTCATGCCCTGCAACTGCAGCTAGAAATCTAGCAATGCTGGGGAACACCTGCCTTCTGTCTAGATATGCCTGGATCAATCTGTCAGCAAGCCTGGAGCTGCTTGATATGTACAAGTTGCTCTTAAAGGGTGCACCAACAGCTTCTAAGCATCTCCAGTAAGAAATATGATAGCTAGTCCTGCTACAAAACCTCTGTGCCCATGAGAATTGGGCTCAACAGATAGAAAGATGCCCCTCCCTTGAAATTATAGCTGGAAAAATTAAGGAAAGTCTTGTAAGTTTTAAAAGTACAAATTTGCTATGAAGTGGGGTTCTTAGTTATGGGTTATTGGCTTATATATGGTTAAAAATCTGTAACATCTGTAACAAAGAAATTAACATGAAAAACTCATAACTTAGAGTTAGAGACATTCTGAGCAACAACAAATGGCAGAAACCAACTAGAAAAACAGGTCTCCAAAGAAACTTTCAAAGTAAGATTTGATTTTACATAATTTTGAATAAGATCTCTTTGATCAGACATAATTTCAGTGCCTGTTTTTCTTATTTATAACAAGGTTTGAGACTATTCTTGATTAATGAGGTATTAAAGCTACATGTCCATGCATTCATGTACAAGAATCATTTTTAAAGAAAAAAATTAAAACAATCTAGTGGCACTTTAACTGCAATATTTTCATCATATTTATTAGTCTCTTTTCAGAACTGATTTGTACCAAGGGAGTTATTGTGGGATAAATATTCATCACAAACTTCTGAACAGTCAGGATGACTGGGTCGTACATCCATCGTAGGAAAGAGGTACATGAGATGAAGACGTCCACCCAGTACAGGACCACAAAGAAAATCACCATCAGCAAGATGGTCTGAATGGCCCTTTTCTCAGGGGATGCTATCAGGTGGATGATGCTATGAAGATGCTTGCATTGCCTCTGATGTCTGAACAAGATAATCACCATGTATGTGCTTGTGGTCAGCATGACTCCTACAAGAAACAAATCTCTGGAGGTTGTCACTGTAATACTCAATCCCCTGATGATATAGTTCATGGGGAAGATTATGCAGGATTTAGTGACCTTCATCTGGCTGGTCTCACTCATGTTGCTATGAGCACCAACATAGAAGAACAGGTTACTACAGAAAGACAAATTGAAAAACCAAATAAATAAAGAAGCATTTATCATGTATTTTTTTAATTTATGTTTAAATTTTGCCAACAAAGAGGTGCTGGGACTGATAGTGACAGCCTGGAACACACTCAGGAGGCAGGTGGTGCAGATGGAGAGGCCTCTCATCACCCTGTGTATGTAGAAAGTTGTCTTACATTTGAAGGCATTCTCAACATTTAGTGAGTCAAATATGTCTCTGAGCCAAATATCCCCTCCGGTGAGAAGCAACATTATATGAATGAAGGTCAGTTGATAAAACATAAAATCCTTAGTCTTATGTCTTTGACCGAGAATTATGAAAGTATAGAATAAAAAGAGAAACATATTGGCTAGGACTCCAAGCCCAGTTTGGAAATAAAGGACATTCCTGAATGAAGTCATATGTGAGAAATGTATTCATCTTAAGGGCATAGTGGAAGTGTGTTTCTTATATCTGAAAAAAAAATAGAGTATACATCAAACTTTTGATTCAGTAGATAGTATGTCTATATTACTTTTTTATTTTTTTATTAATTTTTTATTAACCCATCTCTTTAAAATTTGACGTTCCAGTCTGGACATTACAGCCTATATTTTAATATTTCCTCCATTTATTTCCTGTATATATAAGATATTATATATAATAAATACATTCACAGCTATATCTATGCACAATATGGCACCTAAGTCTCCTGCCTTACAAATTCAATCCTATTGATTTAAGTTGCCTCATTTTATAGCTAACACTAAAATATTACAAATGATCCCAGAATATTAATCACATTTGGCCAACTGAACAAAATTATGTAAGTCTGAGGGAACATCACTAAGGATTCCCCAATATTAAGTGAATCTGTCTAATGTTCTATAACTTACTCTTCACTATTTTGTAATTATCCAAGTTTTACTCATAATTCTAATTGAATCATAGTGATAATCCATGATAATCTCCTTATTTCAATCAGCAAAGGGTCTATCACAGGTCATCTTTTTTTTTAGGTTTCTTTCTCTAGGAAATCTTACATGCTCAGAATCTGGTATTAAAGACAGACACAGTTGGAGACAACTAATGTACTTTTCAAACCTATTAATTTTATGCCCATTAATTATGGCTATAAATGGAACCAGATGGTTTCCAGTTCAGTTGGTATCATCTGTAAAGGCTTTGTGAACTCCAATTCAGCATTAATGAACTAATTCTAGCTATTTACACAAATAGGATTCTTTTCTCTCTCTCTTTTTTTTTTTAGATAAACGGGGAAAGTAAACATTAACTGTATGATTCTTTATGGATTTTTTAGCCATCTGTATTTTAATTTTACTTTACTACATCATTCATCTGTATTTATCTCCCACAACATTACCTCCAACCCCATCCATTTTTCCTCTCTGATGAATTATATCTTACTACTCACCTTTACCTTCCTTTCACCTTCTTCTGTATTTACCATTCCTCTCCCCGGCTGAGGAGCCCTGTCATTCACATTTCCCTAATCACATACTTGTACCTTGTATCACAGACTCACCCCTTTCCTCACAATGGATACTTTTTGCTTTCCTGGTTTCCACACTTAGCACAGGCTACATAATCATATCTGAAGATGCGGAGCTAGGAGCCTCCAACAAAGGAGAACATGTGACATTAAGACACATACCATTTTCCACTCATTATGACAAAGATAACCTTGCTGAAGATAACAATATAGTGCTGCTGTTTGGTAATTTTTGTTGAAAAGAGATTCTCTCCCACTCAGTGTTGTCATACATTACTAGCACCCAGATAATGTTACAATTTCAATCAACAGTATTACCTTTTGTGCTTGCACAAGTTATTTGTCCCACTTACTATGATCAATTTATTATTGAATTAATTTAATTCAGTACTTTAAAATCAGTTTTGTGATTGAAAAAATTATATTGACTGTACTGTATCAGATTCTTGTGAGAAAAGAGTACCCAATCATATTTTCAAGTTCACATGAATATTCCACCATACATCAATGCATACTTGAATGTAGGTACAGAAACAGTGTATAAATTAGTAGAACGGACCATCCATTAAAACCTGCATCAATATGACATGATAAATCACAAATTTTATGTTTTAATGATGTGCGCGCCTAAAAATCTTAATCTAGGAAAAGAGTGGATCATCCTAATTGCCAGAGACAAACATTTAGCTCTTACACCAACTACACAGTGGTGTTCTGTCTTTTAAGACATCCAATATGTGAGCTGGAGTGATGGGTTGGTGTCTTTCCCTCCCAGATGCATCTGTCCCTAAACAGAACATTTTCATCTCTTACAGAGGACATTGATTAGATTCTCACCAACAATATGGTAACTCCTAACCATCTGTAAGTCTAATGCTGGGGGATATATTGTTCTTTCTGACATGGAACAGATATACATGCAAGCAAAACACTCATATATGTAAAATAAAATAAATAAGTCTTAAATAAATAAATAAAATCTCTCTAATGATATTCAATTCATGTGTTAGTCTCCAAACTGAAAGAACTGTATCCTTATACTACTTTTAAAATTGGAAATGCACAAACTATATATTTATAATTATTTTATGAATTATACATCTATAATTTATTAATATGGCAATGCAATATTATTAATATAAAGAGATAATAACATAAGGTAAAAATGATAGTAATCTAAAATGTTTTTATCTTTTCCCAAAGGTATAATCTTTATTCTTTGTAATTCATATCCATTTTTTGTTAATGTTTACTACATACAGAAAATGATACATCTTTCAGTTAATCAAGCTCTATCTTTCTCTGCGAATCACTAAATCTGAGATTGGACAAGAAAACACCAGAGCTCTGTGGCAAAGCTGTTAACATATTCATGAACTTAGAAAAGCCACTAGATTTACTTGAAAAAATTTACAGTGCTGGTGGGTTTTATTTTAATTTAATTGTAAGTACTAAAACCCACAGTGTGTCTATAAACCTCCAAAATAGTTGAGAAGCCATCACTATTGAATTGACCCAGAACAACGACTAAGCAGTGGGCAAGCAGCTGTCTGAAGAGAGTTGAAACACAAGAGACCAAGAGCTGCTTTGTCCATAGCTCTACCTTCTCCCAAGAAAAATCACATTATTCCTTCATTATCACTTTATTTGATTTTGGAAGAGTCTTGCTTTGTTTGTTTATGTTATTCTTTGCCTTCTGCTTTATACAGATTTAGTAATCTAGGGAGTATGCAACTATACTAGATGAAAAGCATCACTTTCATTTTAAGATTTGCCATAATTAGTGAGTGATGACCTAAAAGCTGTATGACTGCTCAGAGAGACCACAAAGTAAGTATGTCACTTTGAGGTGACAAGATACATGGTGTTGCCTGATGTGCTGTCCACTGTCGGCAACATTAATAAGTCTTCAGGAATCTCTGGAGATGAATACATTAACCACTCAAGACAGATCCATGGCATCTTTATGAAATATATAATGACAGTAAGAATAAATACTGATCACTATTAAAAAGGTATTAATTCATAGCTATTGCCTGATACTCTTAAATAACTTAAATGTATGGATTGTTCTTTGGTTTAGCTCAGGTGTAACTGGAATCACACAGACACTGACTAGACTATCCCAATCTCACACTTAGGAGCCAGTTCCCCTGAAAGGAAGCAGCAGCAGAAGGAATGTCACTGTGAGACTGTGTGGAAGTGACCATATCCAGGATTTGTCACAAGTTACATGGCATGAGTTTGGGAAAGATATGAAAATGTTCAATGGAAGTGTGTGTGTGTGTATGTGTATGTGTGTGTGTGTGTGTGTGTGTGTGTGTGTGTGTATAACATTATTAGACTAGCGACACTAAGAATAGAGCCATAGTGTAGTTTTAGTGTACGTCAAGGCTACTAACAGTAAAACTTTTACATCACTTGAGTGAACAACTAAGAGTTATATAAAATGTTTTTATGTAATAAAATGAACTTTAAGAAAAATGTGGGCTATGGCTTCTATTTTCCATTCAACCTGTTCATATCTGTAGGTCTGGCCTAGTTTACCAGTGTAGATATTTAATGTTAATTATTGAAAATAAATTGAAAATTCTATAATGCTTGCAAGCATACACTCATGTTTCTATCATTTCTTTTGTGAGGTGCTGATGTTGTTTGGCCAGAAGCTTAATGACATTAATTGTTGTCATATTGTTTATTTGTTTAAAAACAACAATTTATTAACTCTACATTATTTTTTCTGTTAAATTTTGTTATATATACATATGTGTGTGTGTGTGTGTGTGTGTGTGTGTGTGTGTGTGTGTGTATAAAATAAAGACAGATGGGGAGCTCACACTGTAATTAAGACTGACTTTAATCAAATTAAAGATGTTAATGCCTTAGCCTTGAAAGCACTGGAATCACAGGTGTGTGCCACCATACCTGCCTTCATCTTACACTTTAACCTTATATACATTAGTAAATGATATTTGAGAAAAATAAAAATTCACTTGTGTTTTTTCATGACTTAAATTTACTTGGCATTTCTTTGCAAATCCATATTTGAATAAGCAATTTTATTTTCTAACTATAGGAGGAAACTTTCATGATTTGGGCTTCAAATACTTTCATACTATTCAGGAATTGAAAATATTTTTCTCATAGCTAATGAAAAGCTTACTCGATAGTGTATTATAGCAATATTATAAGGTTCAATTGATAAAACTTGAAATATTGGTACTGGATTTATTTTAGTAGAAACATTCAAGTACCTACTGGGAGTTATACAGTTTATATTTCATATAGAATTAACAAATCTAAAAGTTTTTTAAAAATTATTATATAATGTTCAGAATGTCTTATGTTATAGTAGATCATGAGTTAAGTCTTTCCTAAGACTTGATAAGTATATACAAAGTTAACAAAAAAGAAAATTAGTGATAAACTCTAAATTATTTAATACTTGTATATTCTTAGCTTAAGTTTCATATAACTAAATGCATACAGCCAGTTAACTTGAGAAAAGTCGTAAAATGATCAAATGCAAAATACATTTCAAAAGTGTCTTAATATTACAGATGTACTCCTACAAAGCAATAAATATATTTTCTTTGTTTTCCACTCTCTAAGCCATTTAGGTGTCTTGTTACAGGGATAGAAAACTAACACAGTTGGCAATACCTAGGTGGAATCATATTCTTAGCATATTAGAGTATACTCACAGGAGAATTCTATTTCATTTGTGCTCTTTAAAATATTGCATCTAGAGCAACTCTTTACATACATATGAATGTACGTTCATTGTAAAAGGTGAAGGTTTCATGACTTATCATTCAATAGACAGCACCCATTGATCATTTTCACACTGTTAACCTGTCCTGTCTCTCTATCCACACTTCTGCTAGGCCCCTCTTTCTAATAAGGCCCCTTCTAATGGAACATAAATAATCATAGATCATATTAAGTTAAACTATATTCCTTTGTTAATTGTTGCACTGAATATTTATGGCTACAAAAACTGTTGTATACTTAGTATACACTACAGCTCCAAAGTAATATTCCAAGCATAGACCTCTCTAATAATTTATTATACAAAATCTTCCTTCATTATACCAACTCCTTAAAGCTCTCACTATTAATGAAGACAAAAAGAAACACTCACCAGGCTTGGCCTTTGAAAATCAGTCATGTAGAAAGAGACCCTAAAAAGTAGTTATAAGGAACAAAAATCATCAGCTTATCTCCCTCTAGACACATAATTATCATGTAATCTGGAGCAGGCACTTCTGACTTTGAGGTTGTTATAAAGTGGTACCATCAAATGGAAAAGTGACCTTCCTGAACTCCAGAACAGTGATGTAGGAACAGCTGAGCTCTGCATTTCCCATGAGTTATTCTCCCCAGGCCATATCTGTGTGTGTAGACTAACTGCTCCCAGTCATTATAAAAAAAGTAACAATAATAGCATCCCATTTAAAAGAAGAAGAAAAACATTTTGGATACCCCAAGGTATCCTTCCCACTTCCAATATATTTGTAATGGCCACCATGCTTACTTGACAGTTGTTCAAGGTCTTTCTAAGAAATTAACAGCTCTTTGCCTAAAAGTAAGAAAATGTCAAACACTTAAAGAAATGCTCAACCTCCTTAGTCATCAGAGAAATGCAAATCAAAACGACACTGAGATTCCATCTTACACCCATCAGAATGGCTAAGATCAATAACTCAACTGACGCCACATGCTGGCAAGGATGTGGGGAGAGAGGAACACTCCTTCATTTCTGGTGGAAATGCAAACTAGTACAACCACTTTGGAAATCTATCTGGCGCTTTCTCAGAAAAATGGGAATAGGGCTTCCTCAAGACCCAGCTATTCCACTCCTTGGAATATACTCAGAAGATGCACTACCACACAACAGGGACATATGCTCAACCATGTTCATAACTGCCTTATTCATAATAGCCAGAACATGGAAACAGCCTACGTGTCCCTCAGTAGAAGAATAGATAAAGAAACGATGGTACATCTACACCATGGAATACTACTCAGCTATTAAAAACAAGGAATTTCTGAAATTTGTGGACAAATGGATTGAACTAGAAATGATCATAATGAGTGAGTTCACCCAGAAGCAAACAGAGTTAAATGGTATATACTCACTTATATCGAGACACTAGTCCAACGGGTATGTCCCCATGAAAAACTTTACCTATCAGGAAAGTGGGTCAGAGGGGAGGACATCATATTGAGACTTTAGGTATGAGAAACCTGGCAGAATGAGGAAATAGAAGGATCCAGAGAGTCCTGGAAAGCTACAGGCGAGTATGAGCCCTGGGGTCCTCCTCAAACTATGGCACCAGCCAAGGAAAATATAGGCAGTAAACTTCGAACCCCTACCCAGTCTAGCCAATGGACAGGACATTCTCCACCGTTAAGTGGAAAAAAAGATCTGACTTTCACACAAACTCTGGTGCCCCATATTAGACCAGGTCCCTTGGATGGGGAGGCCTGGTGGCACTCAGAGGAAGGATAATAGATCACCAAGAAGAGACTCGATACCCTATGAGCATATACAAGGGGAGGAGGTCCCCCTCAGTCACAGACATAGGGGAGGGGAGTAGGGGGAGAGGCAGGAGGGAGGGATAAATGGGAGGATACAAGGGATGGGCTAACAACTGAGATGTAATATGAATAAATTAATTTGAAAAAAAAGAAAAAAAGAAGAAATAAGGCATAATAAGCAAATAGAATCAGGAAACAAGCAGCTGTAGATATTTTTCCTTTTTTCTTGATTTTCAAATAATAGCCATTCTAGCATGGATGATACATTATTGGAGTTTTGACCTACATTTCTAGGGCAAATACTGACACTGAATAAATATTCATATACCTATTGTCAAAAAAAAAAAAAGAAAGAAAGAAAGAAAGAAAGAAAGAAAGAAAGAAAGAAAGAAAGAAAATGTCACCTTCTCCAAACATACTTGGGGAAAATATTCTTTCTTACAGAGCAGATACAAGTGAGATAATGTGACTGTCTTATCAGTAGAAATCAGCCATGAGGCTAGGGGTGTATGTAGTTTAGTTGAGTGCATGCCTAAAATGTATTGTGTATGTGGGACACCATGTAAAAAAACCAAACTTTCAAATTACAGGCACGTATGAGAGAGAATAATCCAAAGTCAATTGCAACTACAACACTTTCAACAAGGTCAGAAAAGAGAAATGCCCAAAATTAAAGAAAGACATACCCATGTGAATATAAAAAGTTCATAAAACACAAAAATACAAGAGTAGAAAGAAAAATTTCCATGCATATTATAGGAAAAACACTAAGAATACAGAACATCAACAAAATTTGTCAGAAAGCTCTAAGGGAAAAAAACTACAAGTAACACACAAAAACAAAACCAATTATATGGAAAAGTGAACTTCTATAATTCCAGGAAAACAGTAGAGTAGGAACAGCTGATATCTCAAGGTAAACTTTCAAAGCTAGAAGGGCCTGAAGCAATACAGCCCAAATTCTAAATGTCAGCCATTCTAAAATAATAAACTGAGCAATACTACTTCCGTGATTAAAGGAGGAACAACTTTCCAGAACATAGATATCCTCTAAAATGTTTACATTCAGCAAACAAACCTAAGGCAAAACAGGAAGCATTATTTTGTGCTGGAAAGATCGTAGCAGAGAGACTGTGGGGAAAAACAAAAAGTACCACTGAGAACACAACAACCAAAACCAACAACATGATGGCCTGAACTAACATACACATTTCAATAATAATGTAAACATGAATGGCCTCAATTGTCTACTCAAAAGACAGAGGGCAGATTAATGGATCAAGGTCCAAAGCCCATCAGTCTGCTGCCTACAAAAAACATAATGTAGTTTTAAAGATAGTCACTACCTTCGAGTAAAAGGATCCAGAAAGGTATTCCAATAAAACTGAAGCAGTAAGAAAGAAGTGTTCACTAGTCAAACATCTGACAAAATAGACTATGAACTAAAACCAAATAGATGAGATAAAGAGGAACACTTCATTCTAATCAATGGAACAGTTAACCAAGAAGACATTACTTCAGTAAGTATGTATTCACCAAACTCTAGGACACTAAATTTCTTCTTTTTTGTTTGATTACTTTTTATTAAATAATTTATTCAGATTACATCTCAATTGTTGTCCCCTCACTTGGTTTTTTAAACAAATTTTATGAGAAAAATAACATTGCAATTGTTACAAATAAAATGATTTTGATCAAAATTAAAAATGCATCAGATGAAAATTTTGCAAGAGGCTTGATCATTTGCAGTAAATGTATCTGACTTCTCTTCAGTTATTATTTATTTCTCTTACTTTTTCATTGCTCCATATGGTTCTCTGTCTATAACACATAAGCTCCAGCCATTCCTCCTGGCCAGGTTACCATGTATCCCAAAGTTGACCAACTGGCACCTTAATAATCTGACCCTTGTGCGGAAACAAGTATGAGTAAGAGATTCCAAAAACCAATCCTTCCTCCACATGGCAGAGCCTTGCAGAGACCTTCATGTGTTTGACTGCTCTGACACACCCCAATTCTTCACTTTTCTTGGATCCAATGACTTCTTTCGCTCATTGACTATGGAACCTTATGAAACTGAAAAGCTTCTGTAAGGCAAAGGACACTGTCAACAGAACAAAATTACAGCCTACAGACTGAGAAAAAAATCTTCACCAACCCTACATCTGACAAAGGGCTAATATCCATAATATATAAAGATCTCAAGAAATTAAACACCAACAAGCCAAATAATCCAATTAAAAATGAGGTACAGAACTAAACAGAATTCTCAACAGAGGAATATTGAATGGCTGGAAACACTTAAAAATGCTCAATATCAGATTTGATACCCTATGAGCATATACAGGGGGGAGGAAATCTTCCTCAGGAACAGTCATAGGTGAGAGGAATAAGGGGAAAATGGGAGGGAGGGCAGAATGGGAGGATACAAGGGATGGGATAACCATTGAGATGTAACAAGAATAAATTAATGAAAAATTTAAAATGCTCAATATCCCTAGAAATCAGGTAAATGCAACTCAAAATTACTCTGAGATTCCATCTTACACCTATCCGATGGCTAGGATAAAAACTCAGGTGACAGCACATGCTGGCGAGGATGTATAGAAAGAGTAACCCTCCTTATTGCTGGTGCGAGTGCAAACTTGTACAACCACTTTGGAAATCAATCTGGTGCTTTCTCTGGAAGTTGGGAATAACTTGCCTCAGGACCCACCCATATCACTCCTGGGAATATACCTGAAAGATGCTTCATCATATAACAAGGGCATTTGCTCAACTATGTTCGTAACAGCTTTATTCATGATAGCCAGACTATGGAAAGAACCTAGATGTCCCTCAACTGAAGAATGGATAAAGAAACTGTGGTACACTTACACAATGGCATACTACTCAGCTATTATAAACAAGGAAATATTGAAATTTGCAGGCTAATGGATGTAACTGGAAAAGATCATCCTGAGTAAGGTAACCCAGACCCAGAAAGACATGCATGATATATACTCACTCATAAGTTGATATTAGCTACATAATACAGGATACCTACACAACAATGCAGAGACTGAAACATCAACCAAGGACCATGTACAATGTGGACCTAGACCCTCTGCTCAGATGTAGTAGCACAGTCTCCTTGTGGATCCCATGTGTGGAGAGTAGGGACTACTTCGGACATGCACTCTGGCCACTGAACCTAGATCACTTCCCCCTGGCAAGATGGCCATGCCAGTCTACAGAGGAAGAGGTTACAGGTACTATAGATGAGACTAGACAGGCTGAGGTCAGATGTTAGGGGAAGAAGGCTCCCCTTTCTGAGTACTAAGTAGGAAAGGAGAGGTGATGATGGAAGGAGGGGGCAGTGGTAGGGAATGAAGAAGGGGCATACAATCAGTATGTGAAGAATTTGAACTGCAGAACAAGCAGGTAATTTGCACTTCTAATCCCACTATATGAGAATAACTAAGACATGAATGTCTAGGCATAGACAATGTTCCCTCACTTGTATCTTCCTGTACCCCTACCTCCCTTCACCCTATTGCCCTCCTCTAGATCTCTGACAGAAGGGGACCTCCTCCCACATCATATGATCACAGCTTATCAGGTCTCATCCATATAGCTCTCTTCCTCTTATCTCAATGTCACCAGACCTCCCGACCAAGGGGAAGTGGTCAAATAAGGAGCACCAGAGTTCATGTGAGAGTCAGTCCCCACTCTCCATACAACTGTGGAGAATATGCTACCCACTGCCGAGATCTGAATAAAGGGTCTAGGTTTACTGCTTAATTGTCCTAGGTTGGTACAGTAGATTGTATATGCTCCCTTGAGTCAAGATCCACAAACCTTGGTGGTCTTCTTGTATGACTTTGGGACCCACTGGGTCCTTCTATTTCCCAATTCTCTCATACCTCTTTACCTGGAGTCCCAATAGCAAGCCCCAGCATCTGTCCCAATCCACCACTGAGTGAAGACTCTCAGAGGACATCCATGTTAGGCTAGTATCCAATTATGAGTATATACTAGATGTATCTTTCTGGGTCTTGGATAACTCAGAATGATCATTTCTTGCTCCATCCATTTGCTGGCAAATTTTAAGATTTCCTTGTTTTTAATAGGTGAGTAATATTCCATATTGTAAATCTACCATAGTTTCTTTATCCATTCTTTGACTGAGGAACATCTAGATTGTTTGCAGATTATGACTATTACAAATAAGACTGCTATGAACATAGTTGAGCAAACGTCCTTGTTGTGTGGTACAGATACTCTAAGGAGAGCAATAGCTGGGTCTTGGGGTAGCCCTATTCTCAGTTTTTGAGAAAGCACCACATTGATTCCAAAAGTGGTTGTACAAGTTTGCACTCTCACCAGCAATGAAGGAGTATTCCCTTTCTCCACATCTTTGCCTGCATGTGCTGTCACTTGAGTTTTAGGTCTTAGCCATTCTGATGAGTGTAAGATGGAATCTCAGAGTTGTTTTGATTTGCATTTCTCTGATGACTATGGACATTGAGCGTTTCTTTAAGTGTTTTTCAGCCACTTGATATTCCTCTTTTGAGAATTCTGTTTAGCTCTGAAACCCATTTTTTAATTGGGTTATTTGGTTTAGTGGGGTTTAAATTCTTGAGTTCTTTATATATTATGGATATTAGCCCTTTGTCAGATGTAGGGTTGGTGAAGATCTTTTCCTAGTCTGTAATATGTTGCTTTGTTCTGTTGACAGTGTCTTCTGCCTTACAGAAGCTTCTCAGCCTCATGAGGTCCCATTTATTAATTGTTGACATTAAGGCCTGGGCTGTTGGTGTTCTGTTTAGGAAGTTGTCTCCTGTGCCAATATGTTCCAGGCTCTTCCCCACTTTTTCTTCTAACCGATTTAGTGTCTCTAGTTTTATATTGAGGTCTTTACTCTAATTGGACTTGAGTTTTGTGCATGGTGATAAATGTGAATCAACTTGCATTTTTTAAATGTAGACATCCAGTTAAACCAGCACCATTTGTTCCTTTTCCATTGTATAGATATGGCTTATTTGTTAAAAAAAAATCAGGTATCCACAGGTGTGTGGATTTATTTCTGGGTCTTTGGTTGGATTCCATTGATCAAGTGGCCTATTGCTATGCTAGTACCATGCTGTTTTAATTACTGTTGCTCTATAGTAAAGCTTGAGATCAGGTTTGGAGATTCCTCTGGAGGATCTTTTATTGTACAGAATTGTTTTAGCTATTCTGGGTTTTTAGTTTTTCTATATGAAGTTAAGAATTGATCTTTCAATGTCTTAAAAATTGTGTAGGCATTTTGATAGAGATTGCACTGAATTTTTAGATTGTTTTTGGTAATATGGCCATTTTTACTATGTTAGTTCTCCCAATCCACGAACACAGGAGATTTTCCAACTTCTGATATCACCTTCAAATTCATTCTTCAGAGATTTGAAGTTTTTTTCATACAAGTCTTTCACTTGCTTTGTTAGAATTATACCTAGATATGTTATATTACTTGTAGCTATTGTGAAGGATGTAGTTTCCTTAACTTCTTTTCAGCACAATTTGCATTTGTACATAGGAGGGCTACTGACTTTTTTTTTAGTTGTATTTGTGTCCAGCCACTTTTCTAAAGGTGTAGGAGTTCAGCTGTAGGAGTTCTCTGGTGTAATTTTGGGGGTCACTCATGTACACTATCATATCATCTGCGAAAAGGAGTGATTTGACTTCTTCCTTTTAATGTGGATCCCCTTGATGTCCTTTTGTGATCTTATTGCTCTAGCTATAATTTCAAGTACTATGTTGAAGAGATATGAAGAGAGTGGGCAGCCTTGTTTATTCCCTCATTTTAGTGGATTTTCTTTGAGTTTCTTTCTATTTAATTTGATGTTAGCTATTGGCTTGCTGTATATAGCCCTTATTATTTTTAGGTATGTGCTTTGAATCCCTGATCTCTCAAAGACTTTAAGCATAAATGGGTGGTGGATTTTGTGAAATGTTTTTTGGCATCTAAGGAGATGGTCATGTGTTTTTTTTTTTCTTTCAGTCTGTTTATATGGTGGATTACATTTATGTATTTTCATATACTGAACCATACCTGCATGCCTGGGATGAAGCCTACTTGGTTATGCTGAGTGATATCTTTGATGTGTTTTTGGATTTGGTTTGCAAGTATTTTTTGAGTATTTTTGAATCAATGATCATAAGAAGATTTGGTCTGAAATTCTCTTTCTTTGTTGGGTCTTTGTTAGGTTTAGGTATCAAAGGTGACTGTGGCTTCATAGAAGCAGTTTTGTAATGTTCCTTCTCTTTCTGTTTTGTGGAGTAGCTTGAAGAGTATCGATATTAGCTCTTCTTTAAAGGTCTGATAGAATTCTGTGCTTAAACCATCTGGCCCTGGGCTTTTTTTGTTTGTTTGTTTGTTTGTTTATTTTGGAGACTTTTAATGACAGCTTCTGTTTCTGTAGGAGAAATAGGACTATTTAATTTGTTTATCTGATCTTGATTCAACTTTGGCAAGTGGAAACAATCAAGAAAATTGTCCATTTCCCTTAGATTTTCAAATTTTGTGGCATATGAACCTTTGAAGTACGACCATATGATTCTTTGTATTTCTTCGGTGTCTGTTGTCTCCCTTTTCATTTCTGATTTTGTTGATTTGGCTAGTGACTCTCTGCCTTTCAGTTATTTTGGCTAATGGTTTGTCTATCGTGTTGATTTTCTCAAAGAACCAGCTCCTTGTTTTGTTGATTCTGTGAATTGTTATCTTTGTTTCTAATTTATTGATTTCAGCCCCGAGTTTGATTATTACCAAATGTCTACTCCTCTTGGGTATTTCTGCTTCTTTTTTTCCTATGGCTTCCACATGTGTCATTAAGTTGCCTATATGATAGGTTTCCAGTCTCTTTATGGAGGCACTTAGTGCTATGAACTTTCCTCTTAGCACTGATCAATGTGTTCCATAAGTTTGGGTATGTTGTAACTTCATTTTCATTGAATTTTAGAAAGTCTTTAATTTCTCTATTTCTTCCCTGACCCAGTTGTAATTGAGTAGAGAGTTGTTCAATTTCCATGTGTGTGTAGGCTTTTTGTTATTTCTATTGTTGTTGAAGTCCACCTTTAATCCATGATAGTCTAATAGGATACAAGGTAATATTTCAGACTTCTTGTATCTGTTAAGGCTTGCTTTGTGACCTAGTATATGATCAATATTGGAGAAGGTTCCATGAGGTGCTGAGAAGAAGTTATAATCTTTGGTGTTTGGGTGAATAGTTCTGTGGATATCCATTATATCCTTTTGATTCATGACATCGGTTAGTGTCATTATTTCCCAGTTTAACTTCTGTTTCATTGACCTATACTTTGGTGAAAGTGGAATGTTGAAGTCTCCCACTATTAATGTATGGGGATTGATGTGTGGTTTAAGCTTTATTAATATTTCTTTTACAAATGTGGATACCTTTGTGTTAGGGGTGTAGATGTTCAGAATTATGATGTGATCTTGGTTGAATTTTCCTTCAATGAGTATGAAGTGTCCTTCCTCATATTTTTTGATTAACTTTGTTTGAAAGCCCTTTTATTATATGTTAGGATGAATACACCAGCTGTGTCCATTTGCTAAGAATATTTTTTCCAGTATTTTACTCTGAGTTAATGTCTACCATTGTTGCTGAGATATGTTTATTGAATGGAAAAGAATGTTGAGTCTTGTTTATGCATCCATTCAATTAGTCCATGTCTTTTTATTAGAGCTTGAGGCCATTGATGTCAAGAGATATTAATGACCAGTGACTGTTTGGTCACTTGATTTTGATGTTGGTTGCAATAGAGTGTTTGTCTGGTTATGCTTTGCTACAGTGAAGTTATCTATTTCCTGCGTTATCTTAGTTGTAGTTTGTCAGTTTGTGTTAGAATTGTTCTACTAGTAACTTCTGTAGGGATGGATTTATGGATAAGTACTTTTCTTATATTTGTTTTTGTCAGGGAATATCTTGTTTTCTCAATCAGTGGTTATTGATAGTTTCACTGGGTATAGCAGTCTGGACTGGCATCTGTGGCCTCTTAGGGTTTGCAGGACATCTGCCCTGGCCCTTCTGGCTTTTATGGTCTCTGCTGAGAAGTCAAGTGTAATTCTGATAGGTTTGCCATTATATGTTACATGGCTTTTTTTTTTCGTTGCTGCTTTCAATATTTTTCACTGTTCTGTACATTTTGTGTTTTGATTATTATGTGGCAGGAGGTTTTTCTTTTCTGGTCTATTCTATTTGGTGTTCTGTAGGCCTCTTGTGTGTTTATATGCAACTCTTTCTTTAAGTTGGGGAAATTTTCTTCTATCATTTTGTTGAAAATATTTTCTGGGCTTTGGAGCCTAGTGTCTTCTTTTTCCTCAATTCCTATTTTCCTTGGGTTTTGTCTTTTCATGGTGTCCTTGATTTCTTTTGTTGTTGTTGTTGTTGTTGTTGTTGTTTTATTTTATTAATTTATTCTTGTTACATCTCAATGGTTATCCCATCCCTTGTATCCTCCCAGGGGTCCCGCTCAAACTAAGGCACCAGTCAAGGACAATACAGGCGGTAAACTTTAAACCCCTACCCAGATCTAGCCAATGGTCAGACATTCTCCACACTTGAGTGGAGAATGGGATATGACTTTCTCACGTACTCTGGTGCCTCACATTTGTCCTTGATTTCTTGCATGTTTTGTGTCAGGAATTTTTCAGACTTAACACTTTCTTGGACGATTGCATCAAATTCTTCTATTGTATCTTCTACACTCGAGATGCTTTCCTAGATCTCTTGAATTCTGTTATCGAAGCTTACCTCTGCATTTCCTGTTTTCAGTTCTCTCTTTCCTGGCTTTCTTCTATCTGTACTTTTATCAGTATTTCCATTTTCATCTTCAGATCTTGAACCATTTTATTAATTTCCTCCATCTGATTGTTTATATTTTCCTCAATTTCTTCCAAATATTTCTTCATTTCCTCTCTATAGGCTTCTACCATGGCCCCTGTAATGTCGCCAATCTGTTTGGCTGCATCTTCCTGAATTTGTTTACAGATTTTATTCATTTCCTCCATTATCATCTTCATTACTAAGGATCTGAGGTAATTCTCTTGTGATTCAGATGTGTTTCAGTTCCCAGGTTTAATTCTTTGGGAAACTGGGTTCTGGAGATGCCATATTATTCTGGCTTTTGGTGATTATGTTTTTACACTGGCTTTTAGTCATCTTGCTGTTTCTGATGATAGGTGGTAGTTTTTGGTGTCCTTCACTGGTCATTGAGAGTAGTTCGTTGGTGAGTGTCTATAGGTTGAGATCCTCTCACCTATGGGGATCAGGAAACTCTTCTCTGGACCAGGCAGGTAACCTGGTTTTAGCTCCAGGGGACTTTGCTTCACACCCTGGGATCCCCACTGGTCAAGCAGAGGCTGGTGATGGTGCTCTGCAGCCCAAGATTCAGTCTGAGATAGTATAGGTCATGTCTGCCTTGGCATGGTCTTTGGTGACCCTGCTCTCAGCCATAGGGGCTCTGGGGCCTTGGTTCAGTCATACAGTAAGTGGGGATACTACCCTATTGGTTCTGGCTATGGGCTATGGTTCTGACTGTTCTCATTCAAGCTATTGGACCTTGGTTCAGTCGGCCAAGTGTATAGGGCTGCGGGCTGGCTTAGACTTCAGTGCATTCTGGCTCAGACCTCCGTTCAGTCTGCCTGAGAGTGCGGGAGCTGTCTGCTGTGTTAGGCTTAAGTGAATTCTGGTTTGGGTCTTGGAGCATGGGTTCTGTATGAAGGAGAGTGCAGGAACAGTACTGTTGCTGGAGAACTTTTACATAGCCACCTCCCCAACCCCTACCCCCAGTGTGGGCCCTGGAATCCTCCTTGGACAGGAAAGGTGATCTGAAGTCAAATCGATCCCTGATCCACACTCTGGGTACACTCCACAGGCCAGCAGACACTGATGTTGGTGCTCTGAAACCCACTGTTCACTTAGAGTGCGCTGAAACAGCCCAATAGGCTGTTCTGGGCTCTGGAGACTCTGCCTGTGGCCACAGGACCATAAGACTTTCTGTGGACTGATGGGGTGGTCTCAGAACAGATACACCAGTTCTCCTGGGTTCTCCTCTGCATCAGCAGATCTAGATGCTGGCACTTCACCACCCACAATTCAGTCCCTGATAAAGAGTTTGAGATATAGGGGACAGCTGCAGCTCCCAGGCATATATGAAGCCAGTCTCTGGAAACTGTGCTCCTGTCCTCTGTGGACCAGTTGAATGGCATGAGGGGAGACCCACCTCTGCTCTGCATCTTGTGGACCCCTCTCAAATAAGGCTTTCCAGGTCTTTTGGTCTGTAGCTCCCAGCCCAGTCCCTTGGCTCCTCCTGGCTGCTCAGACATCTTGTGTATTGGTGCCGCCCTCTTGGATTAAGACCATTATTTCATAAGAAAAAGCTACTCCTGGATGAAAAGGTACAGGTTATTATCAATCCATAATTAATAGGTTATTTCAATACCTCACATTCTCCAATAGACAGGTCTGGATAAAATAAACAGAAACATAATACATCAAGAGCACTAAACAAATACGTGCAGAATATTCATAATAGCCAGATCATGGAAACAGCCTAAATGTCCCTCAGTAGAAGAATGGATAAAGAAACTGTGGTACATATACACTATGGAATACTACTCAGCTATTAAAAACAAGGAATTCCCGAAATTTGTGGATAATGGATTGAGCTGGAAATGATCATAATGAGTGAGTTAACCCAGAAGCAAAAAGACTCCAATGGTATATACTCACTTATATCTGCATACTAGCCCAATGGGCATGTCCCACGAAAGCCTTCACTTACCAGGAAACTGGGACAGAGGGGAGGACATCCTATTGGGACTCTAGATGAGAGAACCATGTGAGAATAGCAATGTAGAAGGATCCAGTGGGTCCTAGAAACCTACAAGTAGAACATTATGATAGGCAGATTTGGGCCAAGGGGGTCCCGCTCAAACTAAGGCCCTAGCCAAGGACAATATAGGAGGTAAAATTTAATCCCCTACCCAGATCTAGCCCATGGACAGGACAGTAGCCACACTTGAGTGGAGAGAGGGATTTGACTTTCTCATGTACTCTGGTACCTCACATTTGACTATGTCCCCTAGAGGGGGAGACCTAGTGGCACTCAGAGAAAGGACAGCAGGTCACCGAGAAGAGACTTGATACCCTATGAGCATATACATGGGGAGGTAATCCCTCTCAGGAACAGTCATAGGGGAGGGGAATAAGGGGAAAATGGGAGGGAGGGGAGAATGGGAGGATACAAGGAATGGGATAACCATAGAGATGTAACAAGAATAAATTAATAAAAAAAACACCAAAATGCAGCACACAGAAACTTCTCTAAAACAGACAATTACTTGAAATGCAAAACAAATCATTATAAATCAAATAGTATAAAATCATTTCTTGTATTCAGTTTGAACACACTGCAATGAAAGCCAAAATTAATAACAAACAAATCACTAATAAATACAAAAACTCATACAGATTAAACAGGTCATTACATAATGTTGAGGGTGTCAAAGGAGATACCAAGAGGAAAATAAAAACTTCCTGAAATTATTAGAAAATGAAAATAATAAGACAAATCTTCTGGGATACATTGAAAGCAATCCTATGAGTGAAATTTGTAGCTCTAAGCACCTACATTAAATATAAGAAACAAACAGTACAAATAATGTCATAATTGTACAGTTCAAAAGGTTGCAACAAACCAGATACAAGCCTTTTGATAGAGACAATAATAAAAGCAGAAACTAGTAAAACATAAACAAAGACAACAATATAAAGAATCAGCAAATATAATTGACAAGCACTTGTCCCAAGGAACAGAAAGAAATGACAAGAGAACCCACATGAAAAGAATCAGAAATGAACAGGTAAACATTCCGAGACACACCAAATAAATTCAGAATATTATAAGAGGATATTTCTTAAAATGTACTTCTTTATGTAGGAAAATCTAAGAGACCTGTATGCTTGGCTAGTATCTTCCATATCACAAAGTTGAACCAAGAATTCAACAACCTAAACAGACCAATAACAAATGAGGAGACAGAAATAATAAAAAAGCCTTCTTCTCCTTGACTGTGGATGATGAGACTAATGGCCTCACTCTCCTGGTGCCAGAAATTATTTCCAGGATGCTGGAACTATGAGCCAAAACAAATGCTTCCTTAAGCCACCTTTGCTATTTAGTTTGTCATAAAAACAGTATCAATTATACCTCTTGAAGCCTCATACATACAGAACATGGCATTTAAAAATGTTTTTATTATTTTAAAGATTCACTGACAATGAGACAGGTTAACTCCTGACAACATCCACCCTACCTCAAAGAGGACGATGAACGTCATATAACCTTATGGACATAGCCTCAAATATGGTAAATCAAGGCTCTGGGCAAAATGACCTCACTTCTATCACAGACAGAATTCTGCCTAAAAAGGGGCAAGCTTGGATGCAGGCAGAGTTGAAAACCCAACTCTGCCAACACAGAGTAAACAAGTCCTCCATAGTTCTGCCCACAAATATATCAGATATATTGGACCTGAAGGATGAAGATAATGCTCCAACATTATAAACAGTTTTGGGTTCAGGTATCAAACTGTCTCTGTCTCTGTTAACGTCTCATTTGGAAAGCTCCTAACCTGTACTCCTGTATACTCAGGTAATCAAGTTTGTTCCTTCTCAAGTCTCTGATTGGGTTGAAGATAAGATAGTTTAGCTTTACAATTAAGCTTAGTTGCTTAGTAATTAAGATGTTTTTAGGTCTAGATAGATGTTTTAAATTTATAATGATGAGATAAGATAGATATTAACTTACATTCAGAATTTTAGACACACCAAAATAGGAAAGATGTTTTCTTCAAGGCTGTCAAATAAAAATAGCCAAAACACCAAGAATGCAACATTTATATAATTCCTGACTATGTCATGGTTCTTCTTGCTGTAGGTAGTTTATTGTATATGTGTGTAATATAAATGTATATGTAAAAAATGAAAAAATATTTAATAAAAAATAAAATAAATTCACAATATTTTTAAGATCGAGACAAATTTTAATAGTAAGCAGAATTAAAACTATAATTCAAACTACTTTTGATGACTAAGAGTAGACTAAATTGTTTTTGATAGAAAGACTTAAAAAGTGATTATTAGCAAGGAGCTTCTTTTGAGTAACCTCAGCATCAACGATACATTTATGATATAAAGTAAAAAGGAGAAACAGAACTCATGTGGACATAGCAACTTGATTTACAATGGATTTAAGAATTGTATAGTACTTGGTGGCACAAATGCCAAAAGTATGTATATATGTAATACCACATTTGAAAAATAATATAAAAAACTCACTTTACTATTTGAAAAATTGAAATTTAAGAAGAATCTGTAATTTAGAAAAACAAATGAACAAACAGTTAGTAGGGCTACCAAAACATATCATATACACCCATGCATTCATGGTGGCACAACACTAGTACACATAAAAATAAATGAATCATTTTTTAAAGAGAAAAACATCATTTAAAACAATCTAGTGCCACTTCGAATGCAAGATTTTCAGCACATTGATTATCCTCTTATCAGAACTGATTTGTAGCAAAGGAGTAATTGTAGGATAAACATTCATCACAAACTTCTGAGCAGTCAAGAGGACTGGGTCATACATCCATAGTAGGAATGAGGTGGATGAGATGGTAAAGTCCACCCAGTACATGATCACAAAGAAAACCACCAACAGCAAGATGGTCTGGGTGGCCCTTTTCTCGGGGGATGCTCTAAGGTGGCTGATGCTATGAAGATGCTTGCATTGCCTCTGATGTCTGAGCAAGACAATCACCATGTATGTGCTTGTGGTCAACATGACTCCTACAAGGAACACATCTCTTGAGGTTGCCACTGTTAAAATCAGTCCCCTGATGATGTAGTTCATGGGGAAGTATGCACAGGATTTAGTGATCTTCATCTGGTTGGTAGCATTCATGTTCATATATCCACCAACATAGAAGATCAGGCTACTACTGAAGGATAAATTGAAAAGCCAAATATAGAAGAAAGCATTTATCATGTATTTTTTTAGTTTCTGTTTAAATTTTGCCAACAACGAGGTGTTAGGGCTGATAGTGACAGCCTGGGACACACTCAGGAGGCAGGTGAAGCAGATAGAGAGGCCTCTCATCACTCTGTGTATGTAGAACGTTGTTTTACATTTGAAGTCATTCTCCATGTTCAGTGACTCAAATATGTCTCTAAGCCAAATATCCCCTCCAGTGAGGACCATCATTATGTGAATGAAAGTCAGTTGGCAAGAGATCAATTCTGTAGGTTTAGGTCTCTGACCTAGAATTATAAAAGTATAGAATAAAAAGAGAAAGATATTGGCTATGACTCCAAGTCCAGATTGGAAATAAAAGACATTCCTGAATGAAGTCATAGGTGAGAAATTTATTCATATTAAGGGCATAGTGGAAGAATATTTTTTATATCTGAAAAATAGAGTATACATGAAAGTTGTAATTCAATAGAGAGTATATCTAAATCATTTTTATTTTTCCAACTAAATTTTGATTAATCTGTCTCTTTAACACTTAGTGTTCCAGACTAGACATCACACCCTACACACACACAAACACACACACACACCTATATGTGTGTGTATGTCCATTAATTATGGTTATAAATGGACCTATACCATTTCCAGTCTCTTCCTATAATATTTAAACTCTTTGTGAACCCCAACTCAAGATTAATGAACTCCTAATTATAAAGACGAACTCCATTTTATTTTTTATTTTATTTTTTTTACTTTTTGGGGATATATAATGGAGCATAAATCATTAACAGTATGATTCCTTATGGCTGTTTCCGCCATCCATGTTTTAATTTTACTTAACTTCATCCTTCCTCTGTATTAATTCCCCCCCACACCCTTACCTAAGAACCTACTCATTTTCCCTATCTGATGAATTGTATCCTGCTACTCACCTTTTCCATCCTTTCAAATCCTGCATTTTCCTCTCCTCTCCCTGCCTGAGGAGTCCTGTCATTTCCAATTACCTGATCAGATATTTGTACCCTGGTAGTGTGCTCCTTATACTTATATCTTTACATCATTGGGTGAAAACCTAAGAGTTATATAAAACGTTATTATTTAATAAAATGAACTTTAAGGAAAATCCAGAAGTGACTTCTGTTATCCAGTTGACATGATCAGATATGTAGTTCCTGCATAGTGTACTACTGCAGATATTTAATGTTAATTACTCAAAATAAACTGAAAAACCTGTAATGTTTGCAATCATGAACTCATGTTTCTATCATTTGTTCTCTATGATGCTAATGCTGTGTTGCCCATAATTAATGATATTAACTAGTGTTATATTGTCCTATTTGTTAAAAGACAATAATTTCATAATTCTACATTATGTTTTTCAGTTAAATTTTGTTATATTTTTATGTGTGTTTATGTGTGCATGCCTGTGTGTGTGTGTGTGTACAACAAAGAGAAATAGGTAGCTCAACCTGAAATTAAGACTGACTTCAATCAATTCAGGATGCTCCTGCTTTAGCCTTGAAAGTACTGGGATCATAGCGTGTGCTACAATACCTGCCTTCATTTTCCATTTTATCCTTATATACATTAGTAATTGATATTTGAGCAAAAGAAAAATGAACCTGTGATAATCATCACCTAAATTTAAATTTACTTTGTATTTCATTGTGAATGCATATTTTAATAAGCAATTGTATTTTGTAACTATTAGAGGAAACTTTCAGGATTTTGACTTCAATTAGCATTATACTACTCAAGAATTGAAAGTATGTTTCTTATATATAGTTTACTCAATATTATATTGTAGCAATGTTGCACAGTTCAATTTAAAAAATAGAAATACTGGATCTGATTTTATTTTAGCAGTAACAGTCACATACATATTGAAAGTTATATAGTTTTTATTTTGTAAGGACAATTTTTAAAGAATTTAATAAATATAAATAATAAGGATTTCCAAATGCATTTGAAATTCCTCCAAAAAATCTACTTTATTAGAAATTATTACAATAGAATTATCAAATCTAAAAGATTTTCAAAACTTATTATAATATGTTAAGAATGTCTTATGTTTTACTAAGCCATATGTTAAGATTTCCAAACATTTACTAATGTATGCAAAGTTAACAAAATAGAACACTACCCATAAGGTATAAATTATTTAACACTTGTATATTCTTAGCTTTAGTTTCATATGTTTAAAGGCATACCACCAGTTAACTTGAGAAATGGAGTAAAATGATTGAATGCAAAATACAACTTAAAAGTGTCTTAATATTATAAATTTACTCCTATAAGCCAATAAATATCTGTTCTTTGTATTTCACCCTCTAAGTTAGTTCAGGTGTTTTGCTACAGGGATATAAAACTAAGAGAGTTGGCAATACCAGGATGGTATCATGTTCATGCAATTATTAGGGTACACATGCAGAAGAATCTTGTTTCAGATATGCTCTCTAAAACATTGCATCTAGAGTTACTCTTTACATACATACGAATGTACATTAATTGTAAAAGGTGAGGGCTTCATGGATCACATTCAATAGACAGCACCCATTCATCATCTTCACACCGTTAACCTGTCCTGTCTCTCTAGCCACACTTCTGTTAGGCCCCTCTTTCCAATAAGGCCCCTTCTAGTGTAACATATATAATAGATCATATTAAGTGAAATCTATGTTCTTCTATTAATCATTACACTGATATCTTTATGTCTACAAGCATCTGTTGTATGCTTGGTACACAGTACATCTCAAAAGTAATATTTTAAGCATAGAATTCTCTAATCATTTATTACACAAAATCTTGCTTCATTCTACCACCTGCTTACAGCTCTCACTCTTAATGAAAAGAAACACTCACCTGGCTGCTCCTTTGAAAATCATCTATGCCGTATTAGGCCCTAAAATGTAGTTATAAGGAAGATATATCATCAGCTTATCTCCCTTTAGATTTATAATTATCATGTCATCAGGAGAAGGCAGTTCTGACTTGTGCTTGTTACAAACTGGTACCATCAAATGGTAAAGTGAACTTCCTGAATTCCAAAACAGTAATGCAATAACAGCTGAGTTCTGCATTTCCCATGAGTTATTCTCCCCAGGCCATAACTATTCATGTGGACTAACTGATCACTAGCCTTGTAAACAAAACCAAAGAAACAACAACAATAATATCCCACTTAAGAGAAGCAAAAAAAAAAAATCTTAAATTTCCCAAGGTATCCTTCCTGCTTCCAAAATATTTGAGGTGGCTTCCATGCATACTTGCATCACTCAGCTTCTTATCTAAAACTTAACAGCTCTTTGGCTAAAATTAAGAAAATGTCACCTCCTCCAAACACATCTGGGGAAAGTAATCTATTTTACAGAGCACACAGAAGTGAGGTGATGCAACTGTATTATCAATAGAAATCAGGATGTGATGCTGGGAATGTAGTTCATTTGAGTGCAAGTCTCGAAAGTATTGTATATTTTGGATATCACGGGAAAAAAAATCAAACTTTCAAATTATAGGCACAGGTGAGAGTGAATAATCCCAAGTCAATAGCAAATACAACACTTTCAATAAGATTAGAGAAGAAAAATGCCTCAAACTATAAAAGGCATACCCATACAAATATTAAAATCTCATAAAATATAAAATTCCTTTGCATCTTATAGTTAAAACACTAAGTATACAGAACAACAGCAACAAAAGTGGACCAAAAGCTCTAAAAGAAAAACTGTATGTCACAAATAAAGAAAATCAATTATATAGAAAAGTGAACTTCTCTAACTCCAGGAAAACAGTAATGTAGGAACAGCTGATTTCTCAAGGTAAACTTTCAAAACTAGAAGTGCCTGAAGCAATACACCCCAAATCTTAAATGACAGCGATTTTGAAATAATAAACCCAGCAATACCACTTCCATGATTAAAGGAAGAACAATTTTACAGAACATAGACATCCTTTTAAAAAAAGTTTATATTCAGCAAACCAAACCTAAGGCAATGCAGCAAGCATTATTTTGTGCTGAAGATAGAAATGAGCATAGCAGAGAGACTGAGAAAAAATTGAAGCCATATAAGTAAAACAGAAAGTTGCACTGAGAACACAGCATCAAAAATCAACAATATGATGCCTTGAACTAAAATATACATTTCAATAATAATTTAAACATTAATTGCCTCAATTGTTCACTCGACAGAGAGCAGATGAATGGATCAAATAACAAAACCCATCTGTATGCTGCCTACAAGAAACATATCATAATTTTAAAAATAGTCACTACCTTAGAGCAAAAGGATGGGCAAATATATTCTCATCTAGTGGAAGCAGAAAAAAGAATGAACCACTTGACAAACATATGACAGAATAAACTTTTAGCTAAAACCAATTATATGAGATAAATAGGAGTATTTCATTGTAATCAATGGAATAGTTAACCAAGAAGACTTTAATTTCTTAAATGTGTATTCACCAAGCTCTGCGACACCCAATTTCATAAGAAAAATCTATTCCTGGGGCCCTTGCATTTGGAGTATAGAAACTTAAAGATCAAGGTATGTAAAGAATTGTGTTGTAATTTTTATGGGAATTGCACTGGATCTATGGATTGTTTTTGGTAAGATGGTCATTTTAATATGTTATTCCTACCCATCCATGAGCATGGGAGACCTTTCAGTCTTCTAATATCTTCCTTCAAATACTTGAAATTTTTGTCATACAAGGCTTTACTTACTTAGTTAGAGTTACACCAAGATATTTTTATATTATATATGTCTATTGTGAGGGTGCTATTTACATAATTTGTTTATAAGCCTGTTTATCACTCATATAAAGAAGGAGTGTTGATTTATTTTTTAGTTAATTTTGTATCCAGCTACTTTGCTGAAGGTATTTGTCAGCTGTAGGAATTTGGTAGAATTTGGGAGGTTACTTATGTACACTATCATATCATCTCTTAATAGAAATACTTCAACTGCTTCCTTTCCAATGTATATCCCATTGATATCCTTTAGGTGTCTTATTGCTATAACTAGAACTTCAAGTACTGTATTGAATAGAAATGGATTTAATGTGCAATCTTGTCTTGTCCCTGATTTTAGTGGAACTGCCTTAAGTTTCTCTCCATTTAATTTGTTGGTGACAATAGGCTTGCTATATATTGTCTTTATTATGATGAAGGAGTGCTGGATTTTGTCAAATGCTTTTCAGCATCTAATGAGATGAACATGTGTTTTGGCTCTCAGTTTGTTTCTATGGTCAATTTAGCTTATGCATTTTCATAAGTTGAACTATCACTACATCCCTTGGATGAAGCCTACTTGATCATGGCAGATGATGTTTTAGATGTGTTTTTATGAGTATTTTATTGAGTATGTTTGCACCAATGTTCATGCAAGAAATTGGTTTGAAATTACCTTTCTTTGCTGATTATTTGTGTGGTTTCTGTATCATGGTTTAGTGTAGCATCATAGAATGAGTTTGCTATAGTCCTTTTGTTTCTATGTTTACATACATACTCAAGATGTATAATATATTTTGTTTATGTAGAGACATACAAGTCACACACAAAAGAATATCACCAAAAAAACACAAAAGTGCTTGCCAAAATATGTGTGCAAAAAAAACCCTATAAGATAAAAAAACAACCCAAAATAAAGAAAAACAGAATGCCCAACTCAACCTTTTCAGTCAAAGAATCTTAAAAGATTCAATTGAGGTGCTATTGTGTTGGTCATCTACTCCAGTGCATATGGCCTACCCTAAGTAGTGATTTGTTTTCCCACTGAGACTCCCATGGGGGAAAAAAACTAATCTTTCACTTGGAAATGGCTATCAGATTGAGAAAGATTCTGGGTAAGGGATGGATCCTTGTGTGTATTTCTCCTTCCAGTTAGAGGACTCTATATGGTACAGACCTGTTTAGGCCATATGTGTGCTGCCTCAGTCTCTGCATTTACATGTGTATCAGTAGTGATGTGTTAAGCAGGCCTTGTTTCCATGGTATCCTCCATACCTCTGGGTTTTCCAAACTTTCCCTCTAATTTCACAGTTTTGTGAGCCCTAACTGAAGGGATTTGATGGAGACATTCCACGTTGGGCTGAGCGTTCCAAGGTCTCTCACTCTGCACATTGTTTGCTGGTGGGTCTCTGGGTTTACTTCCATTTGTTGCTGGAGGAAGGTTCTCTAAATATGGCTCCTGAAGGACAGATTTATGATAATGTCATCAGGAGTCACTTTGTTCATTTTGTTGCTGTGTTCCTTTAGGAGAACATAAGTATTTTGATTTTCCCACAGTTCCCTGGCCTATCTCATCTCAGGTTCTTGGCCACCTAAGCAGCATTGTTTATGGTCTCCATCTCATGGAGTGGCACTTATATCAAATCAGGTATTGGTTGGTTACTCTCACCAGATTTGTTCCATTATTGCACCAGCATATCTTGTAGGTAGGCTACTATTGTAGATTAAAGGGTTTGTGTCTAGCTTGGTGTTTACCTTTCCCCTTTGGTAGTGTGACAAGTACCTTCTAGTACTATGAACACTAGTCGGTATATTATAGACTCTTTTATTCCTAAAGTTTCAAAATAAGCACAAACTTAAATTCTCTGAGTTAAATGATATGTGTAGCTGTTGTCTTTAGCTACAGAGGCTTATCATCAGTTGATAGAGAGCAAGCAGTAGCATTGGCAATATCCTGAGTTGTATAATGGTTCCCATGGTATCCTTTCATCCAACAACTCAATGATGTAACCCAGCCTCAGTTCTGGAAGTTTCATTTGATGATAATTCATGTTCAGTTGGGGCTCTGTCATTTACAATTTCATTACATGCAAACACACACAATACGTGTGTGTGTGTGTGTGTGTGTGTGTGTGTGTGTGT